>OZ037779.1:24213630-24461130 GCA_964035525.1 Porites cylindrica | reverse complement strand
TAAACTGTAAAGCAAAGAAACATATTCGATGAGTATTATATGACAACTGTCTAAAAAAGTTGAAGTAAATCGAGTTTGGAGTCCTTTTGTTTCTTTAACGAAGATAACAAAAGACACGCGATTTAGTTTAATAGATCAAATGCAAATCTAACCCAAGTCGAGTCTATTAACATATTAAACGAACTACGGCTAGTGAAATGGTGCGTGAAGTTTGTAAACTTCGTGAGATAACATATTCGAAAAACTTACCGAATCGCTCAGTAACTCGTCGACTTGCAAATCGGCGATCAACTCATCCTCTGCAGGCCTCTATAGTGAACGAGAGAATAATAAAGATCAATTTTTTTGTTCAAACAGACTACAACTTCAGACAAAATATACTTACAAAATTGTCCAGCTCATCAGCTTCGTTGATTATCCTGATTGATTTCAATCTGCAGGAATAATTTAGTTTAGTCAGACGTTTAACTGCCATCTCGCTTGTATTAATCGTATCGTGGAAACTAAAACAACAACAAAAAAAGATCAGCGAAGAACTAAGACGGAACAAATTACTTACTGGTATTTCTTGGGTCGTGAGTTCCGACAGCCGAGCATACACCATTGGGATCCACTTATCGGGAATTAAAATGCATTCGGTTAACATTTCCCGGTCACGGGTCGAGGAACAAGCGTCCAAAAGAGCTTGAAATTCATCGACGTTTATAGCGAAAGCCATAATCATAGAAGGAAAAACGTTTTCTCAAACAAGACGCCTAAAGTCGTTTCCGTGGGATGCGTTGGTCTATGGAAGCATAATGGCGTTCTATCTGAATTTGGAAAAATTAGGGAAACCGGAAAGATGTGTCATGTTATGAGCATCGATGAGTAGGTTACCTGTATGGGTTGGTATAATGTGCTTATGACTGAATTTATAGTAGCCTGCGTGACACTACACTACTATTTCTCCCCAATCCACATCCCCTTTTTGCTTCCTCCCTATCCCCTACCCCTTTTGACACCTGCTACCCAAGCTAAATTTATTGTTGTCAGTGGTCGCAAGGATGGAGTTGATCTTGTTTTGATCCATCGGTATGTAGTTATTTTCATAGCACGATTTGTATAAGAAAAAGAAGTTATTTTGCATCAAAACAAGGTTTACCCGTGTAACTTAAATTGGAATGTTAACAGAAACAAGTAATGGAGAGCATGCGCATAATGCTCTCTGATTAACCTGAACAGGAACTACATGTATGAAGATACCAGGGTTCATACAAAAAATTGCAACCATTTTCAAGGACTTTTCAAGGACTTTTCAAGGACCACATTAGATTTTCAAGGACAACGTACTAGGAATATAATTTCACAGATTGTACAAAAATGCATATTCCCAGTGTATTCTAATAAGACTTTAAGGCTTAAACTGTTTGCTTCACCAAATTCTCTACATTTTTCAGTTCACTTGTCTTAAACTGATAGTTAATTATTGCATAAAACATGGCGCACTTTATGTAAATGACCTTTACATTCACTGAGCTACGATTTATATTCTGTCTTGGACAACCAAAAAGCATCAAAAAATTCTTTCCAGGCTACTGCATTCAATGTTGAAGAAAATTCAAGCTCTTTTCAAGGACTTGCACAGAAATTTAAGGACTTTTCAAGGAAAAATGGAATTCAAGGACTTTTCAAGGACTTCCCCTAAAATTCAAGGACTTTTCAAGACTGTGCGAACCCTGGATACGTCATATCTTGGTAGTAAGTAGCCATAGCTAACTTTTTCAAAGAGAAATAAACATTGTAGTTTTACGTTAATGGAACAAAACAAAACATCCGGTTGCTTTATCCATGGTCAAACCCAGGGTTACAAAGTTCGATAAAGTTCCAATGTTTTAATCCAAGATGAAAGTTTAATATTCCAAGATGCGCTTGATACGGTTAAAAATTAATTGCAATGTGTTTCCAAGGTCTCAAAGTTAACATAGTTCCAATGATTATCCCTGATTCCAAGGTATAATAAGTTTACTAAGGTCCTGATCCGTGTCCCATCCAGACGTCCAATCCATACCGAAAACGAGTCGTCGATCGACGAGGACAATATTTTCGCGATTTCACCGCCAATCGTCAAGGGTACGAGTTGAAATTTACGCGATTTAACCTCCCATCGTCAAGGTGTTTTCGATAAGAAAAGAAAAAAACTGAACTCTAGCTGTGCTCGGCAAAAACTGCCGAACTCCGAATAGAAAAATCTATCGGACATCATGGCCCGCAACGAGACGCTACTAAAACCTTACGAAAAAGCTAGACCTAAACAAAAAGAATCATGAAGGAAAGAAATAATTTGGCTTAGGTCGCCTTTCGCGACTTGCCAGTATCCCGAAGGATTTCGCTGGTTAACAAGCCATCCTAAACCACGAGTGGGAAAACTCAAGCGCGACAAATTTGGCAAGGAACGTTCTGATTTCAACGTTCTTCAGAGGAAGCAAATCGATTGAAAATCGATACACATTTTGTACAATCTGATTGGTCGGCTTGGAAGAAGAGATAATCGATAAAGATTTTAGGCAATCCTATTGGCTGGCTTTGCAATTTTGGGTACAACCGAACCGGATTTTTACCGTGGGAGTGCCACAGGCATCCCACGGAACAAGCAAACTCGAACAAATTGTTTCCTTAGCAAAGCGATTGCGAGAAAGATAGCACTTTCGAAAACTGCCCGCTTTTATTTGGAACACATAATAGGTATCTACACGAGCCAATCAGGGTTAAAAGAGCCCGGGCAAGTGAAGGCAACCCTACTGTGCCTATTGTGTTCTTCCAAAAGACAAGAAACGACTATCCACTTCATTATATATGGAGGAAGACACTTAATTAATATGAAGGAACGCATTTTTCTCTAGGTTAAAACAATGGGTGACGTCATAGACTCGACCCTTATGCATATTAATAATTTATCTATACCTATACCTATACCTATACCTATACCTATACACCAATGGGGCTTAATTTCCAATATAGTAGACTACTATGAACCAAACAAAATCACTACCCGGTTTTCGCGTTCGGGTAGTGACGTCACTGGACGGCATTAACGGCTAGTCGATTCAGACGTTGACGAGGGGGTTAAAACGACGCGAAGTAACCGTCTGAAATTCAGGCCACATTAAAAAATAGATATTACTAAACCAATGATAAAGGAAAAAAATTTAAGAGAAGACGAATTTCGCGCGATCTACAAGTGCGAACTAAAATCCGACAACAGGAACGAACTTATACTCTAGCATTATGCAAATAATCTCTGAAAGAATGTAAAAATTCTGTATCTTTATAGACTGTTCACAGTCCCCTATTTTCCCGTAGGATCGTCGAGAACGAGCGCTATGCGTTACGGGACGCCATCTTGGATGAGTGTCAAAACTACATAGGGGCGGGGGGAGGGGGGGTGGTTTGGGAGGAAGCTTACTCCCAAACCGCCCCCGCCCCCCTAAACCGCAAACGAATGTCAGTCCCTACATTTTTTATAGATGTAATAAATTGACGAATAAACGAATTCTTCACAAGTACAATTACACTAAAGAAGAGATACACCAACCCAAGAGAGGATAAAGGGGACAGAGAAGGCATCCCCTATGCACACCCTATTCCATAGGTAATTCGTCTCGAGTTATTTTTAGAATCGGGATAAAGTTACCTCGCGCGCTGCGTGGATGTTTCGCAGAGGTTTCGCATGACTAAACGCCGTGCAAAACATGTCGGGCGAAAGGCAATGAAAGCGTAAAGACATCGAGAGCGTTTCTCAATATTGAAGCAAAATGAGACGGCGCTCATCTGGGAAAAGGGAATCGCTGCACTCTTTGACAACCCGTGAAATCAGTTTAACTCGAAGTTGTCGTAACCTCAGTGCTTTAATAAAATGAGAACTTTCGCCGGTCTATTGAAATCGGTCGTTTGTATAATAAAGCAAGGAGAACGCCAAGTGTTATTTTTGTTGAATAATAAAAGAGTAAGAATAAATATCAAACCAGAAATTTCTCTCTTCAAACTGTAAAGGATTTCCCTGCTGTACTGTTAGCTCTATACAAGATAGGAAGGGCGATTTTTTTTAAATTTCCGTTTCGCTGACACAGCTTTAGCAGAACTCTCTCTTTAGTCGTTTTCGTGGATAAAACAAATAGCAATATCGCTCTCCGCGTCTTCTGCCATTTTTTCTGCTTCAATTCGTGAAGGACGCGTGGCTCTGAGCGTGGGTCATCCACGCGGAACACATTTGCGCTATGTGATTGGCTGTTGTCTAATCCCCCTTGGGGTCTATGGTCTTAAAAATAACTCGAGACGAATTACCTATGGAATAGGGTGTGTATGGAGGATGTCTTCTCTGTCCCCTTTATCCTCTCTTAACCAACCTTTGAAAATCTTAAATCTGGAGACTCTCTCTTTTGTATTACCCCCTCCGAATATCAACGACCAAACTAAATTCCAAATTAAAGCACAGAAAAGCTCATAAATAGATTTTATCCGACATCTGGTGACCCGTACGGGTGACCGGAAGATTGGCGTCGTATCCGTGAGACTCCCAGATAATCCGGGAGAGTTGGCATGCATGCTTAAGTTCTGTTGCAATGCTGCAATACTTCAACGTTGAGAAAGTTTTGCGCATTTTGTGTTTTGAGAAATGGCCCCTTCCACGTGTTTTTTTTTTTTCTCAACTTGTGACTGGAAATAGCAACGCGAAAATCCTTCAACACGGCTAAAAAGAACGCCTTAAAATTCGTGAAGATGGCGTGTTTTGTTAAAGACTCTCGACGATATAGCTTGGCAAAGTCGCTGAATTTTACAAACATTTGTATGGTGGGGGGGGGGGGGGGCGGTCAAGTGTGTGCCTCCCAACATACAAACGTCTGTAAAATTTCGCGACTTTGTGAAGCAATAAGTTCGCTCGCTTTTAACGTATCACCTGTAACCTTGGTAAGTTTCCTAATTTTAAGGCGCTCTTTCCAGCAAAGTCGTTAAAGACTCGCTACCTGGCCTTTAAAAATCGAAACTTTTAAAATGGAAACTTCAAAAAACCCGTTGAAGGGTCTTTTGAAACCCATTGTTATTTAACAAAATGCCATTTAGATTAATCTCATCAATATAACAAATAGAAACCGGTTAAGAGAAGTCTATTATTGTTAAAGCAGGACGGTGAAACGCTATATATTCTTCTTACCGCCGAATTTGTGATGATGGTCTTAGAAGATATCAGTCTACAATGAAAAGAAACAGTTTAAAAACAACAAAGAGTTAATTTGACCAAAATCTTATTTTGCTGCACATTTTTCAAGGTATTACGTTAAAAGGCGGTTTTCATACTGTTGATTCTTCAAATAGGTTGAGGTTACTGCTATATCTCGCGAAGTCAGTAAGAAAGGCCATTTACACCTTTACAAGTTAGATGTGCGACAACCTCATTTAAGACGCGTGATTCATGGGCGTGTGACCAGTTATCCTGTCGTTGAGCAGTTTGAAAAGGAGCTGTCAAAGCCATTTTACTTCCGTCAAATGGAACATGGCCCTGTAGTCGACGTTCTCTTCCCCAAAGCCGCTGAATCGCCACAAGTATCTGCCTTAAAGAAAGGTATGACCTCACAACACTTAGTTAGCTCCAAGTAAGGGACCAGGAAATTTTTGCTTGTGGATTCGGGATAAGGTAAATTTTTGCTTTTGCAATTCGGAATCGTGATTTTTGAAATCCGGAATATAGCTCAAGGAACCGGGAATCTCCCTAACGAATGGAATCGGGAATCCAAGTTCCACTGATAAATAATCCGGAATCCAGTACCTGGAAGCCGAAAACAGTGGCGTGGAATCCAGAATCCAATACCGTTCCCTTACATGGGGTGACTTCGTGCATGCTGTCGAACCTCCTTAAAAAAGCTAAAGGTAATCTCGAAGTTAGGGACTGTGCAATAATTACCTGGAGGGGGTTGGGAAATTAGAGGGGGGGGGGGGCATAGGAGAAAATGACAACAAGAGAGAGGGGGGGGCTGGATGTAAAATTTAATAGATAAAGGGGGGGCATTACTTTTTCATTCCTTTTTGCAAACTGGAAAAGTAGTGGAAGAGTTATTAGAGTTCAAATATACATCCTAACATTGGAATAAAACTGCCAAATTTGTCAACTCTAAGGTGTTCTGACCTATGAACTGTTGTTTTCCTATCTGTCATGCAGTAGGAAAGGAATGCCTCTGTTATGTATGTTAAAACAGTGCTACTTTATTTGCACTAGGATTTAATAAAACAGGAAACTTTAATTAAAAGTTGCAAAAGTAGCACTATAATGCTATTCAATGAAAAAGAAAGATGCCAATGTTAGCACACATGGCATCATAATTTAGCAGAATGAAAAACCCAACTGTTGAAATTTTAATAGCAATACAAATTTAAATTATGGTAAATAAAACATGTAAAAGATGTAAAAGCGCTTACCAACAAGCTGCTGAAAATGCATCTACAGCAAAAACGTCTTAAGATAAGTGGAAGCAAGGCCGAGATGATTGATCGAGTTGTCACCCACGCACGCGGGAACCTTAGTGCCAGAGATGCTGTAGAAGATGAGGAATCTCCCAATTCATGCGAAGACGACACAAGCTCAGAGTCGAGTGATTCTGATGACTCTTCATGAATGACTCTTCGACATAGGCCGAAGAGTCATTTGAAGTCATTTGACCTCAGGTACTTATTGCACAGTCCCTTAATTAAAACCTACCCAACAGATAACTTTAACATATGGATTTAGCCAGGGCTGAAAGCGAAGCTCCCATTAATAAATTTATGATTTAAATCAAACAATAAACTTGTAATCCGCAAATCAGTTAACTTAAGGGCACTTATGTGACTTTTTAGGGAAAGCTAAGGCTAAGTGATTTTAGAGTGAAAAAAAATCTTACATCGAGTTGATAACCTTATATGTACACCCCCAAAAAATAGCAATCATCTTCGATCACATTTAAGAGCCCTAATGGCTCTTGATCACAGTAGATTAGGCCTGGAAAACAAATCAGGCCTAATTTTTTTGCGTTCGACAAGTTTACTTAACAAAATCTTGCCAACAAATCTGGGTGCGTGTAAACCAACATTTTATACTTTTTATACATCACATCTCAGGGGAAACAGTACTATGAGGTGCTGTTTTTATCATGCAGACCTCAGACAAAATGCAGTATTTCACAATTTTTCAAGACTAATAATATACACGAAAAAATTACTCAATTCTGATTGGCTGAGAAAGGAGTGAAGTTCTTCTGTAACACGAGTGCAAACTTGTAACACGAATGCAAATTACAAATGGTTTCTTCTTGGCTGAAAACACAAAAGAAACCACCAAGAACCAATCAGATTAGAGTTGTTTTAGCAACAAAATTCAAGAAAATGGCCATGGTTTTCAGCAGACGACGACGGGATTTAATTTTGTACGCAAAACAACAATGGAAAGTTAAAAAAATATTCCAAAAACCCGAACACAGTAAAAAGTACGTCTTTCTGGCTAAATGTATTGAAAATGCGTTGCTAAGAGAAAAATACTGTCAACAAAATCGAGGAAAATGAGCCAGAGAAACTAAAAAACAAGCTACTTATAACAGACTACGCTAAAGTAAAAAAATAAAGAACAAAAACGGTTGCAACCACACGCAAACCATGACAGCTACACTTTTCAGGCATTTAAATGAACAAGGATACAATTCCATGATAACAACAGGGATTTCAAGTCATGTACGTTATTTGTTGGAGGAGAAAGGTGTCCGGTTGCTGTCTTTGAGTCTTTTGTGGGGCGAAGACCTCTGTTAAAACATCCATTCGATGGTCTGTTTTTTTCTACCACCAATGGGCGAAAATACCATAACTAACATAATGAAAGTATCCGTAGCTGGTACTAGCCTTAAAGAAAGTGAGAAAAAAGTTTACGAATCATTGTGCAAGAAAAACAACAGTCAGGAAGCTTAAGAAAGCAAAGATTGTAAGTTCAGAACATATCGCCAATGTCACAGGCCACAGAGGTATAAATTTCCTTAACGACTACGGTGAAGCCGAAAAGGTGGAAAACAGTTTAATCACAATGGCTAAGTGTTGTTTAAAGATAAGTGCAGGTAACACGCGTAAGCGTATCAAATCATTATCAAACAAAAAATGGTTCGATAAAGAATGTCGTTTGAAAATGCATGAATTACGAAAAGTAGCGAACAAGAAACATCAAGACCCTTTGAATACTACCATATGTGAGCAATACCACGATACTCTGGCCCAATACAGGAAATTACTTAATTCTAAAAAGAATGACTATTACAATGCCAACATTTCTGAACTAGAAAAAACGGCAGACAATTCAGACCAGAAAACTTTCTGGCAATGCCTTAAATCGATGGAAGACACTAGAAAAGGAGAGGATGTTCCATCAATCTCGGAAGAAAATTGGCTACAATATTTCCACAATCTTCATTCAAATGAACCTCTTAACCCAGCGCAGCAAAACATTTGCAATGAGCTACGACAAAATGAATGCCATGGTCAACACTCTCGTCCTTTGGATTTCATGATAACTGAAAGAGAAATACATAAAGCGAGGGTTGTCCAATACTCACAAATAGACTCCATTGGTGTTAGTGGTGATAAGAAGGGTGTCCATTGGTACCAATGGTTGGATTAGTACCAATAGAAAATGATGTCATTCCAATGGTTCTATTGATTAGTACGCATCTCATTAAGGAGATAGTACGATTGGTACCAATAGAAAAGCATGTCATTCCAATGGTTCACCATTTTCGGATAAAATTGGAAATGAAATGATAAAAGCTAGTATTGATACCCTGATGCCCGTATATTAAAAATTATTTGATTCAATTCTTAACTAAGGGACCATGCCACAGACTTGGTGTGGTGGTCTTATTACCTTATTACTCTCATTTATAAATCGGGCGGACGAAGCGATCCGGCAAACTACCGGGGTATCTGTGTCTCCAGCTGCCTGGGAAAACTATTTTGTTCTATCTTAAACCAACGACTTCTCGAGTATATCGTTTCTTTGAATATACTTTACAAATCTCAAATTGGCTTTTTACCGAATAACCGCATAGCAGACCACGTCTTCACTCTCCGTACCTTGATAGATAAGTACGTTCATAATCACAACGAAAAGATCTATGCTTGTTTTGTAGATTTCAAAAAAGCTTTTGACTCGGTCTGGCATGACGGACTCTTGAATAAGCTGCTTCAAATTGATGTTGGTGGTTCTTTTCATAACTTTGCCCAAAACAAACGCGATCATTCCGTTATGCGAGAGGTGTGCGGCAAGGCTGTATCTTAAGTCCACTACTTTTTAATCTTTATATTAACGACCTACCTTTCGCATTTGAAAATACATTATCTGATCCTTTTGTTTTGCCAAACAGTGCAAAACTAAATTCCCAATTATATGCAGACGATTTAATCATTTTATCACGATCCAAAACAGGACTACAGAATTGCCCCGAAAAACTATCCTCATTCTGTACTTCATGGATGATGAAAATCAATCCCAAGAAAACAAAAATTATGCTTTTTCAGAAACGTGCGAGAAAAAATGCTGATTTTCACTTTCTCATAGATAGTCAAATAATTGATGTTGTACAAGAGTACACTTACTTAGGAACTCGAATGTCCTTTTCGGGAAATTTTTCAGTGTCAAGTGAACATCTCAAAGAGAAAGCTCTTCATGCCCTCTTCAGCTTGAGACGATACACGAATCTTAGCAAACTAAAAGCAGCTCTCGCCTGTAAAATATTTGATACTATGATCTCCCCTATTCTAACATATAAAAGTATATGACAGTGAAATTTGGGGTATGTATGCCAAACCAGATTTTAAGACCTGGGACGGCTCACAAATCGAGAAGGCACACCCTCAATTTTGTAAACGATACTTGGAGGTAAACAACAAAGCTTCTAATATAGCTTGTAGAGCAGAGCTTGGTCGTTTTCCTTTAAACATAACTATCAATAAAAAAAATTGTCAAATACATTTTGTATATACAGTGTAAAGATGAGGAATCTCTCGTTAAACAAGCTTTATTATAATGTCATTCGACTTACACTGTAATGGCAAAAATAGTTTCCACTCTCATTTAATGAATATGTCAGAATACTTTAAGCTTCCTGACTTTAACCCTGATTTATTAGATATAGCTATGGTAAAAAGCTATGTAAGTTCAGTGAAAGAGGAATATATCTTATATTGGCAAAACACCCTTCAACATTCTCAAAAACTTAAATTTTATAGATCTTTTAAAACCGATCATACCTCCTCTAGTAACTTAAACTTAACAAGAGGAACAGCTGGGAGAAGGGCTTTAGTAAAACTACGACCAAGCAATCACAAACTAATGATAGAAATAGGCAGATACAATAAAACTACGAAGGATAACAGGCATGGCCCTTTTTGTGGATGCAATGTAATAGAAGACGAAGTTCACTTTCTTTTTCAATGTCCTACATACTGTATGATTAGGAATAAATTTTGCTATAAAGTCAAGACTCTGATTCCAAATATTACCCAGTAGCCTATAAACGGTTTGATCAATGAACTGATGAACTCTTCTAATTACTTTATCAATATACAATTCATAAAATATGTTTCACCTTGTTTTGATGTTCGTGACAAATTATTATCAAAGTAACGTAATTGCCCTGTGTTGTAATTTTGATTCCTAAACATAGCTTTTGCAATAATGTATGTGTTTGTATGATCATGAAAATAAAGCTTGTTGTTGTTTGTGAGACTTTCCACTACCCGGAGAGCCCGTACGGTCGTACGGATGTACAGTGACGTCATAACCAAATTTTCTTGGATGGATAGCTTACCAAATTTTGTTACCCATTACTCTTTAACACCTATTAAGAGACAAAAACCTAATTCACTGGAATCCAGCAACTCAAACTTTCCAGGTCTTTGTCACCGTTTGAGGCTCCTAGACACGTGACATGGTCCAAGCTGGAGAAAAGGTTTCTCTTTGCAGAAGGTCACCTTATACTGCCACTATCTAATAGGGAGTCTCAACAATTTTCCCACCTCCCTTAGCCATGACCTTGAGAGGAAAGACCCCTAAACGGAATCGTTTCTCCCCGGCCACAGTTGCTACAGTAACAGATTGAAGCTCTGCTATTACTCTGATCTTCTTGTTTGATTCTGTGGGCTCCGTGCACCTGTATGCTCCGTTACTACATTAGTCTGCTGAAGGCTTTTTTTTCTGAAGTATGAGCGGTGGGGTGAAACAGAATGTTGTGGCCTTCGACAAAACCTTGTTCTTAACATTGAATTGTTCCAAACACGATCTATTGTTCTGTACTATTGCCTTTCTCTCGTCATGAAAGTTCTTTTTAACTTTTCACTCTTCCAAAGCCCATATTGTCCTGAAATTGCTGGACATTTTCTGTTAGCCCCGCGTTGTTTTGTTTTTCGCTGTGAACAGGGTCGACATTGTTCTTTAAGGTTGTCATTCCCACGAATTTTCTTCACTTTTTAAACGCACAATAAGATATCAAAATTCGTTGTTCATTAGTGTACTTTGTGCTTCACTAACCTTAGATTACACGAGAACTTTTGACTAACTACATGCTCTCTCACGATAACTCTGCTCGTGCGCTGACGCTTTTCACTGAGCTTTCCGGATTGGAATGACTGTAATGTTTCTGTTTGGTTCTCCAACAAACTGCAGAAGGCCGAACTCACGGTTTTCGCGCCCTTTTCGTCACATCATGCTTCCTTTGATGGACTTCGATCCACAAGAGACGCACATTTCAGTGTTTTATAGCCTTGTCCAATTCCATTTTCTCTCCAAATACTTCTTCCTACGTTATTTAAGCAATGTATTTTTCTTATCCCTGGCTCCATTAATCCTTAAAACATTCGCGGGTATACACACATTTTTCTCCACGTTTCTGCATAAACAGCCAACCTTGTTTCTAAATCCTCTGAACAAAAATTTCCTTCGTCGAGTAGCAAAGGACCTCCAGTCTCCTCTCGCGTTTTCCGTAGCGTTATAATTAATTCAGATTTGTTTTTTAAAGATGCTTAGCCTCGTCAGCTCGATCCTGTATAATTCTTTTTGTAGCAGTTACTAACAATGCATTTGAAATATGAAGAAGTGTTAGCTATTGTTGTCCATGACACATGAAACTTTTTTTATTTTTTTATTTAAATATATTTATTGATAATTAGATTCATTAAATAATTACATTTACAATACTACAAAAAAGCACTTTAACAGTAGACATTAACAGAGTAAAGCAAAATTAAGTGTTAAATTATTACAGGGCTAAAAAAAAAAAAATAGAAAAAAGTACAACAGGGCAATGAAATAATCCGGAGTTAAGATAGTTAACTTAAATAAGCCGTCAGTATCCACTTTCTTTTAAAGAATTCTTTGTTGCTTATTTTTTCTTCTGTTTCATATTTAACGATGATCTTCGCCCTAAACCCATAAATGTTTGGAAGGATTTGTTGGCTCCTACAGTCCCACAAATAGAGTTTTCCAATAATTATAAAATAGTTCAGCAATTGAAGTAAAGGGCAAGCATTTTCCGTCAAAATTCCAACGAGCACACTTTCCAAGCAGAGACGAATTCGTTGATTCGAAATAAGGCACCATTATAATTCAAATTCAATCCAAAACTGTTTAGAAGGTGAGCAGTGATAGAACAAATGGGTTAATGATTCGGGTTGATTGTCACAGAAAGTACGTAAATCATTTGTTTTAAAACCTATTTTATACAACTTTGTAATGGTGTAAAGAATTGATTTAATTACTTTGCACTGGAAGGCTTTAACATACGATTCGACAACGATAGAGTGTGGCAGCTTAAATATTTGCTTGAGATTGTCACTGTTAAAATGAAAGTTACACTGTAATTTTTGAATAATATTGGGCGGTTTAGCTTTTTCTCTGATGAGCAGGTTGTAGTAATCCTTTGGTTTCCCTTTCGTAACATCAAAATTATTGTCACCCACCAAAAAAGTTGGAAAGTTTATGGGACAATACCTGTCATAACTTCCTAACGATAATGGAATGGACCTACGTAAGCTAGCCCATTCTAAAATATTTGTTTTGTTTTTTAGACAGTTGATTATAAGAATCAGTACTGTTCAGACTAATTAAAAGATCTTGAATGTAATTGACTCTCGCATTAACATAATGTTTATAATAAACCGGCTTGTTTTCTACTCTTATTTCTTTGTTATTCCAGATTATGGTTTTCCAATCTTCTTCAGTGGCAAACGTTTCACGAAATTGCGACCACCATAACAAAAGTTCCCGATAAAATTGAGAAGGAATTGTGTAATCCGAGATATTGGAGCTGTAGTTAAAAAAGAACAATCCCCAACGGAGCTCAGTATGTGTTGTAGGTTGTTTTTCCAAGTTCCATTAGTCCCACTGAAGATACCTTTTTAACCAAGCTAATCTCAATGATTTAACCATGCACTCGAGATCAACCATTCTTAGCCCTCCCTCTTCGTATTCGTTTATAACTGAAGCTCTTGTTACCTTATCATCTACACCTTTCCAGAGAAATTTAAACAGTATTTTATTCAATTCTTTTAGCAATTCCTTGGGAATCGGAAGGATCGAACAAGCGTAAATGTACTTAGGGATAAGAAAAGATTTATTGGCACCTTACCGTATATCGACAGGCCTCTAGCGGACCATATATTAATAGGTTGTTTAATTGAATCCAGTCGTTCAATAAAATTCTTTTCTTTAAGCAATTTTTGGTCGTAAGTAAAATATACACCTAGAGCTTTGATTAGCTCGTCCGGCCATTTAATACCGAATGTTTTTTCTTTATGATGTCTCTTAGATCCAATTGACATACCTTCAGTTTTTGAACAGTTAATCTTGAGTCCAGAGAGAATTTCGAATTTGTTGAGTAGTTCAAATAATCTTTCAGCCGAGCTTGTGTCAGCTAACACAGCGGTTGTATCGTCTGCAAACTGTAAAACCTTAGTTTCCTCAGTTCCTATTGTGACTCCTTTAATGGTCTCTTTTTGCCTTATAGCAATTGCTAAAGCTTCTATAGACTTTCTAAAAAGTCCTTCGTCGGATTTCATAAGGCGACCTCTCGCGACTTCGTCGCTCGCGGTCGGCCGCTTCGCGGCCAAACAAGGCTCGCTCCGCTCGCCAAGAGGTCGACTTGTAGCAAATCTAAAGCTTCTACAGCAATTATAAATAGGTAAGGAGAGAGTGGATCACCCTGCCTAACACCGCGTTCCAGAGTAAAAAAGTTAGAACTAACGCCATTTTTTATAACATAGCTTTGAATGCTGTTTTAAAAGGTTTTCACCCATTGAAGGAAGTCTCGACCAAAGTTAAACGTTTTAAGACTCTCAATGAGAAATTCCCATTCCACACTATCAAAGCTTTTTGAAAATCTCTAAACAGCAGTAAACCTGGGACGTTTTCCTTAGCTGTGAAATCCATAATATCGAAAACAGAACGTATTGCTTCACCGATGAAACGATCTTTAACATAACCAGTCTGGTTGTAGTGAATGATACTGGGTAACACCTTTTTAACCCTTTCTGCAATCAACTTGGACGTAATTTTCGTATCTACATTAACAAGAGACATTGGCCGCCAGTTTTCGAGGAGAGCGCGATCTTTTCCGCTTTTCTCAAGCAGAGTAATAACAGCCTGTTTTTGTGAGCATGACATTTAGCTACATTTCCCCCTTTTCGAAACATTCAGTTGCGCACCTGATAAAACTTTCGCTTATTAAAGGCCAAAAATTTCTATAGAATTAAGCTGGAATGCCATCATTTCCAGGGGATTTATTACTCTGAAAGCTCTCCAAGAGTTCAGAACATTCTTCTGGAGAAATTAATCCTTCACAGGAAGTTTTTTTCTCCTCTGAAAGTTGGGGAAAATTCAGATCG
The DNA here is from genome assembly GCA_964035525.1 of Porites cylindrica. Lineage (NCBI taxonomy): Eukaryota > Metazoa > Cnidaria > Anthozoa > Scleractinia > Poritidae > Porites > Porites cylindrica. The sequence continues at coordinate 24,446,211 of OZ037779.1, read as the reverse complement.
TTCAAAAATGAAGATATTTTCTCTCCTATATTAGGGCTATTAATGCTGCTCTTGTACAATTCTCTGTAAAAACGCTTTTGTCCTTTTAGTATACAGGACGGACCCGTTGTGATTTTACCATTTATGCACAGTTTTCTTATGCGTTTTTTAACGTGGTTCCTTTTTTCTAAGTTCAAAAAATATTTTGTGCTTTTCTCTCCATGTTCATGCCGTCTAGCACGTGCTCGCATTATTACGCCTTTGGTTTTTTCTTCGTAAAACGACTCCAACTTCCCCTGCACTACGTTATAATAGGTTGTGTTATGCTCGTTTGGACTATTTTCAAGTTTACTCTTTGCTTTACTTAATTCTTTCTGAAGGTCAAGTTCCTTTTTTCCCCTTTCTTTTGCCTTTCTTTTAGAGTATTGAAAAGCATGAGCTCTTATGTTATATTTAATCCAATCCCATATCATTCGATTATCTGTAAATTCTTTCTGTCCGTCCGCTGTCCAAAGTGGAACCATCCTGGCTATATGTTCTTAGTATTGTTCATCATCTAACAGTGAGCAGTTCATTTTCCAGTTTCCTGGCCCTTTCAATCCTGTAACTTTCCGAGTTCTAAAGAAATTGCATCATGACCTGTTCGTACAGCCGGGATTATTTCGGTCAATTCAACAAAATCGCTCAGATTGTTGGATATCAACCAGTAAACGAGGCGACAAAACACTGGGGAAGATTTTTGACTCCGTGTAAAACTTTTTGGGTCAGGATTGTTGGATCTCCAGATATCCACTAAATCTAATTTACTTTTGAAATCGTCGACACAAAAGATAACTGACTTCCTTTTCGTACTTGCTCCGCCCTTTTTGTCGAGTAATGGATCGAGTGGACAAATTATATCTCTTCCTGGTATGATGTTATCCACATAATATCATAGGTGACGAATTACTCCTTAATTCTGGCGCGAAATTTCAGCGTTAATTTGTAATTTCACATGTGAAATTACAAAATTGCCATGGCAACCTTCCTACGTCTCAGTGTCAAGATGGCGACGAAGTTTTAAAATGCCGTGAATGAAGATGTTAGGGCACAAAAAGACGCTTTAGAAAACCTGAACACACAAGAGAACATCAAGAAGGATTCTAACAGGTATTTTGCCGAAATAGTCTGAAATATTCTGAACTTTATAAGCCAAATTTAAGGTCAAAACATTTGAGGGAGTGGAGTTCTCGATCGATACGATCCAGGATAAACGTGGCAAAAATCCAAGATTGCTTACGTAATTCGTCACCCATGATATTAATAGGTAATCAAATGGTATACTCGCCTAAAGGCTCGGAAAATTATAAGGATTTGGACAAAACGCGCGTGAAATTATTCCCTAATTTCACTGGTCCATTTGATTACACAGACGAATCCAGATTTTCATTTTGCAAAATTGAAAGAAGATTGTTAAAAAAATTCACTTAGTCTTAAACATTAATCAGCACATAGTCTTTATCTTGGATGCAAGCTTTTAAAATAATGTATCGCCCCTCGGGGTCTACAATTTTATAATTAAATTAATGCTGCAATCAATACCATTTTTAAACAAAATCGCAACACCTTGTGAATTAGAACTACCGTAGCAAGATATCATCTCAGCACCCCATTCATTTCTCCATCGATTCTCTGTTGCAGCGATCGAGTGCGTCTCTTGTAAAAAAACAAGGTCTGCTTTACGTTTACGACACCAGAGAAAGACGGTTCTTCTTTTGCAGAAATTACTTAAGCCCTTCACATTAAGCGATATTAGTTTAAAAGCACTGAACAACTAATGACACTGTATGCAAATTGTGGGACTGCATAGCTGAAAACAAAAGAGCCGAAGGTGTGATTGAACAAAAGAAGGCGTGAATGTAGACATACTTTAAAAGCAAGTAAAGATACTGATTCTGCATAGATAAAATTAATAAATAAACGCAGTGAGCAAAAATTAGAATAGAAGAACACTCGAAAAAAATCTCAAATACAAAACTAAAAGATAAGAAAAAGAAAATAATACAGGGACACACGTTAACCACCAAAACACTAGCCGAAACATACTCCCTTGAGATACTCAGGTGAAGTATTTTAAGAAGGTAGTAACCCTTCTAGAATTCTAAACGTTGTGTTTCTCAGAATCTAATTAGCTTCAATCTGACTTAAAGAAGTTGTTGTTGTATTGCACCAGTAGTACCGTAAATTAGTTGAACAGATCTATGTTCGTTCTTTGTTCTACTCTTCTTCTTCGTTCATCCTCGCTTTTTTAAATTCGGTATTGGATGAGACAGAACTAGAGCTGGAGCCTCTTTCTCCCCTTTTGGATTTAGTCATAATTCTGATTCAAAATAACCGAGGTTTTCCCTTCTTGAGGTTGCTCTTCACACCGCGTGGCCTTCCGCCATGACGCTCAGCACAATCATGACACCTTGAAGCTTGGAGACAATACCCCTGAATAATGAGAGGCCCTTACTTGTAAACACGAGATTTCCGACCAAAAAATTAGCGAATTGTAGCCCTTATTTTACTGCCTTATAAGTTATCAGTGATCTTGAAACTAGAAGGTCATATTCTATCTTGCAGTTTCAAAATTATTGACTTATTTGTTTAAGTAGACTAGAATGTTTACAAAACCGGTAACAAGAGCGCCTTGATACATACTAATCAAATCCTTCTTTGTAGCAATCGGCTGGAGCCATCTCCATGATCTTTCACACAAATTCTAGAAAGGGTGAAACTACCATGAGGTAAAATTGCATATCAACAGCGGATAATGGCCAAACATCAAGATTGCCCGAGTTTTTGTGTATTTCTAACCATAAAAACTTTATCCCAAAATCTCGAAAATGCCCTCATAAGTTTCGCTTAAACTTTACGAACATCAAGGCGGCTTTTGGATACGGCAATGGTGTCATTTTGTTGCTATGACCACTCCAATGTCATTGTAACCCTGATCATAACAAAATACAGCTGTGGTGGTAATTTTTCCTAATCTTTATTTATGCCGATGGCGACGTAGTTTATGCTTAAACATGGTACGCACTGACCCTAAAAACCCTATCGAGCCACCTAAGTTAAACTTAGAAACTTTTAATTTCGATCATCATGTGTAGGCTTGTCTCGATGTATTTGGAAGTGAAATGCTTTCTTTGTTACATTGAATACTGTGTATCAGAAAAATATGTTTCATCGACCACACTTCACAGAAGTTCCTTTTCTGGAAATTTTGCTGGCTTACATTTCTGAAAAGGAAAATGTTATTTCAAAGGAATTGAATAAAACATGGCTGCCGGTACGCTAACTTTGCGGTGGAAAAAGTCCGTTTACGCAACCATCGGGAGTACGAGCAACTACCAGGGGACAGATTCAGAGAGCTATCCTATCATATATCGTAGTTAAGAAAATCAATTAACTTCGCGAATTTTTAGCGCTAATTTTTATAATCTTTCTAATAGTTCTTTGTGATGATTTAGGTTTTTAGTGTAGGGGATTTTTGGTGGCTTTTTATCGTTTCACACTTTTCTTTATCTTTTTATTTTTTCTATTTTCAGGACCTCTCTCAAAATCACCCTGGGGAGAGAGTCTCCTAGTTAAGAATTATTGTCATTATTATTATCATTATTACAACAGCGACTTGACCAACTTTTAAGTTTGTTGGTCTGTTTGTCTATATAAGCTGTTTAAAAACATCTTACATAAACTAAACACAAACGTGCTAACAAGACGGTTCAACAGCACTGCGCGAAAATGAAACACAAACTGACACGACTGCAAGTTAATCCAGACGTTAACTGGGTCAGGAATATATCTTGCCGTCCTTTAGATGAGACTGAAATATGAGTACTTTTCTACGGACTTAAGCACTCCGTGACACCTAAAAAAATACCGACCGAGCCTTCTGTATCTGGCGTTAGGGCTGTTCTGTCTCTTCAAAACGAGCTATAAGAATCAACCAAGAATAACATAAGAAGCAGACTGACCTCTACTTCATAATCCGCCCCTTAACCGAACACCAAGTTGACTACTGACAAACAGAAAGCACTGAAACGACTGAAAGCCGACGAGAACATAGTCATTCTGCCCACAAATAAGGGACAAAACAGGCTCAGTAACGACAAAATGGGACGCACTTGTTAACGACAAAGAGACCTACAAAGAACGTAAAAGAGACCCGACACCCGCACTACAACTTAACAACAAACTGCTTAAAGGGACACAGTCAGCTATGGGACAGCAGTGACCTGGACACTACTTTGGCTAGTTTGAAAAGCGTTTACCTTAACCCGAAATCAAATGTACGCGTCGGATACATCTAGAAATCCGCTTCAATCTTGCCTAGTGTTTCATTCGATCCTCGATGCTTTACAGAAACCTCTTTTTGAGCAAACTTTAACTCATCCTATGACATTATTTTATCATATTTGGTTAAAAACAGTATCCAAACGAATATGAAGAGAAGAGGTGAGAAACGCGTAGGAGCCGGGCGGGAGAAATCGCCTTCGTTTACCAAAAAAGCAAAACAGATGAATCAATAATATTGGCAAGCAAATAATCGCATGTATATTTGGAAAATCGATGGAAAAGGTTACATATGTTTGGAAAATAAAGCTTTCACAACCTTGAACCTTCGACAGAGAATCAAGCAGACTCCGTGTCATTTCTCACCTCTGCTGATGATCGAATTCAGACGTATTCGTCGATGTTTGGCTTTCCCTAGACAAATCCATCGGTGAATTCTCAATGGCATATAAAAAATGAGTGCTCTGATATGGCATAGGGTCTATAATCACGATTTCGGCTTGTAACAAGTTCAACTCTAAAAGTAACCTGTGTGGCAGGCGTTCGAAAGGGAAGGGGAAGGGAATTAGGGCGCGAGACCGCGTGCGAGGAAGGAGGGAGGAGGGAGGAGGGGAACGCCTGCAAGCAAGCCATTGTTTTCGCCATCCCCCCTACTAATTAAACTAGTAATAGTTGACACTACAGCTGCCCCCGCTCTCTATATTGTCGGTCAATAGTATTCTTGCTCGTTGTGTAGCTCTTTGAAATATACCGATTCATAATGAATATTTTCACACATATTCCATACAATAATAGGTGAGATAAATACAGGAAACGCAAGGTTGCAAGCACAGTTTCCGTTCGATTTACACAGCTTTGATCAAACCATTCTCAGTTTCGAGAATAGTTTATTCTAAACCATAAGAAAAGACTTAATTAGAAGTTGAATTTTTCGCTATTTCTCTTTTACTTTTTACATTCAGTTCATTTTATTTGCCGGAAAGTAAGCCTTAGAAATTAAAAGGACGTTTGATCAATTCAAGCTCGCGCATTCTAGTCTTATTTTAAACTTTATAGCGGAAGGGCACATGTGAGCAGGGAATAAGTCAGCACAGAATTTGATTGTCGGCGAATTTCTATAATCGGCCTTCGTTCTGCTAGTGACAAGCTAGCCGTTGATTCACACGTCTTGCTTGTTTGGGGTTGAGTCTTATTCCGGTTAAAGAGAGAGAAAGAGTGTCTTCCAAGGTTTCCAATCAAAGATTTGTGAACTCGTGTCTGGCAAACTCTCCAAGTGTTTATATATACACAGTTATACGCACCTTATAACTTCATCTGGGCTTAACGAGTGTCTTTTGAAAACAACTGCTCCACAGAATGTCACTGATAACACGCAACGCAAAAGAGTATCCAAGTATGACTGCACAATAAAGGTCACAAAATCTACCTAAGCGGTCCCTTCGGGATTTTCTGTCTTTACGTCATCCTAAACATTTCGTACTTGCGGGCGCAAACAATGGAAACGTCATCATTACCTACCGATCCCTCGCGGCCCCTGATCAAGCAAATCGAGATTTTTTCTGGCATCATAGTCTCCCGGTTTACTGACTGTATATTTCAACTGTAAGTACTTTCCTTAATATACGCGCGAGTTACTAGAGTGCCTCATTGGGATTTCGCCTTCTGGGCGAAATCCCTGCGGGGGCAAAAAATAACAAATATAAGGCCAGGCCACTGTGAATGACTAGCCCTCAAATAAGTCTGGCCGCGATGCATGTATTCTAGTCATATTTCTCGCTCTGTTTTTGTTTTGTTTTCCTAAAACAAGAAATCTAAAGTGAAGGTACTACAAAAAAAAGTTCAAATAGCTTCAAATGCGGTCGTCCATTGAAGGAATCTTCCTTGAAAGTTGCAACGACGCGTGCCGAGTTACATAAACCCCAGCATAAATCTATTCAAGTTGTTGCTGAAGGAATCGGGCTGGAAAACTATTTGATAAGAAATGTAGCAGCCCTTCGCAACTTTCAATGCAATGTTTGTCAGAGGAAAATTAAAACATTTTGCCGTCACTCTTTGAATTTCTATCAGGACGACTTGGATCCAGCGGAGCACACAAAAGAACGCTGGTAGCGGGGAAGGAAGAGATCAGCTTCGAAAATCTGCAAGAAGGCAGCAATTCATTATTAAACTAAGTTCCGGGCGGTTTTATAACCAGCAACAAGAAGTCCTCCACCAAAAATCGCCGAGGGTTATAGATCGTTTCGTCTTCAACAACCTTGCCGTTGATAACGCTGGTCAAAAAGCAGATAACAAGCACAAAGGCAGAACAGGAGCCCATCAGATGGGCTCTTGAGGCAGAGTGATTTTTCCTTTCTTTCTGTTAGTGAGTAAAGCCGACAAGCTAATGGGAGATGATACTTTTCAAAACCAGTCAGTAAAACTCATCTGCTGACAGGCCTTTTCCTTCATACGGTTCTTTAACTGCTTTTTTCTATTATCCTTTCAAGCTGAAATTTTTTACGCCTTCTAACGATGAATTCCCGTAGACAAGTCTCATGACGCTTCACTAACAACATATTTTTAGTTACTTTGAATGGCATGTTGTTTTCGACCAATCGGAAAAAGGAATTGGGTCGAAGATTGACATTTAATTAATTCTGACCGATCACTATTTTCACGCTCAGAATCTGAGCGTAAAAAAATGGAGAAAACAATGGTCTCTTTATAGGCGTTCCTTTCCTTTCTCCCGTCGCGCGTTCGTTCCCCCTACATACATACATACATACATACATACATACATACATACATACATACATACATACATACATACATACATACATACATACATACATACATACATACATACATACATACATACATACATACATAGCCTTTATTAACGTGCCTAATCGTTCTAGTGCCTATTGGCCCTAATTGGGGAGACCTTTAAAACTAAATTACCTCATTATATGACACTAATTAAAAACTGTGAAAAACAACGCACACATCGAAAGACAACATCGCGGTTTTGTGACCTCGTTGCCTGGTTTACGTTGGAGTTTCTCTGAACGTAATGCGAAGTCTTTAATTCTTATTCGATTCCTCTAACAATGGTGTTTTAGCGTCTCCATAGACCAAAATGCAGAGTTACTGTAATTAATTAGAATGATTTGTATAAAAACTCTTGGAACTGAGTACCAGAGGTTTTTTTCTTGAATTCATTCCTTTACCGCGCCATTTCCAGTGTTTAATAGACTGTTAAAAATTACCGTCTCATGTTATCGAATACTTGAAGTAATGCTCTTAAAACTACCGGTCGTCAGCTGCCAGCACGGATTTCAAATTCCCAGAGTCTCAATACTTTTCTCAAAACTTCGGCACAAAACATACCCCACATTTCAGTATTCAAGTCTTAGACAAGGGTCCTCTAGTTTGGTTGTCTTCTCCATTTTTGCAAGACACTTTTTTTTCTTGACTTATTTGTTTTGAATTTGTTGTTTGCATTATAGTTTAGATTTCGAACGACCTTTCGTCGAAAAAGCTATTCTTGGCTATAAGCCATTTCCCTTTGTGTTTTCAAATTTTGCGATTGCCTCGTCTAACTAGCAAATTCTATTTTGCACTGCAAGTATAACCTCTATTTGCACCTCATAAGATATTTGTTTAGGCCTTCCTGAAACACTGTAATCCAATCAGAAATTGCATATACCATTGAGGTATTACACGTACTACTAGTAATAGTCAACACTACATCTGCCCTCGCTCTGTATATTGCTGGTCAATAGTATTCTTGCCCGTTGTGTAGCTCTTTGAAATATACCGATTCATAATGAAGATTTTCACACATATTCCATACAATAGGTGAGATAAAAACAGGAAACGCAAGGTTCCATGCACTGTTTCAGTTGCTGATCTATTTACACAGCTTTGATCAAAACATTCTCTGTTCCGAGAATAGTTTATTCTAAACCATAAAAAAAGATTTAATTAGAAGTTGAATTTTTTGCTATTTCTCTTTCACTTTTTACATACAGTTCATTTTATTTGCCGGAATAAGCCTTAGGAATTAAAAGGACGTTTGATCAATTCACGCTCGCGCATTCTAGTCTTATTCTAAACTTTATAGCAAAAGGACATCTGTGAGCAGGGAATAAAGCAGCGCAGAATTTGATCGTTGGCGAATTTCTGTAATCGTCCATCGTTCTGCTAGTGATGAGCTAGCCGTTGATTCACTCGTCTTGCTTGTTGGGGGCTGAATCTTATTCTTGTCAAAGAGAGAGAAAGAGTGTATGAAAAGGTTTCCAATCAAAGATTTGTGAACCGGCGTCTGGAAAGTGTTTATAATGTATGTACACAGTTATACGCACGTTATACCTTCATCTGCGCTTAACGAGTGTCGTTTGGGCCATAACTTTCAAAACAACTGCTCTACAGAATGTCACTCATAACACGTAACGCAAGAGATCGAAGTATGATTGTACAATAAATGTCACAGAATCTACCTAAGCGGTCCCTTCGGGATTTTCTGCCTTGACGTCATGCCAACCATTTCGTACTTGCGGGCGCAAACAATAGAAACGTCATCATTACCTACCGATTCCTCTCACTCCCTTTTCAAGCAAATCGAGATTTTTCCTGGCATACTGACTGTATATTTCAGCTGTAAGTACCTTCCCAAATATACGCGCGAGTTACTAGAGTGCCCCCTCGGGATTTCGCCTTCTGGGCGAAATCCCTGCGGGGGCCATAATACGTATTATAATCATATTACTCTACAACTTTAGTGATCCATTATTCAAGTGAAGGGATCCATTATTTCTTTCAGTGTTGGAACGCCTGCACCCTTTTTTTACGACAACAATATTAATGGTGGGTTCGATTTCAGCAGTTTGAGAAATCCCATTTGCGCACAAACCGACTGGTAGCTGTCAGCAATTTTGTTCAAGCTTTTTCCTGTAGATCATACTTTCACTCGATCACTGTCGTTAATCTATAATGACAGCCGTCATATCATACAGTGTTACAGTGTTCCTTCTTGCAGTGTAATACGAGACTGTTTATCTCACATTGTTTCTATATCAAAATTGAATTCCTGTATTCTCGTGATAGTTTTTACATATACGAGTGTATAATCACTCTACATAGTCATTAACACGCGGTGCGGTTATCAATAATAGGTATCGCTGGAGCTTTCCAAGTGGATACTAATGGCATTTACAAGTCTTCATTTTACGAAGTGAAAGAGCACGATGATTCTGGTATCTTCCTAACCAAGTATAATGTCATCAATGCTAATGACACTTACGTCCACCTTCATCGCACCTGGACAAACAACGACTACCATCATTTTGCGGACGGGAGTACTGTTAAAGGGGAACACAAGGTTAAGTCTCAGCACAGTGCTCACGTTCATTTAAACGATGGAAAAATTGAACAAGTCCAACGTTCTATGAAAGCTCTATTTAGGTCTTCCAGTGGTCATCCAAGAGCAGAAAACCACAAAGCCTTTGAAAATCAGGATATCGAAATATCAGCCACAGGATACAGCAAAATGAAATTACGACGTTGCTCCGATGCAGTCCACCGTCGCTCCAAGCGCTCTACTCCGGTAAATGAGCATTTAGATGTGGTAAAATCGCTTATTAAGGACACCATTTTGTTTACCGACGCTGATAAAATAGACTGGTCAGAGATAGGTGGCGAACAGAGGAAAGTGAGACCTATGGCGGAAGTTTTGCGCTGTCTCAACAAAAAAGATATCAAAGAACGGGAAATTGCACATTGTTCAAGTGAGTTGCATCACATGGTTCTCAACGATGAAGATGTATTTAAATCAATCAAGCACATGGTTCGAAATCGAGACCACCAGAACCTAACGGCTTGGAGCATCTACGTTTCCGCTCTGGCAGCACATGGCAAGTATGAAGCCCAAAACGTTCTGGCTCATGCGGTTAAGACACGCACCCCTAGACCACTAAATGAAAAAGAATTTGAAACACTCCTAGTAGCAATCCATTACTTGCCAAATGGACCATTACACATAACTCTGTTTGACGCTCTTTTGGCACTGGCCTTTGAAGATAAACAAGAGGACCAATCTACTGCAACCGCAATGCTAGTTTTAGCAGGGCTAACAGAAAGAGCAAAAAGAGCAGGTTACAATGAGACCTTGAGTGAGAGTGTTGCGGAGATGATTCATAATAGATACAAGAACAAGTCAAGCCTGTACCATTCAGACAGCGTCGATCATGAAATCCACTTAAGAGATCATATATGGGCGTTTGGAAACCTAGGCCATCATTCTGCACTTCCCTTTATTTTAAAACACGTTGACCATGATGACTCTAGCATCCGATCAGCGGTGATTTCAGCAATGCGCAAAATGCCTCACAAATATACGGACAAACATCTCATGAAAGCGTTGTACCAGGATGAAGAGCCTAACGTGAAGGCAGCAGTTGTTGACGTTTTTATAGATCGCCATCAGAATTTAAGTGACTCTATAGTAAAAGGCTTGGAATACGCAATGTGGCATGCAAACAAAGGCGAGACATTAGATTCAGCAATACGCGAATTCTTAGAAAATCACGGTAATCATGAGAAAGCGGTTCACTTGCGCAAAAAACGTAAAAAAATCCATCGCCGCAAGCGTGCCTTGTTCCCGGTACTCCGCCCTCGAGAGTTTCAGTTAGGACGTGCGAAAGATTGGAGAATGGTGGTAGGAGGAGAGTGGCTGGGAGCTGAAGCTGCTGTTCAGTTTTCTAACATGCTAAAACTGCGAGTTGGAATTTTTGGCGGGAAAGCTGCAGTTGAGCTTGACAATTCAGGGATAGTACGAGGTCATCTTCTCAAATACGGGTTTGAAATAGCAAAAGGTAGGGCTGCTTTCAGAGCCTCAGCCAGTTTTAAAAACGACTTTCCGAAAGACCTTATACATACTGTTGCAGATGCAGCAGACGATCTTCTTAGGCAGTTCGATAGCATTACAAACGTAGTCGTTGAAACAATTGCCAAGTTTAGAAGAAAACTCCTTGGATTCATTCCACTGAACACCGAAAAGTTGACAGATTTCTTACAAACCACAGACATCTTTTTACAGAATTTGAATGTCCCACAAAAGATAATGAAAGGAGTACACAAGCTCATCAGTTTCTCAAAAGATGTAGATGTCAATAAAAAGATATGGAAGTCACTTACGGTAAAGATTAAAAAAATCGAGGAAATTCGGACGAGGATAACTGGATTTGACACAGTTGTTAACAAAGCCCTTGAGACTCTGAAGAGGATGTTCAAAGTTGTTGATGGCACTAGTAAGTACCTGCCAAAGCACTTACCTGCTAGCTTTAGCTTAAAGGAGCTTCTCCACACACTGAAAAACGTTTCTGGGTCTCAACAGAACTTCACGTTTAAGGAATATTTCGCTAATTTAGGAGCGCAAGTTCCAGATGGTTTCAATTTCCTACTACCATTCAAGTTGTCTTCTTACTTCTCTTCACTCAATAAGCTTGAGCAAGTGTTATTGACAATACAAAGTCTCGGAAACAGTTACCTGAATATGTCATCCTTATTGGACTCGTTAAAAACCACAGTGTTACCTACTCTACAACTTCCTTTCGTGAAGTTGCGTTTGCCAAGATTTCAAGGACAGGGATTTAATTTTGGCCTTAATTTCAACTGGAAATCTAGCTTAATGTTTGACTTGAAGTTGAACTCTCCTCCGTTTAAGAAAATCATATCTATCCTAAGGAATGTCAGTAGTTTTTTCCTGCAGTTCACGCATGCAGATTTTGATCTCCCAAGGTTTTTCCAAGACATTCTGCCAGGGGGGAAAATGGACCTAAAACGTAACTTCTTAGAGCTCTACAAAGCACAACAAGCAAATTCCATTCACCCACCAGAAGTTCTGCAAACGTTTATGTCCAAAATAATAAATTTACTGGATTCTCAAGTTTCAAATGTGTCAAATCTCAGCGACACAGCAGATTTCTTTCAAGAACTTGGACCTGCAATGACCCAGTTTGCAAACACAAATCTTGAGAAAACCTGCAGAATCCATGAAATGGTCCGGGACCAGTCTCTAAAATTTAGAGACTTTGGAAAAGAGATCGCAGACGACTATATTTTTGTTCTCAAAGAAATCAGCAACAAGACTGCAAATGTTTTGAAAGAATTTCTTACTTTTACAGTGCTGGTGGAGACCTTGATAGAGGACATCGAGCTAAACTATTCTGCTTCTGCCAACGATCTTATCTCGGATTCACTAAAAGAGCTTTCTGGTAAGATGGGAAACATTAATAATCTAACGGATCACATTTTAGATTTCGCAAATGGCACTTCCTCTAAATTTGGCGGGTTGTGTATCAAAACGGCAAATTTCACAGCTGACGTCATCGACGAAATACAGTCTGGGGCTCGTCATGTTTTTCAAAACTTTTCTTCCTTTATCGGATCTGCAGCGGTAACTGTAAAGACTGTTGCAGCTAAGGTTAAGCTCACTGTTGCTAAAGTTAAAGACTGGTATAAAGAAAATCTGGAACATCACGTAGGAAAGATTTCCCGCGTTGCACAAATTGTGTCTGATTTTCTCTCAGTGTTGGGCAGAAAAAAAGGATTCCTTAACACTGTTCAAGAAATAGCCCATGGCCTTAACGAAGTTCTTAAGCACCTAGGAAACTTTCCCCAATATATGGACAAAGTGCGGGGAACCATAGATGAGGTAACAGATTTCGCAAACCGAGCTCAGAATTATACAGATGAAATTCAGAAGCTTAGCATTGGAAAACAGTTCGGAATTGACTTCAAGGAACGGGTAAGAAATTTGTGTGAAACATTTCAGGCCATCAGCGCCGAAGAAATCAACGAACTCAAAATCTCTAATTTGATGGACGAGGTTACCTCATTTTTCAACAAAGAAGTTAGCGCATTCGTTACTAACGCTTTACCCAAGTTAAGAAACATAAAAGGTTTCATACGAAAGATCCGAGAAGAACTTAATGATATAAGTGATATGGTAACAAAGATGATTGTTGTTCTATCCGATCTTAAGACCTTTAGCAAGTATTTGTCGCCTTTACTGCTAAAAGCACTTCAGCTACCGGACTGTCAACAAATGAAAAGGGTCATTTTGGATAACACTAAGCCGTGTGTTCAAAAAGCGCAAGTCATTGGAAGCGCCTTTATTGACCAGTACAAAGACTTCAACAGAGAGCTAATAGTCTTTGATGAACTGATATCCGAAACATGGAAGAACTTTAAGATCCAGAAATGTACAGAAAAAAGCACTTGCCTCTCTAAGGTCTTTATTGAGCAAGGAAAGGTCATTAAAAACAAAGTGAAATCGTTAACGGCAAAACTTGATGCATCAAGAGGATATACTGATTTGCTACAAACGTGCAAAGAAGGAGTAGACAACATAACGGCGGTGATAGATAACGTATGGCTGCTCACCGAACAAGTCCACAATTTCTCTTTGAAAGAAGACGTTCAAAGAGTAATTACAATGCTGCAGAAGATCACAGGACAAAAACCAGAAAAAAGGGAATTAGCGCGTCGCAAGAGAACCACTGAAGCTGCGAAATCCAACATTGAAAGACTATCTGATTACCTGAAAAAGGTCAAGGAAACGGAAGAAAAAGTCCAGAATTTTCAAGAAAACGTTTTTCTGGTGCTGCGTAATGTCTACGATACTGATGTACATAGAAATATCCAGTTACTCAAAAGCACAATTTCCAAGCTTAAGAAATCGTACCAGCTATGGCAAAACGCAGAAGCTCTAGAAAACCCCCTCAGAGCGTTGGATGTTGGTACTAAAAGCGCTCTGGCATTTGCTGGAAAATTTGAGAAAGTCGCTTCTCTCCTTTCGCTTCCATCAAACAAATTCCTGGCAAAAATAGAGGAGATTACAAATGTAGTTAAACCTTTTCTTGACAAGAATGTCGTAAGGGTCACAGAAGCAGTCAGAAAAGTAAATGGGTTCGTAGACAAAGTCAGCGATTTTTTAAACAAGATTCAAACAAGGCAGAGAGGCTTAGACCCAAGCGCTTACAAAACTTGGCAATATTTCCCTTACTGCTCTAAAGACGTCTGCTTGCGACCATTAAGAAGATCTTCATCTCTTTACCTGTCGACAATTTTCACATGGAAATTTCCTCATTTAGATGATCTTTCCTCTATGCAAAAGGCTGGACGTTGGTTGACACCTGGTTTGTTTGATGATTATAAAGTTGACGGAATTTCTCAGCTATCGAAAAACGAAATGATCCTTGCAATGTATGGGGTGGTGAGTAACAGAGACAAAGCATCCCTCCTCGTTGTAACAAAGTTTGAGCAAGGAGTGAATAAAATAATTCAACTATCCAGACAAGAGCTTCCATTCTCTGTGAAGATCGGTGGACTTGCCATTGCTAGGAATTATCTCTGGATCGGTGATAGTAGTACAAATGAAATCTTTTCAATAAAAAAATCTGCTGTTACATCTACGTTTACTTCAGTTAAGCCTTCATGGGTAGAAATCTACAAGACCGTTTCTGTCGAAGGTTTTGTCGAGTCTCTGTCCTATGACGAGCCAAGCAATGTCTTGTGGGTAACGAGCAGCAAAGATGGAAAGGCTTATGGATATCAGCTGACAGTACACGGTGATATACTGGGCTCTAGTGCTCCAGATCCCGACAGAGTGATCGGCATAGGAGAGAATGCTCAAGGGATGACGATTGTGAGACAGTTTGGTCACGAGTACGCATGCATCTCAAGGTGTGCATTAATTGCTGGGTTTCAGTGCAAGCTTGAGTTTCATAACATGGGCAAAGGAAAGCAAGTAGGAGAAAACACACTTGCACGAGTGGTTCGAACTCCTTCTGGCTTAGAATCCGTTTCTAGAGTTGATAACGAAGTCATTGCTGTTGCGTTTTCAAGTGGCACTTTTGCTGAGAAAGAGAATGTAGAGCTTTCAGGAGGAGACTATGAAGACAGGTACTTTAAACTAAGGTTGCCAATTCTTAACACTACATTTGGAATTACCGAAAACTGTCTCTATTTTAGATTACTTGGCGACTATATTTTACACCCTCGAACGATATTTCCTATAGGAGACGCTATGTGTGGATCAAAACGCAAGCGAAGTATCTCTCAAGAGCTTCTGGAAACAGATGTCTATCACGAAAAACTTGAAGATATCCACCAGAGAAGCAAGAGAATTCCAAGAAACGTTGCCGATTCAGGATTGTGTATAAGCTTCCGGAATGAATCACTTTTAAGTGGTTCCTATACCTTTTTCGAAGTATCGAAAACCATTACTGTGTTTGGGATACCCGTAAAGTTTTTTGCTGACGCTGTAGGTCACTATAGTGTTGGCTACGAGGCAAGTCTTTGCATAACATGTAGGGTTTTTAAACTGGGGCTTATCCCAGGGGCATGGATTACAGTAAGTGCTGGTGCAAGCGTACCTTTGTTACTTATTGAAGCTGGTGTGACAATTGAGGCAAAATTGCTTGAGACGCGCCTTGTTCCACAGTTACGCGTAGATTTCAGCGCGTGGCCACTTCAAGCCTGTGTTGAACTCAAGCTGATTATGACTCCGCTTAGTATTAGAGTGTACCTTTGGTACAGACTTTTTACCATTCAGAGTATCAAAGTCTATCTATTTGGTATTGACATCAAGTTCGGTTGGGGAAAAAAGAAAACTTTTAAAGAGTGGATTTGGTCAGCACCGCAGATAGATAGAATCCTGTTCATTAAATGTAGCACGAAAGCAGACAGAACGCCACCAGTAGCAGGATCATGCATGGCCAAACAGGCGGCGGAGAGAAAATATATAGTACACTGGCATGGCTTTCACGAAGATAGTAAAATCGTAACTTATCACGTCCGCATTGGATCGATAGAAGGAAGTGATGATTACTACTCTGTTTCGGTTGGCACATCTTTGAGCCATACTATCGAGAATCTTTCAATAGTGGAAGGCAGAAACGTGTATGTGAGTGTCCTGGCAACAAATGATGAAGGGCTTAATAGTCCTTTTGCTCATTGTCCAGTATTCCAAGCAAGGCGAAAGGGGCCACAGATTGCTTACGTCCACGATGGTGCGGTAGCTGGAACTGATTCTGATTACCAACATGATGTCTTTTCCCTAGGGATGAATTTCGCAATTAAGAGCGATTTCACGGAGATTATTAGCCTAAGATGGGGAGTTTCCTCGCAGCCGTCGTGTCACTTTGATGACTCCGAGACAAACGTTGTTCCATTAACACCCCTCGGTGATTCTAACGCAATTCATGTATCTGGTTTAAGTCTTCAACATGGAAGTAAGTACTTTACTCGCTTGTTTGCAATGGACAAGTTTGGACTAAAGACAGTTTTATGTAGCGATGGTGTCTTAATAGACACTACTCCGCCAATACCAGTATCTTTTCAAGACGGTGACGGAGATAAGGATGCCAAATTCCTTGCATCCCTAAGACGTGTGCGTGGCAAGTTTGAACCCTTTATTGACCCCGAGAGCCCTATTGTGAAGTATGAATGGAAGGTTGTTAATAATGTCTCTGATAAAGATGTAACCTCGTTTATTGGAATACCCCTCACACAAAGAACAGTGCTCATAGAAGGCCTTTCTCTTGAAGCAGGCACACCTTACAGACTTATACTTCGTGGAAGTAATGCAGCAGGTCTTCAATCAGTTACTCAAACAGATGGATTTATACCAGATGTTACATCTCCACTTTGCGAAGGAACCGTGATTGACATAAGTGACATTGCCGACACGTTTGACTTAGATTTTGTAAAAGGGTTAGACAGTATCCAAGCAAAGTGGAAATGCTTTGACCGTGAAAGTGACATAAACTACCAGCTTCTGGGTATCGGAACGTATCCTGGAGGCGATGACATTAAAGCGTTTCAAGATGTCAGGTTTCTGTTGCAATCCTCAACGGAGACTGGAATGTTCTACGTTAAATATTCCAACATAATTATTCTTCCAAGGGTTAGATATCATGTTACCGTAAAAATTATCAATGGGGCGGGTCTAAAGAAGACGATCTCTTCGGACGGCATTTCGATTGACATTACTCCGCCAACAGTTGCTCCCGAATACATCAGAGACGGACATAAAGGAGGGGACAAAAACTTTACTAGTGAGCGTTTTGTATTTAAAGCACACTGGGAGCAAGCCTTCGCTGACGCTGAAAGTGGCGTAGTAGAATATCATGTTGGACTAGGTACAGCACCTGGGACAACAGATATAAAATCATTCTATACGATAGCCTCGCCAAATGTGACAATAACAGGATTGTTTCTAGAAAATGGTCGACGCTACTACGTCACTGTTGTGGGCTGCAATAGAGTGGGGATGTGTGCCAACGCAAGTAGCAACGGAGCCACTGTTGACTTTGCCCCTCCTCATACCGGACTAGTAATCACGGGTCTAACAGGCCCTCCAGTCTTGTACCAGTGGATAACAAACTCAGTTTGGGCCCGATGGAAATGGTGTTCGGCGGATGAAAAAAGGATTTTCACCATTCTTAATTCTAGCCAATGTTCCAACGACAGCTTCTTTGATATAGACAGTGGGATAGCCATGTTTGGTATGTCAGTAATATCTCAAAAAGCTGACCAGCTGATCTTACCTTTTAAGTTGACCGGACGCCAAAGATATAGCGGTCGCACTGTTGATCTCAATGATGGCGTTTACTCAGTAGCCATCGAAGCCAAGGACAAAGCAGGTGTTACTTCGCGTGCTCTTTCGAACTCCTTTATTGTCGATAGCAGTCCTCCATTAATAACACTCGTTCAGCATGGTCATTTTGGAGAAAAAGTGCGATATGTAAACTCGTCAGTCATAACTTTTCGGTCTTTCTTCATGGTCGAAGACGATCTTTCCGTAATAACCTCTTACAAAATTGGTGTTGGAAGCTTTTCCGGTGCTGATGACGTCTTACGATTTGTGACTATCAACCTACAACATTCCACTTCATCACTCCAAGTAAACTGGACATCCTTAAAAACAACGACCGTAGAAAATAGCAAACTATATTTTATTACCATACTGGTAAGGAACAGTGCTGGTCTCTTTACTGTTAGATCATCTCCCCCGCTGCTGTGTGACTTTGAAGCTCCAAAAGACGGATTCGTAGTGGACGGATGGGCTTCAAACGATGCTGACTATCAGAGCTTCCTTTCACTCTACCGAGCACACTGGTACGGATTTACAGATTTCTCGGGAATTGAGACTGCTTACCTTGGGCTGTCTAGTGAAGCAAATCTACCTGTCTGCGATGTGAAAGAGGAACAAGTAGTATCACGTAACTCAGCCTTTCATGTTTTATCTGGACTAGCCTTGTTATCGGGGAAGAGGTACTACGCATGTCTCAGACTTGTAGATAGGGCTGGGAATGTGGCAATTTTTCATTCAAACGGTGTAATCGTCGATAGCAGCCCTCCGCTTCAAGGTGTCGTTTTTGATGGAACCCCAGATCAAGAGCTAGACGTACAGGTTGAGAGTTCCGTCCTCAGGGCTTCATGGAATAACTTTACCGAAAAGGAAACAAGGATTGTTTCATATCATCTTGCATTTGGATCGGTCCCGGGAGCGCAAGACATTCAAAAGTTTACAAACGTAGGGCTCGTTAACAAATCGTCAAGTACACGACTTAAGGTTCAAGAATTAGCTACCGGTCAAAGGTATTATGCAACAGTTATCGCCTTTAACGTACTCGGAATGCCCAGCTTTATGTCTTTTTCAAACGGAGTGCTAGTAGATTTTACGCCACCGATCTTTTTACAGCCAACAAGGGATGGTGACGATTCTAAAGTTGATGATAATTACACATCAGAGAATTTTCTGAAGGCAACATGGGTCTGTCAAGATAGAGAGAGTAATATTTCATCCATTGACATTATCTTCGGTCAACAACCTGGGGAAGCAGACGTTATGAGGTCAAGAAGTCTTTCAGTCTCACAAACGTCCTTTGTCATCAGTCAGAAGCTAGAGCTCGGTCGCAGGTACTTTGCTACTGTTCGGTGTACAAACAAAGTTGGCCTCACAGTTGTTTCTTTCTCAGATGGCATCGTGTTTGATAATACGGCTCCAACTCCAGTTTACGTGAAAGATGGTAGCTACCAAGTATCAAACAGGACATTATTCTTGGCTTTTAAGTTTGTTGATGCAGAAAGTGGTGTGCACGCATACAAAGTTCAAGTGTGGGGAGAGTCACCTAGCGCTCATCTGGATTCGAACGGCTTCTTCACGTTTGCTGGCAACGTTACCGCTCATTATATTAACCTTCCTAAAGACCTTGACAGTGGAAAAAGATATTACGTCAACGTGACGGCTGTAAATGGCGTTGGATTGGAAGCAACAAAGCAGTCAGATGGATTTACTATAGATATGACCCCTCCAGTATGCTTGCAAGTGTGGGATGGCTATGGTGATTTTCAAGATGACCAGGAATATGCCCCCAGCTCCCACAGATTTACGATTTCTTGGGTGTGCTATGACAACGAATCCCCTATAGTGAGCTATCGATTTTCTGTTAAAGATGTGAATACACTGAAATACGCAATTCCATTTCACGAGTTAAAAACTCGGGTAAACACATCAGGAACAGCACTTATCACTGGAGGAGGTCGAACAGCCAGTAAATTATTGGACGGCCATAATTATGCAAGTGGAATTGAGCTTCTTAACGCTGTTGGTATGAAAACGATTTATTGGACAAATGGAGTTACGATTGACAGCACACCTCCCATAGTGACCAAGCTAAAGCTTACATTCTATCCCCAAGATGACTTCCTGAAAGCTAGTTGGTTAGTGATTGACAAGCAAAGTGACCTGCGGTCCGTATCATGGGGCCTTGGAACTACTCCAGGAAAAAACAACCTCAAGAACTACACTTTATTGTTAACCCTAAGTGCAAACTTGTCCTTATCAAGTGCTTCTTTCAAGCAGGGCATCACCTGTTTTTTGAACCTACTGGCCATAAACAATGCTGGCTTATCAAGTGAAAGTTCTTCAAACGCAGTAGTCGTGGATCGAACTGCACCGAATCCAGGTGTTGTAGCTGCACATTACGCGTTTCCACCTAGTTATGATCGAAAAGGCAACAAAGTACCCAACTCCTCTCTTGTAGTAAGTTGGACGGGCTTTGCAGATCCTGAAAGTGGAATTAAGGAGACTAGCTGGGCCATTGGAACAAACCAACAAACGCTCCAAAATAATTCCCATCTGTACACCAAAGTTGTCCCCAGCGAGTCGGTTGATGGGGTAGTCGTACGAAATCATACACTTACGGCAAATGAAACATATTTCGTCTGCGTGCGAGTAACAAATGGTGCCGGTCTTCACAGAATCGACTGTTCCGCTGGGATGCTGATCATATTGGGTCAACTCTCTGCCGGCGTGGTGAGTGACGGTCCAATTTCTTCGGCCAACGACACTGACTTCCAGCTGGACGACAAAACATTATGGGTGCACTGGGATGGATTTAAGGACCCAGTGTATGGTATCTCGCGGTATGATTGGTGCATCAGAGATCAGCCGCCAAATCCATCTGGGCCAGATATGTGTAAGTGGCCCTTCATGAAAGTTAGTCATTTAGAAACAAAAGCTAACCGCTTTAACAACCTGACACTTTCACACGGGACCAAATACTTTGTTACCGTAAAAGCTAAAAACATCAGGGGTGATGTCATAATGTCTTCTTCAGACGGCGTTGTCATAGACCGGACACCTCCAGTAGGAAAAACACTCGACATCTTACCATCATCGGGAAAAGATACTTTATATATAACATCGCCATCTGCCCCCGTAGTAACCTGGTCCATTGATGATCCAGAGAGCGGAATCAGCCACTTTGCACTTAGCGTTGGTAGCTTTCCATTTCAAAGCGATCTTTTATCTAGTCAGTACCTAGACAGTCTGAGTCGTTTCTTAGATTTAGACAAGGTTAATTTGACAATGTATGAAGGTTTATCATTCTATGTTACCGTTACTGCTGTCAACATGGTTGGTTTGGACACCGCTCTTGTTTCCCAACAAGTCGTAGTGGACTGGACACCACCGGAGTTGGGAACGATTTCGGACGGCAACCTTACCAGTCACTTGTTTCAAGAATTTATAGACATTGATTACCAAAGAGAGAAAAAGCAGCTGTTTTCCAAATGGGCTGAATTTCAAGATTCTGAAAGTGATGTTATAGAATACAACTGGTGCGTGGGGACATCACAGGGTAAGAAATCTTTTCTAGTTTGTAAATAAAAGTTAATTCGACAGGCCTGTTTCGCGAAAGTCTTGGTAAGAGTCGCAAAAAAAAGATTTATTCCCAAAAATTTAGCAGGATACATTTCGTTTAAATTTGAAGTACATCGCATGAATTTCAAGATCAAAACAGTTCGTGAGACAAATAATACGCTCACAAAATATCTTACTGGACCCGAACCGTTATTGCGACTTCTGATATCCTCTGAATCATTTTAAGAGATCCTTGGTTTGTCTCTTCTTTACAGACAAGTGGCTTTTCGAACGGTGAGCTATCTTAGAATGCACTTTTGCAAGAACATTTTGTAGGTCAGCTATATTTAAAGTCTTCTGGGCTATCGACCGTCCTTTTAAAAAAGAGTTCGAATCTTTAAGGTAGGCGTCACTAAAACTGACAGCATGAAAGAAAAAAATGCGACTAGATTAAGTTTGTGGGGAGTTCGAGTTAGCTCATAAGAAATGACCAAGAAAATGTGGCCAAATCAGAGGGAGATAGGATCTTGTTCGTTTTATCCAGGATTTCGGGCTTTAACCGAGTTCGAGTTGAAGAGGTTCTATTGTATTGCTAAATTTTACACTCAGTTAAGCATCATTGCCCTACGAATCTCCCGGAGAGTATTTTCACTGAAGGTTCCTGATTTTCCCGTTTTCTTTTCAGGCATTTGCAATGTTAAAAGCATGACTTCTGTAAATCTTCTCACTGAAGTAGAAACCTCTGTCGTTCCTCAAGAGGGTGTACAATATTTTGTTACTGTAGAAGCAATCAATGGTGCTGGTCTCAAACAAATAGTGTCGTCTGATGGCATATTTGTTGATAAGTCTCCACCTGTGATAGAAGGAGTTTATCACGGCATTGAAGGAGAAGAAACCGAAGTAGCGCATGCCATTTCGCAGGACGATGGTCAATGTTTAACGTTCTATTGGGACACACCGTATGACATGGACAGTGGAATTTCAAGTATTCAGTGGTGCGCGGGTACGACCAATAACTCGTGCGACGTCGTTCCTTCGACTTTAGTAGATCGAAAAGATACGTCTGTGACGCACTGCCTATCTAACGCACTGGATTCTGGTACAACTGTCTTCATAATGGTAGCATTAAGGAATGGCGCCGGAATCAATAAGCAAGTCGTCTCTTCACCCCTTCGTATTGATTCCACTCCACCAACAACAGGGAAAGTCATCGTAGGAAATACTGTCGGCACAAAGTATTTCAAGAAGAATGATTTTATTACAGCTCAATGGAGTGGATTCTCTGATCCTGAGAGTACTTTGCACTACTTCGACTGGTCTATTTGTCAAGCAAGCGTGAAAGGCAAATGTGTTACTCCGTTTGTGAACGTAGGGCTCAAGACTAGTATAAAGATTGATTCACAAGGTCTTACATATGGTGTGTCGTTTACTTTAATTGTTCGTGCATTTAATAAAGTTGGACTTTTCAGTGAAGTTGTCTCTAACCAGTTCATACTAGACGGTACTAAGCCGTCTGCTGGAACAGTATCTGACGGATTGAGGAGAAACAAGGACATAGAATTTCAAGGTTCTACCACTCAACTCTCTGCTAATTGGTCACCATTCACTGATAGTGATAGTAATATTGCTGAGTATAAAATGTGTGCAGGAAGAAAAGCAGGAAAATGCGATCAGAGTGACTTCGTTGTTGTCGGCATTAACCTCACAGGAACCATAAACGGATTAAGCTTGGAGCATAATAAAAATTACTTCGTGACCGTGCAAGCAACGAGCTATTCAGGTTACGTCACAACAGTAACCTCCAATGGAGTCAGAGTTGACAGCACGCCGCCTGTTAGAGGAGAGGTCAGAGACGGAAAAACACTTGCAGACATCGACTATCAAGCAGATGACACATACATCTTTGCAAACTGGGACGCCTTCCATGATTTAGAATCAGATGTTATTAAGTACACATGGTGTGCAGGAACACAAAAAGGTCTCTGTGACGTTGTTATGGAAACCAGTGTTAGAGATCGCACCAGTGCTGGACAGCAGATAACACCTCCACTACCAGCTGGAATAAAAATATTCGTTACTGTTAGAGCTTTTAACAAAGCAGGCGCATCGACTTCTGCATCCTCGGATGGATTTGAAATCGACAATACTGCTCCACTTCTCTTACAGGTAACTTAGCATCATTTACATTGATCCTCTCTCATAGGTTTGCAACTCCAAAAAAATCGTGTTTAGTAATTTCTAATTTGTCGTTGCAGGTTTCGTTTGACTCTTATCTAATCCAACATTCCCGTCAAGGGCAGACACTTGGTGTGGGTTCTTCTGATAATTTACTGTTTTCCGATAAAAAAAAAAGAACAATCATCTCATCTTGCCTTTTTCATTATTTTAACAGGTATTTGACATGCAGCAGACATTGCATGATAATGACATTGATTTCCTAACCGCTAAAGATGGGTACTGCGTTGGATGGGATGCTATGGATACTGAGAGTGGCATTCTAACGAGTGAGTTGTCCATTTGTTCCGATGTAAATGCCAACGACTGTTTGCTTCAAAGCTTTGATGTCGGCAACAAGACGTCTTTGTGTATAACTGATATGAAATTCAAAGAAGGTGTTAAATATAGGTCGAAAATCCGCGTCTTTAATACTGCTAGACTTTCTACCGAGCTTCTCTCAGATGGATTTGTAGTAGACACTACTGCTCCCCTGATGGGTGAAATAACATTTCTTGATAAGTCACGCGTATTCTTGGATAGTGCTGAAGAAACTTTCTCACACGCCGAAATTGCTGTCCAATGGCACGGATTCACGGACCAACAAAGTGGCATTAGGACCTTCTACATTTGCGTGGGAAATCAGTCAGGGGAATGCAACATCAAAAATTTCACTGACGTGGGAAATGCCACTTCGTTTTCCTTTAAAGACTTGCTGCTAATTCAAAGAGAGACGTACTTTGTTTCTGTGAAGGCAGAAAATCGAGCTGGACTGTCAAGTGACCTGACGACATCTGACGGGGTCATTGTAGACAAGACAGGTACCAATTAGTACAGTTTTCTAGTTGAACATAATTATTTAATGTTTTTCGATAGGAGAAATGCCGCAAGATTATATTTCGTCTTAAAAGACAGACATAATTCTGCTAACCTTCTCAATGGTCGTGATTCCAGCGCGGAAGAAAACAGAGAGAGATGCTAAATGTATAAACAACGGGCAAATAGATGCGTTAAACAAAGGCATTCAGCGAAGTGACACACTGGCCTTTTTAAAAGGAGAGTGAAAAGGCACGTCTGATTCAAAGTTTTCTTTTGTTAATATCGAACGGTCAAACAAAGGTGCATAACAAAACGAACAATATATTGCGTCTATTTCTGTATCGAAATGACCAACCAACAAGAAAAGTAACACTCTGCTTAGCAGATTTAATCAACAAACAAACCGCATATGTAAACCAATGGGGTGCTCTTGACAAGTCGAAGAACTATAATTTCGGTCGTGCCGTTAAACGTTGTAGCTGCAAAGTTACGCGACTTTTGACAGTCTCATAAAATAATTTTGGTGCACTTGTGGACACTAATCGCTAATGTCTTGAGGGTCCTGTGCTGATTTGTATATTTTAGCGAATAAAATGGGGAGGGAGTGCAAAATGTCGGTGAAAAAGCGAGATGGGGAGGCCCAAAACGAAAAAATATATATCGCCACTTTTCCGCTCTCAGCCGTCGGAGGAATGTGTACTCTCCAGATTTTTTCCGACATCATGAAACAATTTGACGACCTCTCGAACTCGTTAATCGTTGTCGACGATCGAATAGACTATAAGCAGTTTACTCCCTTTCTTTGTTCCAGTGACTTTCACCGTTTTTGACCGATTTTTTGACAAGCCCTGTTCCTTCACCAAAGCGCATTTTCTAAAGAATAATTTTTATTTTTTCACCGTTTTTTATCAACTATATAAATTAATTTACTAGAGCACGACAAAATTAGTTTAAAGGCAATTCGAAAGTCACTTTGTCGCATGTACGTCGCGCTACGTAGTGTTCTTTTGTACGGTCCTTAATGGTCCTTCAACGCAATTATCAGATAACGTGTAAGTAGTTGATCGCAAAGACCTAAAGTAATTCCCTTTTGCGTTGTAAAAAAAGGAAAAGGAAGCAACGATCACCATGTAAAAGTCTTTGCACGGCCAAAGGCAAAACCATGGGGCTCACATCTGCGGGAATTTACAAAGGCTCAAAATCTCTTTGCCACGCGAACTGTAAATACTGTAAGTTCTTTTTCGGAGCTTAAACCATAGTCCCCCTCTACTAACTATGCTTAAACCAGGCAAACGTCGCATATCTCGCGCATGTTGCACATAAAGCGTGAAATATAGCATACTGCTCCAGACAAAATATTTACTGGCGAAAACAAAGCTGCAGTGATAGCCTATGACATGCTTAGAGGACTGTGTCTAGATACCGCTGTATTTCATATTTTCTCCCGGAAGGCCACAACTGCACGAGGAAATTGCCTAACGGCATTGGATCCACAATTTAAGTTTATGCATTGCGCATTGCATTTCTGATTAGCGAATATTATCACACGTGCAGGAATCTTTTTAACTGCTTTGAAAAAACATTCACCCGTTTCTACCAGAATTACCTGACTCTTTTTTTTCGTCGTGGCTTCTTATTAGAAACCCGACAAAAGTCATATTATTTTGATTATTAGTTTTTTCCTTGTCACTTTAATCCAAAGGACCTTTCAATGGGGAAGTTATACTCGATGGAAGTGAAGAGGGCGTGGACATTGACTTTCAAGAAAGCAGAACCAGTTTAACAGCTCACTGGAATGCCTTTCAAGACCGAGAAAGTGACGTTATTAAAGTCACATGGTGCGCGGGATTGTCTGCAGGTGCTTGTGATGTTGTCAAAGAAACGTTAATGCATCCAGAGAGCATTTTTGTCCATAAAGTCCTGACACGCCAGATGATGAGTGGTCAGAAGTACTTCATGACGGTAACAGCAACCAACGGCGCCGGGGTTACAACGTCAATTACATCGGATGGCGTGATGATTGACGATACACCGCCATTGACTGGTACCGTGATTGATGGTACTGAATCAGATTTGGATTATCTTGATGGCGAGAATGATGTCAGTGCACGGTGGTTTGGCTTTAGGGACTTTGAGTCTGGCATTGACTATTACGAGGTCGCCTTATGTGACACAAGGAATCTGTCCTTCTGCCCTCAGCCATTAACTGAAGTAGGAAAAACCAGCAACGTTACCATCACAGGTAAAAGTTGTCGCGAGAAATACGTTTACGTTGACTACCTTCAATGGCTTAGTCTAATTTTGCCCTCCTTGGGTTTAGAAGTTAATATATTTAGTTCCTATTAGGAAATAGTCTGTGGTAATAACTGAATT
Source organism: Porites cylindrica (assembly GCA_964035525.1). Classification (NCBI taxonomy): domain Eukaryota; kingdom Metazoa; phylum Cnidaria; class Anthozoa; order Scleractinia; family Poritidae; genus Porites; species Porites cylindrica. The sequence goes on along the minus strand of OZ037779.1, from coordinate 24,419,309 downwards.
GATTGTGTGAATATCCTCTTGGCCTATTGTAACTTTGTTGGTCAAAGAATTAATGAATTCAGTTAGTGTCGGAACGAAGAGAACGTCCAAACAAGAAAGCAGAAAACAAAAGCAGTACATGCCTACTAATATCATTGCAACAACAAACAAAGTAATTTGCTGGTCACTATAAATTAGTGACCGCAAAGGCCGAGGTAAATCGTTATTTCCATGAACATATTAGTAGCCGTCTTTAGTTTATTTTCTTTCTCGACAGGTCTTGATCTTCAAGGTGGCGTACATTATAGGTTTATCATTAGGACAGTGAATCTCGCCGGGACTAAAGTTGACGCTTTCTCCAACGGATTCACAGTTGATTTCACTCCTCCTGTTATCAGCAAAGCTTGGATTGGAGATAATACAAGGAACGTTATTTACCATGGGGATTCTAACCGGCTTACTGTGAGGTAAAGACAAATTCTTTTGTGATCTGCATCATGTCTACCGGTGAAAACGACAAAAAAGATTTCGCTGAACATCAGGCGTCTAAAAAAATAGTTAGAAAATAAAACGGAGATCACTACGACGATGACAAGCAGAAATTTGACGAGACTTAAGCAGACAATTTGAGAGATAAGGATGCAGTTTAAAAGCATTTGAGTAAACTTCGAACAATTTGGAGAAGGCCTAAATTTTAAAGTCGAAAACGTAGGCTGGGAATGCACGGCTATTATTTTTCTCTTAAGCATACGGCATTATTTTCAACCGTGTGAATTAAGCTGACTTCTGGGGCAAGAAGAGATAAGTTTCATAACGGAACGGAATGAGGTACATATAGCATATTCAGCCTAAAATAGATATTTACTTTACTATTTATTGCAGCTGGACTCCATTTATCGACCTCGAAAGTGGTGTAGATAAATATGAAGTGTGCTTGAGTTCTTCTATTCAAAATTGTTCAGTCGCGACGTTCATTAACGTCGGACTTAACACAAGTTGTACAATAGATGGATTGCAGCTTACCCATGGCAGAACCTATTTCGCTGTTGTAAAAAGTACCAACAAAGTCGGCATGTCATCAGAGACGACGACTGATGGGGTTTTGATCGATCTTACGCCACCTTCTTTGAAAGAAAATAAAATCTCGGTTGAAATTCCTACCTCAAAACAAGACTCTTTATTACAAATGAACGAATCTTTCTCTCGCGTACTCCTAAAATGCTCCGAAGAAAAGGTGACGTCTAGCTGGGATGAATTTGAAGACCTGGAGAGTGGATTGGTAGGATATAACTGGTGTGTGGGAACAGCAAGGACCCTATGTGACGTGATATCTTTGAGGTCTGTGGGCCAGCAAACAAGTGGCAATGCGATCATCAACAAACTTCACTCCGGGCTTACACTTTTTTCGACTGTGTATGCTGTAAATGGGGCTGAACGAAGACATCAAATTATATCCGACCCTTGCACAGTGATTACAGAAGCACCAAAGCTAGTCAAAGTTATCGACATCCCAAGATCTAACAGAGTTGATCACATGGACATTGACTGGACGGCTAATAGCCAAGGCTTATCACTTAGTTGGCATGTCATCGGGAAATATCTCGACGATCTGCCACGTTTACGCATCCAAGTAGCAATCACGACACTTTCCACTAAACTTTCCGCGCCTCGCCTTATAAGAAAACTGTCGTGGAACGGAGAACTTCTTAAACAGCCATACATGGACATACTGCCGTGGCGACAGAATGTTACCATTGACAGTGTCACCCTACAGCCTTGGAACCGTTATCGTGGTATCGTGAGGGTCTGGAACGAAGGAGATATCTATTCCGAGGCTGCAAGTGATGGCGTGCGAATCGAGCCAAGTCCTCCTCCAGTGCGCACCCTAAAAATCCGTGACAAAGCTGCTGAAAATGAACATTTACGCTGGTGGCCAAATCTTAGGCTATCTCCTCTCAAGGGGAGTATGGCCCTTCTGGATATCAAGTACATCTCGTCTCCGAAAGATTTAGAACTGAAGATTAGCAATAGTGTATCAAATACGACGCTTAACCAAACCGATTACAGTTTTGACCACGGCATGTTTAGCCCAACAACAGCATTTAAAATTATCGTTAAGAGATCGTCAAGTGGTTTAAATAATACAAATACGACATCCCAGGAAAGGATAATGAAAGTAATTCCCGGTGTCGCTAACTCAGAAGGTCCGTGCTGTGCCAGCAGGTTTTCCATCCCATCCTATTTCTTCAGTGACACACACTTAAAACCTGTTTCACCAGCCGAGGACTTTGGAGTCTCTGTTGCTATTTTACCAAATGACCAGGTAGCCATTGGAAGTAAAGATAAGATTGTTATACAGTCACTTAAAAGTCAAACTGATAGCCATTCTATTCTAGTGGAAAACGCATCAGATCCTTCTGTAAAAGGAAAGATAGCATCGCGTGAAAACATAACGGGTTTTCTTTTAAATGACAGAGTCGTCCTATATGAACATAAAAGTGGTAATATCAAATTGAGAAAGACCATCGAAATAGGAAAATGCAAAACCATTTCACAATCGAATTGCTCAGGAAACGAAACATGGGCAGATGCAGTAGGTCAAGAATTTGCTGTCACTACGCACGCTGTTGCAGTTACCGGAATTATGTCAGCTTCAAATAACAGTGTTGTGGCGGTTTTCCGAGAGGACGCTGGCGTATGGATGTTTGCTCAAGTACTTGGCGTCGAAAAGAAAGATCCGCTCTTTGGACAGTCCATAGCTTTAAATGAACGGTTAATGGCAGTAGCTACAGGAGATGGAAAGAACTGCTGTGTTGTAATTTATTCTATAACAACACTGTTTCTCCGACACACTATCTGCCTAGCTTTGTCTTCAAACCACACACCACCGTTGTCTTTGTACCTCACTGAGACTGACGCCCTTGTGGTTCTGTCAAAGACCTCAAGGCTGTTTCAAGTTTTCCAACTGAACTCCACATCAACTTCCCACCACGTGGTCTGCACATACAGTGCGTGGGACTACAAGGAGGAGCTGAGTGGGCATTTCGATGTAAACGCCCGAGAAGACGGTTTCCTTGCTGCCCTTGGTGTCCAAATTAAGGATGGCAGTCAAGGAGTCCAGCTTCTTGGATTCCAAGGAATTTACTCCAAAGACCCTTTACATGGAGTACCCTTTGAATGTGTAAATCTAGGAAAGGTGCTTGCGAGAGACAGCAGATCACAACCCGATAGACAAAAACCTCGAACATCAGTGGCATTCAAAGGAAACACTATTTTATTTGGAGTACCTGGCTACCTTACATGGCCTAAAAATGATCACTGGTTGAGCACAGGGAGAGTATTTATAGCAACTTACTGTCGCTCAGATCATTTCCGCAGTAGAGTGTCTGCCTTTCAAAGTTTACGTCCTATGTCTTGCTTACCTTGCAAACAGGGAAGAAACTCGTTCGGAGGCTTTACTGAAACTTGCTCAGATTGCACGGCAAAACAATGTCCTTCATCCAATGACCCTTACATATTGACATCAGGTATCTGTGACAATGTGTCTTGTGTTTCTAAAACACTCGTCGCAAACGACAGCAATGGAGTTGACATTCACCTTAACAGTGACTCATTCTTTGTTCCTGGGCCAAAAAACGTCTATTCTGTCGAAGTTCTTGAAACTACACGAGTCAATCTATCAACTAGCTCTACTTCAGAATCGTTTGTTATTGACTCAACAGCTCCTGAAGTTGGAGCTGTTTACGATGGTCTTGGCAGTGACCAAAACTTGAACTGTTCCGACAACTCAACGTTTGGTGAAAACAGCCAGTGTTCCACTCGCGATTTTGAAGACACAGATGCAGATTTCACCAACAACACGCGAGAGATCCACGCAAGATGGATTGATTTCCTCGATAACCAGAGTGGCATAGCTGAGTATTTTTGGTGTGTTGGGTCACAGCCAATGACAGACAACATCAAAGAATGCGAAAGCACGGGATTAAGACCAAACGGCAGCCACTATGGCGTTAGTTTAGAACACGGCGATTGTTATTACGTTACAGTTGTCGCCTGCAATGGAGCCCACAGATGTTCAGCGGCACACAGCGATGGGGTTACAATTGATATCACGCCACCCGTAATGAATTACGTTCGAGATGGAGTCATGGGACCAGATATGGATTATCAGGTAAAAATATAGTTTCAATTGTACACTATGTAGATTGATAATGCTACGTGTCGAAATTGTGGAAAAAATTTCTACCGGACTGGGGATTGTAGTTTTGGACACAACCTCAAAGTAAAATTTACGAAAAGAAAAAAAAAACAACTGAGGCAAGGGTTAAAAAAAAGAATGACGAAAAGCCTTTGAGCTTATGCCCGGTACAGCAAAAAGGAATAACTTTAATGAATAACTGTGAAAAAGGCAAGGCAAGAAGTCAAGGTCATCTCTGACTTCCTTATATTTCAACCTTGTTTTCTTATTGTCTTTTTAACGTGGTTTTGATTTACGGCTTCTTCTGTTAAAAATCCAAAATTCTTCTCCTTAAATAAGAGAATTGTTCGTTTTTAAGTCATCCTTTCGCACTTGAAAACTTATGAAGAGCTTCAAAAATTTTGCTCCTCAATTATAAAGAAAACGATGAAGGGTGATATTATACAGGTACGATTGTTATGTTTTACAGGTATTTGTTGATATCATTTTCGCATACTTTTGGGCGAGTGACCTAGACAGTGGAGTGACGTCATACGAAATTGCTTGGGGTACTGCACCAAATTTAACGGATATATCAGACTTTGAAGAGGTCGTCAACACTACGGTCTGGCGCGCAAGACTCGAAGACGATGTACTTAAAATAGGGGAAAGTTACTACGCCACCGTAAGAGCTACAAATGGGGCTGGTTTGCTCTCAGAAAGCCTATCCTCCGATGGAATTATAGTCGGTAAAACTGAATTTATCTTCGATAACACATCGACAGGATCCTTCTTCTTCGATACAGTAAACATTAATGACGATGGGACGCGAAAGGATGATGGCGTGGGTCAGACGTATGGAACATTGACTGTCCCCGAGGGCGCCGTTAAAGGAGAAGTGAAGTTGAGATGTTACAGTTTGGATGAAACGGCACTGAGCAAAAACAAGACGGAAGAGGGTCCTGTGAGCCATCCAGCAAAGACCAAACCAAAGGTACCTTTTACCTCCAAATGTCGTTTTGTGTCCATTTGCGTTGTGATGAAGCACTAATAAAACTCTCAGCATACTTTTTGTGTCAACCTAAATTGCGTTATCGCATTATTACTTTACAGATGCCGGTTGGGGATTTAAAAGGCGGCTCAATAATGAGCGGGGTCGTGTTCACAACCAACGATAATTGTTGCCATAAATACTGATTAAAATGATCTAATCTCAAATTTATATAATGTAGAAAACAAATTCTAAATTTCTTTTCTTTGTAAAACACTGGTTGGTATCCAACAAGGAAAACTAAATGTCTGCTAAGGCGGTAACTCTAACAGTGAAAGGAGCCTCTAAAGAAAATGATAGCTTCGCGCGTTAATTCAAGTAACATACCCCACACTTCTTAAAGGCATAAAAGTACAGTTCACCCCTTTCACGACAGTGTGAAAACTATTGAGATGTTTAACGTGTCCCTTTTTTTTTTGCAACAGCAATTCCTACTTGGAAACTACAGTTTCCAGATAAAAGCGTTAGATCCACTGACAAACACTGTTCAAGAAGGGTATCGATTTGACAAGCCAATTAAAATCGATATGTTTTATGACGTTGCTAACCTGGTGAGAGCTAATGAAAAGTACGTCAACAGAGAACTCACCGAGGAAGATGTGGAACCTGTGTTGTATCTGTGGGATCCAGATAATCACACCTGGTAAGACATTTAAATAGTTCAAACTACATGAGGCCACAGAGAACTGCTTTGCATTGATGACACAGCCAATTGAATACCAATATTATCTCAAGACTGAAGTACAGTTATTTTCTTGAGGCCAATATCATCTTTCTCGGTACACACTTCCAAAAATTGTACACTAGGAAATTCAAGCTGCGAGAAAAAAAGTGCGTTTTCAGTTAAATAGTTTTTTCTCCACATTGAAGGAAGTATACTTAAATAAATACAATGTAGCTGGTCAACTGCAACTCATGATTTATATAAATTACTGAGTAAGGGGTTGTTTACAAGAGGGAACAAAGATCCTAGAACCAGGAAGATCCTAGAAGGCGGTACAACTTTTCGTTGGGTTTACTTGCAGAAATTTCGGTCCGTGTGGTTATCATTAGAGAAGGAATGAAATATTAAAGATTACTCCCTGAACGACCCGCCTCCATTTTTGTGTGCTTTCTCCCTAATAGTAGGATCTTTTTAGCGAAAGCAGTTTACATGATGCTAGGATCTTCCTATCTCTGAGCTAGGGAGATCCTAGCGCTAGGGACAAGTTCAACTTTTTGTATGTAAACTGAATTCAGAAAACATATGGCGTAAGATGATCCGCACTCTAGGGTCATCCTGGTGCTAGGATCTTCCTCCCTCCATGCAAACAGCCCCTAAGAAGTTGGATGTTAAAAGTAAACATCGTTTCATTAAATGTGCAAATCGACGCTGAAGAATTACGGAGATTTTTACCAATGAACTCTATCTCAACAGGCTCATGACTAAAGACGTGATGCTAATGGCAAATCTAACGTAGCTAAATACGAATGAAGAGTTTGCTAAAAAAAAGCCAAAACATTCAAACAAAGTGGACATTTATTTGGGTTTACTTCTATTTCTTTGGTTCTCGTTATAGGTTTGATGCAGCCCTAACTTGTCCAGAACCTTGGAGTCACGTTAACCATTCCATTAAGTTGTTGGAAGTAAACGTTTGTCACTTGACGCAGTTCGCGTTCTTCTGGACCTCCACTCTCAAACACGGGCTCATTTTGTTTGACAAAAATACTTCAAGTAAGTGCTTTAGCATTTATTCTGAACAAAAACACGAAATGTCAAGAGAATTACTTGCAGCAAATTTTCTAAAATAGCCTGCGTAGCAAGCGTTTCTGTGCGGTTTGGGAGCAAAGAACGAGGAACGAGAGTCAAACTGACCGCGAGATAAATGGCGCAAGTAAAACAGCGGGGAGGGGGAGGGAAAGAGGCTCTCGTTTCATCTCTCGCTCGGTCAAAACCGAAAATCCCCTTCCTCGGTCTTTCTTTGCTCCGAAACCTAACGAAAACGCTTGCTACGCAGGCTAAGTCGAAAAAGGCTGCGCGAGAGACTGCATTTAAGTACACTGCCAAGGTTTAAAATGTCTATTTGGGTTACAAAAGAAGAATTTAATACACATACCAAAGGTTTACATTACATGACCGTGAAGCGTTACCACTTCAAAAGTTAAGTAAAGCTTTTCCTCTCTTTTTGCAGTTTATGATTCGGATAGAGGTATCAGAGTCAAACGGGCGCAAACGGTTACCGAACTAGAAATTCCTCTTCGTCGCTCCAAAGGTTCCATGGGCAATATCACAGTACAGTGGTCCCTGTATCATAATGATTCTAGCCGCAAAATTGACCTTATATGGCCATCATCCGGGAAATTGTTCATAAAGGATGGTCAATGGAATGATTCGATTACACTGAATATTGCCAGTGATGAATGGGGAATGCCCGAGAGCGTGATCTGGGTTGCGCTTGATAATGCAACTGGCGGGGCCCTACTGGCATCGAAGGATGAAACCACCGCAAAGATCATAATACTTCCCACCGCGTGGCACAGTGACGGGAAACGGAAAATAACTGCAGCAATGGTAGTGGGTCTGTGCGTGGCTACAGTGGTCGTACTTGTGGCTGTCTCTTGTTGTATCTTTTTCTACAAACATTCAAAAAGGTACATTTGATTTCAGACTTAGTATGATGTGTACGCGTGGTACAATCATCGATCCATCCGCCATCATTTACTAACCTCTTAGTACCTATACGGACATATGAACATGTTACAATATACACTTAATGTCAGATCCCGAGGGAAACAGTTAGTTTTGTTTTCCACAGAGTCCTGATGTTTCCCGAGACGAAGTCGAGGGAAACATCAGGACTCGAGGCAATGATGCTGCCTTGGTGTTAGGAGGCACAGGTCCGGACCACCTACACCTTCTTTTTTTAACCTCTACAGTCTGGCAAACAGACCCTGTTGATTCAATGAGCTCATCGATCGAAATAACATAACACCAGAATATGCCTCGACTTTTCTTTAAGAACTGATACTGAAATGAATTTCTCCTGTATTTCTCCTTGACGTTCATTTTCCAGGTCTCGCACCCTCAGAGGACAACCGGCTTCTGTAGGGTATTGAGCAGTTTCACTTTGGTTCTCTCTGCTGGGCTGTTTCGAGCTCCAGGTGTTCCCCAAGCTTCTTAAGGCAGTTTTATCTTTACTCAGCCTGCATTCTATATCTTTAGGTGCCCCTCCTGGGTTGCTCAATTAGACTGTGTAACTCTTAAATACACGACATCCTCGACTTGAACGTTTTCGTCACTTGAAATACTCGTTGCTGCAGTTCATCTTAAGAAATCTTGTGTCCGTCTTGCCAATATAAGCCTGACTCTCTGGGCTGTCTCCGTCAGTCTGTTTTCTTCTGCATCTGATTACACGTTGTCGATAGGAGTGCTAAGTAAGGCAGATCATACAAACGAAAAAAACGAAACCTACACCTCATTTCAATAGCGACTGTTGATATCTGATGTTGAATTCCGAGCTAAAATTTAATGAAATATTTTTATAGGAACGAGTCGTAGCAATTACTTTGCCGACACTCCGGTGGACGCTTAGTCGTTTGTAACAACTAGTACGTTTCAATCTTCTCTTCCTTCCAGGGTTACGACCAGACTTAGAGAACAAGATTATGAGATGTCAAACCGTGAGTAATTTCATTCTATAAAATTGTCACATGACACTTCTCTGATTAAAGCGCCTGTTATAGACTTGAAGTAGGAAAAGTTAGCCCAGTTGTCCATCTGTGAACAGGCTAAGGGAAAGTTTGAGGTGTGCATTTGTCCTGATTATACCGCCAAATGCTGATACTAAGTCCAAACGACACCGTCAGAAATAGTTTGTTTCATCATTAACTTCCCGATCATCATTTATTAAAAGTAGTTGAAAGAGGACATCTACAGTTTCATTTAATACAGAATATCAGGTCTGGAAATGTAGGACGAAAACTCTCCATTCGCAATTTTTTCCCCAGCCAATCATGAACGCCCAATGTCTTTTCCACAGGTGACTGAAGAAAAGCGTTCGTCCGATAAGAATGCATCACTATATCAAAATTTATTAGCATTTTTTTCAAAAAATGACTACCTTTTACATCCACCGAGAAACGCTTACACCTTACTCTGGCGCTCTTCATTTCAACTTTTATGAATGATTTTGCACAGAGATGTCTGTTAGTTGAATTTCAATCTGAGTAATTTTTAAAGCGTGTTCGAGACCCCGGCTAAGGGGTAACATTGTTGCTAAAGCACGGTTTGATAAACGCACCAAAAGAATTTCGGAGGAGAAAATCTCAATACGTATAAAATAATAATAAATGAAATACAACATAACTGAAGTGACTTGGACGCTATTCACGCTCGCCGTTTCGCATGAAAAAAAACCGTACTAGTTAGTTGCCCTAGGCGCGATCTTTACCAACTCCCGAGACGCGATGAGTCCGAACTAATTTTTTCCGAACAGCTACTTCTAATTAAACGTATTATTGCCCTTTCTTTTTCTGTTTTTTAAGTGGACACCTTTAATGACCCATTGCTAATTTCAAATATAAAATATCACATCGATAACCCTCCTTTGCCATTATTTCCAACCGTTCACATTCAGCAAGGTTAGGAAAAACTGCCGGCATTTTTATTTTTGTAGGCGTCGGTGATCGTGACTTGAGAGCGCACAATTCAGGATGTAATGAAGAGAGTGATAATGAAGTGGAGACAAAGTCCAATGCATTCAGATTAGACGGCGGAATGGCCGTAGAAAGACTAGGCATATCAGCCCTGGGGGAACCTGAAGAATCTATGCAAGACAACTTAGCCTCCGGTCCGAGAGCACGGATTAAGCCAAACTTCCGTGTAAGCCCTCTGTGCGAGATAGTTACTGAACCGACCGGCAAAGGTGAGCCTAAAGCAATTTCAGTCTAGATCCTTATACGATTTAGCAGACATTACAATAAGTAAGCTAGCTGAGTGGCACGCTATGACGACATCAATTACAATAAATCGGTACTTTTCTACCCCACACATGATAAGCAGCAACACCGTTTGTTAACCGTGTTTAAAACTTAAGTCTAACTTCATTATAAAAGATCAGGTATCAGCAACCTAAGCCCTTTAAAATAGACAACTCCAAAAGTCACTGCATTATCATAACTTAAAATCCAATAACTTTCTTAGTGTAACTTTTATCAATTTTATTTTCGGCGGTAGTTAAACAGAAAGCTAAATAAGTACTGGGACCAGGCAAAAGCCGAAAATCCAAGATGGCTGGAAGCAAACGAGTTGGCTACTGACAAGCCCAGCCGAGGAAATAATTTTAGAACTACCCAAAAACAACTTCGGCTAATACTTTACTTATAAAGCAAGCTCTGTATGCCAAATGAATGAGAAACGGCTCCGAAAGTTTAAATAAGTAAGTTTCTCTTACCTAGAGTGTAGGGGTTTTACTTCTTTAACAATCCATTTTTTTGTTTACAGAAGACAAAGAGTGGAGACCAAGAAGCTCCAAAGCTGCATGGAGTTAAGGTCATGGTACAAAATGGACAGGGCAATAGGCCAATTTCAAATTATAAATAACTGCGAGGCTAAGGGGAATGAAAAAAAGAAAGAAATGTATTAGTCATTCATGAATCTCAGTGCGTTTTTTTTTTGTTTTATACCCCTGATTGGAGCCAAGCATGAATATTAATACTTCGAAGGTGATAACGTTGTACAAGATGGGAACAAAACTAACCTTATCAAAGTGAGAGTGTGATAAGAGGATTTTCAGTCATCTAGTAATCTTTTTTCACAGTCCCTTGCCTTGCAAATAAGCAAATGTATTAGGGCCGAATTTTGTCCCTACTACAGTTTACACAAAGTGAAATGAAACGGCGAAGTAGTGAAAATAATTATCGTCAAGAAATTCGTATTGTATGTGTTTTAGTGCAGCGTTTGGCAGGTGGGTGTTCAATCAGAGTCAAATAAGTTTAATAATTTCTTGACCGGGATTTCTGTCCTTTTTTCATTGTACATATATATATAGCCTACAAGGTCTCGAATAGTATAGTAACTTGAGTGTCAAGTCAAGTTTGATAAACTGTAACGACTTATATAACCAAAGTTGACGAAGAAAACGGGAAATTCAGCAGTTAGTATTTGATGTTTTTTTATGGCGGTTGAGCCTTATAGTCATTAGAAAGCGACAAACCCATATGGCTTTTACAAAGTTGCACTGCAGTGGGCAAGTATAAAGATGCTTATTTTGTTCAAACAATTTTGAATAAACTTTAAAACGTTAAAGGACATTTCTATAAGTTGTTACGAAAAAACTGATGTTTGTTTCAGAGAGTATATCACTCAAGTGAAATATTAGCGTAGTCACAAGTTTGGAGTTGATAATTAACGGCGTTCCAATCTGAATTGACTTAAGTTAATCATTTTTTTTAATATGTAGGTTCGGAGACGAAGAAAATGACAAACACCGTTCTTCTTTTCCACGGCTTATTGCAGTGGAATGTGTCTTATAGCCTTTTGGCAGCTTAACTGTATACACATTAATTTGTATTAGTCTGTTATTAACTTTTGCTAATCAATAAAATCTTGAAACACACTCCATGTACTAGCCTATATAAATAATATACCTTGGTTAACTTGGAAAAAACTGCACTATCATTCTACGAGTTCAGCTTTACATTCTATGAAATGTAGGTTACTTGGCCCACTAAACAGGAGGATAAAGTTTATTTATTTTTTGCTAATTTGAAGTGGAACAGCAAATCTACCAGACTTGACCAAAGGGCCCCCCTTCATTACAACACTAAGTAAAATATTGTCTGCTAATCCAAATTGATGAGATACAATTACTACTACCGTTCTTCACTAATACCTTTTGCCTCAAACTTACATAGATACACACATGCGCTATTTCAGGAAACTGCTACAGTTAGTAAAATGTTTCAAAATCAGATTTCTTAAAACGTTCTCAGACATATTTATATTTACATTTTTTAATGATATATTTCAATAACTGGAGCTTTCAATCACAATTCAAGCTAAATATTTATGAAATAGAAATTAATCCTCAGTTACGATAAATGAGATATAAACAAAAAATCTTTGCCTCAGCTCCCAACAGCATCTCCTAAATTCTCCGTTTCTATTGTTTTCTTAAATGAGCTCCTTAAGGTTAAGTTTTGAAATTTGGGCAATGCTTAAATTTTATAGCGGGGCTCCCGCGCGCGCGAAGCGCGCGTGGGACAGAGCCCCATACCCATGGAATATGGTCAACCTCTTTTCGTTTGGTTGTCACGTGATTGACCGAGCGTACGTACGTACGTACGCGTCTACAGATTGTATGGGTGGGGTAGGGGAGACTATCAAAAGGAAGGGAGGGGTGTCTCAGGCGTGTCTTGGCAAGTCCACATCTTTAATATAGGACATTAACAATATGGTCAATTGACAGCTGTCCAAACAGGATAGCCACTGACCAGTATCCCATGACCATATCGCGGGCTCATGTTTCAACTCATCGAGGTGACGTGATTTATTTGGAAGCTGTCCGCTGACCAGTTAACTGTTTTACTAGATCGCGAACAACGTTCAATCTCATACTTTTACTAGTTTGGGAGCACAGGAAAACTGATAATGCACACATATTGGACATCAATGTTTTGATCAATTGACAGCTGTCAAAACAGAGTACCCGCTGACCAGTATCACTTGACCGTATCGCGGGCTCAGGTGTCGACCCGTCGAGGTCAAGTATTTTTTGAAGTTATCCGCTGACAAGTAAACTAGTTTTCAAATGATCGCAGGCTCAAGTTCAATTTTTTTTCTAAATTCATATGAAATATGTTGTGTTTATGTGCTGCACAATTAAAATTTTGATTGCAAACTGACCTCGGACGTGAAAATTCAGCCAGCTGTTACAGGCAGGGAAGACAGTTGCTTTTGTTTTTTCTCACAATGGTCACGCGTTGGTCACGCTCTACGTCCAATTTTTATGCTCTGATTGGTCAAAATTTGACAGGTGAGTTCATGCGCAAAATTTATGCAGCATCTTGAATCTTGTTTACTTTAACAGCTGAAGCTGACAGAGTTTTGTGTCAACTTGTGATGTTTTTAACTGTCTTTTTCCACTGGATGTACAAAATGAAATTCAGCTGCTATCAGGAGTCTTCTCTTACTCATGGCTAGTTTGTTTATTGGGTTTTTGGTTGAGAAATACGTCGCTTGTCAAAGTCGGAAATCCGATTTCGGATGGCATCGTTTTCGTTTTCACCTTGCTTGATGCGTAAGAGGATTGCAAAGTCTGAAGCGATACTGGCTTTACCTGATAACTTTCAGGAGCTGCATCTCGAATGGTAAGCCAGAGAAATTATTGTATTTCATGTTTGCTTTTTGTATCTAATTTAATGAAGTGGAGCATAGTTTATGCGGGAATTTAGTTTATGCGCGTTTGTAAGATTTGAGACAACGATCTCACCGAGTATCTGGTTTGATATAATCTTACAGAACTTTAAAAAGCCTTTAGACAGTTTCTCACCGCAAATAGAAAGAAAATGTTCCAAAGAATCTTTAGTTATAATTCTGGCCGGAAAAGAAAGCTTTGAGCGATTTTCTTGCCTCGAGTTCGTCTTTGAAAAAACAAACACCGGGAAGCCGGCTTAAAACATAAACTTAAGCAAACTTAAGCTTGAAGCTTGAAGACTCAGGATATTTAGGGACACTTTAATATTTGTCTTCCTGAATGAAAATTGTTGTCTCTGTTTATGTTTCACCGAATTATATTTCTTTTATTGATTGTTAGTAGTCTCTCTTGCAATTTTAATCGCTATGCCGATTGTTTTCAGTCGTTCAGTGAACATCGCGTGCAGGAGTTCTCAAAATGCCGCGCGTTAAACCATCAAATAAAAATAAACATGATAGATTCTTTATTATCTTGGAGCGTAACTCTGTTAATGTTCATTCAAACACTCGCTACAGCTCGCACTACAAAAGTGAGAACCGGATGGCCGTATAGGTGATTTTGGAAAATTTTTTTAACAGTTTATGAATATTAAATGAGAGCAATTTGTATTGTGAAATACTGCTTTCTGTCCATGGTATAAAAGGTTGGTTTACACACACCCAGATTTGTTGGCAAGATTTTGCAAAGTAAACTTGTCGAACGCCAAAACGTTGGCCTGATTTTTTTTCTAAGCCTAATTGATCTACGGTGATCAATAGCCATTACGGCTCTTAAATGTGATAAAAGATGATTACCAGTTTTTGAGTGTACATATGAGGCTATCAACTCGATGTAAGATTTGGTTCACTCTTGGGCTGTTTGCAAATTATTTTTCTCTAAAATCAGGTAGCCTTTCCCTCAAAAGTCACATAAATGTGCTCTAAAGTTAACTGAATTGTGGAATTCGAAAACAAGTTTATTGTTTAATTTAAATTATAAATTTACTAATGGGAGCCTCGCTTTTAGCCCTGGCTAAATCTATATATTACCTCTTTATGATCTATCGACCCCTGCAAGGCAGACACCCACCTAAGGACTTGCTGTTTATCTGGGGGAGGGTTGTTGACCTCCAGTCCACAGACTATAACAGTGGACTAGGACTGTTAAAAGGACTTAACCAAGACGGAAATAATTTTCTCGGTAAAAGTTTTTGATTGTTTGTTTTAATTCTTTTTTTTGGGGGGGGGGGGGGTGGGGGGGGGGGGGAAGGGGAGGGGAGGGAACAAAAGACAACGTCTGCTTTCATTAACGTGAAAGTTAAACAAAAATATTAGATCTTCCTTTACAAGAAGAGGGGGACATGTCACGAGTTCATAAACAAACGTTTTGCGTTTCACGAGTCACGAAACAAATAGTGTATTTGATCTCGGCCACATGTTTGGGTGATCACTGTGTGGCTATAAATTCCGTAGGGAAGCCAGCGGTAGGTGGGTCCGAGCGCAGTGAAGTGTGAAGTTACATCAAAAGACTCAAAAGTGAAGTTAAATGAAGCCACCAGATGCTAGTTAAGGTCGTTTGGCCAAATTAATGATTTAATTTCTTCAATTCATCTTCACTGTCATGTACAGTGTGGAGGATTTTGGCAGTTCACGTTTCACGGAGTGAAATCACGATTCACAGAACATTTTTTCAGCACATCACGATTCACGGACACCAAAAATGGTTGATCACGCTTCACGAAAATAAGCTTGCCCTCCCCCCCCCCCCCCCCTCCCCCCCTTCCCCTAAGAAGAGCCATGTTTCTTAAAGGCCGTCCTGCATTTTACAAGCCTGTTTAAGAAAAATGGAATACAATGATTTAAGATCTGGTTATATGTATGCTCGAGTGGTAAATCAAGGACTTGTCAATGGATTAATTAAGGCCTAGATCGACTCATTTGAACATGCCTTAGGTAGATCAGAGGGGAAGGGGTGTTGATGTCCAATGACATTAGCCTGGTAGTTCATTTCGAAAGTACAGAGAGCCTTAGCCAGCGCCACAGAAAGAACCAAACTCCTGGGTAAATCCATGTTCTGGGCCCCCACCTGTGTACCATAGTAAAGCCACTGTCAATTTCTCAATCAGGTTGAAGGGAAATTCAAAATGCATTTCTAGTAATCTGTTGAGTCTGTAGGAGACCTAGAACAGGGATATTGGTGCTACTTTGCAGATGTTACTAACCGGCGTTACATGTAGATTACGTTTATGATGCAGGGTAACAAAACCTGGGCTACACCACTGCTTGGGCCACGGCCCAATCAATGTTTACCCTGTGGCCCACAGTAAATTTTGCATGATTTATCAACAAAACAAGTAAAATCTACAATAAATATTTGTGTGAGTGATCAACGGCAGTTGATTTCCCGACAGAGAGGAGCATAATTGATTGCTTTTAATCAACACCAATCAGTGATTGCAAGTGAGTTCGATAAACAGAATTTTGTAAATTGATTTTTATTTTATGGAAGCTTTAAGCTGTCGAGAGTGCTGTTTTGTTACTTGGTAATTACTGATCTCTACATGTACAAACATGAAACTAAGGTTTCGTTCATCACAAGGAATAGGCAGGTTGAACTACAAATTCCCACAATAGATCGCTGTCTCCTCTGGACTACAAAATAAAAATGAAGGGGGATGCTTGTTGTCTTGTTTACAGGTGTAATTTACATATTTTGGTACCACTTATGGGGTCTGGGATGGAATGCCTGAATATTTAATGTACACCTGCATAACTTAGGGCTTAGCTCCTAGGAACAGAGAAATGAGAACAAAAGAAAGAAGCATTTTATGATAACTTCTATGCCGGAAGTAAATTTTATTATTGCTCTTACTTGCAGTTGGATGTCGGTTTTAGAAAAGTAAATAATGCTTCAGCCATGCCCAGATTGGACTCTTGTTACAGGATTAAAATTCCAATCTTCCAACAAGTATCCCAACCTAGGATAGCATAAAGCTTCCCATAAAGTAGAAATATGATCACTCTGTGCCTATATGCCTGGCAGTCAGAAAATTTTCTAGACTTTCTGCAAAATCCCTTTTTCTCATTGATCATTTGAAAGTATTCTTTCTTCATTTAGAATTATCAAGCGATCAGGAAAACAAGAAGGGCTTCCCAGATGAGCGGTTGTGGTTTCTTGGGCATAGAGTAGAGTTGATGCCCTTTCAACACTTGGAAAAAGTTTGTGAGTAGTATCAGCGCATGACTCAGAGGTACGTTTTCACACAGGCTTAACACCCAGCATTCTGCTTTATCATCTTTATCATATGTTTAACCATTTATTGAACACTTTGTACCTGCTTGGCGTCTCTAAAGGTCAATGGAATTCTTTCAAGGGGGGTAACATGACACCTCTTGTTGAAATTCCCTAAACGATTCAGACTGCTGGGCATTTGGACTGAGGAGCAACATATAGATTGCGGTACTCAAAACGAGGTGATAGCTAACATCTGGTTAAGAAACTCTGTTTTTCTCATAACTTACCAATTGTAAAACATGACAGATGTTTGAGGAGAATTTGTATAAACTTTGCAAATTAGAGGATTCAAGGCACCACCTATATCAAGGAAGTTGTTTCCAGTCAACTGTCTAGCTCAAAGTGGCCAAGGTTGCAAAATGAATTTTAAAAATTAAAGCACTGTATTTTTGTCATTATTTCGGGATTTTGGAGCTTAAGAGAAAGCTTTCTAGCTTTCCAGCTGACTTTCAGACTGCCAGGTATTTAGCTTGTGTGAAAATATGCCCTTGAGTCATGTGCACAACCGCTCAGCTGCGAATCAATTCTAACTTGTTTCCCTGATCGCCTTAAGGTAATTCTAAATGAAGATAGAATATTTTAAAATGATTAGAAAAAGGGATTTTGCAGAAAATCTAGAGAATTTTCTGACTGCCAGGCATTACATTATAGCCACAGCCTGAGCATAATTTATTATTAATCGAACTCACTCACCATCAGTGACTGCAGGCTTTAATTAAGTCAGCAATCAACTTTGCCCCTCTGTCTCCGGAAATCGACCACAGTCCAATACTCGTGAACTCAAATTTTCTCTGGACAATAATATTATTGATACTGATTACCACTAAACAGTCTGAGAATTTTCCTTGTGTATTCGCTAAAAATGCAAAATTTAGGGTGCACCGTGCTGTAGGCCATAGGGTGGGCCATATGGCCAAGCTCAGGCTCTGTATGCACAGCCCAACTAGGACCTAATAGACACTGACTAGGTAAGACAATTTTTCATACTTTACATAATATATGGTGTAGCAACGTATGAGGCCCTGTTAGGGTAAAACTTCGAGAAGTGACATGGCCTTGCAATGGCGACATAGGACAGCAGAAATGGCAGCAAATGACACACAGATGGGTTGAAACTGTAAGAGTGACTGAGAAAAGCACAAATACAATAGTAAGATACCAACAGTGACATGGCTTCCCCCTCAATACATGAGATGACAGGTTTTGAAATTCAGAGTACAGACGTACTACGTAACCTCCTAAAGAGGACCTCACTAATTGAAGCTGTTGGTTGTGTTTTCACTAGGGCAATTTTGACAAGTTAAAGCTGGGAAAGGCCAAAAACACAGCGAAAATGTTGTAAAAAATAGCAAATATAGCAAGAATAACAAAATAAGGCGAGAAAAATCACAGCAGAAGTCATTACAAACGCTTTGCCCCCACCATTCTTGATTATGGCGCGCTTTTGCTATTTTAATCCTGTGAGTTAGCAGCTTAGATTGCAAGCGGGTTAAATTTCATAGTAAAGACAGTTGTCACGTTTTAGTAACCAGTAAAAGTCTTAAGACAGGCAGAAAGAGAATACATGTATTCAGAAAGAGCTAGAAAGTGCCAGAATGCCAGTTCTAAATGCAAAATGAGAAGGTGTTGTGTCCCACGCAATGACATTACACAGCCAGTCTACACGAGAGATCCAAAAGTGGTTGCAGATGAATTTTATAATTTCTTTGTCTCGGTTGGAGTTAAAGCATCTCATGCTTCCAAATCCTCGACAAAGCTTCACAATCTGCCCACACCAGCAGACACTACCAAGGCTCCAGAAATCACTGTAGCAGATAAATTCCAATTTCACACAGTCTCTACTCATGAAATCCGTAAGATTATAACGTCTTTTTCATCCAAAAGGGCACCTGGCCATGAAAAGATAACTATGTCAGTGTTTAAGGATTCACTTCATTGCATTTTGCCCTTACAGACATCGAGAACTGGTCGCTATTGCCATCAGTTTTTCCATCTAATCGGAAAATTTCTGAGGTCACCCCGTTACTTAAGGAAGGAGATCATGAGATTGCAAACAATAACCGCCCAGCATTGCTACTCCCAGTTGCATCGAGGGTTTGTGAACGAGTCGCTCTGAATCAGTGGACTACGTACATGACAACCAAAGAGAGGCTGGCCGAGCATTAGAGAGGCAACAAGAAGCTGCACTAATGTGAAACACTCAATATTATGAAGACAGATAAGGCACGTGAGGCAACGGATGCAAAAAAACTGACACTTGTAGTCCTCCTAGACTTGTCAAAGGCGTTTGAAGGTACTTGTAGTGTGGTCCAGCAAATTAAAGATGATTAAAAAAGAAACTTAGAGAATTCTTTTTTGAATCATTTCTTGTCAGCTAAGAGAGTTACCTATTGTCGTTTTTATCTGTATTATTATAATTTTAACGTTTAGATATTTTATTCAATACCGTATTTATTCGAATAAGCGCTCAACCTCGAATTAGCGCCCTTCTCGAATAAGCGCCCATCCTAAACGCAGAAAAAGTTAATAAGCGCCCAGCCTCAAATAAGCGCCCTCCCCCTCCTCCCCCCAGTCAAACTCAAATAAGCGCTCACCCCCACCCCACCCACTTGAGTGGATAAATTCTAATAAGAGACTTCCCCCAGCACGGAGTTTTCTTCAGAATATCATGTTTATAGAAACCTTGCTTTGTTACTTCTCCGCGTTTTGTTATTACCATTTATTGTTTTGTTGCAAAATAGACATACTTCACTTGCTGAAAACGGTGAAAATTTAATAAGGGCCCAGCCTCGAATAACCGCCCACCTCGACATAAGCGCCCACTCTCAAGGTCCAAAAATTTAAAAAGCGCCCAGGGCGGTTAATCGAATAAATACCGTATTTCAAACTTACGTTATGAATTATTTCTATGCTTATGTACGTTGGGTCTGGAAAAACCCTGATTGGGAGATTCAATAAAGTTTTACTTTTACTTTAGTCCCCATTTTTATTCAGTAGAGCGAGCGAAACGCGAGCGCGCGTGAACTCGTAGTCTAGCATGTAATCAAAACCCTAGAAATAATTTTCAGCTAGTTAACCGGCCTAGTGAAAACACAACCGTTGATGTCTTTAAACTCAAGACAGGAAATCCCGCCTCTCCGGGGCACCCTGTCTACTGCTGCACTTGCCCGCGGGCAACTGTTTCAAGGCTGGCCCGCACCGAGAGAATGGGACAACAAAGAAAGGTTCATCCTAGAGCACTAAGTCGTCGTTTTTCACCTACCAGTGATAACTGCTGAACAGAATTACCGCAAGCCTTTAGACGTCAATGCAGCAGGTAAATCTGAAGTCGAGGAAAGGCCGGCGAACGAAGAATAACAAAAGGCACGTCTGGTCCGCCATTTTGTTTGTTTGTATTCTCGTTTCCAGTGTCTTTCTTGTTACTTTCCTTCACTGGCACAGGCCACCCAAACTCTGTGGGAGTTAGTTGAACTTTGAATCTATAAGACAAAATACGTCCTAAATTCCATTTTTTTTTTGACAAAAGTAGAAATAAAAATGACTCCCCTTGTGTATTTGTTTTGTTTTTTACTGTCTCTTCACTTCTAGATCCCTTTGGAAGCCATTTTATCCCGGGGGGTGGTACTCGATATATCCTTGGGTGGGGAGGTGCGGCCCGGCCGGCCCCACATACCTGACCCTGTTTAAGACAAAAATCGCTGATTTTCTTACCCTGTTGAAGACAGAATTCCGATTTTTGATACCCTGTTTAAGAGATTTAACCCCAAACCATACCCTGTGTAAGACAATAATAAATATCGAAGCTCTTTCTTATTTAATCCATTGGCAATCACAAAACTATTTAAAAAGATACCCTGTTTAAGACAAAACTTGATAAAATCGATACCCTGATTAAGACAAAAAATGATAAAATCGATACCCTGTTTAAGAGAAAAATCCCAAAAAACATATCCTGGCTGGCCGCACGTCTCCATTAAGCCAGAGTAAGGGAGTACCGTAACTTACCATATGTTTTTAGTGTTGTGTTCTGCGTTTTGTGCCGTTTTCAGTCGCTTGAAACTAATACCCCCGACTAATACATTACGTTTTATTATCTATTTATAGTCAAAGGTTGTCGTAGTCGGGGGTGTCAGTTTCAAGCGACCGAAAACGCCACAAAAGTGTAACACAACACTAAAAACATACGGTAAGTTATCTTTCTTCATTTTTCTTACATTATATCAAAATTTGGGGTCAAAAGGTGCAAAATTCTGTGTTCTATGAAGCATTTCTACCGATCACTTGAGTCAAGCCGAGTGCCGGCGTTACAAAATAAAGTAAATGTATGGATCACATGTCGCGCGTGACCTTCGCATGGTAGGCCTGTGAGTTTACTAACTCGAACTCTTTAATTTTTACGTCGATAAAACGGCTTCCAAATGGCTCTAGATGTGAAGAGACAGTAAAAAACAAAACAAAAACACAAGGGGAGTCATTTTTATTCTTATTCTATTTTTGTCAGAAAAGGGAATTTAAGACGTATTTTGTTTATTTTCATACATTCTCTTATAAATTCAAAGTCCCAACGAACTCTCGCAGAGTTTGGGCGGCCTGTCTTTACTTCTGCGTTTTTTACGAAACTTGCGGCCTCAACGAGGGCCTTTTTTACCTTTCTTCTTTAGAAGATACTGACCTTTTACGAAATTTGTTACTCTTGTTATGACTGTTATTCTTGCGTTATTTTTTAGCGTGTTTTAATTGGAAAATTCTTGTTACTTTTGTGACTTTTGCGAAATTTTCAGACTTCTAGAGGGCCTTCTTTACCTTGATTCTTTAGTATACAGATTTAAGTTTGAACTTCGGCTAAATTTGTTATTCTTGCGATATTTGATAGCGTGTCTTTCTTCTTGCAATGAAACATACTGGTTACTTTTGCGATTTTTGCCAAATCTGCGACTTTTTCGAGGTCCACTTTTGCCTTCTTTCTTTATGATTAGGATTCTTTTTCTTCTTCTTTTCCTGAACTACATACATACATATCCTTTATTTAAACACGATATGATTTAAAGCTCAAAGCTTGTGGGGTCGTGTAATAATAACTACAAATGAATAAAAATTATATTAAAAATAACAATAACATTATTTACAAAATACAGCTACAATAGAAACTCTAAAAATATACAGTAAGATTCTAAAAATAAAAATAATTAAAGTAAAATGAGTTTATATTAGTTACCTCTAGGTTAATTGACAACAACATTTAAAACATCAAATAGTTCAAAACATTTAAAATCTTGGTAGTGCCTGGGCAGCGACTGGACCGACTGTGCGCTAATAAAATCAAGTTCCTTAAAATAAGAGTCCTTCTTCACTTTGCGATAAAATACGGTAAACTGCATGGTCTATCAAATGAATCGAGACAGCGTTCCAAAGAATAGCACCTTTGACTGGCAGTCCTTTAACTAAAATAATTTTCCAACATTCGACGAATTAAACGAGATAAAATAAACGTCATAAGGTTTAAAGCAGTCAGCATTCACTTTTTAAGTGACGTTTTCGTAGTCGTCGCGGCCGTCGGATGTTGCAAGCTCCCCATTAAATTGGCTCTTCGGTGGCCATTCATCACCCTGTCGGTTCTGATCTGACTCATTTTGCAGACTGTCCAACCATCTCGACTTTGCTCGAGAATCCCGAATCCCGATCAATATGTGATCGAGATAAGAAAAAACCTGATTTTGAAATCTGTTCTGATATTTCCAAATGAACTTATGATACTTATACAATAACACATAACAGAGTCATACTTACCTGAAACTGATAGCCAGAAAACTTTAAAAACCGCAAGAAATGTCAATAAAATCGAGACTCCCAGCGAAAAAAAAATAAGCATAAAAATGACAATCGATTTAGCGAACATTTGTTTTACTGACAAAAATTGTCCTCTCAGAGTAGAAATGGTGTCTAGAAGAACACGATTTCTCGGGGAGAATTAATGCCCCCAGGCCTCCCAAGCTGTGCATGAGCCATGAAGGCATGAAGTACATGAAGCCCCTTTACTCCCTTGCCTCTGGACCTAAATAACTTTATCAGTGCATCAACGCCATCAAGTTCCTTAAATACGCCAATAAAAAGCATTATTTATATAGTTCGCAACTTCGTATTGCATTTTACGGATTTTTTTTAGCTCTAAATATTCTAAAAATCTTCGGACTTGCCCAATTCATCTAAAAATCTCCAGACTTTCTAAATATCTTTACAGCGTCTAAAAATCTTTTCAAAAATCCGGATTTTTGCAGCTATGCCTAACTACGTCCACCAGGAAGATCAAACTCAGCCTACTTTTGAAATGACTCCTAGGTTCAAACCTTTCACATCATTATTATTATTATTATTATTATTATTATTATTATTGTTATTATTATTATCTCTTTTATCACAATCTTTGCTGGTGTTCTTTTTGTGCATCAGCCGGGCGCAAACCATGCACCTAGAGCGTCAGTCACTCAAGTGAATCATTCTGTTCATACACTGGGCACCTTTCTAAGGATTCGCGCAGATCCCAGCATGCAGATCTTTTGAATCTCTGTCATAGTAGCTCTCTCTGATACTTTCTTGATGTTTTCTACCATACCCTTCTTCACCGTACCAAGCGCACCAACAACCACAGGGATCACTACGGTTTTCATATGCCACATTCTCTGTATTTCTAGTTCTAGGTCTTTGTACTTGCGTTTTATTTCAGCTTCGTTCAGTGCGATGTTTCTATCTGATGGAACAGTCATATCAATCAGTTTGCAGGTGGAATTCACTGAATCTTCAACGATGATGTCTGGTCTGTTCGCTGTTATAGTTCTATCAGTATTGATTGGCATGTCCCACATGACGGTGATGTTGTTATCTTTATTGTGCATCACGGTCTCTGGCTCGTGTTCGTACCATTTGTCTGTAATCTCTATATCATGATCTTTACAGATGCTCCAATGGAGATATGCTGCAGCATTATTGTGCCTGGAGATGTACTCTGTTTTGGCTAATACCTCACATCCATATACAATATGGTCCACGGTCTCTTCATGTTGCGAACACATTCTGCATTTGCTCTCCACTTGCTGGCCACATATTACTTTCTGGTAGTTTCTGGTGTTTATTGCCTGGTCTTGAGCTGCTACAAGTAGTCCCTCTGTTTCTCCTTTCAAATTACTTGACAACCATTTGTTGGTGGTGACTGTGTCTACATGAGGCTTCTCTAGGATCTTTGGATACTGGCCATGTAATGCCTTGTTTTTCCACTTTTCTTCTTTCATTGACTTCATCTTGGACTTAAACACGTGTTTCAGGGCTTTAGCATTTTCAGAGGCAGATTTATCTTCTCCGTTCTCAATCTCTGGCATTGTTACTTCCCTTTTGAATTTAGTAGCATTCTTGGATATTGAATTTTTGGCTTTAGATCTTTCATGTTCAAGCACCTGCTTTGGATATTGCTCTTCTTTGTGTTTCAGATAGTAATCAAGCCCTATTGTTGCTATTTTGAATGCTGTTTCTACATCAATCAGGCCCTTACCTCCATCTTTTCGTGGGATGTACAGCCTTTCCACATCTGCTTTAGGATGTAACATCTTGTGCATGTTCAATAGTTTGCGAGTTTTTGTTATTATTATTATTATTATTATTATTATTTTGTTTTTTAACCACTTGTTACATCACTTTTGTGGATTGTGTGATATATATTTTTATAAATATATTCACTCTTTAGGGATGGACCATTTAATTTTTGTGGTGGGAGTTGGGAAATCACCAAAAAATAATTCCTGCAGATGAAATTTAGAAGAAAATGAAGACATTTTCAGGACCATTTTAATCAGTTCATGTTAAAAACAATAACCGAATTTGTCGTCTATATCATTGTGGTAGAACACTAAAATTGCTTTTATACAATCCATTTGCCTCACACGGAGACAAGTTGTCTACTAATAATTACAATAATTATTGTCAAGACGTTTTCGGAGGTGGTCATCAGACCAGTTGGTACTGTTTTGTGTAAAAGATCCTTCTCTGCTCTGCGTCGTCTGAGGCTATGGACACGTTCTTCAATGACAGAAGAACGCCTTAGCGCACTGTAATTTTCAGGGAGTTATAATAACTCCTCTAGTGGGGCTAATTTAACTCCTTACAGTGGAGTTATTTTTCGTGGAGTTACTTTAACTCCAAAAAGGAGTTTAAAGAACTCTTTTTCAGTAGTAAAAGTGACCCCAGATATTGAGGAGTTAAAATGACCCCAAAAAAGGAGTTATCCTGTACCTAAAATTTTTACTCCACTTTCAGAGTTAAATTAACTCCAAAAAGAGTAAAAACAACCCATGTAAGGAGTACAAGTAACCCCATTTCGGAGTAATTTTAACTCCAGACTAGGAGTAAAAAGAACTCTTTTTCAGGAGTAAAAATGACCCCAAATTCGGAGTTAAATTAGGAGTTAAAATAACCCCAAAAAAGGGGTTATCCTGTACCTAAAATTTTTACTCCATTTTTGGAGTTATAATAACTCCCTAAAAATTACGGTGCGGCCTCGCAGTGATGCTTATGCATCGTGGAACCAACTACATGTCACTCCCTACCATAATACTGAAATGATTATCGATTTTGTAACAACGTTGTTTTGGCTTCTTTGTGACTCAATGAGACATGACGTATTTTTAGCGTCTCTCCCCAGTCTCGCTCTCTGCTTTCAGCGTCGTTCCAGACCTTTTGTTTGACTGCTCGAGCGTACTTGAATACGCAAAAATACGGACTGTTGAAGTCTAAGAAGTGTGAGGACCAGTGTGAAGTAGGAGGACAATGTTATTCATATAATGAGATCAATCCCTGGAATCAGTGTCAGGTAAATATTGTAAATAGCTCTAACAATTATTCGAGGGAGGCGACTATTTCAAATATTTCCATCAAAGGGGGGCGATTATTGGGGGAGACGATTAATCGAGGGACGATTATTATTCGAGGAAATACGGTATGCCATTTGACAGTCGATTATGACGCGTATCATTGACTTTGTTTGAGAGTAGCAAAGTATTGGGGGAGACGATTGGGGGAGACGATTAATCGAGGCACGGTTATTATTCGAGGAAATACGGTATGCCATTTGACAGTCGATTATGACGCGTATCATTGACTTTGTTTGACAGTAGCAGTTTTGTTTGTATCGTTCAAATTTAGGTTTCAGAACGTAGTATGATTTTGATTTAAATGAGGTTATTGACGTTCATGATTTTATCACATAGGAGTTCTATTGCCATCGTAAAAGTTTTGAATAGCTTAACACGCCAAAGTTTCAGTTCGTGAAATCGCAAAAATGAAGGTGGTTTGATAGTTTTTCAGGGTCAATACCTCCCAAGTTTGAATGTAAACGTCGTTGCCATTAACAAAGATTTGGAAGAATTACCACCAGAGCTGTATTAGATAAAGATAGAAATTTGAAGATCAGGGTTACAATGACATCGAAGTTGTCATAGCAACAAAACGACGCCAATGCCTATTTTCCTTGCAGCCGTATTTCTCGGCACTGAGAACTGTTCTTCCAAACTCGTTCACGGGATTTTTTTTTTTCTGATACCTGTCTTGATGTTCGTGAAGTTTAAGCGAAATCTGTATGAGCGTTATGGAGATATTTTAGGATGAAGTTTTAATGGTTAGAACTATCGTAAAAAACTGGACAATCTTGATGTCCGGCCGTTATCTGTAAAAAACGAAGCCCAATTTTGGCTTGTATTAATTTTAATCTTTTTAAAAACGTGTGTGAAAGATCACGGAGATTGCTCTAGCTGATTTCTAGAAAGAAGGATTTTCCAAATCTTGTAAATTGCGACGTAGTTTATGCTCCAACGTGCGGGGTTTTAATCCTGAAAAACCCTATCGAGCCACCTTAGTTATGGTACGTGATTTTGTTATTGCCAGGTTTTTTGAAAAAGCGCCGAGAGCGCACTAGTTGTTGATTAATTTGTAGAGACAAAGATATCCTCGAAGTGAATCAAAGAATATGTTATTGATTTAAAATCTCTTGTAAACCTTTCGAAAAGAAGGCAGGTATAGAAAAAACTTTAGTGCACAGTTTGTGCCCAGAAAAAAAAGAAAAAATTCCTGCAGACCAGTGAACTTTGAAAAAAACTAATGCACCGAAAAATTTTCACCCCCTTCGGGGAGTGGCTTCATACCCAAATAAGGATATGAAGCACAAAATTTAAAATAGACTTTGACATCATCTATCTAAAAATAACTAAAATCCTTTCAATTTGGTTAAACCACTTAAAAATAGCACATGACCTTATCTTAATGAGATTCCTCCCCATTGTATTCATGAAATAAAGCCAAAAGGCTATGACGTCATCGGCGTTTATGTATTCCACACAAAAGTTAATTAAATCCACACTAAAAAGATTTTAATCTTTCAGAGGTCCCTAACATAATACTGAAATGATTATCGATTTTGTAACAACGTTGTTTTGGCTTCCTTGTGACTCAAATGAGACATGACGTATTTTTAGCGTCTCTCCCCAGTCTCGCTCTCTGTTTTCAGCCTCGTTCCAGCCCTTTTATTTGACTGCTCGCGCGTACTTGAATACGCCAAAATACGGACTGTTTTGCAGTCTATGACAAGTGCTGAAAATAGCGTTTCGGAGCCTCCAAATTTGAAAATTTTTTGGGGTTCAAAGCAACAAGGTTCGTGCCTTGGGCACTCGTGATAATGTCCCCCTGTTACAAAACACATAGCTACGGCCCGGTTAGTGGTATTTTTATGATTGCCTCTAGGAGAGGTACCAAAAGAAAGAAAGAAAGAAAGAAAGAAAGGAAGAAAGAAGAAATTGCCCACTCACACCCTCCCCTCCCCATTCCGCAACAAAACTTAAATGGTCCGTCCCTAAGAGAAAGTTATTTAAAGACATACAAAAAAGTTTAAGTTTTTGCTGTAGTGAAAGTACAACTTTTACCACATACTTTTTGGGGCCTCGTTCGTAGTCGAGGAGTACAGAAGCCCACTTAAGATCGAGAGTTATCATATTCTATTTTAACACAACACACCCATGACTGACTCCATTGTTCTATATATTCCTAGGCTTGAAAATTTAAAGTCCATTAAAGGCAACGTTCTATACCAAACATATACGTATCAATGGCTATGAAATAGCTCCAAAATCTTTTTCATTTACTACTAACTTGACATTTTAAGCAATTAAAGCTTTCGAAAACATTACGAGAGGGTTGCGGAAGAAGTTGGAAAGAATGAGGAGAAGTGATTCCCCTATCGGCCTTTGCCCAGACTTCCCTTTAAACAGTTTTTTATCTTCCAGGTTCAAGAAGAGACGATTTTTCACCCTTACACCCGATGTAGTGCTTGGTTGTAAAAAGTAACGCAGGTCTTTCAAACGTTCTCTACCATTGTAATCTATTGAGGATCAACGTCCCGGTTACTTAAGTTACTTTGTTAACTAAAGCGACCCATTAATCTTCTAATGGTTAGTCAAGTGGTAGACTCCTTCAGCAAAAGCTAACCCAAGGCAGGCCAGATCTCATCACAACAATTCCCCCGAACAGAGAGGTATCGCTGGCCCATCTCAAAGTTTAAGCTTTCGATTCTTCGAGACCCCCGCCCCACCCCTTTTTGCTCGCCTAAAAACCGGTCAATATCTTTATCACTCTTCCTGAATCTCTTGTGAATAGCTAGTTTCCATTAATTAAAGGAAATCACTCCAGGTGTCCCTACAAGAAATCTTTGAGACGATAAAAGAAGTTACATTACAGTTTTGTTGCATTAGAAATTTTAGCGATAATCAGTTTTTCTTAAACGTTCAGGCAGTAAAAATCTCCCTGCTTAATGTACTCCTCACTATCGGCGGCAACTAGCCTTGTAGCAGGTGACGAACTCTGCGTTGCCAAACCAGCCGAATTGCGTGACTCCACTGTCACATAGACGATGTCACCATCAAATGTACTGTTGGTTAAAGGAAGATAAACATCGGTGACCAAGCCAACTTTATGGAATTGCAAGACGTCGGTCGCTTTGGGCTGTCTACCAACTGCTACTCGAAAGTCACTGATTTCTGATTCATTGTCGTTAAAACCGTACCAATGAGCCCGCAGTGTTTTGTTGAACAGATGACAACTGGAATGTACGCCAAAAACGTCATGCGTACGGTCTTCACTCACAATCACCAAGCCCTGTAAAATTGAGGTAGAGTGTGTTTGTCCCTTTTTGTCTCTTATTAGGGTGCAATGTACAGTAAGTTAGGAGGTCATGATAGAAAGATACATGGGAAGGAACATTATTAAAGCAAACACGTTAGCCTGAGAAAACAGCCAACATTTCGAGACGCCACCACAGGCTTCCCCACGAAATGACGTCTGTGGAAGGCCAATACCTGCAAAAATTCCATACTCAAGTGACAAGTCACTACCCAGACCTGGGTAGAGCTTCTGATAGGTCTGCGCCGCGAGGGAAATTTGCTTCAACCAATCAGAAGCACTACCCGGATCCGGATAGGTGGTGAACTTTGGCAGTCGTACCTCAGACGTCATTTCTCGAGGAAACCAGTGGTGTCGCGAGATGTCGGCTGTTTTTTCAGGCTACGAACACGCTTGCTGCTTCCAAATCCGATTCATATTTGTTGGTGCATCAGGCAACTGAGATTGAAGGTCTACGAGCAGTCCCTTTTACTTCTCAAAACTGTAGTAAAGGGAGAAACTGAAACGCGCGTTTCCTTCCTAGAGGGCGGCGATTTTTACTCGCGTTCGACTATCGTCTCTCTAGCTCTAATATACTTACGTGTTCTCAGTAAAGTGGGGGATAAACAAGATCGAAGCCTTGTTCACTCATTTTATTCAAGGTTTTTATCGTCTACGGGATAATTCACTTACGTCCTGGTTGCTATTTTGACACTCTAAAACGATAAAACACGCCATATATAGCATTTCTTCCTTTATTGACGGGTTTTAAGAGCGACCAATCCTATACAATACTAGCAAGACGTTAAGAAACTGACCAGGGACGATAAAGAAATTGATATAGTGAAATATCTGAAAGGCCACGACGTAACAACCATTTGGGACAAACTGGTACAACATGAAGGATTACTATGTGTTTTTCAATGGCAGTTGATTTTTTCGCCTCCATCAGGCAAGAAGCCTAAATTGAAATTAGGTGCTCAGTAACAATCACTTCATTTTCATTTCGATAAAATATAACTTTTTCAAATGTGAGGAAGATTCCATACCTTTGAAGGAGGTGTGTTGTCAACAACAACTGGAGAAGACACCCTCTCAGTGGTAAGTCCAACACTGTTTTCACATCTCACCACAGTGTAATACTGTTGCCCATTCATCAGCTCTAGATCTGTAGCTTCCACGGTTGTGTTCAGTCCAATATCAACGAAGTCCGTTATCATAAAACTGCTGTTTCTGATGGCATAGCTGCAGGATCGGACACCACTTTCTTCGTCTCGCACACCAGTGATATTTGTAACCAAATTACAACTCGAAATGCAAGAAATAAAACTAAACTGGGGAACTACATCATAGAGGACAGGGGCAGTCATATCAACTTTCGTTTCGTTTGTTGCTGTCACAGTGGAAAGCCCTGCTCCATTAGTCACTCTAATGCTGATAAAGTACGTCCCATAATGATTCAGGCGGCAGTCTTCGCAAGGCACTTTTGTTGAGTTTGGAAGTATTTCGGTCATGGACTTTATTTGACATCCAGCTGGTAACGTTCCAACGCAATACTCGGTCTTGGTAATATCACTTTCGAGATCTTGCACCTTCCACGTAGCGTGCAGATGATCTGTTGGACCAATCCAAAGTTTTGAACCAGCCGATATCTGCATAATAAACAGGCACGAATGCAATTACTGGTCAGCAAAAGTTAGTTCCGCCCAGAATAGGCCTGATTTTAGCATGAGATAGAATAATCCTTGTTTTAAATACTTCCGATTTGCTTTTTTGATTTTACATCTGCAAATTGCACCTCTATGTAGTAAAAATATTTGTGAGCTTTATTTACCTCAGTGATCTCAGGAGGAGTTACATCAACAGTAAACCCACTGGACCAACCATGTGACGTCATCCCGGCACCATTTGTAGCTTCCACAGTAACGTAATACCTAACGCCATGGGAAAGAGTGACGTTCCATGCTCTTCCCGTTGTGTCCTTTCCAGTAGAAGTAAATTTCATGATGCTAACATCATCAGGCATTGTCCCTAAGCCCCACCTGTATTCGCTGATCCCACTTTCATGATCTTCAAAGGGACTCCATATTGCCTCTACTACCCTTGTCGATGACTGATATTCCACGTCAGTTGATAGAGATGAACCGTCTCGCACAAGAACAGCACTTGGCGAAGTAACATCTACAACGACACCATCAGAGAAGGACGTAGAGATGAAACCGTCATTATTGGAGCACGCGATCTTGCTGACGTAACGGGCGCCTGGTATCAGGCTGAGATTCTCACGTGTGAGGATTCCTTTGCTTTTCACGGGTTGTGTTAACACAACAGTATCATTTTCAAATGCAGTTCTGTTATCAGATGCAGACTGTTCAATGAGAGTCCATGAACAATTTGCAATACCTGACTCTTGGTCATCAATCCCTTTCCACTGAATCGACAAAGAGCTCGTATAATTCATGTAATCAATGTCAGGGCCGATACCATCGATAACAATACCCTTCGATGGAGGAGTGGTGTCAAATAATAACTTCCTTGAGGACATCACTGTTATCAGACCAGCTCCATTAGTAACCGCGACGATGACGTAATAATGAACCCATGGATAAGGCCTAAAGGGGCCAATAGTTCCAAAGGTAGAAAGACCCGCTGGAATAGAGGCGCCTTGGCACCTACCAGGTGTTGTACCTAGACAATACTCACTGTTACTAATGCCACTTTCGCTATCCCTGACACTATTCCAAGAAACTCTTATTTCAACTGTTCGTGCAATCTGATCTATAACTTTGTGTGACACTAAAAGTTCCGTTTCCATTGGCGGGCTAGGGTCTACAGTAAAGCCAGTGGAGCGCTTCATAGAACTAAGACCACGCAAAGAAGTCGCTTTTATGGTGGTGTAATACGTCACACCAGTCTCTAGGACTTCAAGATCTGGAATGCCCGGAGCCAAGTCTGTTTCAACAATCCTTCCCAACCCTACACTAGTGAAGCCAAGGACACTCTCCTTGTCTGTTACTGTCCCGACAGCTAACTCGTAGTCGACAACAGGATCGCTTTCATCGTCAAAAAATGGATCCCAGTTGGTACTTATGATTTTGTAACTTGTTACATAAGCTGAGTCTTTGCCTCGGGTTGCACCAACTCTTACAACAGCTGGGATGGGCCAAATGCTCCTTATTTGGAAACCATTAGAGCGCACGGTGGAATGTAAGCCTGCTCTGTTGATGCAGGTCAAAACATTGAAATAAGTCGCGTTAGGAATGACAAGGAGAGTTTTGTATGTCTGGTTGAGTGAGAATAGATTTCGTTCTTCATAAATGGTGTTATTGCTAATTTCATCTGTATGAAATATGCTCCCACTGGTACTTTCAATGGTCCATTTGCAAGATCGTATGCCACTTTCATCATCTTCCACTCCAAACCAAGTCATAGAAATATTCCATTCCTCAAGAACTACATTGTAGTCCATTCCAGTTACATGACTTCCATCATGAACATTGCCCATTAGCGGAGGACTAACATCCAACAACATTCCATCAGAGTGTCGTGTCTCACTAAGACCAGCACCATTTGTCACCTGCACTGTTACATACAATCTCAAACCCTCTTGAATGATGCAATCTGGACAAGTGAAAGACAAATTTCTACCAACACTGGTCATTGGTTTTATTTGGCAACCAAGTGGTTTGGTTCCAACACAATACTGACTTTGCATAATACCGCTTTCGAGATCTGCTATCTTTTCCCAGTGGGCTGATAGTACAGTATCAGGAGAGATGTAGTCGATATCTGCACCATGCATACCGTCTATGATATGAGTATTGTCGGCAAGAGGGGGCGTTTTGTCTATCAAAAGGCCAAGAGATGATACGTTCGTGCTCAATCCAGCACGATTTACTGCTACGACTGTGATGTAGTATATAGCACCTAGAGAAAGAGTAACATCGGTCTTGTTTATGCGAGTGGCGAGGTACACGTTTTCAAAACCAATGATATCGCCTTGATAAGGTTGTGAACCAATTGCCACATAATATCTTTCTATACCGCTTTCAGGGTCCGTGAACGGTGGCCAGGATCCTTTAATAGATTTATCATCGGACTGATAATGTAAAGCGCCATCGCATGATATGCCCGTTACAACAGGACCAGACTGAACTGGTGGCGTGTTATCAACGATAAAAACTGACTTTGAGAAGGAAGCAAGATTTGCATTGTTGACGCAACATGCGCTAATATTGTATTGACCACGTACGAAGAGGACGTTTTCAGGTATCATCATAAATCCAGAAGTTGAATTGGTCTCCATGAACTTAATGTCCCCATCTTGGTCAATGATTGAAATATTGCATCGCTGTATTTCACTCTCTGGGTCACTAAAACCTTCCCAATTAATAGCCGCACTGTTGTTAGAGATGAAAGTTTTAGTTATATTGCTTCCTGGCGGTTGTTTTATGTGAATAATTCCTGGAAGCGGTGGAGTGCTGTCAAAGACAAGCGCATCAGAGCATGCCCTTGACACTAGGCCAGCTTTGTTTCTTGACATCACGGTGGCATAATATCTCACGCCAGGCCTAAATACGAGGTTCGTCGTTGTGGTGTTAGCGTAGTTTGACCGGCCTATGTTAATAAGTGGTTGAACCTGAGTACTGCATTTGCTTGTACCTATGGCCCATTTATAGTACCAGACCTCACTTTCGGGTTCCGAAAACTGGTCCCAGTAAACAGCGATACTTGAGCCCGAAGCAGAGTAGAAGGCATTCTTTTGTTCACGGAATATCCACCCATCTTGGGATCCAAATCCTGGATGGATTTTGCTCGGTACTGGTGGCGTCCCATCTGCAATCACACCATCTGAAACAAGTTCTCTGACAGCTCCTGCTTGATTGAGTACCTTAAGATGAACATAATACTTTGTCCCACTAGATAGGTTGAGGGCCACTTGACTTCTAACGTGAGTAGAGAGTCCAGCATCGACATAGTCTTGAACACTGCTCTTATCATTTTCACTAGTTCCAATGCTCCACTCAAATTTTTCGATTCCACTTTCCAAGTCCCAGATTCCTTCCCAGTTGGCAGCCATACTTGACAAGGAAGACTGATACTGGAGATCTGGCTCAATGATGCCGTCGTGCACTACACCATGGCTTGGAGGAGTCAAATCGATAAGTACTCCATCAGAGCTGATGCAACTGCGTAACCCCGCATTGTTTACGGCACAAACTATGAAGTAGTAGACATCATCAGTCAGCGATAAGCCACCTTCAGTCGCTGAAGTGTTAAGGCCATTAATTGTTAATGGATAAACATTAGGCGTGCCAGCACGATTTCTGCTTACTCCATATTCATAATATTGTATCTGAGACTCAAGGTCAGCAAAACCATCCCATTCAGCTGACATTGCTGTGGTATTAGCTTGATAATCTATATCCGCACCCGTGATTCCGTCACGCACTTGAGCTCTCCGAGTGTTTGGAGGTGTTACGTCAACGACAAAACCATTTGATGATACTTCGTAACTCATCACCCCAGCTTTGTTTTCAGCCTTAATCTTGATGCAATATCGCTGGCCATTAACAAGTGAAACGTTTGAAATCAAAAATGAAGAAGCCGTTGGAGGGTCGGTTTGAGTGAATCCGTTTCGAGTAATATGATAGTTTCCAAATATACAGCTTCCTACGGCATAGTAGTACTGCTTGACTGCACTGTGAGGCTCAGAGAAACTTGACCAAGACCCATAAACATGTTGAATCTCAGCCTGATAGTCGATATCTACTTTGAATGTTGGTCCGTCGAACACCTCTCCAGGGGATGGAGGGGTGTAGTCGGGTATCACAACCACTGAGAACGCGTCTTTATATAGCTTGGCGCCATTATAGGCTCGTATGATGACATAATACCCCTTTCCTTGAATAAGCGCTACATTGTAAAATGTTGCAAATGTCGGAAGACTGGATCCAGATACTTCTTTGAAGTCAGAGTTTGAGAAAGACTTGTCTGTGGGGATAATCGCCCATTCATATCGCTGAAGACCACTGTGCGCGTCAGAGAAACCATTCCACTGCACAGTTACTGAGGATACACTTGAAATGTAAACGCAAGGAGTTCCATTTATCACGTCATCTTCTCCGGTAACGATCACTTTTCCTGTGAAAACAGGATGTGTTGTGTCTAAAGTAACACCATCCGTAGTGATGTCAGTACTAAGTCCCACTGCATCGACTGCTTTAACGGTAACGAAGTACTTTGTGTTATTCTTGAGAACCAACCCGTTAAGCGTTATGTTACTGGCATTGCCAGCAGATGTCCAGGGAACAATTGTAGCTCCACCGTCTTCTGTGACTTTGCATCTGTACTCCACAATTCCACTTCCTTTACTCCCATCAGTGAAACCATGCCAATTAGCTACTATCATGGTGTCCTCCGATTGGTAGTCTACATCATGGAAGTGTCCATCATTTACAGTACCAGCTAGCGGTACATCGTGGTCTATCAACACACAGTCTGAGTTGACTTGGGTGTAAAGACCAGCCTCGTTATAGCCTCTGACAACTGCGCAGTAGCTCTCGCCGGAAACTAGGTTAAGGATAGTTGCTGTAGGAGCGCGGTTAAGTGCTGTAGCTTTAAATGAGGTAATTAATCCAGTGCCTAGTCGCTGTACCGCCCAAGTGTAACGCGAAATGGGAGAATGGGGATCAATAAAGCGGTCCCAGTTTGCACTGAGGGTATTCGACCATTGAGCAAATTTTAAATCTAAGCCAACTTGATCACCATCAAAGATTTTTCCTGCAACAGGTGCTGACGTGTCGATGACAACGCCGTTACTCGTGAGGTCTGAAAACAGTCCCGCTTTGGTGTAAGCTCGAACAACGAATTTTACTTTTGAACCGTCTGTGATGTTGTTGAATGTTTTTTGTGCGCTAGTGTTCTGATAAACGTTCGTAAAGGGCATAAGTTCCATGGTCTGATTTGTGTTGGAAGGGGTTAAGAGAACTTTCCAGTCGTAATTGCCAACACCGTGTCTTGTTAGTACTCCACCCCAGTTTACCTGCAATAATTTGGAAGCTTGGTAACTCAGGTCACTCGCAGACCCATCCCGAATCCACCCATCTTGCGGCTTTGATGTATCTATGACTATTAAATCACTGCAGACTACTTTATATACCTGCAGTCGCATGTCAGACGCTTTCAAGGCAAATTTGTAGTGTTTGTAATCTTCCATTGTCAATGCACTTATAGTGTGATATCTGCTGGTGCCTGGTAAAGAGCCACTAAGGGACGAATTTAAAGAACAAGACGACATTCCAGAAAGAAGGAACCATGTAAACTGAATCTTTCCACAAGACACAGAGAATCCAGAGAGCTCCAAATACACCCTGTCAGTAAAGTACTGGTGAGTGACGATTGAGTGAAACCTTGAGTCCATGAACTGCACTTGGCCTGCTTTTAACAAGATGCTATCGGTCACTGCTTCAGGACAGGTCATAAGGACACCATTACACCTTTATCAAACATAAATCAGCAATTAACTTAAAAGGTCGTAAAACCTCAGGACAGGTTTAATAAACCGCCACTTCATTGAACCAATGTCCCCGATATGAAGCCCCAGTCTACTGGTTAACCCTTCAGAAAACCTGAGTTGACCATTTTATCACCGCCAATTTGTCTGGCATAAGTGAGTTACATAAGAAATATTTGCAACTAAAATGGGAACTCGCCTCTAAGAATGAGTACATCTGTGAGATTTTTTCATGAAATTGAGATAATCCTTTGAAGTCCTACCTCTCTGGTGTGTCACAATTGTCTGTAGCTGCTCGACATACTGTTCCATTTGACTTCATTGTAAAGCGGCATGTACCATCACCAACACACACAGACGTCTGGATACAACTCGGGAATGGGAAAGAAGATTGACAAGAGTATCCTTGACCAAGACACCTGAAGTTTTAAGATACATTGTAACGTACAATGTAACTTACGCCGTACGATAATCTCGGGAAGAGGCTGCCTTAAAAACCATTGACACAAATCTACTTGTTAATTTGTTACCACTCACTATTGCAGTAACTGCGAAGAAAGGATCACGAATGAAATAAAGATCGAAGCTATATCGAATTTTTTGCTTCCAAAAGCGTTCTTAAAGAGAATTAATAACTGCCAGCAATGTGAACACTGATGCTTCAGGAAAAGCTACAGAAATAAGTGTGTTCTTCAGCCAGTTTAAAACTTTATGGCAGTTTTAAGGTACCGTACCATGTGCACTGTCCTCCACACAATGTACTGAAAACTACGCAGGCTGCAATTGGTCGCTTCCTATAATGTACGATTTTGTGTCATCTCTGATTTACAACTAGACAAAACTAGGCAAAATACGTTGTTTAAACAGTAGACCACCAACGAACCACGAGTACAAGCGCTTACTCGTACATACCTGCCTGCATCACAAGTGTCCTTCTTGGTGCATGCATCTTGATCGTCACAAGCTACTGCAGGGCGATCTGACCAGACACTGTTAGCACGAGCTGTTGAGTCATAGAGGTCACACCACTGACACTGGTTCGATGGATTTAATGTCTGGTGGCCATAGTCCGTGCCTGTAGCAAAAATGTACTTTCAATTATTACACGTATTTGGCTTAATGATCGCCATCCGCAGTGATAGATTTATGTGGTATTTTCTGTTCAAATGCATTTTTTTTTCACTTTGTACAATCAAACATTTACATTCACCTTGTACAGCCTACCCCTCATATTTGAGGATTATTGGCTGAGTTGGTCAGCAAAACAAAATAATAGACAGGTAGATGATTCGGCTTTGAAAGTATTTAAAGGACATTGTTCGCTAAAGACGGAAGCAGGTAAACTCTTCCACTAAATAAATGTTCTTGAAAAAAAGGATAGCTACCCAGAGGACAGGCTAGTTTCAAGCGGGATGAAACTTTCCGAATGCTAGCGACGTTTTCTGCTCACGACAGAGCGCAGAAGCCCGTGAGGGGTAACAGAGAGGAGCTCCCGTGTGATCTTAAGGAGGGCTGTGAGCCGGCTGTCAGTCCGACGTTGCTCTGGGGTACGCCATCCTTGATCTTCAAGGACGTTGGTGACGCTAGCTGTGTTGTTGTATCGGCGCAGGCACCATCGAGCTGCGTGGTGCTGTATCCTTTCGATGTTATATGAACCGGTATTCTCAACGCCTGGGTGGGAGGGGGCGGGGGGGGGGGGGGGGGGGCGGAGTCCCAAACACTAAAGCAGTACTCAACCTGGGGGCGGACTAAGCTTTTGTAAGCTTTATACTGAAAATGAGCTTCCACAAACATGGAAATAAACTAATTGGTACTTCGGGTATATACCTATTTCTCATCACCCTAAAATCATTTATTTATTTATTTGCAAGCTTCGCCAAGAGGCCTGGATAACTCACAGAGAAAGCTCCTCTACGAGGTCCAACTCACAAAAAACATCATTGGCTTGACAATAAAATAGCTTGTTCAGTTTTTAGACGTTTGATATTCACTTGACAGAGGGAACCTATTTTTGGCGGAGGCAAAAGTATGTCCTGTATATAAAATCCTTGATCTGTTGATATAGATGTTTCTAAAGACCAGCTGTTGGTCTCGACTACCATTCGCTGTTCGGGAAATGAGCCTGCGCTCCTGGACGTGCGTAAGTTTGCTGTTGTCGATATTTCCATCCATCAGATCTTTGTCTGCTCAAATCAAACAGGGAGCATAACATATTTTCCTGAAGCAGATTTAAAACGGCGAAGGCGAAGGCGTTCTTTAATGTGGCGTGCGATTGAGGTTTAAAGCGTTTCATGTCTAAATACCTGAAATATTTACAACGAAAGGAGTAAGAGAAGCTCCTAATGGTGAGGATGTTTTTGCAGTTCAACCAACCGGATCTGGATTCTCA
Source organism: Porites cylindrica (assembly GCA_964035525.1). Taxonomy (NCBI): domain Eukaryota; kingdom Metazoa; phylum Cnidaria; class Anthozoa; order Scleractinia; family Poritidae; genus Porites; species Porites cylindrica. The sequence goes on along the minus strand of OZ037779.1, from coordinate 24,380,282 downwards.
ATTATTTTTTAGTCTGTACCGATCGATGTTTGTTGCAAGCCATCCTGGAAGAGACGACTTTCAAGTCCATTTCTGTTGTAATTTCACGCCTGACTTTTGCATGATCAATGGTAGGCATTGCTTCTGAGTTTATTGGCGAAGAACAACGCGACGAAAAGGCAAAAACGACAACAAGTGTTCAGTGTCTGATGACTTTTTTCCGTTTCTATTGCTTGGTAACGACGCATAAATTAAAGTTTGAATTTACGTCACAGACAGGATCGGCGAATCACGCGTCCAGCCGTCTCTTCTCGAGAGGGACCGAGAAAAAGGTGGAAATTTGAACCTAACTTATTGTTCGTTATGACGGAAGTTACTAAGTTACATCTACCTGCTAGTTTACACGTGCACGTGTTGTTTACGAATCCAAATCCTGTTTTCAGACTGCAGTTATAGCCATTGCAGTACTGGCACACTGAATTGCATGTGAATGGCGTCGCGATGCATTGGCCTCCGCGACACGTGTCACCACGTGTGCACTTGTCACCATCATCACAAGCCACGCCTTTGCGATTTGTCCACGTACTAGTGCTTTTTCCTGGGTCACACCACTTAAGGTCAAAAATTGTTAAATATAGTTAATGCCATAGTTTTAATCCTAATTAGGATCAAGCAAGCAAACAAAATAAGGGCCACTGATGTTCCAGGTTTTTTTAATAAGAACATTTACTTGAATGTTTTCTGACTTGCTGCAGTAGTTTTATTAGCGTAAATCCTATATCAACCCCCCCCCCCGGAGGGTGGGGGGGTGGGGGCTTATCAATTTCAAGCACTTTTGAAAAAGGGAGGGGTCTATTAGAGGATTTATGGTAAATGCCTCACAATTCAAGATAAACCTTTGGGACCAGACAAAGTGTCCGATAAGGGGAGGCGAGGTTGCGTTCGCGGAAACTGGACTGTTTTACGGTAAGAAAAAATTTCTATTTAACAAATAGATTCCATATTGCCGTGCGTCTGTTCAGTAGTAGATCGCAAATGACGTCAAAATGTGGAAAAAAACAAAGAAGTGGCTCACGAACCGCACGCGAGTGTGTCACTGATGTTTTTAGCACATTTTGACGTCCTCTGTGATATATTACTGAACAGACCCACGGCAACATGGAATCTATTTGTTTTATACAATGATCAGAAAAGAAAAAAAGACCGATACACATACCTGCCTCGTACCGCTTGAGGATCTGTGTTAGTTTAGGCATCATTTTTTAGTCCTAAACGCTATTTTTCGTCCCTGCTTCTTCTTTTTTCCTTTATCGTATTTGTATACAGTTTCTTCTAAAAGTTTTTCAACGTCTTTTCTTGCTCAAAGCAGAATAATGGCGAAAACATTTTGCAAAACAGCGAGTCTGTCGTAGCGATGACACACGATGGCAATTTTTGTGAAGATTCCTGGTAGTTTAAGCATTCTCAATTAGTCAAGAGCTCTTTTTGTGTCCGTTTCTCCATTTTTCTAAACTTTTTTTCTAAACTTTTCGAGGCTTTCACTTGCTTTAATCCGAAATAATTTCACAAAACCGCGCGCCATGTTGAACACAACAAAGAAAACAAGTTTCTCGTGACGTCATCCATATATGTGAACTCTATTAGATCATGGACAACGACCAATCACAGCACAGTAGCATTCACATCATTGTATAATGACCGGTAGAGGAGTAACATTAATTGTCGACAGCTAATACTTTGAATTGGATATACCTGTAATGGTAAACCCTAACTTAAACTATATTTTACCTGACAAGGATTTCCTGGTTTATACTGATTCTTGGCATAACACGTTCTTTGGTTTCCTTTCTGAATGATGCAGTACCCTGGTTTTATTGGACAGCCACGTCCATCATGTTGTTCACATGAAAGACAGTTGTAAGGTGTTCCTTTGCAATATCCATTACGACAACGGTCGTCCTTGGTCAAACTGTTGTAGTCACTGCATCGCAGGTTGTTGTTATAGGTCCATCGATGTATGTTGTTGCTATCACATTGCTAACGAAAAATCATTGACATTATCGCTACAAAATTAACAAAAATACTAACCAAATACACTGACAAAAAAGCAAAAAAAAAAAAAAACAAGAAGCGGAGCGTATACTTGAGCGCACCAATGAGTCCATCCGCGTTGATACAAATTTGCTTCTCTTTACCTTACCTTAAAAGTACTTAAGACATACAAATTACTTCACAGGTAGCTGTAGCACAGAATATGTGTTGGCTTTGTAGCGTAACCTTCCATAAAATAAGCGTTAACAGGATGGCATAAATCGGTTCGTGAACCACACAAGAAAAACGAAACACACAACTTAAATATCGGAAGCCGTTTTGAGTTTAAATCTCGTCATAAACCTAGGTTACAAAAACAGTCGTTGTTTCCCCAAAATCCTTATACTTAGAGGTTTGCGCAACAATACTAATGCTCAAATCAATAAAGTGAATGAATTTGATTGAATATCAAATCAGCATTTAAAAGTTGCTGCGAAGGGACAAATAGGACTTTTTCCCAAAATTCCTAAAATGAACTGGCTCGCCGAATAGCAAATGAACGGACGAATACCCAAACAAATATACCGCCTGCAAACATGCTCTCCATTTCGATTGGCGAAGCCGCGAAAAAAAAAAAACGCACTAGCGAGGGGCGAAGAAGAGTTTCTCTCCAACCCTCGTTGCAAAGTCTTCTTTCGCGTGCCGCGCGCGCGTGACTTCTCTGGATCTCCTCCAAATAGAGAGCTTGTTCGAGGAATTAGACTGCAAAACAGTCCGTCTTTTTGCGTATTCAAGTAAGCGCAAACAGTTTGGAGAAAAAATCGACTGTTTTCCAGTCTATCGCGGGATATAAATTTTTCAATTTTCATTTCATCCTCCCTATGACCTACATTTAAGAGATATCTCAAAAAATCTTACAACGAAGAAAAAAAACGCAATATCACCTGTCACATTTGACAAACGACATGATCTGAGCGCCCTGTCATACCCCGAGAACCGCCACACGAATTTTTAGCTTTCAAGCGGTAATAAGCGGCAACTGCAAATTTACACTCGCAGGTTCGACCTGGCTTTGCATGCCCAATCTTGCCCGAAGACTCATTGCAACTTTGAGCTTCTTCAAGCGCGTTTTTCACGCATGAATCGGACAGTCAATCACATGGACGTGTGTATATACTTTATAATTTCCTTCACTCGCAATAGTTACCGCCATTTCAAAGACGGATTGTTAATTGTAAGGTTATTTTGTATATCATAGATTATTTTAAGGCATTTTAAGTTATTCTAATGTGAGGTAGTGACCTGGCATGGATAGTTTCGCCTACGACTCCCATGGGTGAAGCACGTTTTTCTCCTCGTCCAGCTCCAGCGGCCCCTCACAGAGATCGTGCAATATCCTGGCTTGACGCGACATGCGTCATTGTAACATTCTTCACATGAGAGACACGTGAACGGTGTACCAATACATCTGCCATTAAAGCAGCGGTCATTTCTAGTGCAAGCATCACTATCACTGCATCGAAGAAAATTGTAGTTCGTCCAACTTCTCTTGTATCTCCTATCACATCTCTAGCAAAAAATTATAATCATTGGTTGTAAAGGACCTAACTGATACGTGACTCAGTTGTCTCAGAGCACGTAAAATCACTATAGCCAGAACTGAATCCACAAAAGACAAGATGTTATTGCTACAAGTATCTATAAAATTTACCTGACACTGATTCCGGGGGTTCACTTCTTTATATGAATAACATTGGCCTTCAATTCTGCACTGTTTTAATTCACATCGAGTCCCGACTTTGTAATAACAGGAATAACAGCTACAAGTGTAGCTTCCAGGCGTGTTGTGGCAGTAATGTTGACATGGCCTTGAGGTGTAGCACTCATCTATGTCTACCGCAGGTCAAAATAATCATGATTGTTATAAAATTTAGAGTTGGGCAAGCCTGAAAGAGGAGCTCCCGTTTAATATTGTTTGTTTACAAGAAACAATGACCTAGTAACCAATGCAAAAAAATCCACAAATCTTACCCAATACTTTCATAAATAAAGCTTCAAATGTTGCAAGTAGAAGTGAATTAGGACGGTTTTCATTAATTATTAATATTTATAAAAACATCCTTTATTACATATTGTATCTTCTGCGTAAAAACGAGGATACTATTGTTAAACAAGCCTTTCGTACCTCGCTAGAACTTCACTGTAATGGTAAAAATAGCTTTTACCATAATCTTATGAAAACATCTGAATATTATGACCTGCCTGATTTTGATCCTAATAATTTACAACATACAATCCATCATTCTAATAAACTACAATTTTACAGCTTATTTAAACATGATTATATAATTTCAAGTTATCTAGACTTAATTAGAAATTCTGCCAATAGGAAAGACTTAGTGAAAATTCGTACAGGTAACCACAAACTCATGATTGAAACTGGAAGATATAATCAAACTTCCCGCAACGATAGATTCTGCCCGATTTGTAACTCTGGTATAATTGAAGACGAATTTCATTTTCTCGTCCATTGTCCAAAATAATCAATCCCGTGGGAGAAATTCTACATTCAAATCCAACAAAATTTTGTCGACTTTAATCAGCTATCTTACAAAGAATTAATAATTAAATTGATGAATTCAAGGTATTTTTCCGTAAATTCACGTTTGTTGAAATTTGTCTCATTATGTAATGATTTACGCAATAATTTGTAATCAAATCATGCTGATGACACTTGATTGACTGGAGCTTAAAGCTTTTACAATTCCGTAACTACATAATTATAGTCATGCAAATAAAGCTTATGTTGTTGTTGTTATGATAATAAACTTTAATAAATCTAGAAGATGTAAGAAATGAGAAAAAGAAAATCAAACCAGAAATTCTCGAATTTATAGTCCCTCGGTATATTAAAATTGGCAAATTTGATTGAATAACTGGGTTTATTGAACAATGTCTTCTCAAAGCATTTTATTATTACCAGCTGCGTGTTTCCCTTAGAAACAATCTGGGTTCGGGAGTACCATTTTTCCCTCAAATACCGGTGCATTCCAACCCCTAAACTTTATTGTTTCTATCAAACTCTCCAAATTACTCTACAAAAAAAAAACAACTACAAATTACATAGTAGTGCTAATTAACGAATTGACGCCCGTTTCTGACGACATTTTCTGTCCTCTCATCCCTATTGCTGACAAATTCAGTCATATATATTATCGTCAACATGTTGGAGATTCACGAACCGCAGCCGCTATAAAGGTATAATTGAGACTAGCCTCAACTAATAGCGTTCAAACCCTTCCCATAGGGGACAGTGTACCGATTAAAAGTCATGAGGGGAGGGGGACAAAAAGTCGATGTAAGGAAAATTAGGAGCGCAAAAAACTTCCTGTACAGGAGGCAGCCTAGGAATCGATTTCTGTTGGCACTGGCCTTCGACGATGAACATTTTAATAATGTCCATACGAAAGTAGATTGGAGTGGAAAACTACGGCAATTTAAATGAAATGCCTAAGCTGCTGCACAGAAACAATGTTTTATTTTATAGAAGACCTCATTTTTAACCCGTCCTCCTTCTTGGAAGGAGCTGCTGTGAAGAAGTGGCCAAAGTTGACGCCAAAGGATTTAATTCTAGTACTTCCAACATCCCATCCAAAGTGCTAATGAGGTCCTTTCCCCGCACTGCAATTTCCGTCAGCGACTCTTTTGTGCGTGGTTTGTGCCTTACCCTAAAAAGTCTGGAATTTCGCAACTTGGCGGAGCTGCAGTGTATCGGCGTGAGTATGATGTATATGCACTTTTAAGCAGTTTCAATGGGTCTCGCTAACTGGTCCTTATCAAAGATTGGAAAAGAATGTGGAAGAAAATAAATATTTTGAAGACTTTCTTTCGCTTCGCCAGGCAGGCGTGAACTTGACGAAATCACGTTGTAGCCAATTTTGTTCAACAGACCCAACCTCATTCAAACAAGCAAATGTAGAGGGAAATATTTTAATACTGTTTCGTTTGCCACGGTACAACAGTCTGTGAACATAACATGAATTATTGACATAAAATGTTAAGAAATCGAGTTTTGAGCCTTGATACATTAAAGCTGCGGTAATAATATACCGTAAAATTCCGAATATAAGCCCCTCCATGTATGAAAAGGCCCCTACAAATATAAACCCCTCAAACTCGTAACACAAAAACACCTCCGTTAAATCGCCCCTCCGAATATAAGCCCCCGGGGGCTTGTACTTGGAAAGTGCTCTCAAATACAAAATAAAACAAAGCAACACGGTACAGTAACATATACATTTTTGTATTTGCCAAAGAACTATTACGTGTGCCAAGTGTTTGCAGTCACAAAGTGTCACGGTTTATTGCTGTTTGCGTAGTTCACTCTTCACTTTTGGCTTGGATTTCCTCGGTCCATACAGACAAAGTACTTGCACGGCTAGGTTTTAGGAAGGTCTTCAAGGCGAGTTTCAGTAAAAACTCTCTGCAAATTATTGACATAAATTTCCTTTCAACTATAAGCTAGCCCAATCGATTTTTGAGACGCAAATTTCCCTCCAAGTATAAGCCTAGCCGATTTTGAAACGCAAACTTCCCTCCGTATATAAGCCCCTCAAAAAGGGCCTTTGATTAAATATAAGCCCCGGGGATTATTTTCGGAATTTTACGGCATTAGGATAATCTCAGAAGAAAAACATTATAATCCATTGACCGTCAGTGTGTTAGATTAAAGTTTGTGATAAGTTAATGGGTTGTAAGTAAAATATATCAGATTCTCTCTCTTTTTCAAAACACAATGGTTTAAGTTTATTGTTTGAAATAAAATGCTGATAATTATGATGAGCTCCGCCTTTAGGCTAGGCTAAATCTACATATAGTATAATGCAAACATTGTACCTCAGATCAAATAAAGAATTCACGTTGCATTGATTCTAATACACTGGAGGGAGAGAAGCCTCACCTGCCATTTCATTAAAATTTCAGGCGTGGCTTATTAAGGAAATGATACAATTGAGTAAATCGAAAGCCTTAGATCAACATCATCTTACGATGAACAGGAGTACGAGCTTCTAATTTTTAGCTTGTTACGTAGCGAGAACTTTCACTCCTTCAAACTACGTCGATGCTGCGGAGCAGGGTCAGGAAAGGTCAGGAATATGAAGATTGGGACGACAAATAGTTACCAAAACTACACAAATGACTATCATCAATATCGCACCTAAATTTCCAAAATAATGAATAAATGAATGGGTGAAAAATTATAAACAACACTGAAACAATAAACGAGAATTTGGATAGCGTTGTACTCACCATTTCCACAACAAGTTCCTTTCCACCCTTGTCTGCAGCGACACCCATAAGATAGTTGCACGCCGTAGTTGCAAAGTGATGAATCTGTGTTACACGATTCTGTATCACTAGAGAGATATGGACAACTTCCACAAGAGTTTGCTGGAGTAGTAATCCTTCGATGTCTTGTTTTTGTACAACCGTAACCACAAGGGCAGGAACACGAACTCCATGATGTCCAAGTGACTGAGCATGGCCGAGGTACACAACGGGGTGGCGGAGACTGGGATCGACGTCGTCTGTTCCACCAGGCTGCGCTAGAAAACAAATGTACTGCTAAGCAGAGCACGAAGAAAAACTCTGTCGTCGCTTTGGTCCTCATTTATTCTTAAGGGAGGTATGTCTGTTAGTGCTTACACTGGACGTGCTCAAATCGATCTAAACAGGAAGTGTTTCCTTCTAAAACGTATCAACTTTATTTTTTGGGATTCAGAATAACGTTTGACCCCGTGACATCGCCCTTTGTTTGCATTACGGCAAGCCAAGGCACAACGCCAAGCCGTTTAAAGCAACAGCATACAGCCTCTTCATTCCTTTGCTTACTTTCTTAAAATTATCCCACGAAGTTGACTAGATAACGTAAAAATTATTTTCAATGAAATGATACGACAAAGAGGCATGAAGAAAACAAGTATACTCTAGCTCCGCAACTAGATCGCTACAACTAACAAACATCATTCCACATAATAAAGCTACTACTTAAGGCGGTTACCCTAAAAGAGGCTTAAGTGCTCTCTCTGCGGTAGTTCGCAAAGTAATCCCAGAGTGGTTCACTGATCCTTCTTGAATGATTCAAGCATCGAGGCAAGCTTGCAGGAAATGGAGCAGCCTTTGGATGATTTAGGATGCAAGTGATCGTTTCGGATTTTTAATTGGGCCATTAAGCGAGTTAAAGTTTCTTCTCTTGAATGTTCACGGAGGAGATACCGTGCTAAGTTTGATAAGCAAATGTGCACCCAAGGGATCACAAATTGTTCGTTGGATGGCACCTCGTGATAACCTAGTGAAAGTAGACGCGATCTGAGGCAATGGGCCAATGACAATAATTTTCTGAATTTCTGGCCCTGTTGGAATTTTGGTAGCCTTGGGTTGATACAAAACTAAGCTTTCTTTATGTGTTTGTGTTTTTTCGTACCACTTTTTTCCTTATTAATTTTTCCACGAATTATTCGCAATTTTCCGCTTCAAGTGTGGAGTGTAAGCCGTTTCATGAGGCTTTTCCAACACTCTTAGTCATAGTGAAAATTTTAAGAGGTCAAATCTGTTTTTCCCTTTGTTGTTTCTACTGCTTTATTTAAATAATTAAATTAAATTAAAATAACGCTTTTGTTTGTTCTTTTTTCTAAAAGCAATTTTTATTATCCAGATAAGGGATCAATAATTTCCTTGCCTTGGTCTGTTTTGCGTGTCTACGAAATTAACCTCATCCATAATGTCGCTCTTTTTTAAACAAGCCAGGGAGACCTGAACAGATATTCAGGCTGGGAAAAGATATATTTACATAACCTGGAATAACGATAATGATGACTTAAAAAAAAAATTAATCCTTAGCTACTGATGCACCACTAAGTTGCCAACTTTCTGTTGGTTTAACTGCACCAGATGTTCAATTTGAATTCTCAGCTGCTTGCTTTGAATTTTCCGGTGAGTATTAATATCATGTAGGTAAGTCAAAACTAGGATTTGATAGCGTGGTTTTTGCTTCAGAGTTAAATCATGTTCCAAGGTGTTTGAATAATATTTGCACTAAGCTTAATCTGTAGCGGAGTACAAACACTGACCTGAATCAACCGTTAATCTCCCCCTCTGTCCCCTTATCATTCAGGTACGTCAAAAGTACGATTTTATACCGCCTTATGCTCTTTGTTAAAGAGCGAAATCTCTTTTCCCGAGATATCCGTATAATAATTAAGCTTAATCTGTGGCGAAGCGTAGACACTGACCTAATTGACCGCTAATCCCCCTTCTCTACTTCCAGTGGCATGTTTCCAATTTTTGTGCCCAAGTGTTTGGTGAAAGCAAGCGCAGATTTCGTCTTCTGTGAATATAGGAAACAAAAACCGGGTGCCATGGATAGGCACCGCCTGGTTCTTCTGTTATTGTACGTTTCAGCTTTGGAGTTAATCAGAAACGCAGCAGTAGTCGCACAAATTCGAGAAAAACGACTGACATTTTTCCAGAACTCAAAATGCACGTATTCCTACGAGCTAGCTGTGCACACTTCAAGGGGATCCAAGTCTACAGAGAGTGATGGATACCAACTTCATGCGCTTGTGAGTACATTAAACGTTTTTTGCAACGCAAAGATTGAAGCAATTCACTTAGGTCTCAAATTTGTTAGTCACGCCTTGAGACGTCACTGTATGATTGGAAATAACTAGGCCAGTAAACTGGTTAACTACTTGAAAAGAATCAGAGAACGATAGACCAACATTCAAGCTATAAGGCTTGGAGTATCAAAACTGTCGATGGAAACATTTGCAAGCAAATTTAACTTAAATTACGCTAATTAATCCTTCATAGTTGGCATAATCACACAGAAACTTTCTAATGGAAGCTCAAGAAATAAACTTTCCATAACGTTTCTGTTTTTATTTATTTTGGTTGTGGGTTGATCGCCAATTTCGGCTTACTCAGTCCATTTCTGATTTGTTACTGAAAACAAAGTGACAAAAGGCTCTGCACAAAGCAGTCGATACTTTTCTTATATATCGCTAACTTTATTCAGTCGATAAAGGTATGTTGTCCCTTTAACTGCGCTTTTATTGCTAGCCCGAAGATTCATGTTTTACTGCAGACTACAACCGTAAAAGGCGGATATGTACCTATTATTATTGCTCCCATTTTTTTTCGTTGATCTTTGAAAAAACACTGCAAATGGAAAAGAAGCTTGTCGAGATGATCAGGTGCAGGTATTTTTGTAAATTTCATTTATGATGGAATTGCTCGTTCTTCTTTCGAAAACGTCTTGAATCTCCGCCAGTCCATTTTCGTCTTCTTGGCTATGACCTGCGATTAAATTTTCGATCACCAACTAAAATCCTCTTCTTCGGTAAGATTACGATTGACTTTTCAGTCCAGAGCTTTTCACTGATGGAAATGTTTTGATCCGTGAACCAAAACAAGCAATTACCCAATAACGGAGCAAATTTGGAGTCACATGACGCGAGGCTTATGACAGTCAATACAAGAGTCAAGAGTGGTCAAGCATACGCGATGATACAAATTCTGATATTAAAAGAAGTTATGAACCCTTTCACAACTCGCTGGGATGAACCGTTTGCAGGAAAAGAGAAACGTGTCGTTAATATCTGTTTGCATGAGCTAAATAGCGATAGAGCAGTCCGATCTATCCGTCCTGTCCACGCGGAGTTATTTCACTCTCGCCTTGTTAGCCAGGAAGGACCTGATTCAGTTTAGGAAAGCGAACGTTGTTAGACAAAAGTGTAATAATATTTTTTACTGGTCGGGATGAACTGTTTAGCGAGGATTTCGGTCGCGGCGAAGCCATGTGAAGATTTACAGTGGGCCCAGCGTGACAAAACTTAGCAGAGATTTTATCACGTACGCGGACAAAAAATCACGTAGTTATTCCGATCCAGGCATTTCAGAGAAATCTAAAGAAACTAAAACCTTTACATTAAGGTTATTTAGCCGCAATTTACCCTCTTTAAAGAAAAGAATTAAAAAAATGACGTATAAACATGAGATAAAACTCGTGCAGCGGATCCACCGCACTACCGACGCCTTCAGGTTTCAGAGGTTTTTCACTGCAGTGAGTAAAATAATCCCGCACGAATAACATGTAAAAGGTCATTGGCGACAATAACCAAACCCATATCGATTCCCATTTCTGTTGGCAGTTGTCGTATGGTGCTTATTCGGTGGACAACGCCGGGAAAAAACGCTTGATATCGTCCAAAATATAAAAGCATATAGTGTTAAATCTTCGTGTTGCTCAGCCTCCCAGAAGGCGGTCATTTTGCCACAGACGATAGCTTCACAAAACAATCTCGCCGCCCGTCTACCAGAAGTGCGGCCCATCTCCGCGTTCCACATGAATAACTAGAATATCTCGAGAATGTCGCAGTAATTTTTTTCAAGACCTGAAAAAAATTTTTACGAGAGATATTGCAAAGTGAAGATGATTCACGGATCGTAATAACAAGCAAAATTGACACATACGTCAAAAGAAAAATCTTGCTTTCTCAAACATTTCAAATCCATTGTCCGTCATCTTATTCGAAAATTTTTAATATTTCTTCTTCGTTGTTGTGTTACTTAAAAGGCGAGCAAAGACTGCTGGAAAAACGCGAAAAACAACAGATTTCCACGCCAATTCGAACCCGCTCGAGGATATTTCTAATCCGCCATACTGTTTTTTTCATCAGCTTCGTTCGTAAATAAACACAGGTTAAAAATTTGGAAGGACGAAGTAAACATCAGGGTTTACAGACATCTGATAACTTTCTTTAAATCCTTTTTTTAGAGGTAAAACGATTTAGAGCTGCAAACTGAGCATTTGCATTTAAAATTTTGGTCGGTACAGGAAGTTATGAACCGCAAATTGACCAATCGCAGGGTGAAAACAGACTAAGCCACATACAAATGATTACAGTTTTGAGATGCACAAAATACAATTTAAAAGTCTTACAGTTTATGAAAGATTCTAACAAAAGGAAATTACCATTCTAAACAGCAAAAAATTATATTTTAAATGGCTTGAACTTCACTTCACTGGATTCCAAGACATAAGTGAGCGGAATAAGATCATTAGGGTGATTTTTGTCCTGAATAGGACTGTTGTTAGCGCTACCACTGTACAAACGACTTATTGAGAACTCAAACTAAACGAACAACAGTATACGACAGAACAAAACCGATAATTCGACCAACAATAGTACCACATAATAAATCACAAGAGACGGATCGAAACGCACCACTCACGTTTAGATCCTTCTTAGCCAATAACACCACACCAACGGCTTAACTTACAAAATTAATGACCAAAAACATCGCCACTTTGTTGACCAATTAGTTTAATTACATCAACTGACGATACAGAAGTCACCAGCGAAATGTCTACCTTCCGGCCAGAATGTTGTACAACTCGAGCTATGGTAAATTTGCAAAACGCACTGTATTTACTTAATTCAGTTTCTTCGCTTTTGCTGTGCGTTTGAATCACTAGAAGATTCATTCCAAAAAAGTTCAAAACTCCTTCAACAGACTTCAAAAGAGTGACGGACATCCAAGTTTAATAAACACAACTCATCACGACGTTTTATTTACGCACGACTGTGCGTGTATCTAAGGATTTCTATCTTATAGTCCGGTGGCTTAGTGCAAAATTTTGGCGAGATCTATACAGAGCGGACAAAAGCACCAAACTTTGCATGGTTGTAGCTTAGGGCATGTTAGTCAATATTAGAATCGATGCTCACAGCTACCTCTTCAGGATTTGCAGCAACTGCTCGTTGAAGTTCTTCAACAACCTTCCATGATGGGTACCCTGTGCTGAAAATTGCAATCCCTTGTTTTTTTACCATTTTTTGATGAAAATCACATAAAAAGGGAAATAGATGGAAAAAAAACTGTATTAATACTATTATTATTGAAACCAATGACTAATACAAGTCAACTTAATGATATAGCAATTATGATATACCATGGTGGGTATCCTGTGCTAAAAATATCAATTCCTTGATTTTTGCCATTATTTTGATTAAAATCACATGAAGGACATGAAAATAAAAAAGAAATTGTATTATTATTGAAATCAATGACAAAAACAAGTCGACTAAATGGAAAATCCAAGGAAGATGTTTTCAGACGCGTACTCAGTCCCAAATAGCCTATCAAGATGGCGGCTTGAAGGTGTCTTTTCATGGACTGTAAGTATCTGCTAGAATAAATTGCCGCTTTTTAGGGGAAATTGTGTACAATTTGAATCACGTCAGGTTTAAGTGAATTTTTAAGTTCTTCTTGGTGATAAATTTGTTATCGAAAGCCACATTTTCTCTTCACGTTTTGTACCGATTATGAATGACTATACCGAGTTTATTTTCGTACTGGTGACAATTAATAATAGTAAAAATAGCTTCTTTCTATAGCGCTTATATCCTGAGCACATGGTGCTTTACAATGTTAAAGAGGAAAAAAAAGTATATCTCGAGCATGAAATAACATAGTTATTGTTCACAAAGAACAAGAGAAGGAAACAAGAATTCATCTGTTTTAAAATTATTTTGCCTTTAAAGTCTATACATAATGATAATAAGTCATGCAGAAAACTAAACATACATTCTATAAGTATAGGTATATGATCTGCAGAGACTTAAAGACTTTTTACAAAAATATTGACTTACTCTCTAAAAATTGCGTAAAAAGATATGTTCTCAGTCCTTTCTTTCAACTGGCTTAAGATGGTGACTTGCGCAAATCTAGCTAATGGTAGTGAGTTCCACAGTTTAGGGGGGCACACTGAAAAAGTCTTTTCCCCGTGAGTCTTCGAGATTGTTCTAAGAGCTGCTGAGATTCGGACCACAAGTTCCTGGAAGGCCTTCGATAACTAAGTCTGTCCTCTAGATAGCAAGGTGGAGGGTTATTAAGTGATTTGAAAACTGAGAAAACAAGTTTAAAAACAACATGATAACTAACAGGAAGCCAGTGAAGGTCAAATAAATGTTGTGTTCTCAAAGTTTACGAGTCCGAGTAACGATCCTGGGGGCAGTGTTCTGAACATATTATTAAAAGATCCTTCAAGTGCATTTTCCTACAACTACAGAGCAAGGAATGGCAATTAATAGTCTGTTTTAGATGTAATAAAAGCATGCACTGCAATTTCGCTAGACTCCTGTGTGAGACACTTTCTTATCTTTGATAAGTTCCTGAGTCGGTGAAACGATAATCTGCAAAAGAATGCTGAGACGTGTGCGTCATACAGCACGTTGTCATCAAATACTACTCCCAGGCTTTGTTGGTGGTGGTTCTTAGCCTTGCATTACCCATAATGACGTCGCTAAAGGGTGGACGAGTACGGTACATCGAAAAGATAAGCATGATTTCAGTCTTATCATGATTGAGTTTAAACTCGCTTCTACACACCAAGATGGAAATCAGTTAGGATCGTTGTCATATTTACCTAGGGTGAGAATCGAAAAGAGAGGATCGCAGAAACCCATTAATTTAACGGAACAATTATTTATGGAACGCTCATTGACAATTTACTAGAATTCAAGAAAGAGGACTGTGCCGTCTTGTTGCAATTAAGTTTCATATTGAAATCACTACAGTAGAAAACACGTTACTGAAGTGCAAAGTGGCATCAATCCTGTCACCTTACGTCCAAGTTAGAAAAAGCAAACTAGAAAAGAGAAACAAGCATGTCGAAGCAGATCAGAAACAGCAAGTTGTAGATTGTGGCACCAAACGAGCTTGTAAGACAGACACTATAGTGGGACTGCAAAGTGTGTGCCTTTGATTGTAACGAATACAGCTTAATATGAAGTTCGGCAAGTATAAAGAAATGTGTGTCATTCTCCACTGCATTTGCTGTGTACTAAGTGAGTTCAACAAATGCTCTTGATTTATTTAATTTCTCGTCTTCTCGGCCTTCCAAGCTGCTCCACTTTTCTTCTTGAGTTCCTCTGACATGTATGCCTATTTCGCAAGTCAGCCTTTTTAATACATTTTCAAGGAGCGTTCTATAAATTAATGCTTGTACCGTTAAACCAGTAGACTTCTCAGATCTTCTTTTGTTGATTCTTGGAAAATATAACAACGATCCCAGTTAATATCCATCCTGGTGTGTAGAAAACATCTCAGCTTTAGAAACCTTTAACTAACCAGCAAGTTAATAAACTCAGTATAGTCATTCATAATCGGCACAAAATATGAAGCGAAAATGTGGCTTTCGATAACAAATTTATCACCGAGAAGAGCTTAAAACTTCACTTAAACCTGTCGTGATTCAAATTGTACACAATTTCTCCTAAAAAACGGCAATTTATTCTAGCAGATACCTACAGTCCATGAAAAGACACCTTCAAGCCGCCATCTTGAAAAGCTATTTGGGACTGAGTACGCGTCTGAAAACATCTTCCTTGGATTTTCCATTTAGTCGACTTGTTTTTGTCATTGGTTTCAATAATAATACAATTATTTTTTATTTTCGTGTCTTTCATGTGATTTTAATCAAAATAATGGCAAAAATCAAGGAATTGATATTTTTAGCACAGGATACCCACCATGGTATATCATAATTGCTATATCATTAAGTTGACTTGTTTTAGTAATTGGTTTCAATAATAATAGTATTAATATAGCTTCTTTTTCCATCTATTTCCCTTTTTATGTGATGTTCATCAAAAAATGGCAAAGAATAAGGGATTGCGATTTTCAGCACGGGGTACCCATCATGGAAGGTTGTCTAAGAACTTCAGCGAGCAGTTGCTGCAAATCCTGAAGAGGTAGCTGTGGGCACCGATCCTAATATTGACTAACATGCCCTAAGCTACAACCATGCAAAGTTTGGTACTTTTGTCCGCTCTGTATATATCTGACCCTTTAGCCACCTGACTTTAGTAAATAGGGATCTAAGATAGGGCCAGCACGAGGGCTATGTTGTAAAGTTTATTGCTTTCAAAACATATTTTAAGGCTCCGCTTTTAGGCTTGCCTAAATGTACACAATAGATTTCTAATCTATTCATCCGGACTTATAAGTTGGAGTTTGCATCCAAAAACAGTTTTTTAGTATTTATCCGTTGGGGCAGAACGATGAGCTGCGATTGTCATGCAACGATATATGGACTAATCCTTATTTGGTCTCTTTTATCCCCCTACCAAGATCAGTAAAAAGAATTCGTTTAAGCTATGTATCCCTTTCAAATATGCACAGTCCTTTACTTATACCTTTTCACGGTAACTGAAGGGTTTTTTTTAACTTATTAGGTTGATGTAATTCACGTATCTCGTGAAATCAACAAAGAGAGATTTTTGCACCTTTGCAAGTTAAGCGTGCGCCAGCCTCGTTTAAGACGCATGATTCAAGGGCATGTCACCAGGTATCCTGTTATTGAACAGTTTGAAGAGCAGTTGTCAAAGCCATTTTACTTCCGGCAATGGGACCATGGCCCAGTGCTCGACGTTCTATTTCCCAAAGCCACTGAGTCAGCACAAGTGGCCGCACTGAAGAAAGGTAACATAATGATTAGCCCATGTACATAAAGGTGATAACGCGCTTATAAGAAGCTACGCAGTTCGACGGCAAAATCCATAAACTTAAAGACTTTCAATGCTGAAGGGCGATACCTGTTATAGCTTTACTCGTGGCTTGTGATTAAACCGTAAAAGGAGGAAATCGCATTTTAGGCATGTTACAAACTGAAAACAGGCCTCATATATGGAAGCAGTAACGCAACTTTAAAACGAGAAAATGGCATGTACTTATTTGCGGGAAAATTGACCCCTTGAAGCTGATACAAAGAACCGGCCATCATCTGAAGGGGGAGGGCTGGTCCAAATGGAGGGAGGATGTCCGAATTCTCAGGACCTTCCCGTTAGAGGGGCACAATGGGGAGCTTAAGATCCGACGACGGCAACGGCAACGAGAACGGTAAAAAAGCAATAGAGTGTTTTCACTCACGTGGCCAGCATCTATGCAAATTTATTGAAACAAAAGAAAGCGTTTGCATAAGAAAGGAATTCAACTCCCACAGGACTGGCTTGGGACACCAATATGGCCGCCGTTTCATTGTTTTGGGACACCAATATGGCCCCCGTGACGTCATGTGAAAACACTCTATAGGTTTAGATTAGCAAAGCAACAACTTTGCAAGTGCATCACGCTTTTTATTTGGGCGTCATCCAAACAGAGTACAATACGTGCGAACGCAAACAAACCAAGTAAACAAGCCAGGAGACGCGAATGTCTACTGCACGATGTGTCACGACACAGCCTTTATCCTCGTTACGTACGTCCCACAGATAACGCACAAACAAATGAGCAATCGAAAACAAACGTATTGCAAAAACAAAGTACATGAGTGAAACAAACTATTAAATAATTGAAAGTTTCCCTTTGGAAAATAATTGTCCTCTCACCACAAGGCTTCCGGTCATTGCCCTTTGCACGGGTTTGGCTTCTTGCCAAGAGTTTGACAATATTTTTGCCCTCAGTTGTTGAGAGCCAAAGAAGATGTCACGGGAAATTCCGTGATCGTGCATGCGATAAATAAGGGTAACACTGAATGATGCATAATTTCATTGCAGATTTTCGGATAGGAGGTGACATCTTAAAATCTTATTGAGCAAAATGATCTCGTAAACAAGTTGAGTTCTTTCACGTTCAAACCATGAAAGGGACAGAGTCCAGAGTCCAACATCTTCACGTGCAAACTGCGTGCGTGACAGTTATTCTTAAATCCCTTGAGTTAAATAGATTAAGTCGTATTCTCTCATACACGAACCACGAAAGCGGAAATTCTTTCACGTGCAAAGTTTTCACGTGCAAACTGGGTGAAAATACAAAACACAGTAAGGGCCTGATCACATGAGCTAGCCTGGCTAGCTCTGCCAAAGTGACTTTTATCCCGGTAAGAAGCGTTTTCACTCACGTGACCAGCATCTATTCAAATTTATGAGAACAAAAGAAAGCGTTTACATAAGAAAAAGTTCATTTCCCACAGGATTGGTTTGGAACACCGATATGGCCGCCGTAACGTCACGTGAAAACGCTTTATTACATGAAAAGGGCCAGCCCGGAGCCGCAGTTTCTGTACCCAATGTAAGACTTCATATAATGTCCTAAGCTGATTAGGGACTGGATCCAATTGTGCTTATGGGGGAGGCGGGGGGTGGGGGGGGGTAATGCAAAAGAAAGAGTCTCCAGATTTTAGACTTCCAGAGGTTGGCATCAGTCTGGATTATGTACTACAACAATAGTGCAAACACTCTCATTCCCGTAGTTCACTTAACGATATATATTTTACGTCAATTACCAGCATTTACTTGTCATTTTCAATGCACTACTAATGACACACTTCACAAGTAATTATTATTACACTTATTATTAAAGATAGCATGGGTTAGCTGCATATTCCCCTCTCTTTTATGCGGTTATTCACTATCACATCCATTTTCTTTTGACTATTTATTACACATGTAGGAGAGTCAAATGCGGTGAACACGGGACCTATGAAACATTGGCTACCCTTCTTTAACAACACCAACTCCATTAAAATCCCAGAACATCCTTTTTAACGACAGAGCACTGGGTTCAAATTTACTCCAACTAAAAGGAGATTAAGTACATCTCACATTCCAGTATTAGAGCCAGTGTTGAAACCCGCCCCAAGCTACACAATTTACTTCGATTCTCTCCCCCTTTCCATCCCTGACATTTTATGACATTTTGCTATTGATAAGATCTTACAAAACCACCACTTCATTTCAACAGACTTAAACTACACTATCCCTTCATAACCAAATTAGCACTCCCACAACTACCTCACTGCAACACCTAAAATCACTTTTACCTTCCAAAAAATTATTTTTTGTTACTTCACATTAAATTTTACGAGAAACCAGTTTCACTGATCATAGTTACTAGAGATGCGTGTATCGCGGTCAAAAGGCTGATCGACTGTCCTCAGTCCGCTGGAAAGATATTCCTCATGTGAATTTTTTTGGTCGTGTAGTTGTAAATTTTTTCTGTCTATCGTTGTATCGAAGGAGATAAGTTTGAATGTAAACTTCAAGCGTTGCCTATCCTCATCGCTTTCGTCTCGAATTATTATTGTCTTGAAGCGTCAGCAGTTGGTGATCCCTCTCTTCATCGGTTTCGTTTGCAGTGTAATTGTAGTATTTTGTTGCTGTCTCCGTAAATGTTTGTAGTCGCTGTAGCCTCTGTCTCTCGGTTGACAGCGTTGTCTTTGCTGCCGTTGGCGTTCCTCGCACTGAATTTCAAATCGAAGTTCTCGCGTCATAGGAATTTCAATGGAAAATCTTCCCCGGCGAGGATTTCCAGCCACTTGGTGAATCCAGCGTTGTTGAGCTTCCTTTTGTGTGTCGTTCGCAGGAAAAATTGCACGTGATTCACTGCCAGTATTTTAGTAAACATTCGCAATAAAACATGATAGTGCTATGTGCCAGGGAACACAATGCTCCGTGACGTCATTTGAATGTTGTCAGGGCGGACACCAAAAGATATATTCATAGTCAGATTTACGGGCCATCCGATTTTGCAGTTCTCTAAGATCGCGCTCGACGAGATGATAAACCTCTTGGCGAGCCAGAGGAATTAAAGTGGAATGGTTATGAAACCCGTTAGACTCTTTTGCTACATGTTTTTGCTAGCTTTTTCTAACCTGACCGTGCAAAACGTTCAATAGCATTCCAATCATTTTGAATTTACTGACCAATAGAAACATCGCATTAATTTATTCAGTCACACAATTTGTGAACAAAATCAAAGGATTGTGCACGGTCGGGGAGCTCCCAACATAAACTACAGCACCGTTGTTTTCGACTTTGATGTTTGCCGGCTTTCCTAACCACTCTCCTCTACTAATTATGCACTGATTAACAAACTACAGCCATTATCTTGCCAAATCCACGTCCAATATAACTCCACGCCTTCCACTTCACACCTCAACCAACCCCTAAAATATACAATTCTACTGCACCACTCATGCATCCCTAATAGACATAAAAAACCTAACACACGCCTATTACATCGACGCCCAGATATACTCTCCCACAGCGTCTTGTTTGTACATTTCTTTGCCGCCGTTGCGAAAGTGCTCATTCGTCGAGGACGGGAACAGAAGACAACAACTTTCTTTTTCTCTTCCTGAACTTTGATACAGTCCTTTACAATTCAACTCCAAAAAAACTTGCAAACATTTGACAAATTAAACGAGATGGAATAAGCGTCATAAAGTTAAGCAGCCAGCATTCACTTTTTAAGTGACGTTTTCGTAGCCTTCGCCGTCATCAGATCTTAAGCTCCCTAATGTTTGGTGACTCCGCTAACCAACAAGCTAAAAAGACTTAAAATCTTACTAGGATTAAGAACATGCAAACCATTCTTAGGTGCACCATTCACGGGTTATAGTCATAACTTACACTAGGAAGCTTGGTTTATCAATTTGATGTAAATTTTACCGACGATCCATCTGACAGACCTTCTATTACGTGAAGCTGTTCCCAGGAGTAGGTCGGGGCCTATTCTAAGCAGCCACAATGGTAAAAAAGATTATACAAAGGAGCTTGAAACAAATAATACTGATAATGATGACCACGACGATGACGATGACGTTGCCATTAAAAATGAAAGACGGCTAAAGTGAGGGGAAAGATGATGAAGACGACGGTAGTGCTATCGAAAACAGTGACGATAGACATGAAAAAAACAACAGATAAGTAGGCGTATAAGAAATAGTTGTATACTGTTTTACAAGAGGCGAAACGTGTTCGATGGAGAGGTGTATAACACTTCGTTGTTAGATGTTCACCTTGATATCTTGAACGTTTCTTTATTGATTTTGTTAAAGAGACCACAAGAAAGATGTTTTTCAGTCAGACCATCTTTGTCCGACAAATCTCACTGACGTGAGGGCAGAAATCTATGCTCTCTCTGCCCCCCTTTTTTTTCCTGCATGAAAATCATCTACTATCCTCCTATTGCTAGTTTGCAGTTGACCTCACGGTGGCCACAAAGCATTTCCCTCTGCTGGGAACTAAACTCTCTCTTCATGCAACTTCTACGAAGTTGTCTTGCCAACCAACGTGGTCACCGGCCCTCTCCCTTTTAATAATGACCGCCCTCTTTAAAAGACTAAAACAACTCAAATCGTAATCTTGAACAGAAAGAACGCCATCTTTCACTTTAAAAGCCTGGTCAAAGCGTTGGCACATGTTTTCTGATAACGTCTCACCTAATCTTGTTGTAACAAAAAATATTTCAGTCACCCTATTAGACTGCAACAAAACCACAATTTTAGCCTACGTCGACATTGGAATCTTCTCTCACCAAAATATACCCTTATCCAACTCGGTCCTTATTATTTTGACACAATAAACATACTGTATTTTTTTCGCACTACATGTGGTTTTAAAGCTAACTAGCTTACGTGATTGGCTTCAATCTGTACCAGTGTTTCCAAAACGATAATCCACAGTGGTGTGTCTGAATGTTCTTTTGACTGTCGTTATAACTAGAGAATCCCGAGGACAAAACTAAGTGATAAACGAACCGTACTCAACACGGCAACTCTGTTCTCTGTTTATTATAATGTATTTTCAAGCGCAAGCCCGTAGAGATAACAGAAACCGACGATATAACACCTTTCCCTTTCTACTGTGCAAGGCGGAAAACCGTGAACACTTTGATCTAATTAAAACATGTCAGTTGTGTAGTGGCTAGTTACAGCTAAGTTTTTCAGTACACGCAAGCAGACCTGAAAATCATAAATTAATTAGCGTTGCTGTTTTTGGTTAGTTTGCTGGTTTGCAATATCACAACCTTCCCCACTGCCAATCAGAGGGGGCTCATCTAAAGTTTTCTCTAGGCGTATAGGAGTAAACGGGTAAGTTGAATTGGGAATACAAAAAGATGATGTATAGAAGGAGGTTTATCTATTTCATCTATTTCCACTAACCAGCTGCAGATATTGTTTTCCCTGTTATCTTATCAGCCCATCCAGCGTGTCACGCACAAAATCAGAAAAACCCTGACTGACTGTTTAAAACTCATATAAGGGACCGATTAATAGAGGATGTTTCAAAGTGATCACCAAAGAGCTTCGATTCACGTTATCATTACATCAGTGTACAAAACAAAAATTAAACATTATTTTCAGCTTATTTTAAATTGTTCTCGTTGCCGCCTCGATACATCAATGTTGACAGACGAGGTATTATTAATATTTATAAAATAACTAAGATAGTACGCGCGCTCTGATTGGCCGAGAGGCGTGTTTGCAGAGTATGTAAACATGGTTGTGACGTCAAGATGTTTTGCTTTTCGCGCGCTAATCACGTAAGCACGAATTTGAAAAAGTTTTTGACTTCAAAACTCGACAAGGTTACTTTATTTACCCATTCCTTCGTCGGCTGAAACTTGGAAAATCTTTATAAACAAGCTGTGTCAATTTTTTTTTCGCTAAAGCTGACATTTTAAGTAATGGTCCGTGTAAGAGGTAGGCAGGCGAACGGCAAAAGTGATTAAAAGGTGCTAACTTTTAATCATTAATTTCAATTAAATCAAGCGTTCTGATTGGCCGAAATCCAAAAATCGCCAAAAAAACAGTCAGAAACGTGACAAAAACAACTTTTTTTAGCTTTATTTTCCCCATTCCCCTGTCTTATACCTCACGGCCAAGTTTCAGCATTGTTCTATGCGCCAATCAAAAGTTAGAGCGGAAAACGTGCAACACACGCGCGACCTTGTTGTGACCCCATCTTAGTGTGACACTCGAGATGTTAGGAAATTTGTCTTTTACCCGAAGAAATCTCGTCAATTTCTTCGTGAAAAATCTGCAGTTTTTCTTTATTGAATATTTATCTCAAATTTACTGTATTTTATCATCGGAGTGATCGTCAAAATGCTCTTAAACATGGTTTGCTGCCGTCCTCGACATGCCGAGTCGCCATGTGGAAATTTGGGCCCGGCGTAGTTGTTTTCGTTGTCAGGCCGGATCAGGAGGAGATCGGAATAATTGTGGCACTAGAAATTGGAGAACAGCTGGGCATAAAAGGAGAAAGCGAAAGATTTGTTGTTTTTACAAGGATGAATTTATTTCTCGCAGAGATGTAGAACACTTGAGCTTGAGGTAAGCTGAACTCAATAGATTTTCGCACCTCCGCGCACATTATGTGTTATTCATGTGTTTGCCCTTTTCGAAACTTCCGTGTAGCTTTACCCATCTCTCATTCGATTTTTTTTTCTCTCTAGACTGCTTCATCAAGCGAAATGGAAGTTCGCCGTGGACCTTAAGTTAAAATGAGCGAATTGAAATTTGTGACACGTTTGCATTTTGTACCTTTGAGTTCTGAGACGGAGAATACTGAGACGGAAGCCGCTTAGGTATCATAAATAGCTGTCACTGGTGTTTGAGTTTCTCTTGGTACGGAAGATCTAGCGAGCATGACTGTAGCTTGCCTTTATTTTTTCCAAGGACGAAAGAGATTGTAAGAAGGATTTTTATAGAGTAATATCAAAACCTTGAAAACAGATAAACTGTAGGAGAGCTTTTTCTGAAACCCAATTATCCGAACATGCAGGAATTTTTTCTATCTGGGCAACATCATCTTTTTTTCCAAAAGCAGAACATTTAGATAACATTTAGATTTGATTTTGTGTACGTGTTGTTGTTCTGTATGGTGGCCAAATATGAACGCGGGACATTGGCGCGTTCGCCAGATTCGCCACGTAAGAGTGAATTGCTGCTGTTTACGATCATGGTTTTGACATTTCTTTTGTGAGAGCCGACGTAAATGTTGTTCCCAACGTCGCTGATTGATGTAACACTGTGCTCATCTTCGTGTAATTTCATATCAGGTTAACTTCCTCGCGTTTGGCGCATAGAAATCTTTTAAATTTTAGATATGTTATATTTTTCAACATAACAAAGCAATAGACGAAATAAAAAGTTGTTCGAATGAGCCTTATGCTATCTTAATTCAACTTTAAAATTCAAATTTCGCGCTTTTCGCTGTATTGACCAATCAGAGCATTCAGATTTAATTTGATTAGAGAAATTAGCGCCTGAAAAATAACTGACGCTATTGCCGCGGGCTATTGTTTTTCTGCCTGCTTCTTAGCTGGACCATTACTTAAGCGAGAAAAATCCATATTTTGGAAAGCATCTTTTTGCAAAACAAGAACTGATTACGCGTGCAAGACTTCGTGTACAAGACTTTGGGACTGGAAGAATTTCTGTTTTAATCAGTACCATAACAAAGAGTTTTTGAGTTTTTTCTCGGTAAAGTTATTTTATAAAAGCAATAGAAAACTTTTTTCCTGTGTTTGCATAGCCTGATATAAACACTCGAGGGGTTATGAGATTTTTCGACGGTTATGCAAACCCTCGACTTCGTCTCGGGTTTGCATAACTGTCTCGAATTCTCCCAGCCCCTCTCGTGTTTATATCAGGCTATGCAAACACGTAGAACGTTTTCTATTGCTTAAGTATAACTCTCTTGAACTATAGGCATTGCTGGAGCCTTTCAAGTCAACCTACTAAGTGCCAACAAATCTAAAATCTACGAAGTGCAAGAAAAAGATGACTCTGGAATTTTCAGAACGAAGTACAATGTCCTGCATAATAATGATACACACGCTCATCTTCACCGAACCTGGACGAACCATGATTATCAGCAATTTGCAGATGGCACTCCAGTTAAGGGGACACACAAGGTGCAGTCTCGTCACAGTGCACATGTCCATTTGAAAGATGGCAAAGTAGAACAGGTGCATCGATCAATGAAAGCCTTTTTCAAGCCTCCTAATGGTCACCCCAGGGCAGAAAATTTGGACAACTTCGAAAACCAAGATATAGAAGTATCAGCCAGTGGCTACAGCAAGCTGAGATTGAAGTCTTGTTCTGATCCGTACCATCCGCGTTCGAAGCGTTCTGTCACTGAAAAAGAGCATCTAGATATTTTAAAGACTCTTACCAAAGATAGCATCTTGTTTAACGATAACGAAAAAATAAGCTGGTCGGATGTGGGTGGAAATGATATGAAAACAAGACCTCTGTATGAACTGCTACGCTGCCTGGTTGGAAAAACCGTTGAAAAACGAGAACTTGCTTATTGTGTAACCGACTTACATCGCTTAATTCGCAATGATAAAAGCGCACTAAAAGCGATCACGAAACTCGTTCAAAACCGTAATCACCAAAACTTAACTTCTTGGAGTGTCTGTGTATCTGCTCTTGCTGCTCATGGGAAATACGAAGCTCAAAACGCTCTAGCTGATGCGGTCGACCCGAGCAAGCCAAGGTCTCTCAGCTTTGAAGAATATGAATCGTTGCTGGTTGCAATATATTACTTACCAACCGGACCACTGCATTCTAATCTCTTTGATGCCCTTTTGAAGCTGGCATTTGACTATACAAAAGAAGAAAGCATCACAGCTACGGCAATGATGGTTTTAGCCGGCCTTTCAGAAAGAGCGAGAAAGGCAGGATATAATGAGACTTTGAGGAAAAGCGTTGTAAATGTCATTTTTGACAGGTACAAAAACAAATCAACTATCTACCATCCTGACAGTGTTGATTATGAAATGCAATTAAGAGACCACATCTGGGCGTTTGGGAATCTTGGCCATCATTCCGGACTTCCGGTAATCCTGGACCACCTTGACCATGACGACTCTAGCATCCGATCAGCGGTTATCTCAGCAATGCGCAAAATGCCTCAAGAGTTCACAGATCATCATCTGATAAAAGTCTTGCACC
Organism: Porites cylindrica; assembly: GCA_964035525.1. Lineage (NCBI taxonomy): Eukaryota > Metazoa > Cnidaria > Anthozoa > Scleractinia > Poritidae > Porites > Porites cylindrica. Next base: position 24,354,454 of record OZ037779.1, on the reverse strand, counting down.
ATGACGAACAAAGTGACGTCAAGGCGGCAGTTGTCAGTGTGTTCATAGACCGCCACCAGAATTTAAGTGATATTGTAGTCGAAGGCTTAGAGCATGCTATGTGGCATGCTAAAGAGGGAGAGGCGTTAGATTCAGCAATACGCGTTTTCCTAGAAAACCATGGTAATCATAGCAAAGCAAAGTACTTACGTATAAGGCGTAGCTTGATCAATCGCCGCAAAAGGGCATTGATACCAGCACTCCGCCCTCGAGAGTTCAACCTAGGCCATTCAAAACACTGGGGTATGATTGTGGGAGGAGAATGGTTGGGAGCTGAAACTGCGGTTGACTTTTCTAACAAACTTAGCCTGCGAATTGGAATTTTTGACGGGAAAGTTGAAGTTAATCTTGATAATTCTGCACTATTTCAAGGTCATATTCTCAAGCATAGTTTTGACATAGGGAGAGGTAAAGCCACCTTTAGGGCATCAGCAAGCTTCAAAAACGACATTCCTAAAGACCTCATACATACTGTTGTTGATGCTGGTGACGATCTTTCTAGGCAGTTCGACAGTATTACAAGCGTCATCACCAAGCACATAGAGGAGTTTAGAAAGAAACTTGAAGGAGTAATCCCATTAAGCGTGGACGAGTTTACAGAATTTGTCAACAGTATTGAAATTTTTTTGCAGAACTTAAAACTTCCATTACAAGCAGTTAAAAGTACCAGAAAGGTTGTTAGTTATTCGAAAGAAATGCGTGCTCATGTAAACAGATGGAAGTCACTAAAAGAAAAAAATTCTAAAATACAGCGAAATCTGGTAGAAATTAGAAGTTTTGACGTTCCATTCAAGAAAGCTCTTGACACCTTGGATTGGGGTCTTGGAGTTGCTATTGGGGTACGGAAATACCTGCCAAACAATTTACCTAAAGGATTCAGCATAAATAAACTTCTTCACATCCTCTGGAAAACTTCCGCCAGTCAACAAAAAGCAAAGATCAAAGAATATTTTCTCATGTTGGGGTCGTCTGTTCCTGATGAATTCATTTCACATCTTCCATTCACTCTAACTCATCAATTTTCCTTTTCACTTGAGAAGTTTCAAGAGGTCTTAAATAGATTTCAGCGATTTAGCAGCAATGTTCTGCACATGTCATATTTGCTGGACTCCTTCAAAGACGTAACACTACCTGTATTAAAGCTGCGTTTCCTTAAACGGCGAGCCCCAGCGCTATTACAAAACAGATTTAATTTTGGACTCACTTTTGACTGGAGGATTAGCTTAAAATTCAATCTCCAGTTAAATTCTACTGATTTTCGGAAATTAGCTGCAATTCTTGGTAATGCTGCTGATTTTTTTGATCTGTTTACAAATGCTACTTTTGATCTCGAAGAGTTCTTTCGAGAAATCTTGCCTGGCGGAAAATATGATTTGGAAATTTACTTTCCTGATCTGTTGAGAAAAGAAGAATCAAAGAAAATAAATCATTTTGATTCTGCCGGCGTTTTACAAGCATTTCTTTTGGCGTTAACAACTCAATTCAACTCACACATGTCGAATGTGTCTGATATCAGTGCCATTATAAACTTCTTTCAAGAACTTGGACCCGCTATCACGCAATTTCTTGAGGGGAGTATCCAGAAGACCTGCGGAATCCGCAAGTCGGTATTGGACTTTTTTAATGAGCATAAAAACTTCCAAAGGGAAGGGATCTCTGATCTAAAGGAAGTTGAGGAGGCAGCTAAAATGGCCCTTAAGGAATTGCATAACTTTACAATGCTGGTGGAAAATTTGGTAGACAAAGTAGAAAGTAATTTCACTGGTATTGCCAAAGAATTACTTTCAGCCTCAATGCAGGAACTTACCGTTAAAATGGCCTTTATTAAGGATCTAGCCAATGATATCTCGACGTTTACAAATGGTACTCAATCGGGAGTGAGTGGGTCATGCACCAAAGCTTCAAGATTCTCAGTCGACGTAATCGATGAGGTACAAGCTAGCGTCCGTCAGACACTTAAAGAGCTTAAGTCTTTTACTGGACCTGTGGCGAGTAAGATGAAGACAGCTGGAACAAACGTAAGACTTGCTGTTACGAACGTGGAAGCTTGGTACCAGGAAAATATGGCAGGTCGCGACGGAAAGATTTCCCGCGTTGCTCAAATTCTATCAGACTTTCTTTCAGTTCTAGGTACGAAAAAGGGTTTTGTTAACAACGTTGAAGAAATAGCTTCTTCCATCAACAAAGCGTTTAAGCATCTAAAAAAAATTCCACAATTCACATCCAAGACAAGGAAAACCGTAAACGAGGTCATACATTTTGCAGATAGAGCCCAAGAATATACCGATGAAATTAGGAAGCTTGATTTGCGAAAACAGTTTGGAACTGACTTCGACAAAGCAATAACGCGTACTTGTAGTGAGTTTCAGAACATCGCTACCAAAACTCTGAAGAAACTCAGACACTTAGATGTGGGGAAAGAGGTTAACTCCATTTTTAAACAAGAATCCAACATATTTATTTACAGGGCTTCATCAAATCTCAGAGCGGTAATAGTTTCTGTGAGCGAAATTCAAATGGAGGTGAAAAAAATCCGCTCTATAATCACTGAATTTAGCGCAGTTCTACGCGATTTAAAGCCATTTAACAAGAATCTTTTGCCCTTACGTGCAATTTTACAAAAGCTACCAGATTGTAAGGAGATTGAAAAAACGATTTTGGATAATAATAGGTTTTGCGTTCATAAAGCACAAGTTTTTGGTAGAACCTTATTACATCAGTACAAAGACTTAAAAGCTGAAATAGAGGTACTCAACAACCTGGTGTCAGATGTGTGGAAGAACTTTAAAATCCAGAAATGTTTAAATGGTGGTAGTTGCATTTCCAAAGTTTTCATAGAACAAGGAAAAGTTGTGAAAAAGAAAGCAAACTCTATAAAAGTAAAGCTTGACGAAGTTAGTGGATACTCTGAATCACTTAAAACATGTGAAGAAAATGTAGACACCATAACGGCAGTGTTTCACGTCATAAAGCTAATTGCTGAAGAGGTCCGCAACTTGACTAACAGAGATAGCTTCCAGAGAGTAAGGGCCTTGTTGCAAAAAACCGCAGGTCGAAAGCCGGGAAAAAGTGAAAATTACCGTCAAAAAAGGGACCTCAAAAATGAAAAAGCTGCAAATGATCTAATCTCTGACTATATAAAAAAAGCCAGGACGACCAACATTAAATTACAAGCTTTTCAAGAAAGTACGTTTCACACGCTGCGCAGCGTGCATGACGACGCTATAGACAGGCACGCTAAAACACTCGTAACTTTACGTTCCAGGCTTCAGCTTTCTTATCAACTGTGGCAGAAAAGTCGAAATGTGGACAAGGCTCTGCGGACCTTAGAAATCGCTTGTGAAAACGCAATTAGATTTGCCGAAAAGTTCGATCAAGTGGCTTCTTTGGTTGCAAACCCAACTATCAGCTTGCTGACTGGTACAGAAGAGATCACTGAACGTGTCAAACCCTTTCTTGACCAGTATAAATCAGAGGCCAGTGAAGCTGTTGCTAAAGTGAACGGGCTTGTAGACAAAACCAGCGATTTTTTAAACAAGATTCAAACTAGACAGAGAGGTTTACATCCCAGCGAGTATAAGCGATGGCAAAGCATACATTATTGTTCTAAAGACGTCTGCCTGCGTTCTATTAGAAGATCATCAAACCTTTATTTGTCGACCATTTTTCGTTGGAAATTTCCCCATCTTGATGATCTTTCATCCATGCCGAAGGCCGGTCGCTGGTTAACTCCCGGGTTGTTTGATGATTATAAAGTGCAAGGAATTTCTGAACTTTCCAATAACCAAATGGTGCTTGGAATGTATGGTGTTTCAAGTAATGAAGAAAAAGCATCTCTCCTTGTTGTCACAAACTTTGGCGGGGGTGTGAAGAAAATCGTTCAACTTTTTAAACAAGGCCATCCTTTGTCGGTAAAAATCGGTGGTGTTGCCCTAGCTAGAAATTACATATGGGTGAGTAATTACAAAAGCAATGAAATCATTTCTATCAAAAAATCCCTTTTTCAATCCACTTTAACCTCAGCTAAACCTTCTCGGATTGATATCTCAAAGAGAGAAATTGTTAAAGGAACGGCGACATCTGTTTCTTATGATACATTAAGCAATATCTTGTGGATTACCAGTGATGAAGAAGGGAAGGCGTATGGTTATAAACTTTCTGCAAACGGTGACATGCCTTCTTCTGGCTTAGCTCTATACAGAGTAATTTACATAGGAAAAAACGTAAAAGGAATGATCATTGTGAGGCAATCTGGTGGGGAGTACGCATGCATCTCAAGATGTGCACTAATTGCTGGATTTCAATGCAGACTTGAGTTTCACGACCTTAACGGAGGCGACACAACGAGTGAAAACACTCTCGCAAGAGTGGTGCGAACTCCTTCTGGCTTAGAATCTGTCACAAGAATTGATAACGAGGTGATTGCTGTTGCGTTTTCAAGCGGTACCCTCGCTGAGAAAGAGAACGTAGAACTCACAGGTGGAGACTATGAAGACAGGTACTTCAAACTGAGGCTGCCAATCTTAAAGACTATGTTAGCAATAAACGAAAATTGCCTTTACTTCAGATTACTCGGTGACAACATTTTACGTCCACGAAAAATTTTTCCTATTGGAGATGTTAAATGTGGGTCAAAACGCAAGCGAAGTATCTTTGAACAGCTAATGGAATCAGATGTCTATCACGAAAGACTTGAAGAAATTCATCATTCAACTATTAGGATACGAAGAAGCCTTGCAGATGTAGCCTACTGTAAGAGCATAATGGAGGCGACGTTGTTAAGCAATTCTGTTACTTTTTTTAGCGTGGAATTAACTATCTCTGTGTTTGGAATACCTATTAGTTTTTTTGCAGGAGCAAGTGGCCATTATAGTGTTGGTTACAAGGCAGAATTGTGTATGAAGAGCAAAATGATTAAACTGGGCCTTATACCAGGGGCGTGGGTTAGAGCTTACGCCGGTGCAAGCTTGTCGCTTGTATTAATTAAAGTTGGGGTTACCGTTGAAGCTAGACTGCTCGAGACCTATCTAGTACCGACATTAAGCGTAGAAGTTAGCCAGTGGCCCGTGCAAGCATGTATCGAACTGAAACTGGCCATGACACCTCTTAGCATAAGAGTATACCTTTGGTATAGATTTAGATCGGTTGAAGTCGATGCTTGGATTATTGGAATAGACATTTCCTTCGGCTGGGGGCGAGAAAGAGTATTTCAAGAATGGACGTGGTCAAAACAGCAAATAGAGTTAACTATGTTCACTAATTGCGAGAGAAAAAAAGATATGACGCGCCCAAAAGTCGGACGTTGTAAAGCACAGCAGATAGCAGACAAGACATACTTTGTTCAGTGGCATGGATTTCATGAAGACACAATGATTAAATCCTACTTTGTCAATATCGGATCTATAAAAGGCTCGGGTGATGACTTCTCTACCTGGGCTGGTATATCACGTAGCTTGGTGGTCAAAGAACTTTCTATCATGCATACCAGAAACGTATTTATAAGTGTCATGGCAACGAATGAAGAAGGGATGGACAGCTCTCTGGCTTATTGCTCATTATTCCAAGCAAGGAGGAAGAGTCCACAAATTCGTTTTGTTCGTGACGGTACTATACAAGAAAAAGATGTTGATTATCAGTCCGATACACATTCCTTGGCAGTAAATTATGCTTTTAAAAGTGATTTAAGTGAGGTTGTAAATCTGAAATGGGGAGTTTCTTCGCAGGCCCTGTGCACGTTTGACGAATCAGAGACAAACGTCGTACCATTGTCATCCCTTGGAGATTATAGCTCTATTCAAGTATCTGGCTTAACTCTTCAACATGGAAAAAAATACTTCACTCGTGTGTATGCGATGAATCAAGTTGGACTAAAGGCAGTTATGTGCAGCGATGGTGTCTTAATAGACATAACTCCACCAATACCAGTATCATTTCAAGACGGTACTGGGGATGTCGATGCTCAGTTTATTCCATCAGTAACACGTGCCCGTGGAAAATTTCAACCGTTTAATGATCCAGAGAGCCCAATGATAGAGTATGAATGGAAGATTAAGGCAAACATGTCTGGAAATTTTAAAGATATCACTCCATTCGTCAGAATACCTCTGACCCAACAGGAACCGCTAATGGAAGGCCTCTCTCTCACTCCTGGCACTTTATACAGGCTTGTACTTCGTGGAACTAATGCAGCGGGGCTTCAATCAATAATTGAAACGAATGGATTCAAACCAGACGTTACACCACCTTTTTGCGAAGGAAATGTAGTCGACGTCACGAACGAGACTGACACAGATGACGTAGATGTTGCGGGAGATTTAGAAATCATTCAAGCAAAGTGGAAGTGTTTTGATCGTGAAAGCGGCATCAACTCTCAAAGTTTAGGTATAGGAACATACCCGGGGGGTGATAACCTAAAAGCATTTGAAGATGTAACGTTCTTTTCGCAAACCATAGAGAAAAGTGAAATGTTCTACGTAAAGTTTTACAACGTGACAATTCTACCAAAAGTTCGATATCACGTCACAGTAAGAATTATCAACGGGGCCGGCCTGAGGAAAACGATCACATCAGACGGCATTTTGGTTGATATAACTCCCCCTACTGTTGCGTCTTATTATATCAAAGATGGCGAAAGTGGAAAGGACAGAAACTTTACCAGTGAACGTTTCACGTTTACGGCACATTGGGAACAAGCCTTCACCGATGCTGAAAGCGGAGTGGTTGAATATCGTGCTGGACTCGGAACAAAACCTGGAGTAGCTGATGTTAAGGCATTGCATGTTTTAGGATCGCAAACCAATGTGACAGTATCAGGACTTCTCCTAGAAAGCGGTCAGGTGTATTACATGACAGTTGTTGGTTGTAATGGGGTGGGTATGTGCGTCAACGCCAGTAGCAACGGTATGACCGTTGATTTTGTTCCTCCTAATCCTGGAAAGGTAATCACGGGACTAAAAGGGCCTCCAGTTTTATATCAGTGGATATCAAAGTCCGTTTGGGCGCGGTGGAAATGGTGCTCCGCGGATGAGAGAAGAAGTCAAATTCTCTTGAATTCCAGCAGGTGTAGCGAAGACAGCTTCTATGACATACACAGTGGAATAAGCATGTTTAGTATATCGGTAATTTCTCAAGAAAATAAAAAGCTTCTTAGTCCTTTTAGGCCAGTCGGGCCTCAGAGTTATAGTGGCCGTAGTATTAGAATGGACGATGGAGTGTACTCAGTAGCTATTGAAGCCACAGACAAAGCAGGTATTACCTCCCAAGGTTTTTCAAACACATTTATTGTTGACAGCAGTCCCCCGTTAATAACACTTGTACAACATGGATATTTTGGTGAAACAGTGGAATTTGTGAACACCACCGTTATCAAGTTTCGCTCTTATTTTATTCTCGAAGACGATCTCTCTGTAATAACAGCTTGCAAAATTGGGGTTGGAACCTATTCTGGTGCAGACGACGTCGTGAAATTTCAAACGTTCTATCTACGTAAACTCACCTCAACGTTGCGTGCTAACTGGACTTCCTCTGTGCCAACAACTCTGGAAAACCACAGACGTTATTTTATCACCGTATTAGCCAGAAACAGTGCCGGCCTTTTAACAATAAAATCCTCTTTTCCCATCTTATCTGATTTTGAAGCTCCTAAATATGGATTGGTAATGGATGGATGGGGCCCCAGCGATACTGAATATCAAAGCTTCTCATCTCTTTACCGAGCCCACTGGTATGGGTTTACGGATTTCTCGGGAATTGAAACCACATATTTGGGTTTGTCCAGTAAAGCAGGTGGTAGCTGTGATGTAAAACAGGAAGAACTGGTGCCGAGTAATTCAGTCGCTTACGTTTTGTTTGGATTATCTTTGGCTTCTGGGAAGAAATATTACGCATGTCTCAAACTTGTGGACAGAGCAGGAAATGTTGCGTATTTTCATTCCAATGGTGTAGTGGTCGATTCCTCTCCTCCTCTGACAGGGTTTGTTAATGATGGGCCTTTGGACCAAGATGTCGACGTACAGACTGATAGTTCAGTTCTTAGAGCTTCTTGGGCCAACTTTTCAGAAAACGAAACAACGATCGCGTCATATCATCTGGCGTTTGGATCAGCTCCAGGAGCCCAAGACATCCAAGATTTTACAAACGTAGGACTGGTTAACACATCACCAAGTTCACGACTTAAGGTTCAAGAACTAATAAATGGCGAACGCTATTACGCGACAGTGATAGCTTATAACATACTCGGAATACCCAGCTCCATGGTCTCTTCAAACGGGGTGTTAGTGGATTTCACACCTCCGATTTTCTCTCAGCCAACTCGCGATGGTGAAGATCCCATCAGCGATCGTAATTACACTTCTCAGAGCTACTTGAAGGCAACATGGACCTGCCTAGATCCAGAAACTAATGTTTCATCAATTGAAATTGCCTTTGGTTTGCAGCCTGGGCAAACAGACGTTGTTAATTTTACAAGCCTCTCGGTTTCACAAACTTCGTTCATAATCGGTCAAAAACTAAAGCTGGGTTATCGGTATTTTGCCACTGTTCGATGTACGAACAAACTTGGCCTCGCAGTTGTTTCTTTCTCGAATGGCATTGTATATGACGATACCCCTCCCACTTTAGTTTACCTGAAAGATGGTGACTATCAGAGCTCAAACAGGACATTACTTGTAACGCTTAAGTTTGTTGATGCAGAAAGTGGTGTCCATGCATATAAAGCGCAAGTGTGGACACATTCTGCTGGCTCTTCGCTGGATTCATATGGCTCATTTACAATTCCTGTTAACGTTACCAGTGCAACGTTACAGCTTTATAAAGAACTTATTACTGGGACAACATATTACGTTAACGTGACAGCTGTGAACGGCGTTGGCTTGGAAGCAACACAGCAGTCAGACGGGTTCATCGTTGATATGACACCTCCGGCATGCTCCAAGGTTTGGGATGGAAATGCTGATTCTGAGGATGAACAGGAATTTGCTACCAGTTCAAGTCAATTGAAAATATCCTGGGTGTGTTACGACAACGAATCGTCTATAACACAGTATCGATTTGCGGTTAAAGAGGTGTATAAATCAGAATATCTATTTCCATTTCACGCTTTGAAATCACGCGTTAACTCTTCCGGATCGGCAGTTATCACGGGTGAAGGCCGAACTACCAGAGAAATTTTGAAAGGTCACATTTACAGTAGTGGAATTGAGATCGAAAATTCAGTTGGTATGAAAACAGTTTACTGGACAAATGGCGTCACGATTGACAACACATCTCCTTTACTTTTTGGTCTTCATCTCACGCTTTTTTCTCAGAGGGAATTACTTACAGCAGATTGGTCAGTTAGTGACGAAGAAAGCGGCCTGAAATCTCTATCGTGGGGACTTGGGACAACTCCAGAAGCAAATGACATCAGAAACTACACAGTAATCTCACCCATAAACACAAAGGTATCCGTGTTAACATTCTCTTTTCCACAGGGGATAACTTGCTTTTTGAATTTATTGGCGATTAATAACGCTGGATTATCAAGCAGAAGCTCGTCGAACGCTGTAATCATAGACCGCTCCGCCCCCGATCCTGGAGTTGTAGCTGCATATTACGCTTTTCCGCCTAGTTATGATCGAAGCAAGAACAAAGTACCAAATTCTACTCTTGCAGTTAGTTGGACAGGCTTTGCCGATCTTGAAAGTGGAATAAAAATGACCAGTTGGGCTGTCGGAACAAATCTTTTAAAACTGAAACGAGCGGACTCGGATCGTTACACCAAAGTAGTTCCCAAAGAGTCTATTGGCGGAGTCATCATTCGAAATCAAACACTGTGGGGAAATAGCACATATTTTGTCTGTGTACGAGTGACAAATGGAGTTGGACTTCATAAAACAGATTGCTCGACAGGAATGCTGATCATATTGGGTCAACTTTCGGCTGGTGTGGTAAGTGACGGTCCAATAACCTCAGCGGATGACATCGACTTCCAGCTGGACGACAAAGCAATTTGGGCACATTGGGATGGTTTCGAGGACCCGGTGTATGATATCCAAGGTTATAATTGGTGTATCAGAGATCACCCACCAAGTTTTCCTGGGTCAGATATATGTAAGTGGACTTTCACAGAAGTCGCCCATTTGAAAACAAGCGCTAGCCGCTTTCACAACCTGACACTCTTGCATGGAAACAAATATTTCGTGACAGTGAAGGCTGAAAACACCAGAGGCAATACCATAATGTCGTCTTCAGATGGTGTAGTTATAGACCGGACACCTCCAATCGGAAAAGCAATAAAGATCTCACCATCATCAGGCAAGGATACCTTGTTTATAACCTCACAATCGGCCCCTATAGTTACCTGGTCGATTGATGATCCAGAAAGCGGTATCAGCCACTTTACTATCGCCATTGGTAGCTTGCCTTTTCAGGATGACCTCTTATCTATTCAGCATGTTGACAGACTGAGTCACTCTATAGATTTAAACCTCGCAAACTTTACCGTTCATGAAGGCCTTTCATTTTTTGTAACTGTTACTGGTGTTAACATGCTTGGATTGGAGACCTCTCTAGTCTCACTGGAGGTCGTGATGGACTGGTCACCCCCTAGTGTTGGTTCAATCATAGAAGGCAAACTGACTGATCAACTGTCCCAAGCATTAAACCACAGCGATGACCAAAGAGAGGAAGCGACACTGTTTTGTCACTGGAGTAGATTTCAAGATTCTGAAAGTGACGTTATGGAGTATCGCTGGTGCTTGGGAACATCACAAGGTAGGAACTGTATATAGTTTTTTATTTATAGTGGAAAACTGCATTTAACAGAACCTCATGTAAAACGAAAGACCGTAATTCTAAACTTTCTTTCCATATTTCTGTGAACGAACCTGAATCACGCGGACACTGGCGAGCGTCCGGCGAACTTCAGTCTTAAGTATAATAAACTTAACATTAATTGGTTTGTAAACCCAATTCTTTCTTTCAACGATATCGATAGCACATGTTACACTTGACAGCCGCAAAATGACGGGTTAAACTTTCACCTTTTTGAAGAAAGGAAACTGTATATCAAGAAAAAGGTCACTGGCCATTTACGAGAGTAAAATACAGGAAGTAGGCACACTTAAGGCAATCTTTAGCGCGCTCTATATATCTGTCTTGGCGTTAAATTGTGACATAAATCACTTTCGCGAAAAATGGGCTTACAAACAATTATACAACCAGTCAGTGTTACACCAAACATGTTCACCACTGCAACAAGAAAAATCATCATCAACTAGCCCTTATGCCTTTAAGAGTCGATCAGGAAACCTTCCCTCCTAAATTCGAGCTATGTGGCTTCTGTCACGCTGATCTCACAGGGATGAAGCTCTTCATTAACAGACTATTTGTGGGTCTACTTCGTTTTTTATTACGAGGAGACAAATAAACTGTACCGATCCGAAAAATATAATACAAAGGTTAGTTTTAAGGTGTACACCCTTACACTCATCAGCAACAGAAGACTTAATGGTTCCTTTATATTTTTTCAGGCTCTTGTGACGTGAGAAGCATGGTTTCAGCCGGAATTGGCACATACGTGGAACACACAATCATTCCTCAAGAGAACTCCCAGTATTTCTTTACTCTCGAGGCAATCAATGGAGCTGGTCTTAAAAGAAAAACCACCTCTGATGGCATAATAGTTGACACATCTCCACCCGTGATAGCGGGGATCTATCATCGCGCCGAAAGGGAAGAACAGAATGTGAATCAAGCGATTTTGCAAAACGACGGTGAGCAATTATCATTTTATTGGGATGAACCCTATGACGTGGAAAGTGGAATTTCATATGTAAAGTGGTGTGCAGGTACAGCTAATCATTTATGTGATGTAGTTCCTTTGACGCTCATAGAAGATCCAAAAGTTACTTCACGAAACCACTACCTATCTAGATCACTGACTTCTGGTACAGTTGTTTTCATGATGCTAGCAGTCACAAATGGAGTAGGTTTGAAAACGGAAGTAACTTCCCTACCTCTGCTAATTGATACCACACCACCAACGCCAGGGAACGTTACAGTAGGAAATACTTTCGAAACCAAGTACTTTAAGAATGGTGATCTAATTACAGCCAAATGGACTGGTTTTGTTGATAATGAGAGTCATTTGAACTACTTCGAGTGGGCCATATGCCAGGCAAGTAACACAGACGAATGCCTTAGTCCGTTTGTGAATGTAGGTATTAGAACTATCCTGGAGATCGATGCTCTCGGTCTTTCTTACGGCGTGTCCTACGTTGTAATTGTGCGAGCCTTCAACAAGGCTGGACTGTTAACAGAAGCTGGCTCGAATCAATTTATAGTAAATGGGAAGGAACCATCCACTGGAACAGTCTATGACGGGAAGCAGAGAAGGAAGGACATCGAATTTCAAAGCTCCACCAGTCAAATTTCAGCCAACTGGTCTCCATTTCTTGACAGTGAAGGTAACATTGTTGAGTATGAAATGTGTGTGGGAGGGAAACTAGGAGTCTGCGATGTGGGTGACTTTGTTAGCGTCGGTATTAAACTCAAAGGAATAATAAGCGGTCTAAGTTTGCAGCAAAACAAAAAATACTTTGTGACCGTGCGAGCAACGAGTGAGTCAGGCTATACAACAACAGCAACATCCAATGGAGTTACAGTCGATAATACGCCTGCTGCCAAAGGTAACGTAAGAGACGGTAACACACTTACAGATATCGACTACCAGGCAGATAACAAATACATCTACGCTAACTGGGATGATTTCAGGGACGATGAATCAGACGTTGTAAGTTACACGTGGTGTGCAGGAACAAGAAAAGGTATCTGTGACCTCGTCACGGAAACCGACGAAGGAGATCGCACTAGTGTTAGTCAGCAGGTTCACCCGCCACTTCCCGAAGGAATAGAGATCTTCGTCACTGTAAACGCCTTAAACAACGCAGAGATATCCAGTATTTCATTTTCGGACGGATTTCAAGTAGACAGCAGTCCGCCAGTTTTCTCAAAGGTAACTTTGTTTAACCCCTTTACAGTTTTCCTCCAAGGGTCAACTCTTATTTTATTTTTTTGATTGCTATTTTGCACGAAATTTACATTCAAAATCTCTCCCGTAAGAGTTTTAGAAGTGTATGATTCAATTTTATTCATATCTCGTTAAGGTTCCCTAGAGTTTTAAATTAGTTATAGTGGTTATAGCCGTCGTTCTTCATTTACGCTTTTGTTCTTTTTGCTTCTCTTTCTGCTTCTGTTCTTGTTTCTTTTTCTTTGTATTCTCTGTTATCTACAGATTGGTTCAGTTTATACAGTTTGCAGTATTTTTATCATTATTTTTAAAGGTGGAGGACTTGCAGCTCAGTACAGGTAACAATGACATCGACTTCCTCACTGCCAAAGAAGACTACTGCGTTAAGTGGAGTGTCGCAGACGCTGAGAGTGGTATACTCACAACTGAAGTGTCGGTGTGTTCTAAAATGAACCCTGAGGACTGTTTGGTCAAGGGTCTTCACGTTGGCAATCAAACATCCATCTGTATATCTGACCTTGAATTCAATGAAGGCTACGAGTATGTTACCAAGATTCGCACTGAGAATAAGGTTGGGCTATTCACAGAACTATTCTCAGACGGGTTCGCAGTGGACACCACTCCTCCATTCATAGGCGAGGTTGTATATACTCACCACTCATGGGCATCTTTGAAGGGGACTGAAGTTTATACACATTCTCAAATTGCTGTCCAGTGGGATGGTTTCGTGGACCTGGAAAGTGGCATTCAAGCGAGTTACGTCTGTCTTGGAACTAACCCAGGGGAATGCAACATCAAGAACTTTACAGACGCGAAGAACGATACTTTTTTTATTTTTGAAGACTTGCTGCTAAATCAAGGAGAAACTTACTTTGTTTCTGTCAAGGTAGAGAACAAAGCTGGGCTGACCAGTGACGTTAAGCCATCTGACGCGATTGTTATTGACAAGACAGGTAGAGTAAACAATAGATTCTGGAATTAAAAACTGGTTATCTTTATCCCATAGACATTTGTAATTAAAAACAAAAAAAAAAGACGAAACTTGCATGGTTTATTTTCATTTGAAGGTCTTACCATAAGACAAATTGGTTACGGTGTGTAAAACAAAGACTTCACATTTTTCTTACCCTGTTTCTCATTTTATCTTAAAGGACCTTTTAATGAAGGTGTTGTACGAGATGGAAATATAAAAAGTCAAGATATCGACGTTCAACAAAGCAGAACAAAACTAGCAGCACACTGGTATGCATTTGAAGATCTAGAAAGTGACGTCATTGCTGTCACATGGTGCGCAGGACTGTCAGCAGGTGCTTGTGACGTCGTCAAAGAAACGCAAATGGACCCTGGTAGTACTTCTGTTGACAAAGTACTAACAAAGCCGATCATAACTGGTGAGAAGTATTATTTGACGGTCACAGCAACGAACGGCGCTGGCGTGACTACTTCAACTACATCAGATGGCGTGATAGTTGACGATACACCACCCTCAGCTGGTACTGTAATCGATGGAGTTGACTCAGATGAGGATTATCTAAATGGTGAAGATGACATCACAGCACATTGGGTTGGCTTTGAGGACTTGGAATCTGGCATCGACTCTTATGAAGTCGCTTTATGTGATTCTAGGAACTTGTCGTTCTGTAGTCAGCCATTCACCGGGGTTGGAAAGGCAACCAACGTTACCTTCACAGGTAGGGAACTCCTATTTGGAATACATATCCAGTAGTAGGACATCTGGTTTAAGCAAGTATCTAACTGTTTTGGCAGCTGTGTTTGGAGTTCTCTAGAACAATTACTAACTACAAGACTTAACCGCAAAAAGTATGCAAAATATAATTATAAATACTTTTTGTGGGTGGCCTCTTGTAATTTTTTAGCAGAGAATAACTTACGTCATCCATCTAGCTAGGGGTCTTCATATTGAACACTGCGTTAGGGCCAAGCCAAAGGAGGGTGGTTTAAATTACAAAATCTAAAACGAAAAAAGTACGAAACGAGTGCTATAATGAGTAAGATAAGTACAAGTTGTTCATATATTGAAATCTGTAATGTGGACAAAACACTTTTCACGTCTTATTTTGACAGGTTTAGATCTCCAAAGCGGCGCACAATACAGGTTTATCGTAACAGCCGTAAATCGCGCTGGACTCAAAGTTGACGCTTTCTCCAACGGTTTTACGGTTGATTTCACTCCTCCTACGATAAGCAAAGCATGGGTTGGAAATGAGACCAGTAATCTGCTGTACCATTCAGATTCCAGTCGGATAACCGTAAGGTACCGAAACGTCATTATAACCTCCGCTGAAAGAACTGTTTATATATAGTTATATACAAAGTGTAGGAAAGCTTGATGAAATTAGTTTGAGGATTTTAAGAGAGAATCTATGAGCTTCTACGTATTTCAGTCCAGTGTGAAGAAAATCAGGAACATATAAGATAATGTGAGTCAAAGGGATTTTCAGAAAGTACCAGTTTGCTTTATTTCTATGGACAAAACTGTCAGTCTGGTTATCTATGGCAATTGCTTAGCGGGGTAACAATTCAGACTGGACTAAAACCATAAAATGTTTGTTTGTGTGAAATCCCGATCTCAAACAAACTGCTTTATCACAAGAAACGTTTTAAGTTTATTTAATTTTCATTTATGTTCTGCCAGCGCGGGTACGAAGTCAAAAACACACCACAAGCAGGAAAATTTGTCTTGAAAAGATTGGACAGTTTTTATTACATTTCCGCACGCTTAACTGATCTCTCAAGCTCTAAAGGAATCTCAGTGAATCTGACAAAGTGGGTAACAAATTAACGGCAAAGAAGCTGTGAAAGGTTTGAACCCAGGGGTCATTTCATAAGTAGGTTGAGTTTGATCGTCTGGGTGAACGTAGTCCTGAACAGGACTTTTGTTGATGTCAGTTACTGACGTTTCGACCACCTGTGCGGTAGTCATCGTCAGAGTCAATGTGAAATGTATCACGTCATTTGATGGTATTAAACTCTGTTTATTGACCTGATTGGTCAATTAATTTGCCAGGTTATTAGTCGTTCTCTCGTGGTTGGTTTTGCTTGATTCCGTCAACCAGTCGTTTGTACGTTGCTGGTAACTGTTGTCTACGATTCAGTGGCGATTGTTCTAAGTTAGAAAACCAGCTTTCTGAAGTGAGTCGTTGACATGTCGCAGAGTCCCATTCGATTTGATATTTCGCCTGTAAATGGTGCTCAGCAATGTGATTGTTGACGTCACCATTACTCGTCGTTCGTTTATGTTCGGTCAGTCGCGTGCCACGGTTTCTGCCGGTTTCACCAATGTAAGTAGCCTAGCAGTCGCAGCATTTGATCTTGTATACTGCTCCCTGGATGTCCTTCGGTTTGTCTTTGTCCTTGACATTAGTTAGTAGACGTCGTAAAGTGGCTATCGGTTAGTGTACAACACGTATATTTTAAGGTTGTAGTATACGTGGCGATGGTTTCAGAAGTGCCTCTGAGGTACGGTATAGTCGCGATCATAGTCAACCTACTTATGACATTTACGAACGTTAAACTGGAAAAAAAAGCGTGAAGAATAGTACAAACTTACGCCTTTCCGGTAGCTTAAGTCGGAGCGCAGTCGCCAAAATGTATGACGTATACATAAGGTGATAGCGCGAAACATCGGTCATTTATTTATTTATTCATTTATTTCAGCTGGATCACCTTTATTGACCTCGAAAGTGGAATGGAAAAATATGAAGTGTGCCTGAGTTCTTTCGTTCAGAATTGTTCAGTCACGTCCTTCATTGATGTTGGAATAAACAGAAGTTATACAATTGATGGATTACAGCTTTTGCATGGAAAAACCTACCACGCGATTGTGAGAGGTATTAACAGAATTGGCATGTACTCTGAAACGAAAACTGACGGGGTTTTGATAGATCTGACACCGCCAACGCTTAAAGGCAAGAACCAAGAGATCTCCCCGGTCCAGTTCAGGTGCACCGAAGAACACCTAATGTCCGGCTGGAATGAATTGGAGGACCTTGAGAGCGGAGTAGCGGAGTATAAATGGTGTGTCGGAACGGCAAAGACGTCATGTGACGTGGTGCCTTTAAAATCGGTTGGAAAGGAAACCAGAGGCGCCGCTATTGTAAATAGACTTCGTTCGGGGTTGACGATTTTTTCCATTGTGTATGGTGTAAATGGGGCAAAGCTTAAAAAACAAATAATATCAGAACCTTGCACGGTAATAACAGTAGCACCAAAACTAGTGGAAGTTATCGATACTTCAAAGTTAGAGACAAGCAATTTCAAAGATATTGACTGGCAGGATACCATCCAAGGCCTGTCACTTAGCTGGAATGTCGTAGGGAAATACCTTCGTGAAGTTTCTCGCTTGCGCATTCAAGTGGCTGTGACAACTTCATCCTCTAACATTTCTGTGCCACGACTAACTGACACAAAATCCTGGAATGGTGAGCTTCTTAAACAGCCATACATGGAAGTACTACCTTGGTATCAAAATGTTACGATACAAAGTATTCCTTTTCAGCCTTGGAACCGCTACCGTGGTATAGTCAAGGTTTGGAACGAGGGTGGTATATACTTTGAAGCTTCAAGCGATGGAGTAAGAATCGAGCCAAGTCCCCCACCTAAACGCAGTCTTAAAATCCGTGACAAAGCTGCCAAAGTTGAGCATTTACGCTGGTGGCCAAATCTGAGACTTTCCCCTCTTAACCAGAGTGCAGCATCTCTGAATATCACATACATATCATCTCCAGCGGACTTGGACCTTATCGTTAGGAGTGGTGTGTCAAACAGGACGTCCAACAAAACTGATAGTCTTTTTAGCCCAACGGCAGAATATAAAATCGTTGTCAAGAGAGCTTCAAGTAGCGAAAATAACACAAACACGACCGTCCAGTCCAGAACGATGAAAGTTATCCCTGGATTCTCTGATGCAGAAGGCCCGTGCTGCGCCAGAAGGTCTGTAAAGACACCCACCGTCTTCAGTGACACGCACTTGAAGCCAGCATTACCAAGCGAAGACTTTGGAGTCTCCATCGCTAATTTACCAAATGACTGGATAGCCATTGGAAGCAAAAATAAGGTAGTCATACAGTCACTTGGAACCAAAACTGCTTCTCATTCCATTCCACTGAAGAGCGGATCAGATCCTAATGCAAGAGTTAAGATAGCCTCATATGGAAACAGACTTATTTTTCTTCTAAACGGCAAAGTCTACCTGTACGAACATGCAAGTGACACTATTGGATTGAGAAAGGCAATCGAGATAGGAAGATGTAGAAACTTAACAACGCCAGTGTGTTCAGAAAATAAAGCATGGACAAATGCAGTAGGTGAGGTGTTTGCTGGCAACAAGGACATTATTGCAGTAGCCGGAACGATGCCAAACTCAAATAACAGCATTGTGGCGGTCTTCCGGGCGAACAATGGACCATGGGGGCTTGTCCAAGTACTCGGTGAAGACATGAAAGATCCGCACTTTGGAAGATCAATAGCTCTAAATAAACGATTAATAGCAATAACTACAGGAGATGGAAAGAATAGCTGCGTTGCAATTTACTCCACTACTACACTGCTTCTCCGCCAAATCATCTGTTTAGCTCCATCGTTAAGCCACACGGGACCACTAGCGATGTACCTCACCAAGACTAATGCTCTCGTTGTCCTTTCAAGGTCGTCAAGGTTGCTACACGTTTATCAGTTGCATTCCACTTCCAGCACCTACCAGGTGGTCTGTGAGTACCGTGCGTGGGGTTATAAGGAGGACTTGAGTGGGCATCTGGACGTAAACGCCAGAACGGAAGGCTTTATTGTCGCTCTAGGTATCCAAACTGGCGGTGGTGGAGAAGGAGTACAGCTTCTTGGTTTTCAAGGAATATACTCAAAAGATTCCCACGGAAAAGTGCCTAAAGAATGCATTAACCTAGGGACGGTTCTTGCCCGAGACAGCGGATTGAGAGTCGATGGACTAAGAACTCCAACAACAGTTGCGTTCAAAGGAAATGCCATCCTGTTTGGATTACCTGGCGTACTTACGTGGCCTAAGATTGACAATGAAATGACTGGGATAAGCACGGGAAGAGTATTTATGGCAGCATATTGTCCCTTAAATCACTTCCGCAGTAGAGTTTCTGGCCTGCACAGCGTACGTCCTGTATCATGCTTACCTTGCAAACAGGGCAGAAAATCATTTGGTGGCTTTAGTGAAACTTGCTCAGAGTGTGCCAAAACAACATGCCCTTCATCTAATGACCCTTACGTACTATTAACAACAGGTATCTGCGATAATGAATGCTACGTTACTTCAAAAAACGGACGCAATACCACCCATGGAGTCAATCTTCACCTAGGAAATGGATCCTTCTTTGTTCCTGGACCCAACAAAGTCTACACTATAGAGTTTCTTGAAACTACGCGAGCCAATCAGTCCACAAGCTCTATATCGGAATCATTCGTTATCGACTCTACGGCTCCTGAAACTGGAGTCGTATATGATGGTCTTGGCAGCGATCAGAACTTAAACTGTTCCGAGAACACAACATTTGGGGAAAACAGCCAGTGTTCTACTCGAAAATTTCAAGAGACAGATATTGATTTCACCAGTAATAAGCATGAGATTCATGCTAGATGGATTAACTTCCTGGACAACGAAAGTGGCATTGTCGATTATTTCTGGTGTGTTGGGTCTCAGCCAATGAGAGATGACATTCGAGTGTGCGAAAGCACGGGAATTAGACCCAACGGAAGTCACTATGGGTTTAAATTAGAGCACGGTGATTCTTATTACGTCACAGTCGTAGCCTGCAATGGAGCCCGCAAATGCTCAGCTGCACATAGTGACGGTGTTACTATAGACGTCACACCTCCTGTCATGAAGTATGTAAGAGACGGGGTCATGGGACCAGATATAGACTACCAGGTAAAACTATAATGCCACTCTGATGCACCTCCCTTTTTTGTCTAAGCATGTTCTACAACAGTTGAACACAGGTCTGAAGGTGAATTTCTAGTTAGAACTAACATTGCCGCATAACTGGAAAAATAGCAGTTCTGTGAGGAAAACGGTAAGAAAACTTTAGAGCTGTGAATAAAAGAAGAATTTGTGAACATGAAAATATTTTAGACTCTGCCCATAATAACCGTTATTTATACCCAAACTACTATTTTTTGTCAGGTTTTTGTCGATATCATTTTTGCTTACTTTTTGGCAAAAGACCCAGAAAGTGGAGTGACGTCATACGAGGTTGCCTGGGGCACTGGACCAAATGTGACAGACATATCAGACTATGAAGAAGTCATCAATACCACGGTATGGCGCGCCAAGCTTAATGATGCTGTACTTGAGATCGGAAAAAAGTACTACGCCACCGTAAGAGCGACAAATGGCGCTGGTTTACTCTCAGAAAAGTTATCTTCCAATGGAATAGTAGTCGGAAAAACTGAATTTACCTTCGAAAATTCATCAAAAGGATCGTTCTTCTTTGATACCGTAAATGTCAAAGATGATGGCACGCGCAAGGACGAGGGTGTGGGGCAGACATATGGGACAATGACCATACCCGAGGGTGCTGTTAAGGAGAAAGTGAAGCTACGATGCTACAGGTTGGACGACGAGGCAATAAGCAATAACAAGACTGAAGAGGGGCCTCTCAGTGATCCAGCTAAGACGAAACCAAAGGTATGTGGCAAAAATTCAGTTGCAGTGGAATAGTGGCGCTAAGGAAAGGACTCCGGCGCACTTGGTAAATAAAATCGCATCACGCCTAGCTATGCTAACAAAAGAAAAAAGCTTGCGGGCAAACAAAATGATGTGGTGAAACACGTAGTTTATAATCGTAAGGCAATACTTCTGGTCCTTACATCAGTTTCAAATTATTGTTCTTCTTTACAACAGCAATTCTTGCTTGGAAACTACAGTTTCATGATCAAAGCACTGAATCCACTGAAAAACACCGTTACAGAAGGATATCGATTTGTTAAGCCGATCAAGATCAGCATGTTCTATGACGTTGCTAACCTGGTAAAAGCTAATGGAAAGCACGTGAACAACGATCTTACCAAGGAGGATGTAGATCCTGTTTTGTATCTGTGGGATCCAGATAACCAAACCTGGTAACATTTTACTTTTTTGTTTTCTTTTACTTCTTTAATTTACGCTCTAAATTGATCCTGAAAATCCCTCCGTACAGTTGAAATTTCTCTTTTGGGGGCTTGAAAGTACCAAAGCCGCTAAGTCGTCTCTTATATCAAAAGTACTTTTTATTTATTTAATGATATTGTTCGTTAACATAAGATACATTTTAAGACACCCATGCTAAGGACAGAAGGTAGACAGTTACTCAAAAAGCTTCATCAACAGCAAGAGTGAAAATTTTACTTTCGAACTAAGCTTTTATCACAGTTGCTTGTGACTGTAAACATGACTTTTCCTCATAATGACAAACCTTGTGGTCAGCGTCATAAGGATCGTGCTCCGATATTACTACAGAATAAACTGATTTTCTTCGCAGCCGTCACCAAAGTCTCGACCTCGTTTCATTGTTTGAGCTCACTGGAGGTCTATAAGCTATTTTTGTACGAAATAGCGGCTTGTAAGGAGTTGGGGGTGTAGGAGAAAAGGTTGCAGTTCACGGAAACTGCCACCAGTTGGCTCCTATTAGGCATTTCTTTCTATTATACAGTCATATGGCGTTTGAAAAGGCACGTTCCCACCTGGCCCAAAATGTTCCCTTTTACTGAAATGAATGTGCAAGGTCGCCTTGTGCAATCGTTAGTTTTGCTTTGCTACTTTCTATGTGACTGATTGAAAATCCCGCGGTTTTTCTCAACTAATCAGAAGAAAAATCAAAATTTACAAACTCGTTCCACGGTCTTTACCCTTCAAATTTCCAAGGAAAAAGCCCTGGCCCGAGGTTTACAAAACCATTCACCATTTCCCACGCTTGGTGCTTGGCGTAGTTCATAACTGAGAGATATAATGAGTTGCTTACTGGAGACGTGATGTTCTTGCCCAGAGCAAACATTTTGATTAGCTGGTCATGTGAGGCTCTTGTCCATCTGATGCAAATAAACACGTGACAACAGTCAGCCAGCCAGCCAGCCATAACAGTGTCCTCCTACATTTCTAAAATAATTTAATCAATTACCTTTTAAGGTTCGATGCGGCCCTAACATGTCCAGAACCTTGGAGTCACGTGAACCGCTCCATTAAGTTGTTGGAAGTAAACGTCTGTCACTTAACTCAGTTTGCATTCTTCTGGACCTTCGCTGCGCGGAACGGCTTGATCCTGTTTGACAAGAAACATTTAAGTAGGTATCTTGGCAAAAAGTCTCCTCACTACGTTATTGAAGGTCTACTTATGAGTAATACTGTTTTTATGAAAGCTCATCAACAAGAGTAATAGCAACTTTGCAATAATCACAGATCTTAGGGGTACACTCGTCGGCCTCATCAAACAACTCTAAATATGCTGAGCGGTTAACTACGTTGACTCATTTCCCATTTTTCTATTTGTTCAGTTCAACTTACAAATTTCTCTGTGTGTTTGTGTCTAATTCAGCTCCTTTTTTCGTTAAAAATTAGCATCTGTATTAGTTAAATCGACAACATAATGTTTCAGTACATATACTGTATTTTAATGAGTGATATAGCCAAAAAGTACCACATAACATGATAGCTGAAGACCTAGGTTTAATTGATTACGATATATCTGGTGTTATCACTTAACAAAGAGTAATATAATTCTCGCCGATCACAAAAAAAGTACGTTCTTAGGCATGCTAATAAGACTAATACGCGAGGTTAAGTGACATTTTTCGCCATTTTCAGTTTTTTCTTTAGAAGGGAACATCAAAGTCACGCTGACGCAGAAGACGGCCAAGTTAGAACTACCAGTTCGCCGATCCAAAGGTTCTCAGGGTAACATCACAGTGCGTTGGTCCCTGTATCACAATGATTCAACAGACATCAGTGACCTTATATGGCCCTCATCTGGAACACTATCAATGACTGATGGTCAGTGGAGTGGTTCTTTGACTGTGAATATCGCCAATAACATCAAGAAACTGCCTGGGAACGTGATATGGGTTAAACTCGTCGACACAACAGGTGGGGCCTTGTTAGCCTCTAAGAATGAAACAGCCACGAAGATCGTTCTCGTTTCCACTTTGAGGGAAAAACGCGGCAAATGGTTTATTATTACATTCTTTGTTTCCGTGGGATCCGTGGTTACTATAGTTCTATTTTATTGGAGAACACAAGGACGATAATGTTTCGGGAGACCCGGGGCCAATTTGTGTTGTTTTGCTCACCTGAAAAAATGGCATCAAATCTGGCTCAGAGTCTGAGCGGGAGTCAGAGTGCGGTTTGCAAAACAGCGTAAACCCCAGTGAATCCATGAACCAAGCAGCTTGATAAAAATCTCTCTTTTTTAGCTCTATAAGGCAATTTTCATGCTAGGCTGCTGATTTAGAAATCGCTTTATGTGCTGTCTTTAATTAATTTTCTGTTACAAACAGCCTTTGAAATGATTAATTAAAATTATAATAAAGGCTAAGTTCTTGACGTAAACATTTCTTTGGTCCTTCTCCGGCTACGTCGTCCACAAACACGGTAAGGATTAGAGATCAAATACTGGCAAATTTTTAGTAGTAACTGTTACGCGGAACTTTTTCAGTTTTGTAGTAAACGTTACAAATTGTTTATTGTTAAGGGAACAACCTCAATTGCGGTCACTTTTCCGCTTTCCCGTTTTCCGGTAGCTCTTAGTAGAATATCTTTCTTGTTCCATTTGTTTGTATGCACGTAATTTTCATTAGCATAACTAACAGGGTTTGACAGCTTCATTGAAGGCGATCAGGGAATTTGAAAGCGGTCCAAGAGGAACTACTAAGATATTTCAAACTTGATTCTAATTTGTTTTTTTATACGGTTATCGTTATTAATTAAAAATCAAGTTGTTAGAAGTTAGCGACCTTAAAATTGACCTACACCCATTATAAGAAAGTTTTTGAGAAGAAACCTATGATGATATTGTTGAACTCGTTCTGAGTAAAATGTTTATTAAGACATTGGAGTTACAAATACTCTCACAAATAATGTATTTCAGAGGCTATATGGTAAAAAAAGCATCAGCTACATGACAACTTAGAATTTCATGGTGATTTACATGACAACTGGAAATGAGTTAAGAGTGGAATTAACGAAATATCTAGCTATGCAGGCAAAAAAACATCACTTTTCTATCTGCATGATTTATTACTACACAGCATTTTGTCAGATTTTTTATACATAGTTAAATCAGTCTTTTGTCATAATATGCTTGTTGATCAATAAAATCTTGAAAAAGACTTCATGTACTAGTCTTGCTAATTAACTTTGGGCAAACTTCACCTTCATCCTCACAGTATGTATTTATATTTTATTTAACTGCATGTTGCTTGGTTTACTAAGACAGGAGACACAAGTAAGTTATATTTTAGACTTTCTTTTTCCCCATTTGGTTATGCCTTTTTGTCTAGTTACCTTTCCAAAGTGATGTGAAAGAAAAAATCTACCATATCTGACCAGAGTAGACTACAGGCAGTCCCTTTTCAGTCAGTTGAGTCAAAGCCTGACAGAACTAGCAAGAGCAAAATGAGCCAGGAAGGGAACAGGAGAGAGGCCAGAGGAAAAAATTTTGCCTGATTTGCCTGCATGTAATGCACTGGCAAATACATCAATCTAATCGAGGGACTGCTGCCAGTCGGTGACTAGAAGCCTCCTTAAAAAAAATTTACTGATCTGGCAACCAGATAAATCACTATCCAGCAGATAAGTATTAGGGAAACCCAATGTGGTGGATACTTATTCATCTGGGCCCAGTTGTACAAAAGATGGATAGCGCTATCCATTGGATAAATATCTATCCAGTGGATGGAGCAATAGGTTTTCCCAAAACTTAACTGCTGGACAGTGATTTATCCACTAGATAGTAATAACCAGCATTTGAACAACCAGGGCCTGGTGGATAGTCCTATTCACCTTTTGAATTTGGGCCTAGTGATTAGTGCTATTCACTCTTCAGCAACTGGTGTGGCCTGATAGTGTGGCCTGATGTTTTATTATATATGATCAATTTTTCAATAACTCCTTTTCGCCTTTAACAAACATAACCTCATTAAGTGTTTGGTTTTCCTAGCACATCATGGTGCTAACTGGGACGACAGCTACAATGATTCAAAATAAAAAGTGTTTATAAAATTAAGTCTCATCCAAATAACAATTTTATAAAAGCACATGGTAATATTTTTACTCCTTATTCTGAACTTGAAAATGACCATCGGACTGTCAAAATGTCATTCTTTAATGTTAACTTTTATAGTCAAACCTATTTCAAAAAATCAGTAATCATCAATAACATGATGTTAAACATAAACAGCAGTCCATGCCACAGCCTTCTGTAGCATCTCCTAAATTCTCCCCTCATATTATTAATAATGTTTTCTTAACAAATATGAATGCAGAGGTTTACTCTTCCTTTCTTCTTTGGTAAGGAAAGTTGGCATTTCTTAAATTAAAGAATACCTTTTCATGTGCTATGCACCCCTGCTGAAGGGCAGATACAGTACTGTCAACTCTCCTGGATAATCCGGGAGAGTCCAGATTTTGGACCGTACCTCCCGGTCTCCAGATTAGAGTCTGATATCTCCCGGATAATCGCCAAAGTTGCTATTTCCTGTAGACTAGACTTTCCGACCATAAAATTTCAAATATTTTGCATTGTTTGAGCTACTGTTAACATGGAACATTTCCCCATAAATTCTGGTATGCCACTGTATGTTTATGTTTATGTGCTATATGAATCGATCAGAATCGAGGAGAATTTTATGAACAAATGACGTCATTTCTCGTGCGACATGACGTAATCTATCATTTCTTTCCTATCAATTCTCAATATTTGATGATGTGGGTGGTTGACAGCCCTGCAGATACCTCCCTAAGGGCCTGGGTTGGATGGAGGATGCATGCCCAACTAATAGAGTTTATACCAAGCTAGCCAACTAACTAGTTGACACAACCTTCAATACCTTTTTAGAAAACCCATGTAAGACAGGGTATCCCACCTCATTGTGGCGGCCCGTGTACTTGCCATGTAAACAATTTGGACAAGGATTTTTTAGTCCCCGCTACAGCTGCCGCTAGCTGAGGGAGACCGCGAAAACATTGGCGGTGTCAAATTTCGATATATTAAAATTGACGCTGGGCTACTAGGCTTAGGGGAATAAAACAAAAGAAATGTATTTTCATCGTTGAGCGTCAAGATTATTTCTTTTGCTTTATTCCCTTATAAAAGCCCCGGAGCCAAGTATGAATTTTATGAATTTCAGTCATCATAGAGAATAAATTTTGTTGCGTATCACTTACCAGTGTTAGCTGGTGAACAGAATGACATTGAACCTCAATGCTCTTGGTATCACAAGACGAGGAAAAGCCCGCGCACGAAGCTTTCGTTTTGTCCGCCATTTTGTATACTTGCCTTAGCGACCGCTCATTCTCGTCTCCAGAGTCTCGTCAACGACCTCGTCACGTGGTTAAGCGTTGTGTGGCTCCCGGGGGAGACTCCCTGGAACAGGCTGGTCGGAAAATATAAATTAAACCCTAACGGAGATCAATGTGAGTGTGGCTCAAGCTTAACACCATACTAAAACAGCATTGTCATAAATTAAATCTCTAGTTTTCCGTACTACGCAATCTCCTTGATACCTTTCTGTGTGTTAAGTGTCAGGGCCGGGCATTTTTCGTAAATTTCTTTAAGCAAAATACTAAGACCTACTAAGCGACACCTGAATGGATGACTTTCCGTCCCAAACACTCTAAGTGAGACCAAAATCTTTACAACCCTAGGCGAGACGACGAGCATCCCAGTCACTGAAAATTTGTTGCTTTTCCTGCTTTTCTTGCGATATTTGTCGACGTGTTTTTCAATAAAATTTCTTGTTACTTTTGCGATTTTTGCGAAATTTTCGGCCTCCTCGAGGGCCTCCTCTGCCTTTTTTCTAAAAAGCTCCCTCCGCTCGCTAAGAAACTTGTGAGGTCGACTTGTAGCAAGTCTATTGGTGCAATAAAGTTTCTTGTTACTTCTGCGTTTTTTTTTTTTTACGAATTTTCGGCCTTATCAAGGGCCTCTTTACCTTTCTTCTTTATAAGTCTGAGCTTTTACCAAATTTGTTATTCTTGTTATCCTCGCGTTATTTTTTAGCGTGTTTTTTTTCGTTGCAATGGAAAATTCGTGTTACTTTCGCGGTTTTTGCGAAACTGAAATTTGCGGAGGTTTAGAGGGCCTTCTTTACCTTGCTTCTTTAAACAGAAGTATGCGATATTTGATAGCGTGTCTTTCTTGTTGCAATGAAAAATACTGTTTACTTTTGCAATTTTTGCCAAATTGGCGACTTTCTCGAGGTTCATCTTTGCCTTCTTTCTTTACCATTGTTTTAAAGTAGTTGTTCTTGGGTTTCAGTTTTCGATTTCTGTTATTAAGTTTTCATAACACTGCAGACCAAATTCTTGTTATGACTTTACCAATTTTGCTACAGTTCGCAATTCTTGTTGAATTTGGTAATCTTGTTTTATTTTCCATTAGTCTACACATTTCTGCAAGCAGTTTCCATTAACCTTTTTTTTGGTTTAAATTGCGACAAAAAAAAAATAGCTAGCAAATTTTTGCGAGTCAAGTGCAATCCTGGACATAAGTGAATAGAATGCTCGGAAAATGTCTGTACCATGTATCGAGCCACACTTGCCGACGCCCCTTGAAGTCTATTTTGCCGTGCTTTTCGAAAGAACTACGTTATTTTGTTGAAAGGTCCAGGCCAATGCAAGAGGACTCATTACAGTGAATCTCGTTCGTAGAATTTAGCACCACCAACGGGACAGTTCATTCCGACCGGTGTTTTCTTGTATATGGTAGCCTGATTTTTCATGCTCACATCTCTTTGAGCCATCCGCACATTCTGAACGCCTGGAACAGGCTATGTGAATGTCGTTACAAGTACAGTAACTCTGTTATTCGTCTTATTCGGGGCACCTCCAGCACCCTCCATATAAAGTTGGCTCTTCGGGCGGCCATTTGTCGCCCTATTTTCAGGCTCACTGAACCATCCCAATCTTGCTTGAGAATCCCGAATCCCGACCAATATGTGATCGGGATAGGAAAAATCTCGATTTTGAAATCTTTTCTGATATTTTCAAATGAACTTATGATACTTATTATACAAGAACACATAAAAGTAGTAGTAACTGAAACTGATAGCCAAAATACTTTTAAAAACCGCACGAAATGTAAATAAAATCGAATACTTGTACACGACGCCACACGAAAAAAAATAAGCATAAGAATGACAAACGATTTAGCGAACATTTATTTTAGACAAAAATTGTCCTCTCAGGCTAGAAATGGCGTCTAGAAGAACAAGATTTCTCGGGGAAAATGCCCCCAGGCCTCCCTAGCGGCGCGCCCCTTCGGCGCTCGCATGATTGGGCCTCGATTGTTAAAAAATATTCCGATTTTAGCTGCTCAAAAAGTTGGACAGTCTGGATGATCTGGTCTAATGTCACAGTCTTTTTCCGTACTCAAAATTTTTTATCGCCAAATGTTTCACTATAGCTCGGGGTGGTCCTTCAATCAGTGGGTGTTGATTGATGCAGTCTACGTAGTTAATGTTGGACGTACTTGTAGTTAGTTTCGGGTGATTTTTGCCATATAATGGTAGTTAACTCGCCATAACGAAAATTTCGTAAGATGGGTATAAGAATTATGACAAAAATTGTTCTCCATATGTCTCCAGAACTACCTTATGGACACTGAATGATACCTCGAAGCTACTGATTATGCCCCACAGGGAAGAGCGGGGTATCCCATTTTATAATAGCGTCGTCCCCATGTAAAAGTATTCAATTCTGGTTAACACCAGGAGCCTGAGTTTATGTTTTCGACATAGGGCAGGAGCCGATTACAAAAGTTCTTTAGCAATTATCTTCTTCCATAGTGAATCGCTATTTTCTTTTTTGTTCTTGTTTTTAATCAAGACAAAATGGAATAAGTCCGCTTTGGCTTTTAGGGGTAAGGGTTAGGTACGACAGACAAAACGTTTATAAAGCGAAGACATATTTTGTCTAGGAAGTCCGAAGTACAAGAAGTTTTCGGAATCCTAACTTTCAGCACTCATACCTATATTGGAGCAATTCTTATGGATAAGACCGGGCGCGTTCTTCACGATCGATAACATTTGGTGAGACCACTGGATGGAGATAAGTCAAATGCCATCCTATTTACAGTAAGTTTAAAAACTATTTAATCAAGATAGCAATGATAAAACAATTGTGAAAAGAATCGCAGCATTCGCTTGTCAAAATGATTTGAAAGGAAATCGAAGCTTGTTTAAAACAACATATAAAAACAAATACAATCAAGCTGTAAAGCAGCTCATGATAAGGTACGCGGATTGACACTCGCATCGACAGTGTACGACAAGCCGATAGAGAAATTTTGAAAGAAAACATTTTCATTCCTTCCGTATTGTTTGCCTCTTTCGCCTTAAAACGGAAGTGTTTCAAATTTGGAATGTACTCTTCTTTCTCCACAACAAATAAATAAACACCGCTTTCTTTGAATTTAATCAATGTAGCTGTCAAACACTGCTATTTTTTGGTATTTGTGTGACTGAGAATGACGGCTATTCAAACAAGTGGAACAAAAAAACCCTCAAAAATGTGAAAAAAGGTAATCGAACTGTAATCTTCCACGTCAACACTCTTGGAAAATAAAACACAGGGTTTCAACAATAGCACTTTCCTTAATTGTGAGTTACTAACATAGAAATGTGCCCACCATGCTGACCATTTAGTTTGCTTCGGAACGCTGAGATCGAGATACAAACGAGCTGGCAGATTTATTAGGTGTTTTGTTTCTCATAACTCGAGATTTGAAACCAGATATCTGTCACTTAGCGGTAACCCAGGTCTCGTCAATATTTTGCTACTTTTGTGGTCCGTATAATACTTCGCAAAATATAACTGTTGGAGCACGGACTGCGTCAATGGTTGGATGGTACAACTCGTGATCCTGGGTAAACATATTTCACTGATTCGCATTTTCTTGTCTGGAGAGCTGATCTCCAGGCTTCAGATTTTTTTTGCTATATTTTGATAATGTGCTTAAGTGAAAGATAAGTGTCAGAGAATAATAACATTCTAGCCGGACCAATTCACTCTGTCTGCATATTATCCGTCGCTCTTGTTCTTGGAAACACTGATTTAAACCAAATTCTCTAATATTCTGTCGCACTATCTGGGTCTTACTGGGACTCGACTGTATTACTGGAAACAAATTATTGCATTTTGGAGGGTAAAAGGTAAGGTTGTGGGGCTGTTTTAAATACTGTGTATAAGTTTGTGTAATGTTTAACTACCAAGCAATACTCATAGAAATATAGCTATATAAATGTATCTCTTCTCTTTTTGTAGATTGCCACAGATAATGCTGAGATGTTTTCGATGGGTGTTTTCGTTGTTCTAGTAAAACTAGCGGGATTGCTAAGTAGCATCGAAGGAAAAAGGCCGGGTAAGTTAAATTTATGCAAGTAATCGTTTAAACTCTTTATGATGAATGTTCGGGTCGCACGTGAATTGATCTCGTTGATGATGGCATTACTCACATGTTGCAAACACTGCCCGTCTCCCGCGGCCGAATCGTAATTATTTCTCTGTTCTTTGCTCTTAGAAACTCAAACAGAAAATGGAAATGTCATTCATTTTGTGACATTCCCTGCGGTCTTAGATAGCAATGGGAAATTTGTCGCACATGTGGCTCGTAGCAAACAGCATTCAGAGGAAGCGCACAACAATAAAAGACCAGAAGCTGATAAAGAGGAACCTTTGCTCATCGAAGTGCCTACTTTCGGCGGCAAAAATCTGCGTCTTCGCCTCTCGAAGAGCAAGAAATTTACAGCTCTAGGACTGGTTATTGAGAAGGATGGTCACTTAAGACATCCTAATCCCAACTGTCATTACCAAGGCACTATCGTAGATCAACCGAATTCTAGAGTATCTCTTAGCTATTGCCAGGGTCTGGTAAGTACCGCGCACCAAAGCTTTAAGGGTTAGGTACGACTTCTTTAAGACTGTGTTATTTTTGTTTAAAAAAAAAGCAACAAGATGGGGCAGAGGGCGTGTGTGTCACAGTTAGACCCAAAATTATTCAGTGAGTCGGATTGTTGATTCCGTTTTATTCATTACAGTTATCAACCTGGCGGTTGAGAAAAAATTAAAACACAGTGCTCTTCTGTCAGCCACCTTAACTTACACTTCGAAACTAATTTTAAGTGGCAGCAAGAGATTGCAAACGCATCTTTTGGGAGAATTTTAATAACCTTAAGTTCATGTTATTCCCAGGAAAGGAAAGACGGCTTTAGTAGAATCAGCCTTGCCCTCTTAACACAAGCATGACAATTTACTTCCAGGAACGCTAAGCTTATTTCCTCTCAGGTCTTATAACCAGCACACAGAATACGTTTCCGGATACGTTGTAATTGAAAGAAAAAAACGTACGTTTTGTCATATGCCTGACGTAAAAGAAATTGATGGACAGCAAAGGGGTCCTGTATAAAAACCTCACGCAGTAAAAAAAATGCAAAGATGTGTAATTATAAGAAAGCGCACTTTGTTTAATTCTCAGACATAAGATTTCTGTACAGATGAGGACAGACTCAATAAAAAAGAAGTACCGTTTTTATTTCCCACGGTATAGGCAAAGGTCGTAAAAATTGTTTGTTGTAATATGGTTGTCAGCACGATGCTTAAGCTTTCCTTTTCCGTTTCAAAATTATAAATACTTAGTACGAACACGTTTTAAAAGTGTATGGTATTTTGCTCTAGGGCTTCTAAAAACACTCAAGGGGCAACGAGCGAATTGCGTGCGGAATGCAATTAAAGAGTTTAAATATGTAGTTTTTGCTGTCAGCAGCTCTGTTAACTTTATAATATTTCGGTAAGTTTTTAAGTAGGCGGTACCGAAGACCTCGTAATCTTTTACAAACATTTTGCAGGGGAACTTAAAGAAAAGGAAGTAAGGCTAAAAACACAGACTAGGTGGGCTAGCCCAGACTGAGCAAACAACAAGCACAACCTATCCAAAGGCAAGGTGATCGTATACAAGAGCGCAAAACATCTAAATGAAATGAATTCAATAGGTGTTAGGGATTAACAGCTGTCAGAAACTGCAAACAGGCTATTTCCCCTAAATACAGTATCAGACAAGTCTATATTTCTGGCTGCTAATCGATGTCTTCCAAAATTCAACCAGTTGCGGAATTTTCGCGAAATCGTTTGCGATCGACATTTGCAACGGAATGTACATCCCGAAAATGTTTTGCGTGTCCCTAGAAACTACTCGAACGCCAACAGTAGGACCAGTTGATTACCTCTGCGCGGCATTTCTTTCATTTGTCTTAAGAGGGTCAAGATGTCTCTTTTTTTATCTGAGCAAATCTGTCACATCATGATGGCGACAATCGGGGAACCCCAAAACTCGCGCACAAAATATTCGTCCACATACAATCAAACCCTGCTTTACGGACACCCGCTCAATACGGACACCTCTTTATTACGGACAGTTTGCTTTGTCCCTGGGGAAAGAAAACCCTTACATTTTCACTATAAAAATTCAACCCGCTTAACCCTTGCACTGCCAAATGTGGCCAAAGGCAAATTCCTACCAAATTTCCAAATTTCATTTTCTAAAATTTTGAGAAACAAATAGCACCATGTGAAAGTACAGGCAGAGAGCTTCCATTTAAATGGTCACATCATAGGATTTCGTCCACAGACTAAAAAGTTAGAGTCACCTTACAAAACTCCATCAAACACTCTGGCAGTGAAAGGGTTAATATATATGGACACCCCGTTAATACGGACTCTTTCTATGCCCCTCTCAGTGTCGGTATTATCGGGGTTTCACCGTATTCCTGCCATACACAGTTCCTTCTTCCCCCTGCCTTGCCAGGAGCAACTTGGGAGGAAGGATTATAAATGAGGTTTAGACGTTAATGCATCTTGATGGAAATAACAGTTGTTAACCTTCTTTACGCAAGTCTTACTTTCAGACTATCAATAACGCCTTTTGTCTTTATGGTTGCCTAAGAAGCTTCGAATTTAGTGAATTTCCTGTCCACAAATGTCAAAATCACTTGCACTTTTTTGTGTCATCCATCATGAGGCTCTCGCGAAAAAAGGTTCGTTGCTTTAAACTGAGGCAAACTACAAGGTTTTCTGTGTACTCCCTTTTTCAAGTACTATCTCGCGGATCGCTATTTCTTTCATCGGCCCCTTATCAAAGTCACAACAGAGTGAGTAGCCCAGACCACAACTGATATCGTGACAAGAAAAAACCGTAACCTTCCGACAGTTCTATACAGAAAAAATGTTTACTTAGATAATAGAGATTTTCAACGCTGTTTGCTTAAGCAAGATTCGCCCTTTTATCAAGCGAGGACACTATCAAATGCCCATCTTTCTTCGTCTATTAGAAACAAATC
The DNA here is from genome assembly GCA_964035525.1 of Porites cylindrica. Taxonomy (NCBI): domain Eukaryota; kingdom Metazoa; phylum Cnidaria; class Anthozoa; order Scleractinia; family Poritidae; genus Porites; species Porites cylindrica. The sequence continues at coordinate 24,320,841 of OZ037779.1, read as the reverse complement.
ATCATTTTATACAAGTAACAAGGTTAAGATGAGAGGGGAAGCTTTAATTGGTAACAGTATTTAATTCTAGTTATCGAATTAGGAAATCCTGACGTGGAAGAAAGGTGGAAATGTTTTCCAAACGCGAGAGATTCTGGAGATTATTTTTTAATCTGGCTGATAAATAATTAATTAACTTCCAAACTTAAGATTTGGTGCAAACACTAATTGATTTTTTTAAATATGGCTAGTATTGATCATCAGATAAGTTTTCATCAGTCTAGGATAAACAAATGAAAGCAAATCAGTAAAGAATTGCGCAGGACAATGTTTAGTGCGAAAAGTCTTCGAGTCGGCCGAAGAGTGTGAAGTCGGCTTCAAAGAGTTTGAACCTTTCCAAATTGTCTACTTTACTCAGAATATTCCTAAAAACAAACGAAGTACTGTAGTAACATAACTCAATGAACACAACACCCATTCGGCCATGGTCATGCTACTTGAACATTCAAGGGAACTGTTTGTAATAGTGGAATTCTCTAAGATTGGCCTCTTCTATACTCGAACGTGAAAGCCATTTTTTGTGGTGCTCACACACTGGAAGATGAATAAATGTTTTTGCCATATTTTTCAAAGGCCATTTTGTGGGTCGGCTGTCCCTTCGTAATTCTAGCGTTGTTGACAGAAAGACTCCTGTGTTACTAGCTGTTACAGCGGGCACCGAGCGCCGCGGGAAACGAATGCACCGAGTGCACCCATATTCTAACGCACGCGCCTTACTCGCCAGGAAAACTGGCGGCCCTGTGATCTAAAGTGAACTCAGAAGGTGAAATTTTTTGGATGGTGCGAATAGCGTGCAGGTGGGTCTAGGGAATGACTCATGATGGTTTTATTTTTTTTAACAGTTAATTTCCCAAAGGTCAAGTTGTTTGTACCACTTGTAGAACGCAGGCATGCTGAGCCCTTTTGCTGAAAAACCCCAAGACCGCTTAATTTCCCCGTCATGAAAACGTGAAACTTGTGGAAAATAACGAGCGCACTGATTTCAAGAGAGGAGTGCCATCATATGATAGATGAATTCGATGTCGACTTTTCTTACAAAATAGCCCCTCAAAACAGAGCCATGACTGACCTTTAGCTGTTTTAAAAGTGTTTTGTTTTTTCCTTTGTCAAGTGATTATATTTATTAGAAAGGTATTTGCTGTCAGTATAGCATTGTCGATGTACACTATGTTGTCATAGAAATCTAAACGGAGTTTCATTTAAGAATAAATGTTTTAGTTCCCGTTTATTAGTTAGTTCATGATGATGACACCTTGGTGTCTATTCATTATGCGCGGTAAAGACCTTGTTTCCTCAGCACCGAGCCAAGTAAACGACAATGCCTCTTTTGGGGTTACATAGTTATTTAAGACGTATAGACATTACATGTTGAATGACCCTCAATCACCAAAGCAATAAAACAGACTGCGGAAATTTCGAGGGTTTATAACCTTCAATTGAATTAACTGTATTATCAAAGGTTACGCTTATTTCACGAACATAACATGCTGAATAACGCCCTACCTAATTATCACATTTTTGATACCAAGTTGTCTGCTTTTACTTAAAATACTATAACATAACTTGATTAAATTACTGCAAGATTTTTTTGGATTCGTTAATGATATTTCCATCTCGTACTTTTTTCTGAAGTACAGTGGTGGTTCGACAAGAATCGTAAGAAGAACAACAGCAACAATGACAACAACAACAAATAAACAAATAAACTAATGTATTAGTAAAACCTAAGCTCTCTTCTAAGGAGTGAAAAGGGGTTGATTTGAAGTTGGCTTGCCCCTATGTCCCATAATTCTATGCGGCATTGAGTGGGATCAGGTCACGTGGTTATATTGAATATTATCAAAGGAGTTTGTCTTGGACAGGTCACCCTAGCGCCTATATCCGTGAAGACCTGGAAAAACGACGGACGGATAAATACTATACACTGAAGACCCAATCTTTTTTTATGAAAAGATAGCCTGAGCTAGTTCATAGAAATAGGTTACATGTGCACGCGTGAATGACAAGAGTCTTTGTTGCTTCTAGAAAGGACTCATCCATACTCAAGATGGAGATCACTTTCTTATTGAACCAGTAGAAGAAAGAAATTCGTCAAACACGGTCGATAAACATCCTCATGTGGTGTACAAGAACCCATTGAGAGTTCGTATGTTACCAAGGAAACAGAATGGAACGTTCTGCAATGACCTAGGTATATATTCTCTGTCTACATTTTAAACATTAATATGGCAGCGTACCATTGTGAGCACAAGGAAATGCAAACTGTTCTATTTTATTGTGAGTTCACCTTGTCCCTCGGGGGTCCGTTTAACCGATAAAACAAGAGAGTAAAAGGAAGGACGGTTTCCTCAGGGCTCTCATAATTGCAGCGTTGATAATGTATCTCTTCGTTTCTCCTTGATATATCTCCTACGTTTCTCCTAACACTGTGAATCAGTTACAATTGAGTCACTCGCCCATTTTTGATGGACTAAACCAATCAGTACGGATACCAAATTTCTCTCACTTGCTTCTACCGTTTTTCAGCACCAATTAAACGACGTTCGCATGCCCCGTTCTCGGAAAGGAATGTAATGCCGAACAGACGTACAAGGCGTTCAGTTAGTACGGAGAAGAATGTTGAGATGTTGATGGTGGCTGATCAAACCATGTACCAGTTCTACAAAGACGGACTGGAGGAGTACTTGCTAACTATAGCAAATATGGTATGTTATTATTTACTGTGAGTTTATTAGGTAGTGAGCACTAGAAGCAAGGAAGTGATACTAGAAAAATAACTAGACGACGATGAGTGTATAAATAGCATATTTGAGGTAAGCTCAGCTGTTTTCTGTCTATCTCAGTTCAGGCCCCAGTTTTTTAAAAGGTGGATAGCGCTATCCATCGGATAAATCTCTAGCCACTGGATAGCACTATTGCTTTTCCTACTACGTATCCACTAGATAGAGATTTATCCGGTGGATAGCGCTATCCATCTTTTGAACAACCGGGGCCAGGTGTATAAATGGAAAATATTATCTCGGATGGGAGAAATCTTGCGCTGCATCGCGCTGCATAAGCCTCGTATTCTCGCCATCTTCACTTTATACATTCAGAGCTCCAAGTGCGACTTCTCGTTAGCTACCACCTCCTATTCGCCACTACAGATCTAGCCTTGCGTCGCAGTCGTGATCTAACCCCCGTTAGTAACGTCTGCTAAGCAGCGCCGAGATACTTGTTCGGTTCCCCCGAGGGACTCAGTGATTGACGGGAAATACGATTCGAATTTTTCTTCTCAAATGCATTAATAATTCATAAAGAAAATACAAAGGAAATTAAAGTTTAATGAGTGTTTGGAAATCAGATGAAAAACTGCTCCTTTTTGCATCCTTAATTTTTCCCTCTAAAATCATTTTGTTGAGACGTAATATCAAGCATTCGACACAGTGTTTCATCACCAGATATAACACCTCGAAGTTCGTCGAAAATACTCCGCTGCGCGCCGTATTTTCAACTCTCTTCTCAGTGTTTCATCTGGTGATGAAACACTGCGTCTCAGGCTAGATATCTTACTTCAACCTGATCGGAAAATCGGCAGTGGCACTGTTAACGGGCCAATCGTGAGGCGTACTCACATCCTGGAATACAGTTGGGGGCTCAGAACAAGGAATCCAGGGCTGTCTCGCAGGCGGACTTTTCAAAAGTTTACTTCCATCTGTGGCGCAGGCTACAACAGATTCAGTTTCAGTTCAGTCAAAGCTCTGTAATTAGAAGCTCACATGAACGAATATCGCTCGGAAACGAACGCGACAACTTTTTGAAGATGGAATTGTTTTTTATCCCTTTTAGGTGAGCAACATATTTAGAGATCCAAGCATTGGCACAGCGATAAACATTGTACTCGTTCGATTGATGATTCTCAAGGAAAATCCGGTAAGAACTGGACCGTGAATTGTATCCAGTCAGAAAACATCCTCCGCTCTCAGTATTTCAGTAAATAAGATAGGCTGTCAATGTAGATGTTCACGTTAGATACGATTATGAAGACCTCCTATGGTACCCAAAGTCACCTATTCTTTACGAAGTTTTGGGAATTTCCAAAAAAAAACCCTTCGCTTTCCGAAAGTTCCCCGATACAGTGTCTCCAGAAGCAACTACCCCCGTCAGAGCCTGTTTCCAGTGTATAACTAATAGACTTATTCTTTGACTTTGTGTTGAGCTACACTGAAGGTGTGATCTTGGTAGATAGTTTGTTTGATTTAATTCCCAGAGCTCCTTGAAAGTCACTCACCATGCTGGGCACACGCTTAAACACTTCTGTCGCTGGGCGTCTCTCATTAACCCCAAATCAGAGGCCCATCCTAATCACCATGACATAGCGGTCTTAATCACAAGGTGAGTTACTTTGTATGATCTTTCCACACTGTATATCAGAATAATCTGTTTTCGCCCTAAAAATGGGGCCGTTTCCTAGGTGAGTAAAATACAGTCTAATTTTTTAGTCTAATTTTGTCTCCCTTAAATCAGGGCCAATACAGTCCAATTATCTAGGGCTGATGTGGACCCAAGGGCTGAAATGGGTCCCAGCGTGGGCTGGAATAGCCTTTTGATTGGGCTGTTTTGGCTTGAATTGTGCTCAAATGGCTTCAGGAGGGGCTTAATCAGACTATGGCCAGCAGGGCTGAATTGGCACTTTAGGGCTGAAAAAGATCTTAACTTTTTAATTTTCAGTGCTTATCTCCATTTCTGTTCTTTCTCCCGTTGTCTTTTTTTCACTTCTGCTATATATTTATGTTAATATCAGCTACTTTCAAAGCAACAGGTTTTATAACTCAACTAAAATTTAGCATCCATTAAAGGAATACGCAAATATAACTACAGCAAGAATCATTATTGTTAGTTGTTAGAGAAAAATATCTCTGCACTTTCCCTGATTTGTCTTTAACTTCCGTGATGCCTGGTATATGTGAATGCGAAATTATTTTTCCATTACAAGTTTTAATGGTATCTGCCTAAGTAGCTTATAAAAAGAGAAAAGGGCAACTGTGTCCTTACTGTCCTTGCTGTTGATGATTGCAAGAGTTTATATTCAAACGTTTCTTTTTTGGTAGGCATGATATTTGTAAAGGAATTAATGAACCTTGTGAAACATTAGGTAAGGAAAATAACAACCATTTTTTTGCAATTCTGACAACCCGTTTCTTGTCTTATTGAAAGTAGATATATGTATTTTTTATAACGCAGTCATCATATTGTAAATTGTTAGGTAACGCAAAGTTGGTTCTAATAGAAAACAAATCACTTCCCGTATATATCTATTGCGACACTTTTACTCGAACAAGATGAGCTCGTCTCTTTTTTCTCCAATTATTCAAAAAACGACCAATCCAGAAACACGCGCAAGCACTATAAATCTACCACGAAAACTCTGTCGTGAAATTTAGCAACACTAGAAAAGTGAGCGATGGATTCCTAATTGGGCGAAACACGTACATTATGACCACTTTAGACTTTCAAAGCAGGAGGGAGGAAAGGTTTAAATAACAACAAATACAACCAAAGGTACGAACAAACAATCAAAATTGAATAAGAATAGAGCGACTTAAAATCGTGATCTTTGAAAACTAGTTAGACGAAAGGTTTTTCAAAGTAAATCTTTGTTTATTGTAACTTTGATATAAAGCGTGGGGGCATATTTGTTTGTCACGAGGCTGTGATTCCGTCATTTATATGGAGTCTCTTCGCAAACGTTGAGCCCCGTAGGATTAAACAAAACTGACTGTACTGCCGTAACATCAGTGGAAGCCTTTATACATAAATATACAATTTAGTTCATCTCGTATCCATTTTTAGGCCTTTCACAAGTGAACGGTCTCTGCACCAGAGACAAAAGCTGCAATGTGAATGAAGACAGTGGCCTTACGTTAGCGTATACAATCGCCCATGAGATAGGACACAAGTAAGAATGTTAGCCTGTAATTTAACCATGCAATCTTCCTGCCCTTTCTCCAAACACTGGTCTTTGATCCTTGTAAAAAAATGCAATGAGGAAGCAAATGTTTTTGGCAAATGCAGAGAGCATAGGCAACGAACATTTCAGAGACTGACCAAGAGTGCATAGTTGCACTAGTTTGAGTTTGTTGTGGCCAGTTGTTCCCTTCACCTTGTAAAAGTTTAAACGTGACTGTTGATCAATTATCTAAAAGGGTAGCTAAACTGGAGGAGAAAGGAACACTCTTCCTTTTAACTCTCTTTTTTCGTTTCTTATATTTCCTATATTCTTTATACATATATGCACTCAATCTAACTGTCCCCGCGATCCCCTTGCACGACTGGCTGCCGGTATAGTGATTAACAGAGTCATGTAGATCATCCTGCCCTCTATGAAAAAGTCAAATATTTTGGAAAGAGTTTCTGCATAAAAACTCTCTCATAAAACCTTTTGAAAGATAAGCCAATGGCGGGAGAAACGAGAAAAGTGTCGTTGTTTTCATTCCTTTTGTTTTTTTGTTTGTTTGTTTGTTTGCTTTTTTACTTTAAAAAGGTCTAGAAAACTGACGATAATAAAAACTGCGAGCATTGAAGACTCCCGGCGGTGGGGGGAGGCTCCCATATAAAAGTGATGGAGAAATTAAAGATTTTGGGAGGGGGGTTTGGGATGGAAAGCTAATGTTTTAGCCCATAAACGTATCACGTATGGTCGTCCGTAAGGAAATAACTAGCGTATATATTTAAGAAAGAAAACAATGTTTAATGCGGTATTGAAGTACGATCTCCTTTAGGGGTCGAAAAAGGCCTGAGCCAGGCCCATATTGGTCTCCTTATTCGAATTCTTCCCTTCCCGAGAGAAGAGTAATATATTATCCTCTCGCTCTCCAATCGTTAAGAAATGAATGCACTTTTCTTTTCCGGAAAGAAACAATTTTATCATCAAAGCCTTTTACAAGCCTTTCACAAGATTAGTCGTTGCGGGAAAGACGAGAAAAGTGTCACAAACTTTTTTTTTTCCAGTGACCAAAATTAGAAAACAAAATTTCAAGTGAAATAAAATAGCATAAAGAAAAGTTTGGCTAATGGTGATGTCATCTGATTTAATGGCGCCGAAACCAAATGTGGAATTGCACACATTTTAAGCATCCTACTGATGAACAGTTACAACTTATCGATAATCAGAGCGAAACCGTTTGCTATCTGTCCCCTTTGAATTGTGTAATTTTGTGTTGTTTAGTGGGTACAAAATGGCTTTTTAAGTGAACGGTATCGAAGGGCATCTAAGGAGTTTACAACCTACAAGAATGAATAAGGCGTTTCTCTTATCTCAATACTCATATGACAAGATGAATCGAGCGCGCGCCCCGGCAGTGGACGCCAAAGTGTCTAGATTGTATTCTCGTAATTACTTAAGGCTTGTATACACACTGCATCTTATCGTTTTAAAGGATAAAGGTGCTAAAGGGCATTTTGAAATAACGCCGTCTAAATAATAAGGTTATCACGCTGGATCTATTGTAGACCTGTTTTTTGTGATATGCGAATGGTCTCTATGCATACATTTCAGTTTAAGTAATTTCTTTTTCGCGTTTCTTAAAACTTAAAGGGTAAACAGACTATGGGAAAGAACTTGTTGTCAACCTTATTGAAAACTACTTGTTCGACTGTATGAGCTCACACTTAAAATTCCGGCATAACCTCAGTTTATATCTTAAGAAAGGGATCTCACTAAGACAACGCACAAACGCTTTAATCTTACTTGGTTTGCGGCCAATATCAGCTGATAACCCACGATATGTGATGGAAACCGCTCGTGCATTGCTGAGAGACATTACGTTCTAGTCAATTCTTGGACAAAACAGTTTAAATGTTACCAGGACATTTCCTTACACAGCCAGTTTGTCTACGAGGTGCTCTCGGCATCTTGATGACACTAATTTGATTTGCAAGCTCTTGAGGGATTTAGCGCAGTTTAGATCACCGGGAAGATAAAATATCTTGCCTGATTTGAAACTTTTGAGATGACAAATACTTAAATACTTAAACAATGCTGGCCCAAGACTGTTATCGTTTTCGTAATTCAAGTGTTCTTAACATGATAAGCAGAAGCCACGCGCCACCAGATAAAAGTTTTGGAATAAGGCTTCCTTTTTAGTTAAGATGCCGCAAATTTTACCCAGGTAAAAGATAAAGAGCGGCGGAAATCCTACAATAAACTTTAAATTAAATTGTAGTTAGAGAGTTCGGAAAGCGACCGCCGAAGGTAATTCCGCTATCCAATGTGAGCAATTTTGATTCTTGACTTACTGTTTGATTCTTGTCTTCTTTATATCATTAGCTTTGGAATGCTGCATGATGGGAATGAAAATAAATGCAAATGGCGCCATGACAAACCCTTCCTCATGTCTCCTCAGTTGGAAGCCTCTGGTCGTGCACACTTATGGTCATCGTGCAGCAGAAACTATGTCAGGCGTTTCTTGAAGTAAGCTTCTTGAGTAAGCTATCGACTGTGTAGGCTTACAGTGCTTTCATACTGATTCAAAAACTGAAAGTACCTCGACCGTCATGTCTTACCAGAGGGAAAAAGCGATCGCCAAATTTAATACTTCTTAGAGTCCGCCAACAACGCCTATGCTAATAAGAATTTACGAAGAAAATAACGAAATGTCTCGAGAAAATAAAAACCCTGCTGACTTATAAGTCACTGTAATGGAAACAATTTATATTTGAAAAAGCATTACGAGGGTAAAAAGTATTTAAGTAAATTTTGCGAATAATAAGACAATTTTTCCTTTTAAGTTGCATGTGATCACTTGTTCATTGCAGCAAAGGTTGGGGTCGCTGTCTTAATGATGAGCCTGCAAAACATGACTTCAAATTTCCCACAATGTTGCCAGGGGTGATATATGACGCTGACCACCAGTGTCGCTTGCAGTACGGCCCTTATTCCTCTCACTGTACAGGCATGACGGTATGTTTGAGTTTTTTTGCTTTTATTGATCAAATATAACAACATTAGCACTCTACCATTCCGATGCAACAAGCGGCGGCTAATGATTAACGCTTAGTAAATTTTAATTTGCCACAGATAAACGCATTCCGCGGCTTAGAGGCAGGATCGTTAAACGTCGGATGAAGATATTTGGCCTAGGCCGGTTTATCCGGTTCTTTACATTAACTGCGTCTAGAGTTAGCCCCTGGTTACTTTTGCTAAAGAAAGATGCTTGAAGGTTCAGCCAGTTTTAACCAATCCGTAGCTAAGCCCTGAAATAACCAGTTCTTGCTTCGGGCTTACGATTTCGTGGTTTCTTTAAACCTTACCGCAGGACATCTGTAACCGTTTGTGGTGTCGAGTAGGAAGGGCGTGTCACTCTAAACTGGAACCAGCAGCAGATGGAACAAAGTGTGGCGATAATAAGGTAGATCACATAAAAGAGGTAGTTACGTTTAACACCGGCCTTACATAGTGCGAAATTTTAGTTTCTTGAGGTCTCGTGAGAGACTGCATATTTCATTTGGCTTTCTGTGGGAGTTTATTTTACGCAGCATGGCTTGCTTCAGTTGCTATTTAGTTACTGGCTAAGTGGCAGACTATTAATGATTCTGAAAAGTATAGAATAAGGTCTATGTATGTACCTGCTATATGCCCAATGGGTCGGGATTTACAGGGTCTGTTTTAAAAAAGGCTGTAGTTATTATCCTTTAGGCGAAAAATGATTTGAATGTTTTTGAGAGTCGCGCTGTAATGAATAGGCCGATATAATTTAGTCTCCTGAGTAATGAAGTGAGGCACTCTCTTTTTCTTGAAAAACCACTGAAGCTGGGTTCACTTTCGCCTGCGATACCGCTTGTGGGTGTTTTAATGATAACTAAAGTCTGAGACGCTGAGTTGGCCGGAGACAATTGTACTTAAAAGGACACAGGTAAATGTCGTTCTTCTTTCATTATGCCTCCAGTGGTGTTACAAGGGAAGCTGCATCGAAAGAGGAATGATACCAGACAGTGTTGATGGAGGGTGGGGTCCGTGGAAGGATTACAGTCAATGTTCCAGGACCTGCGGCGGAGGAGTTTCCTTTACAGAGAGACATTGTGATAATCCACGGTAAGTAGGCGATGAAAGCGGTGATGAACTTTTGATACAAGAGAATTTGGACGTTTTCATAAATAGGAAATAAGGACCATCTTTGATCACTCTTCCTATGTCATAAGTAGTGATTTCTGGAGCCACGAAGCTCTCAAAACCGTTTCAAGTTCAGATCTAGACATTTTGGTTTATTTTGATTCGTCACAATAAACACAATATCTTCCATTCGTCCCCATGGTTTTTCTCTCATCACCTACGTCATTCTCAGGAGAACAGATGAGGTGATGTGTTCAAAGAAAGACAACGGGCACTAATGGCTAGTCTTGGCGTATCCTTACCAACTGAGAGAACATGACGTTTCTGATACTTAAAGCCCTTAACTTTTGTTGATTCTTGTAATTAGGCTTGTTATTTCTTAGACCTGCCCACGGAGGGAAGTACTGTATTGGTGAATGGAAGAAGTACAAACTTTGCAATATACAGGTAAACCGATAAGCCCCCTGGTTTAATAGCTTGTCTAAAGGAACATTCTATAACCTTTCCCTTATGGCCACAAAACCTCATGACATTATATGACAATACTAATTTAGTTTTTACTCTTTCCCTTCAGCCTTGTCCTGAGGGAAGCGTAAGTTATCGTGAGTTGCAGTGTTCTCGGTTTGACAATAAACGTATAAACAACAGATTATGGAAATGGAAACCCCGTTATTCACAAGGTGAGGCATTATAATTTAATACGGCTATTTGGTATCTTTGTGCCCATGCAGTTTCTTTATTCGGTTCTATAACAGTCTTTAACGTCTTTCATTGTCCAACTTCGTTATCTCCTCATATATCTGTTTGTTTTGCGATTTGTGATCAATAGTGTTTTTGGTTATTCAGTTGAATACCACCAGATAACTTCTTCTATAGACATTGTTTAAATTAGAAAACAGAGAGACCTGGAAACACGTCTGCAACTGCACGTCCCTAAGTGTCACATCGATATCTAGTGCCTGCTTTAGCGTTCATTTTCCGAAACCGACTCGGGAAACACTAAGAGTTAGAGAACGAGAGACGCTTTGCGCAGACAACTCCGTGTATTCACCCACTTACAGATTCGTTCCATTACTTTAAAGTTTCTCCATGTGAACTGCACTGTACACCTAAAGGTCTGTTTGGATTGTACTTCTCCAAGACGTTAGCTGATCAAGTGCATGACGGGACACCCTGTGCTCCCGGGAGGCGTGATGTCTGCATTAACGGAAAATGCGAGGTTTGTACATTAACAGGCCATTTGCACGATGACGTCATTTTACTACTACGAACAGAATCCTTCAGGGTTTCGCTTTCTGTGCAAATTAGGACTTTCGTTATTTAAACCTCGCTGGGATTACCAAATTTAAATATGAAAGCGAAAACGAAAAGGATTCTGGTCCTAGTAGTAAAATGACGCCTTCATGCAAATGGTCTATTCTCTTTGTACACTGAGCATTTATGGTCACGGCAACCGCATCTTAAACAACAATAGGGAGCTTAAGCAACAGCGTTTTGGAGCGACGGACGTCAACCGGAAGTGGACTTTTTGCAGCATTGGGCTGTGGTTTGGTTGAAACCCTTGGGTAAATCGTCTTTATAGGAGAAAAGAAACTCAGCAATACAAATTTGGTAGTGTCCAGGCATATAAAAAGGGAGAAGGCCTCACTTCCGGTTGACGTGCGTCGCTCAAAAACGTCTTTGCTTAAGCTCCCTAATGTCTTTGTCCTTAACTATACTTAACACATATTTTCCCCTCACTTTGCATCTCCAACATGCGAAGGCGTAAGAATAGGCTTTATTGTCTCTATCTCAATATAGCAATGAACAATTGTTATCATAACGAAATGGTGAAATGGTGGAATAACAGGCTTTGCTCCCATCACAGATTAAGTAAAGTTTACCATCGAGCTTTTACTTCTAGACTGGAGGAGATCTCGTTCAAGTTTTTTTTAAAATTTTTTTGTGTTCTTTTTGTAGCATGTTGGTTGTGATAATGTTCTTCATTCAACTGCCAAAGAAGACAAATGCGGTGTGTGTCGTGGTAATGGTACGGCGTGTGAGACCGTCAAGTCAACGTTTGACCAACAAACTGGTTACGGTAGGGAGTTGATATCAATCAGTGTTCCTGCTAATGTGTTACTCCGTGTGCGCTTGAATGGCTAAAGGCGATTTCCTATCCAACTAATCAAACCAATCTGACAAGATATATGAGGATAGCAAGGAATTAAGGTGCCTCCGTAATTAATACAAGAGCATTTAACTGTGACAAATTTTCCGTCATAACTTTTTCGATTTTAACGCGATGGCTGCGAAACTTTGCAAAGAACAACAGATATCATTCGGCAATAATACGAAATATTCCGATTTCATTGATAGTAAATATTTCTTGAGAAATTAGCGCTTAAAAGGACCCTAATGTTCAAAGAAAATCGCGTCTAGTAAAAAATTTTGCTGATATTTTTTACTGAAATTTCTGGTATCGGCTTTAATTGATATAATAAATATGCCAGAGGAATTTCAGAAAAATCGTTGGAGCAGAAGTCCGTAACTAAAAGTAGCTCAAAATTCAGCGGTGAAATTGTTTTGGAATTTCAAAAATAAGTTACTGTCAGGTAGAAGGAGCCACCAGTTTGAATTTTCGGGACAAGTAAATTCAACGTTTGCTAATTCTTAAAACAAACGCCGATTGCCTATCGTGCTATTCTTTAAAAGGTAGTTTTTAGTTTTAGAAGCACTATAAATTGCTCCAAACCTTGCTCTGAAGTAGAATTACTTGTTCTTCGACCGTTTTAAAATATTTCTTGGCAGTTTTGGCTCAAACTCCTACTGCATACATTTTGATGTATTACAATGCATTTTCAAAGACTTTTACCGCTGTTCGTTGCTTCCAACTCAGGAAAAAAGTATTGAGATTGGACGCTACCTCGTATCAGAGCTCAGATAGAACTGTCCAGCACCTTTGTTTATGACTACAAAATGAGCACGAGCGGCAGTTCTGCGAGGAATTCGCACCTCACCGAGGGGGGACGAACGACAATGATGACCATGCCTGTGAACCGAATAACATCATAGTGCAAAATAAAATTATCGCAAAAATACTGCCCGTGAATAAATTTACAACTCTGAAATTTTTGTCACTCCTTCCTTCAATGAATGGGTATTTTTTTCCTTGATTATTATGTTTTGCTCTGTAATACATGTTTATACAGATCGGTTCACAGACATGGGCATCATTGTCATTCGTCCCCCCTGGCTGAGGTGCGAATTCCTCGCAGAGCCGCCGCTCGTGCTCATTTTCTGGTCATAAACAAAGGTGCTCGACAGTTCTATCTGAGCTTCGATACAAGGTAGCTTACAATCCCAATACCTTTTTCCTGAATTGGAAACAACGTACAGCAGGAAAAGCCGTTGAGGATGCATTGTAGTACATCAAAATGTATGTAGCAGGAGTTTAAACCAAAACTACCAAGGGATATTTTAAAAATGTCGAGGAACAAGTCATTCGACGTCAGAGCCAAGTTTGGAGCAATTTATAGTGCTTCTAAAACTGAAAACTATCTTTTAAAGAATAGCACGATAGGCAATCGGCTTCTGCTTTCAGAATTAGCAAACACTGAATTTACTTGTCCCGAAAATTCAAACCTGTGTCTCCATCTTCCTGATAGTAATTTATTTTTGAAATTCCAAAACAATTTCACAGCTGAATTTTGAGCGACTTTTAGTTACGGACTTCTGCTCCAACGGTTTTTCTGAAATTCCTCTAGCATATTTATTATATCAATTAAAGCCGATACCAGAAATTTCAGTAAAAAATATCAGCAAAATTTTTTACTAGACGCGATTTTCTTTGAACATTAGGGTCCTTTTAAGCGCTAATTTCTCAAGAAATATTTACCATCAATGAAATCGGAATATTTCGTATTATTGCCGAATGATATCTGTTGTTCTTTTCTTTGCAAAGTTTCGCAGCCATTGCGTTAAAATCGAAAAAGTTATGACGGTAAATTTGTCACTGCTAAATGCTCTTGTATTAATTACGGAGCCACCTTAAGATTCCTAAAGTATGTGACGATTAAGAAAAATGTTCGTTGTTATTGGCGAATGCTTTCTAAATGCCATTGTATAACTCCTGCCCCAATCGCCGTTAGAGCTAAAACATGTTTGACAACTGTCCTGGCAGTTAAACACCATTATATAAAAATTGTCTTTATTATAAAAGCCGTAATAAAGATAAGGTAAAGAAGCACACAAACCAAAGGCCCAAACGGCACGAGCTTATCCTGGTTTCCTTGTATGAAGCATACCTGGGAACATTGCTACTTCGCCCTGGACGTGATGCTAGTCCATCGCAGGGTTACCCCCCAGCAGTACTGTATGTCACCGGTACCCATTTATACACCTGGGTGACAAGAGACAAAGTGGAGTAAAGAAACAACGCAATTTAGAGTTGGTCCACGGACCTCCAGACCCGCAGTTTGAGATGTTAACCGCTCGGCCACACACGCCTCCCGAATTGTTTCAACGAGAGTAGAATTTAGAGAATGCCCATGACAGTATAAGCTGACGTGAATCCTAAATAAATATCAATCTGCTGTACACTATGTTTATTTTTTTCGAAGAGAGGGGTTTAGGTGTTTCCTGTGTGTAATCGCCAACTTTGATTGATTCTTAGCCTTTCAGTGGGAGAAGACGTTTCTTGCCTGTCGCTACCTTGCACACAGCTCGAGCGGATTGAAATACTCTCGCAATCCGGAAAACGCATGCAGTGCAAGCTGCAGGAAAAATTAGTTTTCAGTTTTCCTTTACTAATTTCACTTTCTTAAAATTCGATCAAAACACAGGATACGTAGAGACAAAAGTCATTCCAGCTGGCGCAAGAAATATACGAGTTGAAGAAGTAGCTGGCGCGTCAAACTATTTAGCCCTGCGGTCGTCAAGTGGTAAATGGTATCTGAACGGTGATTGGTACATTCAGCAGAGCGGTGAATACAGGGCTGGCGGTACCACAATATACTACAAACGCAGACACAACAAAGAGACTTTCGAAGCGCTAGGACCCACTACTGACGAACTTCATATCATGGTGCGCTGAAACTTAAACAGGCATTTACCTAGCTGTTTATTTTGGCTTATTTTATGTTTTGAAATTTGATGTAAATGCGCACCCAAAATTCAATAACTTTAACTATGTGTTTTTACGAATTTTCCCTACGGTATGTGTAAATACAACAGAATAAATCAGAGGACCCCAGCACCCATTTTTGCAAAATTACTACACGCGTGTCGACAAAACTTACGTTTAACTCTACATCTACAGTAAAAATTCAAAATCACATCAGGTCGCTCTTTAAACTTTATACCAGCAGCTTGTGCAATAAACAACTTACAAAACGGATGCTTTTTGCACTCACAGAAAAGAGAAAAAAGAAGAAAGGGGCTAAGTTAGTTTGTAACATATTTAATATCTCAGTACAGGTGGATGTTATTCTTTTATCTATTCAGGAAAGTAGACTTACGGTCAAATAATTTCCTTTCTTCAATTGCTTCTCAGCTTCTATTTCAAACCAAGAATCCTGGATTAAAATTTGAGTACACTATTCCAAAGAATCAGACAGTAACCCACAAACTTGTCTTCAGCTGGAAATACAGAGATTGGACATCATGCTCAGCTACTTGTGGTATTGGTAAGTGATAATTCGTTTACTGGCTTTCTTTTATTGACCGCCTTCTCGTAGTTAAATATATTTATACCTCCTAGCGATCTTACTTTATGCCTTTTACCTCAGACATTGGCTAGACTCTAAGGCTCATCATTACGGGCCACCAGTTCGTGTCGGGTCACTTGGTCTAAGAGAATTCCCGGCCGTTCGTTTCGGATACGACGCTGAAATGAACTGATCAAGAAGACCTGGCAAAAGACGCTGTACCCAGACTTGGGAATTTCAGAAGTTTCAACATTTTAATCTACTGGATGAATTGCTCACAGGATTTGCTATTACGTTTTAAAACCGTAGAAGGCACTCGGAAGATGCTTAATGCCACTGGGGTTTACATATTTTGTCCCTTTGGGACTTAACTCGCTAGCTTGGGAAAACAGCTGCCTGGGATCGCTCCCCGTCGCAAGGACGGCCGGGAGCGATGAGAGGCAGCTGCATTCGCAGGCTATAAACTTAAATGCCTACTAAAACTATAATACTCTTTCTTGCCAAAAAAAATAATAAATTTTCAATTTTCTATCCTTCTTTCTCAACAAAGGATGATAATAATACTTGTGCTTGAAATTGTTTATTAGGTACGAAGCGCGCCGAGGTAGAGTGTGTCGAGGAAAGCGGGACGCCGGTGGATGACAAATATTGCAAGGCCATGCCCCGCCCTGATGACAGGCAAAGGACTTGTAACGAAAACCCCTGCCCACCTACGTGAGTAAGCCACAGACTCGTACCCAGTCGGGGGGGGGGGGGGCGAGGACTCATGGGAGGGGACTATTTTTCCTCCGCCCTTTCCCTTGAGTAAACCAACGGTCTTGTCAATTTAGCATCATTAAACTTACCATATATACTTGAAATCGTTTCGCCTTCTGGCAAAGGGATGTCTTGGAATAAGCGGGCGCCTTCATGTAACCTAGTGTACGAACAAACTGGTTTCAGTAGTCAAGTTCATTCAAAAACTCAGTATATAGTGTATGCATAGTTTATATATTCAGTATTCAAGCGTATTGACCAATACTAATACCTTATTTACCATTCAAAGAAATAGTCAAAAGTTCAAAATAAAATGTTAATAAGCCATTGATATAAAGTTAGCCTAAACTGGCGGCTGGGAAAAACTTATTCTTAATAACGCAGGCGAAACACAAAGTTTTCTCAACCAAGGCAACAACAGCAACCATCCATTGCAAGATACGAGTTCTTAAGAAGCATAAAATAAGGAGAAGAAAACGGCATTCTTACCAATTTCCAACTCGAGTAGAAACTTTCACTGTCCATTATATCGAGTTGCGGATGCGTTTGTTGACACTTTCTTCGAGCAATTTCTTTCCACTTGTACGGTTCAGCTTTAAAATTCGTTTGTGTGTTTAGAGCGTAAATTCTTTTGGAGCATATGCATACAGCAGTCGCATTTGTCGGTTGGGATTATTCATTGTGTTGAGTTTAAAAACAATAAAAAAAATTCTAACGAGCAAACGCAATGCTATACCCGTATGCTGTAAATGAATCTACGCATAGTTCACCAACTTTTTTGTTTTGGTGGTGTTTGTTCTGCGCTTTCGAATAAAGCACGCATTCAAGGAACAATACGTCAACCTATAAGAGCAAAAATGCAATACTCTAGGGAGAGTTCTTGGAGCTGTTCAAAGCAGTCGCAGACGTGTTGTATCAATTCTAATTAATTCTAACGCTTCCCACGAAAAAAAAAACAGCTGTTTCTATTTTCGAAATAACTCAAGTTCACATTTTTTGTTTTAAGCCTATAATCCTGGCTCTGTAGATATCGTGTATTAAAATGATAAAACTCCTGCCCTTGCACTAAAATAATCATTCCTAAAGCTCCGGTTCTTTATTTATGGTTGTCTGATGGGCGGAGTGCGATGCCAAAAAGTCTGAAAAAGAACGTAAAATAGAAGTAAGAACTACAAAGACGATCGAAACACAAAGGATGAAGCCGGAGTGTTGAGGGCAAACTGTTATGAGGCCGACCGGCAAATTTAATTTCGTTGCGGAGCCTTATGTCCACCTCCTCTCCACATATTATTATTTGCTTGTCAAATAGCTGGAAATGTTTTATCTTCCAATTTTAGATGGTGGAAGGGTCAGTGGCAGAAGTGTTCCAAGTCATGTGGAAAAGGCATCTCAATTCGGTCAGTACTTTGTGTAAGAAGCTCTGGAAATGATGAACAAGTAGCGTTAAAAGACGAGGCATGCGCAATGATCACGGAGAAGCCTCCCGTTTTTAGGTCATGTTTCAAGAGAGCATGCCCTTTAGCTTGGACTGTGGGATCCTGGTCAAAGGTAAAAGCTATTCATGCCACATGCATTGAAATATTTGATGTAAAACTCTGGAGTCGATCTTTTCGAGCCGAACTTTGTGCTTTTGAGGCTGGATCTTTTTCAAATCTCAAATATCCTCTCTCGGCACTTTCTTTTCTTTGCTCTGTTAGTGCTCGTCAAGTGTTACTGCAGCACTCAGAGGCATTCCAACCCTACTAACGTTCTAACATAGGTCTCCTATCGATTCTAAATAGCAGGCGGAAAGCCAAATTCCTTATACAGTCTGAAACATTTTGTACGATTTTTCACCTTTCTGTTATTTTCACGTATGAACAGTGTTCGGTGTCCTGTGGTCAAGGAATTAAAAGAAGAAAAGTAGCCTGTGATGCTGTGGGTTCTAAGGAGGGATGTGACAGTTCAGCTGTACCTATTTCCTGGAGTTACTGCAACAAAGGACTGTGTCCTAAAATTTCCGCTATTCCTTCTAAAATTAAGGTAAGTTAGTTTGTCAAAAGTTTTTCTCAATAGAAACTCTCAATATGATAGTCTACTCGTCACAATTTTGCTCATATATTGCGCTAGGAATCACTCTGCTGTTGAATAATGTCTTGAAAGGTTCTGGTCATACAGACCATAATAAAAGATATCAGTTCAAACTAAGTTCTGTTGTCGTTGTCCTCATTTCACTCAGGCCAGAAACGAGAAGCAATGCACTGGATCGGACTGCCAGATGTGGTCTGTGAGTGACTGGAGTAAGGTAAGGTTATTTCGGTAGGACGTGAATTGGTCTTTGGGGACATATTTTCAAGTTTGTCTCTTTTATTGGGGAAAAATCTTTAAAAACCATTTGATTCGGTCATGGTTTCTGTCGATTTATCAACTTCAGTGTTCGGCGACATGTGGCCAAGGAAGCCAGGTTCGCCGTGTCTACTGCGCCGGATCACATCTTTTGTGTGACCAAACACGTCGACCTTTTGGACAAAGGAGATGTACGATGGTCCCATGTGCGAATTGGCAAGTAGGATCTTGGGGTGAAGTAAGTGAAATCTGACTTGAAGATAAATGCAACTGCTGTTAACTCTCGCCTTGCGGATACCCTGCTATAAGGGATACCGCCATAATACGGACAGCAGCTAAATACCAGGCAAAAATAAAAAAACAGGCGTTTGACTGAAATAAACTCCCGCTATTACGGACTCTCGCTAATGAGAACACCAACTCAAGGTCCCTACAGTGTCCGCTATAAAGGGAGTTGACTGTATTTTTAACTTTGTAACTTGTCGGACGGTGCACAGAATAGTTGAAAGTCAACCCTTACCATAACACCACGCTGGCATTCTCGTAGCTCGTCACCTGATGTCTCTTCTGATCCCAAAAGAGAAGAACGCTTGACAGGAACTTCTGGGTGGGACGCCAACCGTTAAACCACAGGGTTCACGTTACTAAACGGTCATGATCTTAATAATTACACTATTGTCAATCTAGGTGGTCACTCTTAGCGGCCACATTATATTCAATCAAATACTGAGATTTTTATGCTACACTCACTCGATTTTGAAAAGTGCTTGTAATAGAGACCGTTTGAACTATAGAATCCAAAGAAGTAATACTTGTTTGAGCTTGCGGTAGATTAGCGTAAAATACAATCAAAACCCTTTTCGGCCAAATAACTATTCGTAAGGGCGTGAAGAGTATCTATAAGGATACATGTATAAATTGTTCAATAAAAATTGAACAACGCCAATATTGTTTCCTTTTGTTTCAGTGTTCAGCTACTTGTGGAAGTGGAACCCGGAAACGTATAGTGAAATGTTATGAGATAAAAAGTGGTTTAAAATCAAGGGCTTGTCCCATGGCAGGCAAGCCACATCATTACGAGAACTGCAACACCAAGGCGTGTCCTACTACAAAGACGGGTAAGTTTTCCTAACACATTTATATTTAGATTACGGATCGCCCTGAAGAGATCACTAATTGTGACTTCTCCCTAATTGTATCCATGCTACATGAAAAGCATGACAAGTTATTTTCAACATTAAAGCTGTTTGCTTTTTTAACGTAATATTTAAAAAAAAAAAAAAAACAATCAGTTGTAAAATCGATATATCCTGTATCTCTTTGATAAGCACAATCCCGAATCCCGCCACCTACACTAACCCCTTCAAATTCCGAATCCCATCGTGTCCCATCCCTCCTCTTCCTTATAATTTTGTCTTCGGTCCCAAGTTAGAATCGCGAATATCGTTGTTCTCCGGTAAAATTCCGAATCCCAATCTTCAATTAAGCTAAATACAGGATCGCCAAAATCATCTTGGATACGCAACAAACAGAGCTTTTTCTGATTTGTTCATAGGAAAGTCACAGCATGGTGGTAAACCAACTCAAAAATTATCTAAGAACTGTTTTGAAAGTAGCAGGGACACATATTTTTGCAAGTTGGTTGTGCTCCACAAGTTTTGCCGGTTCAAACACTGGAAGGACAGATGTTGTAAAACTTGCCTCCGGACTGCGTTGTGACTCAAGAGTTAATGACTTCGATTTGAAGTCGGTCCCCAGATACCAAGGGTAAAAAAGGTGCTGGATTAACTGAGAATGGACGATATCGGTCAGAACATTGGTCCACCAAACACCAAACCAGGAAGCGTTATGCATGCAGATTTCTCTAGAATAGAGCTTAAATTAATCTCGCGTTAAGTATTAGACGAAAACTTAAGAATAGCAAGTTATTGCTATAAGATTTTAGAATTATTTATGTTGTACAGTAACAAAGAGACGAAAGAACAAACGGACGTTTTTGGCGCTTCAGTCGCTGTCGTCGTTGCTATAGCAAATGGGCGAACTCAATTGCGCTATAGGCTCGCGTTTGTGTACGGTTTTGTAAAGTAGCCTGCACGAAGACATGGATAACTTAGAGCATGAGACTTGAAATACAGATTCTGATCGAAAGCTCTACAATCGTGCCACCAGTAACTTTACAAAAATTTAAGAGCATTAGCGTTCTTTTCTCACATTGAGATTTTTTTTTATCTTTTGAAAACCGCGGTTTACCCTGAATGTGAGTAACTGCCCCTTTTGACTGTTCTACCAGTTTATCAGGTTGTTGCAAGTTCCGTGAATACCGACTTTTGATTCGAGAAGATTACGCGGGAGTCACGCCAAGGCTCATTAAGACACCACCAGCCTCCACTTAGTGTCCCCACTTAGTGGTCATACACCGCTATTATAGTTTTGACACTTTAATAAAGGTATCATCATCATCATCACAGAGTGATGTGTCAATTTAATAGTCAATAATCTTGACCAGTTCCCTGAATACCTACTGTAGTCTGCAAAACTAACCCCCCCCCCCCCCACCCCCGCTCCCACCAAGAGGAGCGTTACGTGACGACCCTAATAACTGCTGCAAAGGAGACTACTGAATACCCCGTGTCGAAACAAAATGGGAGAAGGCAGAAGTCTGAGGAAGATGACGATGACGACGAATCTGCTCATAAAACCGCAACTGATTTAGAGGCAAAAATCAGAAAACAAAGCTATAGATTCGTAGTTATAGATTCATGCAACTTTTGCAGTTGCGAAAAGAAAGCCTGAAAAAAAATGAGGCCTTCTTTTCGCAACTGCAAAAGTTGTATGCGTCTATGACTGCGATGATCTTCTTTCATATGAAGAAGGTCCTTCTATTAAGAGGAACAGTATACAGCGAACTCAAAATCATTCAAAATCGCTCTAAATACCGCTTCTCAGGCAAAAGGACGACAACTTACCGAAGGTTAGGTAACACAACGTTTATTTAGCTTTAACACATGCACATACTTTGAGATTATTTTAATAATAACAATATGCCGCCTTTCAATGGCAGTTCTATGACCAGCGGAGAAGGAGACTGTATCACACATTGTTAGGGCAAGGAAGACAAGGAGAAACGTCGAGTTAGATGGACCAAAGACTTTTGGAAAGAGTGTGGGTAGGATATTTCCTGTCCCATAGGACACTCAAAATTCCCTCAAGTATAAAGAAGCCTGTTCCAGGCTCCAAGATAGTGAGGAAATGGAGCGAAAAAAAGGGCGAAATTTTAAATCATGTTTGACTTGTGAAAACTTTCAACTGCATCAGCCACAAGGACTATCATTTTAATACCTGCTTTTCCCCCGTGCAAACAGACGCATTCTTGCCCCGTGTACATTTGATGCTGTGGATTAGTTACAGGAATTTTTCTTTTCATAATGCGATCCGGTTTCGTCCTGTTGAACATATCGCGACGAGATCGTTGCCACATAGCAAACGACTCGATAACATGGAACACCTTGTAACCAGTCAATTGCTTGAGGTAGCGACCTGTTTCCTTCGTCTTCAAATTAACCTCTTTGTAACTACATTTTTTTAAATGGACGGGCTTCTCTTTAATCTGACTAAAATAGTTTTTTTTTCTAGCTAAACCGAGTCGCCATAGGCGTACGGGCAATTTTTTGTCGGGGGGGGGGGGGGGGTAAACCATTTGCCCAAAAAATTCTTGCAAGTTGCCCAAATTTTTACAAAACAGTCGAACAGAAACGAGGGCCAGACGATGCAACAACATAGGTCGTACTAGCATATGAAAGTGGCTCGATACAGTTTTTCAGGGTCAATACCTGTGAAGTTTGTTTTGAGCATAGACTACAACACCATAAACAAACATTTGGAAAAATTGCCAACACAGGTGTATTAGAGAAAGATGAACATTTGTTATGATCCGGGTTGCAATAACATCGAAGTTGTCATAGCAACCAAATGATACCATTACCTATTATACTTGCAGCAACATTTTTTTTAAAAACGTGGGTAAAAGATCATGGAGATAGCTCTGGCCAAAAAAGGATTTGAGTATTTAGTATACATCATGGCGCTCTTGTTAGCGGTTTTGTAAACATTTCGGTCTACTTTAACAAATTAGTGAATAATCTTTAAACCACTCGATAGATTTTTTTGTTAAAAAAATACTATTCTTAGCGTAATTCAAACTGAGAATTAGTCAGCCACTTCTTCACTTTCAGAGCCATGATGCTATCTGCCATACACTGTTCTACGAGTGGCGATGATTCTAGAAAGTTAGGCGGAAGTCTATTCTAATCAATTCACGACTGGAAATAGCCCATTGCAGTACAGTGCCCAACAATAAAAAAAAGCACATGATACCCTTCCCTTATAAACAGAAACTCATTACGTGCTAGGCAACCACTGTCTTGTGTGAATGTAACAGTACTGGATTATTACGCCAACTTCAGGTTAAAATAGAAAATATTTATCTCTTCAAAATAATGATTTAAAAAACATGGAAACGTGGCTTTGCCCAAATTTTCTCTCGCTGCCCAAAAAATCTGAGTTGCGCAAAATTTGGGGGGGGGGGGGGGATGCAGCCCCCCTCGCTCCCCCGGTCCGTACGCCTATGCGAGTCGCATTCATATTTAGAATGACATAGCACAAACTCTTACCCACGGAACTAACTCAACCAAGAGAAAAGAGAGAAAAAGCATGTGCAGATAAATTCCAAAATATGGCCTGCATTTATATATACTGAAGAGAAGAAAATAACAATAACAATTCGTATCCAAATTTAAACATGATGTATATTGATGTACCTGTATTTTGAAATATAACGTCTTCCCCGGCACCCACATCTTCCACCTCTCCAACACGAAATTGATCCACCTCTTTCTTCTTTTCTTCTTTATCGGGCATTCCTCGCCAAAGAATGGAATCCGTATATATGCATCGAAATATTCTTCTCAGGGTCAGCTACATTGCTGCAACGCGCTGCAACACATCTATCCGGCATTTTCCACGGTATATTTTCCACGATCGAGAAAGATACAACCAAATCACTTGGCTTGAGAGGAATAAGAGTTCCTGAACCTACGTCTCGGCTCCAGTCCAACCGAGAGGAGGCTAATGCGAATGGTGGAACAATGGCGGCAAATTTCGAAGACTTAAAAAAGAAATCATAAAAAATCGGTTTTCGTCGGAATCAAAAAATTGCTTCCGGGAACGTCATTGCTTGATGTGTAGATTTGGATGAGAAAATAAAAAAAAATCGTTATGGGCATTTTATATCTGAAGAAAGAGTAAGAAAAATAATTTTGCGGGGGGTCTCGGGTCTGAATATTTCATTCGCTGCTAACTAGCAGGAATTAGAAAATTAAGCTTGGCACTATATCAGGAAATGACCGACCTGGGAATGTAAATATTCCTACAAAGTTTGGCGCTTGAATCAAAAGTCGCATAATTTTCTAGCCAAGCCGCCTGATTAAAATGGAAATCTACATTAAGTAGTGGTTGCCCGCGCCCAGGGTATCTTAAATCAGTCCATTAGATCGGAAGAGCAAAATGTATTTTTAGATTTACATCAGTTTCGGTAAAGACGAATGGAGGGATGTTAACAAAGGATGAAATGCGTTTGAATTAAATAAGCTTAATATCCTTTTTTCACAAGGAAACTTTTCAACATGTTCTCACAGGGGAACAAGAAGAAGGTAAAAAAATTCAGTCAGTAGTGGAGATTTTTTCAGTGAATAACTGCGTTTTTGTGTTGTGTGTGGGAATATTACCTAACGGAGAATGGTGATCTTGCGTTTTCTGGCATTGTAATCTTTAAAAAAAATTATACTGAAAGTTAGTGGTCGTCGTTGCGTTTTTTTTCCCATCAGTCCCTGCCTTAACGGGATCAAAAGACCGGAAGTGAGGAATTTGTTTACCGGTTGCTATGGGCTGGAAGTCAGTTGTCAGGGAGACCAGCTTCTTGGCGACGTTTTTAGCTGTTTGGTTTACGAACGATAAAAGCAGATCGCATCGGAATTCGTGGCGGCGAGAGCGTGCCATACTTTAGTGGTAAAAATCTAAATAATATTCTTTGGTTTCTGGTCCTAATATGGCCGAGGAAGGAGAAACGCAGAAACCCAATATTGCAGCTAGGGAACGAGGTAAGACGAAAGTTGAGAACAGTCATAAATCGAGAAGGAAGGTTGGTTCATTGAGAGTTGGCGCGGAGCCTACCAAGCTCTCCGGAGTAATTAAAAGTATTCAAAATCAGTCTGCCTTTTTACTTTACAGTCAAAGACCTTTTGAAAGTGGACGAGGTATTCTCCGGGCGGAGATTTGAAACGAACGACTTCTACGTTCGAAAACATGCGTGTTTCAGACACTTGACTTATTTGAGCAACCACAATTCAATACCTTTAAGCTTATATCACTTCTGCATACATGAGATCTTGTGGCTGTGAAAATATTTGCAAATGTCTAGACTTATTTTACTTAAAGGACGAAATTTCTGTAAAATAGTTCGCTTTTTTAGAGTTAAGATGTCATTGTACGGTAGCTTAAAATAACTCTCTGTGCGAAGTGGAAACTTGATCGTGACAATTGAAGCTAAAATCCCCTTTCTCCTTCGTAAAGAAACAATATGCTCAAAACGGTATCATTTCCATTATCAATCGTAAAGGAAGTAAAATGAGGCTTTTCTTTACTTTCTCTTGCACTAAATAAACTATTTTGGTGTTTTACAATCACACAGCTGCTCGCTATTTCCCGTGTCATTTGTGAACTTTTATGCGCAATTCGCTAATTGATTTCACTGTTAGGTAAGTTTATTGCCGTCTTGTGGCAGAAAGTATCCAAAATAAACCTGTCAGATCGAAATTGCGTTTCATTCAGCACGATAAATTGAACAATTAGACAAATTTTATGAGGAAAGGGAAAATTAGAGGAGCGAGTGCGGCGAATATTTCAATATTTGATGGAAATGTTTACAGTTTTAATTTTTACAGCTGGTAAATTGCTAGACGCTAAATTGCTGAGGGCTTGTTTCTTTTCTCAACAGGACCCGGACCGGGCAGATATGGCCTTCCCTCCACAATGGGCTTTCAAAAGCACGACTTTTCAAAACGCATGAATCCAGCATACTCGTTTGGACAACGTCTTCCCAACAGTAAGTACTATAAACAACAAAAGCGATTATCACTAGCGATGCATTGAAACGTATTAAGAAGTCAATTTATCGCCTTAAGGGTTTTCCCTCAGTTTATGGATTATTTGTTTTCGAATAAAGTTCTTTATTATTTACTTTCAGCGTTTAAAGATGACTGCAGTCCTGGACCTCAGTATAAAATAGATCCTAGAATAACTAAAACAGGATTGGACGGCACCCCAGCGTACTCTATCCTTGGGCAGCAAAAAGATCAGGGTAGGTTTAATAATGACAAGCACCTGAAAGTCACGCAAAGTATTAAAAAAATTGAAGCGCTAAAATAATGTAGTATTTTGCGTTAAACTATTGGCAAAGAAATGAGTAGAATTTTGTATAGTATTATCTTATGCAGAAATACACTGGATGACAATATGAATGCAACCACCTGCTCCCATTATTTCAATTACCTCTGTTGACTTCTTTAGATGCAAATTCGTAAGAATCAATATCCCTACTTCAAAGTCATTTTGTGGAGCTTGGTGGCACATTAAGCCACATCAGGTGATTAAAAAGATTGTAAAAGGAAAAATGGAGGAATATGTTGCTATCCTGGAACAGATAGCTAGATTATTTTAACAATATTTGAATAAAAAAGAAAAATTAATCTAAGGAAGGCTCTTAGAATAAAATTAAGATGGAATCCATCAGGAAATTGGGTAATTTTAGTTTTCAGTGGACAAAAACCTTGTACCAGAATAATTTATACAATATTGCATTGTCTTTTACATTTTTCAAGGGCTATAGATATAATTAGTTATCTGTAATAACACCAAAGACTAGCTATTTCTCATGAGATCCCGAGGAAATAAATGTCAAATTTCACAAGAATTGTGAAAACAAAGGTGAAAATTATTCTGAAACTTTCATGTGTAAGGTGTCATTTTGTGAAATTTGACATTTATTTTCTCCAGCTCTCATGAGAAATTTTCTTTGGTGTTATTACAGATAACTAATTACATCTATAGCCGTTGGAAAATGTAAAAAAGAATGTGATATTATTATTTTAAATTAATCTGGTACAAGGTTTTTGTCCACTGAAAATTAAAATTACTCAATTTCCTGATGGATTACGTCTTAGTAATTTAATAGGTACAACAGAGTTCAATTTTACAAAAAAAAATAATGCAAGAAGAGGCCCTTTGATCTTCCTACAAACCAGGAAGTCTAGTGTGATCGAAGGGCCTCACAGGGTAGATAGATGAATTGACAACAACAGTTTTGTATGTGGGTCTAGCTAGTACAGTGCAAAGCCTACATTGGTGATACATACAGAGATGGATCTAAGGGAGGCAAAGACGGCCTTCATCTCATTTTTAGTCCAAGAGTACAAGATCTACAAAACAAAACTTTTGCATATTCTTATTCCAGAATACAATCAATCGAATGCACCCTATTAAAAAAGTCAGCAGAGAGCAGGAGTCCTTTAAATCACATCACAAGTTCATGTAGAAATAAATAAACTGATGGGGCACATAAAAAGGATTTGCACTGAAAAAAAGTGAAGACTGCCTTTCACCATTATTACATGTTAATTTAAGAATGGCAGTCGTATAAATATACAGTCAGCTCTAACAATGAACAGCTCTTTACGATGGACACCTCCCTAAAATGAACACCTAGAGTTGGCCTTAATTTGCCACTCTCTAGTAACATTCTTTGACTCTAGAAAGGAACAACACTTCTTTGTAACTGTCCCATTTTTAAAACTGCATGCACACAGAGTTGCCACCCTTATAGTATGAATCTTACAGAGAGTTGACAGTAGAAGTTATAATATTGAGAAAGTTGCAAAATATGTCTTGTTTAATGTCTTCAACAGCAACATTCAAAACTCCAGCGCCAGGAGCCTATTCCCCAGAAAAGGTTCATCCGCAGGGTGAAAGACACGCCCCAGCATACTCAATGGGCAGTAGATCTCGATACAGAAAACGTAAGTATGCTCACTTCTATCCTGTCTTGCTCAATTCATCTGATTTGATAAAAAAAAAAAAAAGAAATTGGCATCTGACGACAATCAGGGGACCCATAAAAACTCAATATCCTGGAGACTAATTGTGCAGCAACCTTTCAACAGCTCAAGTTGTTTCGTTCAAAAAAAGCTTTGCACAAATCAAGTGTTAGTAAGCATGACAACTAACTCACATGTTCTATTTGTGGTTAATCTAAGATTGGATATATACCGTATTTATTCGAATAAGCGCCCAACCTCGAATTAGCGCCCACCTCGAATAAGCGCCCATCCCGAAGGCAGAAAAATTGAATAAGCGCCCAGCCTCGAATTAGCGCCCACCCCACCCCGCCTCCCACCCCCTCAAACTCAAACTCAAATAAGCGCCCACCCCAACCCCACTCCCTTTCTGGTCCCTCCCACCCAAAAAACATTAAATAAGTACTTGCCCGAAGGCGGAGTTTTCTTCAGAGTATTTTACAGAAACTTTGCTATGTTACATCTTCGAGATTTATTATTACCATTTATTGTATTGTTGCAAAATAAACATACTACACTTGCTGAAAATGGTGAAAATTTAATAAGCGCCCAGCCTCGAATAAGCGCCCACCTCGAATAAGCGCCCACTCTCAAGGTCCAAAAATTTAATAAGCGCCCAGGGCGGTTAATCGAATAAATACGGTAACTGAGCTTCAAAAACTCAGTTTAATTATCTGCCAATCTATTTCGAGTCTCACTTACAAAAACTTCAATCTCCACAATTATTAATGAAGACTCCACAATAATAACACCCAAGTTTGCTTGGAGCCTATCTGAATTGCACAGATAGGCTCTTTAAGCTAACAACTTTACACAAAACTTGAGAATAGGGTGTTAACATTACTTTTTTGCTTTTAGGCGATGCCACTCCCTCTCCTAACTCATACACACTGCCACCACTTCTTGGCCCAAAAGTCCCAAACAAAGGCTCCTCGGCCTGCTTCTCAATGACCAGCCGAGCAAAAACTGGTGGATTTTCTGAGGACCTTGCTAAGACTCCAGGACCAGGGAGATACCAAACAGTGGATCCAAGTACCTATAAGAGAAAAAGCCCTGCCTATTCTATGTTACAGCGAAACTTCATGCCTGGAGGTAATGTTCACATTGTTTTGCTTTCATTCACCATGACCTTCTAAGTTAAAATGTGTCCTAAGTAGTGTTGTTCCTCAAGATGGCCTAGTTTTAAAAAGATTTACCTTAACTTATAAATGGCTTCTTGAAACTGACCTCAAGGTTTTCAACCCTTTAAGCCCCAAGATCTACAAACAAATTCTCATGACTGATCTCCAGACATTTCTTCTAAGAATAGTTGACAGAATTTGGTTTAAGATCAAAGAGTTATCCCTTTGGTAATCAGTTTAGTAATTCTCATGACCTTAACTGTTGATGATGTGCTGATGTTGTTAGGAGAAAATTGATGTTGGTCACTCTAGGGGCCTAAATGGGTTAAGGGATAAACATTATAAGAAATTTTATCAGTGACTTCCAGTGAGATTAGTGGAGTATATCACAAAGAAAAAGCTACAGAGCACAAGGTGAGGAGGAGACATGTCCCTCACCAAGATACTCCTGCAGCCTATTCATAGGCTACTCAGAGCAGGATTGTCAAAAGTAGCCGGATGCCGGCGAAAATCGCTGCCTACTTGTACGGATGATGTTTTTTTACATAAAATATCCCTGGACTGGCTGCTTACTTTGACAACCCAGCCATCTACTTCAAAACTTTCTGGCAACCCTGTCAGAGAGTATGTAAAACTACACTCTATTGGGAGTCTCTTTTGATCCAATAAAATATATAGAAAATCTCTGTTTTTAAGTAAAATCAGAAAAGGGGGTCGACTGCATGTTTTGCTACAGAGTTTTAATCATGGCTTCCTTTATTTTACAGACTCAACACAGAAGCCCGGTCCTGGTGCACACAGCCCCGAGAAGGTGGAACTCAACAAACCAGCTGCACCCAAATTTTCACTTGGAATCAGACATAGCGAATTTGTCACACCTCTTATCATCGATGTTACAGATTAATTTTATTTCTTGTTAGTTGCCATGAATTTTACTTTATTTCTTTTCTACCATTAATTTTCGACAAAAGAAAAAAAAAGAAAGAGACAAAGAAGCATCTCCAATAATTTATAATAGTGTAAAATGAAAGATAATTGCTATGACCTTTGAATGAGTGTTGAAAATGAATAAAAATATACTGCTGCAGCTAATGATGTGTAATAATAATCAATCAGAGTGCTACATTCAACCACACTGTAAATTTGTATTACAACACTGTTAATAAAACATCAGTATCATTAAAATAATAACTTTAATACAAAGTCTTTGTTACTAGCAACAAACTTTTTACTTGTCAGGAATGAGTCTTGCCCCCAGAGACATGGATGATTATGAGTAGGAAAATGAAAAACTTGAGTGAATGACAGCTTGCTTGCCAGTTTTGTTCCTTAATATTTCTATTAAAGACAATAAATTTTATATACATCGAGTTCATATACACAAACATTTTGGAACTACTCCATATAATCAGCATTACTGATGAGCAGCACTCACAAAAAGGTCCATTCATAACCTTGGAAAGTTTGTCAGTTTTATTTTTTAGATGGTTTTTCTTTTAGGCAGTTGAACTCCCTGAGGTGGATTGCACATTTCACATCTTGCATTTAATACACAAAGATAATAATGCAGACTGTAACGGTTATCTTCGATATCTATATCGCTTAAAATGAAACCAAAGCTGGAAAATGTTGTTCTGAAACTGACAGCGGAAACCATGGCGATGAGAGTATTCCCACTCTCGGTTGACAATCTTGAAGGCGATGTCCTGCAATTTGATCAAAAGGTAGAATAATGATCATAATAAAACCAAAAGATCAAAGTGAAACAAAAAACACTTTTGGTGCTTGTCAGTAGGGGTCTAGGGAGACTCCAATATGAAAATGATGCAGGTGGTTGTGGTACGTTGTTTTTGATGAGGGGGGGAGGGGAGGGCAAACCTTCAGCTCAGCATGAGTAGGGGCGGCTACAATCTCTTGACTTCCATAAGAGTTGTAGTGATGTCTTTTAAGGAATGGAGCCAAAAATTGCTCGTAAAAGCATGTTTTTTTCCTCTGTTTAAGAACTGGTACAGTGTACATGTACCTCTGAAGGGTGAAAATGAATGGGATTCCAGAAAAAATGAGATTCTGATGCTTCCTAGGAGCATTTGTGAGAATTACAATGAACAGCCCCATTATTTTCAAAGTGGAATTACCACTAATGCTGAAGTCTGTAAGCATACCTCATAAGGTGGCCCTGCATGGAACCTAAGGACTGCAAAATCTTTTGAATCTCCAGGACTTTGTTCCTGAAAGTGAATCACGGACTAGCCTGTTACTTTTAGCTTAAACAAGCTATGGTCAAAGTCAAATGTTTAAATATCTATGGTGTAAAAATTGAATGCCAAAATATGTTAAACAACCAGCAGTAATATAGTAATATATTATAGTGCATCGCCTTAGGGCCTTAGGCACTAGATTTGTGCCAGCAGTAATATGACAGAATATGCCATTTGGACATCACGCATTGCAAAAGCTCCAGGAATAGTGAATACTTCCCTGATCAGCCTTTGATGTATGAAAGATTTAGAAAAGAAAAGATCGAGGAAGCAAGATCAAAATGTTACGAAATGTGCTGGGAATGGGAATGTGATGGGCATGATGGCTACTGTTGTGACGCATGCAGACATACTATTGTGACATTTCAAAATGGTGCATGGCACACTCGGCATGCTGGATGCCATTGTGATATTTCATGATGCTGCAAATTTGCAACCGACACACAACAACCTCTTTTCTTGATTTCTTGCACAGGTTGCTCACGAACATACAGAACAGCCAACCACTCTATTAGGAAGCATCTCCTTCGTCAACCCAAAAATACTTATGATAATTACATAATTTGTGTAAGAAATAGAAACAAAAAATGTTACCAAAAAATATTCTGGTGCTTCACTCTTGTTAATTAGATCAGGATAAAATATCTGAAAATGAAATAATAGAGCTCATTAACAAGAGTAACAGCTGCATTTTTACAACAAGTGTCCCGATGGTAGACAAGTTGGCCTCATGTTCTGTACAGAGGTTTAAAATCTTGAGTTGATCTTGGGCAGTTTCAGAAAGGGTTCAAGTTTACTGGTTAGAAAGTAATCAACAGCATAATTCATGAAAAGAATGATCTGCAAAACTGGTAAAACATCAGCTTACATTAAACTTGTATCCCTGTACTATCTTGGGTGGAGGATTGTCACTGTCGTAATGTGTTTGATTGTATTTATTCCACTCATAACCCTATACAGTTAAGAACAAAAAAAAGAAAGTAAGATATCAAATACCATAATCCTTTCTAAAAGAAACTAACCCTTAAAAGTAAGAGCTATTCTATACAACAAGTAGCCAATTCATATTTTCAACAAAAATTAGAATATAAATCTTCCATTTGCCTATAATTATTATCTATTGAATAAATCAGTTGCAGAGGCAAGAAGCTATATACAATTATTATACTACAGAATAAGCTAGTGCCCTAACTGACCCTATTTTATTCTGGTCAAAATTTGACCACAACAACGATAATGTACAAGCTGTTTGGAATGCATATACAGGCTGTAGCAGCCACAAGCAACTATATT
The DNA here is from genome assembly GCA_964035525.1 of Porites cylindrica. Taxonomy (NCBI): domain Eukaryota; kingdom Metazoa; phylum Cnidaria; class Anthozoa; order Scleractinia; family Poritidae; genus Porites; species Porites cylindrica. Next base: position 24,288,087 of record OZ037779.1, on the reverse strand, counting down.
ACCTATCCCACAAGCCAGCTCTCAGGGGCAAGGGTTCAAGTTTAATGGTAAGAAACGGGGAGAGAAATTTGCAAGCATGTCTAAGAAATTTGAAAATGATTGAACAAAGTGTAGATTGGTAGGGATGATGCAATCAGTCCTTGAGTGACATTGTGACTTCCCGAACCTTCCCTCCTCCACCCCAACACAACAGCTTACTAACAGGCTGACTGTGACTGACTGAGACAATACGTTGTTAACAGTGCAGTATGCAGTAAGGCAAGGGATGCTTTTGCTCGAACAGTGAAGCTTATCTGAAAAAATTGTATAGTATGCTGTCAAAACTTGTTGGCATAATCCAAAACAGTGAAAAACATACAGTGTGTACTCTGTTGAAGAACCTTGGCTTCCTAGGTCTGTACTTGTCTGCCCAGAGGTAAACCTGAGAATATATTAAAGAAACTAAAAATTAATAACAAGTATTACTGTGATGGTGCATTTTTGCACTGTTGGATTTTTGTCCAAAACTATCAATGATAATATTTTTGTGTTGGTTAAAATGTAAATGTAATAATCTCCCTGTTATTTATGTACAAGCACATTTTTGGCGAATAGTTATTTACGCTTATGGCACAATTGTTTTACTCAGTATCTTTGTAATACAGTAATAACAACAAAAAAATAGAACCAGTGAGATGTTTGCAGCACTCAAGTTTCCTATACTCACAAGCATAATATGAAGGAAATATGAACCAAAAAAAATAATGCAGTGAATGTCTTTGTTACTGGTCAAATTTGATTTCAGGGCAATTTTGATTTACTCCAGGTTGATTCTTATTGTTTCCTAGCCCTAGTAGACAAAGAAAGTATTGAGGATCAACCTAGGTAATAAAAAAATTTAACCTGAAGTCAATTCTGACCCATAAAATCTACATATCTGACAAAGACACACTATGATATTGTGGGTCAGAATGTATTAAATTGATAGCAAACACTCCTGCTTGTCTATTAATATCATTGTTTATTATTTGTTTAAAATTTAAGACACAGGGCAAAGTAGTAAGTACCTTCTGTGTAACAGGTACAGGAACATTAAATGACTCCTCATCAGGGCCCATGCCTTTACTGGCCTCACTAGCAACCATTCCTGCTGAGATCACACTCTTATCCTTAACAAAAGAAAATATAACAGAGAACAATTCACAACTATTCCACATGGCATTAACAAAAAGGAAAAAATAATAATACTTGGAGCCTTTCATTGTCACAAGTAAAGGGTATGATGATGATGATGATGATGATGATGATGATGACAATAATGATGATCATGAAGGTGAAGATATATGGCAGGTATTAAACTCAGACAGTTTTTTAATTATGAAAATCATTAATAAAGCTAAAATGATTGAATTATCTTAAATCAATGGAAAACAACTGTGATCATGTATCAAAAACATCATGGCAAAAAGAGCTTAAAACCTACCACGTCAGCTGTGCCACCACTCAACACTTCCTGCCGCAACATTTCCTGGAAAATTTTACCCATAAAATAATTTAAAATGATTATATCTATTGAAGGAAGACTGATAGTCTAGTAATGCATTATACAGTAGTTTCAACACAACTGCTGAAATAAAAATACTTTTCTTTTAGCAGAACTCGCAGTATTAAAGAAAGGTTTTAATATTTTGTCTTTTGTTAGTAAATCCTGGATTTTTCAGGGGCAAAAATATACGTTTATGTAGCTAAGAGAGAACTTTTTGTTGAACACATAAGTTTTAACAGGTTGTAAACATGTGAATAAATTTTTCAATTACAATACGCTGGAGTAAAAAATAAATCAAATGTAAACACTAGTCCAAGAAAATCTGATGTATGCATGAGCTAAATACCTATCAGCTGATCACTAACCATATTTTATAAAATATTTTTTTACTAAGATCCGGAAAAGAGGCTGTAATAATATCATTATTTACAGCTATGCAAACATCACACTTATAAAATTATTCCCAGCGTCTCTACAAAACTCAAGTACATGTACATGTAGTCTGTGTTTAATGTTGGGGCTTACAGTAAATAATAATAAACAATAATTGGCTGAGGTTTTTGTGATATTCGGAATAATCAATTCAAGGTCGAGGTAAGTGTTATCAGTCGAGCCGAAGGCCGAGGCTGATAACACTTATCGAGACCTTGATTAATCTGGATATCACAAAAACCGAATCTAATAATTATTGTTTTATTATACATTGTTTTGAAATAAATAACAACAATACACCATCACACAGAACCCATTTGACATTGCTCTTGGAAATCATGCATTGCACGTGCAACCTACAGATTAGCCAGTTATCTGCTAGCAGGTAACCAACTAATCTGTAGGTTGTGCTGATTTCCAAAATTAACTGTAGGATCTTATCCAATGAGAAGATAGATCGTGAGTACAATGTATAATAATATTAAATTTTTGACGGGTTTTTAAATCATCTTTAAGATGCATGTAAGCCTACTCACAAGCTGCTCCCAGTCCTCTGTTGGATCAACTACCAAATTCTAACAACAACAAGAAAACAATAACCAACAAATAAACATCATTATCCAAAAATACTATTAAGCATCCAGTTGATAGACCCTATTTACACAATGATATCAACATGCATTTCTTTCCAGTGTTCCTCATACATTTCCTGTGATAACGATGAGACGAATATTAAATTAACAGGCAAGCAAAACCCTCTTCAGTTGTCGGTCAATTTCCTTTTCTCCCATAACCTTCATGCTTGATTGCCTAGTATTACTATAATATTAAAAGAGAAATTAAAATGTTAATGCCTCTTATGTGTATGCTTTTTTACCCTTGATTCATGTGCACACAACACAAAAACTGTAATGTTAATTCATCAATGACTGCCTAGTCAGTTGGCTGTCAAACTGTACAAGTTAAAATTTAAAAACAAATGATGTACATGTATTCATAGTGTCAATATAACTAACTTTTGTCAAAAAAAAAACAACAACAACAACAACAAACAAACAAACAATCCATCACGACAACTATTAACCACTATCACTCAACTAGCATACTACTGAAAATATTTTAAACTCCCACTTCAAAACGTGACTATTTCAAGTGATCAAACCAAATCTATGTGTGAATATGTAGATGTATGAAGAGTAATATGTCACCTCCTCAACATCGTTAATCTTTAGCAGTCTGGGGCTGTAATTTCCAGCATCATATGAAGAGTAGCCTATATAAAGTAAAGGACACTACATGTAATAACAGATAAGTCCACTTAAATTAACTTGATCATTATTGATAGTAATTTTGAGTCAAGCTACAAGAAAAGTGTAAGTTCCAGCACCAAGTGCTGTGGTACCTTTATTGATAAGAGTTAATAATGACTGTGATTTCATTTGATGGCAGCTAACAAAGACTTAGGCTTTTTTAAACTTATAAAAATATATATGTATATATGATATACTAATAAATTGATCAATTGCTCTTAAGCTACCACACCTAGGCATATCGCTGGCCCTCTTATGGTGCCAAAAATATTGGGAAATTACATGGAATTTTAAGGTGATGTCGGCAAAAAATGCCTCTTATGCAGTAAATTGCCATTTTTGTTATGCACTTTCTTTAGTGTTCACATGATAGAGCACCTACTGTAAATAGACTGACAAAAAATTTCAGAGGCTCTGTATGTTGTCTGCAGCACAAAATAGCCCTTTATTACTTTTGTTCAGACTATGGATATTTTGAAAGATCAACTGTAGCAGGATAAGCTCAGTCAGTAGTAGGCTTGACTGCGGAGCAAGAGGTCATGGGTATGATTCCCAGGGCCGGACCAATACACAGGGTCTTAAAATAACTGAAAAATGAAGGTACTTCCTTTGCCCTGTGAAAGTGGCTAGACCATCATGTGGCTCGGATTACCACAAAAAACAGCAGTCCTGTCTCCAGTTGGAGACATAAAAAATTGTGTCTCCAATAAGTAATTTCATACTAAATACATTGACACTCAAAAAACAGTGAAAGTGCAAGTGGATTAGGCAATAAGATGCAAATTGAAATCACAAGACACCATCACAATAGCACAAGCCTTGCCATTTACTAATGTAAGAGTTATCAAAATGTTTCTGACAAGCTATCTAAGTAGAGATGTTTGTTTTATCACACTGCTTGAAAATATTACAAATATATACATAAATTATGTATAGTGGTGAATGTAAAAAGTAAGGCACCTCAAGGTACCTCCGAGGTACTTACTTTCTTCTGTGAGATCCTGTTCTGTATAAACACTGGCCTCTGTTTCCTCTTCTTCACCAGTTTTGGAATTATCTTCATCTTTGTCTTCAGGAGTTTCATCATCAACGCACTGCTTTTCATTCCCACTCCCACCTGACTTCATTCCTTTGTTTTCTGGTTCTGACTCTGACTCTGATTCTGACAAAGGAATTTCATCTGTAGAATGACTGGCCATCTCTGATTTCTGTAAAAGACAAAGGATGGAGATAGAACATTTTAGATGGCATGTACAGTATCTGTTACAGGTCAAATTTGACTTACGATTAATCGTGATTTAACCTAGGTTGACTCTCAATTTTCTTTGCCTTCAAGGGCTAGGAGACAACAGAAATTGAGAATCAACCTAGCTTAAGTCAGAACTAAATAACCTGAAATCAAATTTGACCGGTAACATATCCACCACCCTTTGTCAGCAATACTGTTAATATATTTGTTCATCAGTTCTGAGATTATGTTTCCCAGAAAAGAATTCATGATCAGTCCAAGAATCTTTATCGCAATCATATAGATACAAGCATGGAGGTGTGCCAGTTAGAACACAGGAAATCTAGCAACAAGTCAGTCAAGAAACCACTCCTACAATAGCAGAAAGGCATTAATGGTTTCTTGGTAGAAGATGCTGTTTAATATTAGAAGCAAAATACCTTATAATGCAAAGGCAATGATGAAATATCATTAATTTAATACCTGCTTCTTAAGTTCATCTAACTTTTTTCTGAGCATAACTTGGTGAAATTCCCTCAACCTGGCTTTGGCCATAAACGCTTTTATCTGGTGCAACAGTGTTTCCCAGTAACCTAAAAAAAAAAGATTAATAAAATATTACACAAAATAAACTTTTAGCAAATTGTATGGTCACAATAATTGACTTCAAACTTGCAGATATAAAATTAGAGAGATATGAGGCCTATTTGCTGAAGTTGGGGAAAAATCTGGTGTAGGATTTCGAAGTTATTTACACTTTTCATAAAAATGCGTTTCTACGTGTAACTATATGCCAATATCTCTAACGTTATTATACCTACAAGAAAAAAAATAACATTTTCTTAAATTGTTGAAAAAACTATTTTTTTAAAAAATTTGTACGTACTGCTTCCAATGGGTTGGCACAACTAAAAATTAAACTAAAGTGTACAATATACAGTTATAATGTATACCGTATAATTTATAATGAAGACAATTTGCATAAATCAATAGTTACCTATATCTACTGCATCTCCACTCTTGATCTTCTGATTGATCTGTTTCTGCATTGCAATAAGCTGACTATATGTTTTAGCATTTAAAATGCCTGCTATATCCTGATACACAGATGCATTTATACTCTCTCTACGATCCATTTGGTCTGCAAAGCAAGTAGTAAACCTTGTAAGGGCATTTACAATGTAATTGTGAACGCAAAAGGAAATTTCTACACACAGATGTGTGAAAAACCTGAATTAACAATTATTTTAAAAATTTGCATTAGTTTATTACAAGTCAATTTTTGTTAACGTTAATTTATAATATTGTGACAGCTGTGGAAGTTATTGTTAAAATTATAATGTACATGTTAGTAATTTTTCATTACACTGCAGGATGTTGACCTTTTTAAAGAAAACTTGCACAAAAGACAATCTTCAGTCCTTTTACTTTTGTCAATAAAAATATGTTCAATTATTTTAAACAAATAATTTGTACAGCTCACCACTGTATCTGGGGTCTTCCTTCTTCAGCTTTTGAAGTTCATCACTACAAACAGTTGTCATATCCTGCCAAGACATGTCATGTACACTGTTATAAAAATTATTATTGTTATAACTTACAGCGTATTCAGGCGCAGATCCACCTCAGTTTCCACTGTTTTACGGAAATCGGTCAGATTTTTCATAAATAAATATATTTTTAATAAAAAGACTTTCCAAGTTGAAACCTGGTAAATGGTTTAGTAATAAATAGGAGCGAATAAATTTGGAGAGTGTTTGCAAGAGCTCTAGAGCAAGCGGAGCAAACTTTCCCTAAATACTACTGGTTTGGACAATAATAATCTGCCGTATGTTGGAACTGGCCAATATCCTGTCTGAACAACTCAGAAACCCAGGAAAGGGGACTTAAGCAAGTTAAAATCCAAAAAATTCCCCAGAGGAACAGGAAATTCAGAATCAAAACCTAATTAACCTAAGAATGAATTTTACCTATTGCCACACACATATCTACCTTCCAAAATTCTGCATTCTTTCCTTCTTCTAACTCCATGTAGACTTTAATGTCAACAAGTAAGTCTTCCAGGTCTTCTATTGTTAAACCCTATTGTATAGAAAATAACAATATGCACATCAGAAGCCATTTATATAGGTTATCTGGTTTTTTGTACTCCTATGCAACTAAAACAAAACATTATTTAATTTCTTCACTCACCACTAAAATTCTGTAAGGCTCATGCATTTGAATTTCCAGATCATTGTCATCTGAACTTACATACTGAGCAAGAAGATCAATGGGTTTGGCTAAAAATGAAGGTAATAATATTATTTAAGATCACATCATCATAATGGCTCCATTTCCCAAAGTGGGAAACAGGGTAGGGAATGTTTCCAGAATGCCTAGTAGTTATACAGTGAGGGGTGATTGGACCACACCAAACCCCCAACCGGGAGGACCAGGGGCTGTCCTGAGTCAAGTCATTTACCCTTGACCAAGCCAGTATGGTTGGATCTTCCAGGGGCAAAAACCTCTGCCAGCATTCACCACAGAAGGTGATGTTACACAGGAGGATTTTCTATGGCGATCTTTAATGCAACACAGTGTTGCAATGTTGGAACCATGATTTAATCATTCAAAACAATGTTGCAACAATGCGTTCCACTAAAAGTCGTCACTGTGAAGAAAATATATGAGAAGAAAACTGGGTTGAGTTAACTTTTGCAAAGACTTCTGGGACTGTTACTAGGGACAGGAAAAACATTGGCCAATAGCTGACCAGCGCGTCCCCAGTAAAGATCAGTAAAAACACTACAGGACACATTTCAGCTCCAGTTCCCTTCTTGTTTCTAAAGTGGTGAATTGCTATTCCTCTCTACCCCTTTGCCACCATATCACAAGTTGACAAGCCCAGGGTGAGAAAAATGCAAAGCTATCATAAAACCTATCCATTTGAACTTCCCCAGAATAGTGTGTAAGTTGGTTAATGAAGGGAAAATGCTGTTGTTAATTTTAAACAAGCCAACACCACCTACCTCTGCCATCCTGGATGCGAATTTTTGAGCGCAGCTTTGCTTGCTCTAAGTGAAACTAAAGAAAAGGAAATAACTTCACTAAAACCAAAGGAATTTAAATAAATTAATACAGTACTTCCAGGAGAGGTGGCAAAATTCTGATATCCTATGCATAATTCATCATAACCAGCTATTATTAACCAAATTTGGAAGAAGTTTGCGATATGTGATAAATGACGTCAAAAGAGCAGCAAATTGCCAGATTATTGTACCATTAACCAACAAGACCTTGAATTGTTTTGGTAGTGAGTAAGAAAATGGCGGAACATTTCACTTATTTCAAGAGAATAAATAGGCAAACTATTTGCTAAAACATAGCAAGAACAGCAAGAAGACAACTTGATGGACAACACCTGCTATTTCAAGAATATTTGCAGAGCTGAACAACCCTTTATCTCCTAAATTTGTCAATTAACATGCACTATCAAGATGAACTTAACATCACTCATTTCACGAGGAATAAATAAGCAAACTATTTGCTAAAACATAGCAAGAACAGCAAAGAGACAACTCAAAAGACAGCATCTGCTATTTGGAGAATATTTGCGGGGCTGAACAACCCTTTATCTCCCAAATTTGCCGATGAACATGCAATATCGAAGATGAACTTACCATCGATGGAGGTCAGCATGTTTTAGTTTGTTTTTAAACAAGGAATTATTTTGAATGAAAAATAAAACAATTATTACTATTGAATTTGGCTATTGTATCATCTGAAGAATTACACTGTATGGAGATGGAGGAGGTTGTCATCAGACAAGGCCGTAGGCCGAGGCGGATGACACCCTCCTTGATCTCCATAATTCTTCAGATGATACTCAGCCTCATTCAATAATTGTTCTTTATCAGTCAGTGGCATTCATATCCAATATTGCATAGCACAATATTGTACATTTTTTTCCACTTGTTGGAGATAACTGGAACCACAGCCTGATGAAGACCTGCAGTACACTGTATATCCTCGAAACATACTACAGGTAATAACTAAGGGAACGCGTCCAAATATCGGCATCGGGTCATACCGATGCCGATCAATTGGGCACCGATTTTTTCCGATTCCGTTGAAGGTCGGACCCGATTTTATCGGCACCGAATGAAAGGGAATCGGCAACGGGTCTCAAGTCTTTATCGGGCCAATTAACAAAGGTCATCAAAAATATCTGGCAGCTCAAATAACCCGTCACAAAAGCAAAAGCAAAAGCGTGAATGTTGTTTTTTATAACCTTATCTTTCTTATAAATGTGTCTTGTTTGAACCGAAATTTAACGTCACGGTTTCGAACATTTGTTTGCATTTACTATGACAGAGTATGAACAGAAAATATTAAATTTGTGTATCAAAATGGGCACGAGAAGAAACAACAGGCATCTTTTGAGTGAAAGACGGCGCAATGTACATTGCAAGTGTACGATGTGATAATTTTAAAAAATGATAATTTTAAAATAGCTTGAGCCTTTGCTAACCGGAAGCCAAAACGCATGATTATAGGAATCTTTGGAGGAATAAACAGTTTAGGACTGTAAACGAAAAAAATAGAAGTCAGAACATCCACGACCAAAATGCAAATGTTGTTACCATGTTGTGTACTTTAACTGCTAAATTGCCACAGGAGAGAAGAGGACATCGTCTGAGAATCAAGCTGCAAGTTGTTTATTGGTTACATATGAACTCAAAAAAGTGACTGATGGAGGCGTTCAACTGGTTTTCTCTTTCTCGATTGTCTTTCCGCTATTAAATTGAGTCGAACTTACCGGATGTATGCCAGTTTACTCCCGGCATAGTAAATCGAACGTTCGAAAATCGAACTCAGTCGAACTCAATCGAACTCAATCCGTGGATTGAGTTCGATTGAGTTCGGCAATCGAACGAAATCGAACACCACACTTTCAGTGAGTTCGATTTCCGAACAAATCGAATTCAATCGAACAAATCGAACTCAATCCGTCTGATTGTGTTCGATTGAGTTCGGAAACGGAACTCAATCGAACACAATTAAATGGATTTCATTCGATTGGCTCTGGTGAACCTATACAAAGCAAGCCCGTCAAAGCAAGTTTTTCTTGCGCTTTTTTTACTATTTATTCAATATCACAAACCCCATTTATAAACTGTCCACGGTAGTTAAGAGAAGAGAACAGAACAAACCCTGAAAACTTCGCCATCCTTGACGTCAAAGCGGCATTCCTGGTAGCCTTTGACTATACATTTGAAGCTTACGATCCACAACGCATCTGAAGCCATTTCTGCGGAATTTCTTCGTTTACGAAAAACACGTGCGCTACACTCAGCACTGAAGTAACTCGAGCTTCTAAGATCTGGTAATGGATTTTCAACGTCTGTTTTACATAAATCACGAGTTCGAAAATCAAACGTTCGATTGGGTTCGATTGATTTTTTTTCTTTTCAGTGAGTTCGATTTCGTTCGATTGCCGAACTCAATCGAACTCAATCCACCGATTGAGTTCGATTGAGTTCGATTGAGTTCGATTGAAATTTAGTTCGATTGGGTTCGATTTACTATGCCGGGTTTACTTTAGTTGAACACTCCGGTAAAATAGGTTCTGATTTTTGTCAAACAGTCAGCCACCTAGAGTCAAGCGCAATTTTTTCTAAGTGCTGAGAGTGGAAAGCAATTTTACGTGGCACCATGCTCAAGCTCACAGAACATACAGCAAAGTCGCTAAGCCATTCTCTCGTTGGTAGCTCCTATGAGAAAATTCGTTTCGTGTCTTCCGTGACTCGCGAGTGTGGGAATCTTTCAGTTCCTGTTGCCAATTCCCTGGAGACAATCTGAGGCCACAATCTAATTGGTCGGTATTTTTTGCCTCAGATCGCATTACACCTTGGGTTTAGGATCGTTGAATGAAAGACGCAAATTTTCGTAAAAGTTTATCCCGTGGTTTTAACAAGTCTATGAATCCAGCTGTGTTTCGAGAAAGTGAGTTCCGGTTGTGTTTTTGGATTGCATTGTTAGAAATTAGTATCGAGTAAAGAACACACTACTCAGTATGGTGTTTTGTTTGCTATATATCAATGAAGAACAGTGGTGTTTTGCGTCGTAATATTTAACTCCTTTTAATTTTCATAGAATAAATGTTATGGAGCAGCGTGGTGTTTGCGATCGACTGAAGGAAATACCTCTGCAAAACGCCGAAAATCACGTGTATAGGCACGCATCAAATCAACAAACTCGAAACACAACATGCAGAAACATACAATATTGCTATTTGTTATGGAGTAGGAAAAAGGTACAGTCGATTGAAATTACTTTGAAGTGAAACAACTCTTTCATTATTTGGTTTCGTGACACGCTTCATTTTACATATCAGATAAAATAATATGACGATGACACATATGAACATCGGAATGTCAACCGGCTCCGATTGAATCGGCAAAGTTTTTATCGTAATCGGAAACGGCAACTGGTGCCTATAGATCGGTACCGATTCCGATCAATCGGAAAATTAATCGGGTCCGTTTCCCATGATCGGGTTCCCTACCGATATTTGGACGCGTTCCCTAAGTGACTTAGTGAGGTAATATTATTGTGATCAATAACTAAGTGACTTAATGAGGCAGATGAGACAAATGATAAATGGACCCTATAAAATTAGAAGTGAAAATTAAATTCTGGTTAAAATCTTTTAACCTAGGTTGATTCTCAATTTCCCTTGTCTCCTAGCCCTGATTCATGAATAATAATTAGGGTGAGAAGACAAGAAAAAAGAGAAAATCAACCCACATGTAGGTTAAAAAATTTTAACCTGAATTTAATTTTGACCTGTAACATACACATACCATGACAAATAATATCTTTCATTACATTGCATTGGCAGATTTATTTTCAGCAAAATTATTTAGTTTTAAAAAATAATAATAATAATTATAGACTTTGTATTATTAACATATCGAAGGTTCTCTTTAAATTTAGTAACAAGTTATTATAATAAAATTGTACCTTATCTTCTTGTTCTTCCCATTCTTTGAATGAGTTAGCTTCTTTTTCTCTTTGCATGGTTTCCTAACAGGAATTTAGAAGGAGCAAGTGTTTGAGCAAAATTAATAAATAACAGTTGAAAGCAATCTCCTATCTCACAAAAATAACAATATATCTCAGAACAAAAAAATGTTTTTAATTCCCACAAAAATTTCACTGAACAGATGGATGGATAAAGTGTATTATTTTTTACATCAAATAACTTAACTGCAGTTCAAAAAATGGATTGCCCTTTTTGTGTGTTCACAATGGTACACATAACATACATATACAATGTAAACCACCGTACAAAAACAGTGAAAAAAAAATCAATGAGGTAATATTACTAGTGAGGGTAAAGATAAGCTTGAAGTAATCTTATTACTATTTTTCATAAACTTCATTTATTTACCCTCTCTTGTTCTCTCATTTGCTTCTCATGTTCCCTTTCCTAAAACCAAAAAAAGACATAGAGATTATAACCTTTTGCTCTCCAGAAGTTGGATACCACATTAATAATAAAGACCAGTAACTATTATTTCTCTTCGTCCAGTAATCATTACATGAAGTATAAGTTACTTCTCAATAATTATTCTTCTATTCAAATTTACGTGTAACTTTTGCAACCACCCTTTATCATGTAGTGTAACTCCAAAAAAGCTGATCAGAATGGTAATGTTTCACTTTAGAAAGCTATGGATACTTACCACTCTTCTTCTTTTAACTTTCTCTAGTTCTCTCTGTCCAGAAGAAATAAACACTAAATTAGGTCGGCAATTTCATGCAAGAAACCTGAACCCTTACGCCCGTTCAATAAAAGGCCCAAAGCATAATACACAGAAAGAAGACTTAGCTTAAAGTCTTTAAATACTGAAATTTGGGCACAGCATACGGGTTTCAATAAACATTGAAGTAGCCAGCAGTTTTGAATAGGGTCACCGACTGTATCAACAAAGGGCTGTTAGTCCCCTTTTTCTTAGGGGGACGGGGTCTGGGGGTATGCTTCCCCACAAAATTTTTAAAAATTCAAACCCCTCAAATGCGATTTTAAGCATTCTGGGACTAAATTGAGGACAAAAGAGCATGTTTTTCATTCAAGAAAAGGTAGCTTTCATTCAATTTTTGATTTATCAGTAATGCAATCAATTCCTACAAACAATGAACAAATGATGAAAACTAAATTACATACTTTTGCACTCAAACAAATTGTGTAAAACAGTGAAAAATTGACTGAAATGTATAGCGTTTGCATGAGCAAAGCTTAACGTAAAACCAGTGGGCCTTTATGAAAGCACATCATAATTACATTTTCATTCAGATTTTATGATATATTTTTTGCAATAAATTGGGTCCCAACTGATAAGAAAATAAATTAGTTCCTGGCAGCACACACAGGGTTGGGTAGATTTTAGGATCTCTTGGAAATTGGTAGCACTTTAAAAATTGGCTTCATTTGCAGGGTTCTCAATAGATTTTTAAGTAGGAGGTGATCACTGATAAAGTAGGAGGCTCTTCAGCAAAGCCAGAGGTGTCAAAACAAAGCAAAGAAAAACGACTTAAACACAAAGTAAGCGGCTATAAATCCCAAAGTAAGCGGCGATCAATCGCCGGGTGCCGCCTTCTATTGAGAACCCTGCATTTGGTAAAACATGAAATTGATACAAATAAACAAGAGAAGAAAGAACACTTGAATGATTATTATTACAATGCAATAAAAAACAGCTTTATTAAATCTACTGTGGTTACTTTTGCTTCTTGTTGTCTTTGCTTTTGTCTTCTCCGTATTTCCTCTTCTTTTAAGTGTTGTTCGCCATCTTTTTCTCTTTTCTACAAGAGATCATAAACACTAATAAGGACATGTTACTGCTCAAATTTGATTTCAGGTTAATTTTGATTTAACCAACACTGTAGGTTGATTCTCCATTTCCTTTGTCTCCTAGCCCTAGAAGACAAAGAACATTGAGAATCAACCCAACCTTTTGAGCCCTGCACAACTGATTCTGGTTGTAAAAGTGTAAGAGAGAGGCCACTACGGCATGTACATGTATGTTAACAGCATCTACTACAATGTCTACTAGCTACAGTGTAAGAGAGCTCTGACAGTATCAAAATGACAATCTGCGGATATGTGTAAGGGAGTTACCTTTTGCCATACAAAATTTTCCAGCAAATGGGCATCACCAAATGGATTATCTGTGTTAGTGTATCCCTGCAAGAAGAAGGAAATAATCAACATAATTATATACAGTAGGTGTACATGTACAACCTATATGTACATGGAGGTTAAAAATTTTTAACCTGAATTTTATTTTGACCCGTAACATGCGCAATGCACTGCGTTGGTGCCTACAAAGTCGGTGGAGCCGGGCAATGCTCTAGCATGAGGGGGAAGGTATCCATGGCAACCCTGTGAGCGGCCCCCACCAAGCACCATCACACTGAACAATTCAGTGGAATACTTACCAACCAATACTTAGCTAGCCCTTACCTCAAGAGGGAGGAAGGGATGGGAAAAACCAAAGCACAAAAAGGCACGCAAACAGCAAGCTATTGCAACAACACTTTGCGAAGAATTGCAAGCAAGCAACTGCATATATTTATAAGTCCCGAGGTGCCACTTCTAGAGGCATTGGGCCACCCCCAGTATAGCTCGAAAGACTGCTGACCAGCATTGCTTCGAGGTTAACTTTGCCTAAACTGCATTTAGCGGCATTTAATATTCTAAACGTTACAGGTAATATTATTACTATCCACATTGCAACTTACCAGATATTCATCATCCCATCCCATCTCTTTCCTTTTCTTTCTCTCCTTTGCTTCCTAAGTTGAAAGGAAAGGTAAAATAAAATTTATTGTTTTAGGACAGTTTACTAGGTAGCATTGTGGGACATTATTACCAGTCATGCTGTATTTTGACGAGCCACAGAGCTAGTCAAAATACAAGAGATGAATTAGCAAGTGCGTCATTGACACACCCACAAAACTGGAACATCCAAACAAACCCCCAAACAACCCATGGCAAATCTTAATGGCACCCTAATAATATGCAAGTATTATTATTCATGAACACACATCTAGAACACCACACTTGTAAAGACCCGGGCCCAGTTGTTCCAAAGATGGATAACGCTACCCACTGGATAAATCTCTATCCAGTGGATAACGCAATCGATTTCCTAACACTTATCCATCCAACGTTTGAACAACCCGAGACTGAAGATAAATCTGAACTTGAAATGAGGGTACAAAGTGGTCTACACAAGACATGAGAAAACAGGTAAATTTTTCTCCCTTAGAAGCCAGAGCTCTTTGCCGCTGAGGACATTTCTTATAGGTGGGCAAAACGAGAAGAACACGGTTAGTTTTTTAAAGACTGCAATGTTTTTCAGCCAGAAAACTCATAACAGCTGGGTCTTTTTCCCAGATCCCTGTTACTATCAACACCCCTGTAAAAGCACACTTTGCGTCTGCTCCACTCCATGTATGACCTCACCTCACCCACCCAGACCGTGACACCAGACTCTAAGTTCCCTATATTCTTTTTAAATACATGTAAAGTCAGATTTCTTTTACACACCCTCTAAATGATGTCTAAGGACGAAAGAAAAAACACAAGAAAGTTCCTTCATCAAAAAATTCAAAGAACAATATTGTCCGGTCATAAATCAGGAAAATCAACAGGAGTGGTTTTAATAACTTGGTATTTCCTAGATATGTATTTTAATACCTTTTTTGCGAGTCTTCTGGCACGTTTTTCTTCAGGGGTTTCTATTGCTTTTAGCAGCTCTTTCTCTTTCCTGCAAGGCAAATGAACACTATTATCAGCTGTGTGCTCACATCAAATTGAATTGCCGCACTCACACATATGTAGAATAAGTGCATTATATTGCAAACGTACATCCATCAAAGACATGAGCAAAGCTGGAATTCCACCATCTGTATCACTGTATGCCAACCCAGAAAGTGAGGATTACACCTTATTATTATTATATAAACACCAATGAAATACCAGGTGCAGGTGAGCTTTCGTGCAAAAACATGATATCTTCAAACATGAATGAAAAGATCACTGTTGCTATGGCTACAAAAAAAATTGCGCCTATCACAGCAAAAAAATATTTAAATGAAATGGTTTGGGATTTCATTGGTGTTTATAAAATAAAAATAGAACATTACATGGCCGCTTGGAGATACGAAATTTCTGTTCAAGTGTTGAAAAATATTTCACTTGTTCGCTGCGCTCACTCATGAAATGTTTTTCAACACTTGAAGAGAAATTTCGTATCTTCGCACGGTCTATATATTATGCTCGATTATTCCCCACCAACTAAGCAGAGAGGACTTTTTCTGAAAATTCTCATCTGGACCAAGCCAAAAGCCACCAAATTTACGGCCCTGTATACTGCATTTATATATGTAAGGCTAGCGTGCATTTTTCCCTCCTTTTATCCACCACCAAGCCACAAAATGTAAACAGGTTTTCATTCACTTATTGGTTTATTCAGATTTACAATTTTATTATTCTCGCTGCCCACAAATAGCAAAGGCTAGTCTATGTGGGCAGTGTCAAAATAAAACAAAATACGCACTCCAAATGGTATTAAATTGACAAGTCAACAAAAGTCAGGCCTCAATTCATATTTCATTTCTTGTTCTTTTCACGCAACATGGCTGCCATGAAATCAGCTGAAAACCAGCAGTGCTGTATCTACCTGTTACTGCGCTTTTCACAAATATGCAAACTCTAAAGTTGAAAAGCCACCTTCACAACTGCATTTTTTGCTGCCGTCAATCATAATTACAATCACAAGCAACAAACCTTGAAACACAGAAACACACAAAACGGATCGAAATCCACCAATCACAAATCACAATCCATGACCTTTTGAACACGTTAAAGTAAAGTTTTGTTTCCTAAGAAGTCCGTTAAGGCCTGGTTCAGACACCATACTTTTCATGTGCTGAACCTAACTGAATAAGTTCGACTTTGGAGCGACACTGGCATGACATCTGATTCAGACGGCGGACCGTGTGTCGAACCTAAGTTAAGTTCGACAAAAGTTCAACAGACTCTGTCGAACTTAATACTTTTGCCGCACCAGACTAAAACTGCCGTACCAAATTGATTCAGACGCCGCTCTTTTGCCAGACTTAATTCATCAGTTAGGTTCGGCACACGAGTGAAGCGGCGCCTGAACCGGGCCTAAGATGATTGACGGCACCGAAAAACACAATCGTCAGTTGGCTTTTGAACTTCAGAATTCGCATGTTTGTGAAAAGCGCAGTAAGCAAATGCAGTACGAACGAGTGGTCCGGCCTAGGTTGACTTCAGTGCTCTCTGACACTCTTCCGTATAATCCGTTGCATTACCTCATCCAAACTAGCTATTCTATTTCTAACGTTTTACCTATAAGCTTAACGCAAAGAAAAATTCATTTCGCTATCTAAGTCTAGTATAAGCTTAATTTAAGCTTAATTGTAAAGCTCATATTGGACAAACATGTCTGCCACGTACAAGAGCGCATTCGAAGTAAATAATAAATAATTATACACCATTCGTAAACAGAAAATTTACTTGCCTAAACCATAAAATTGCACATCTCTTACCTTTTCAATGCCTTGTCGTTATTATCAGGAATACTTTTCTTCTCTTTAGATGACTTTGATTTAGAGGCAACAGGGGAAGACGGTCGATCATGTTTACGTCGAGGAGAGCGGGAACGTGACCGGCTTCTTCTCTTTCGACTCGGAGAACGCGACCTACTTCTGCTACGATGCCTATGCTTCTCTCTATCCCTTTCACGCATCCTTTTGTTCCTAAATACTAAAACACTACATCTCTTTTGGATAGAAACAACGAGATGTAAAACGCAAACGCGACGTGAGTGAGATCTGTCAGCGGTTGTCTAACATAACACATGCGTTTAGTTCTTCAAAATGGCGGCCGCCGCCGTAAATGTTTTGAGATCAAGGAGTGCAATCTTCTCAGGTAATTTCGTGTCTCTTTTAGAAAATAAGTCAATTGTTGAGTTTTATTGATGCAGTTCAGTGATGTTTAGGTAATTTAAACATTCACTGGCTATTGATCATCGGTCACTTTGATCATCTTCCTGACATTTTGAAGACCCGGACTGCTAGTCTCTGTAGTCTCTGGTGTCACGATTTATTTGAGGGTAGAGATTAAGGAGAGTGGTTAGCAGATTTGAGGTCCTCTAACCCTTGAGTATTATATTGCGGAACTGCATTAGAGTAATGGTAGAAAACAGAGATGCTAACCTCTGGAGATCTAAAATCTGGGCTCCCTCTCCTAACATAAACCATGTACCCTTTCCTACCTCCCCCTTGGGACATGCCATTAAAAATCCGCACCCCCCCCCCCCCCCCCCCCCCCCCCCACTATGGAAGGCATAATTTGATAATGTTAGAATCTCACATTTTGGTACATTAAAGGTTTTGGAATTAGCATTTGACCTATGGGTCATCAGAACTTTTTACTACACGGCCTGTGGGAATCAGAGGTCTACATGTAGATCAAGATCTGTCAGAACCTTGCCCTCCATACTGTGGGGTGAGGTAAGGGACCTATAGCAATCACAATTTAAGAGGTAAGGGCCTGTCAGAATCATGCCTTTCATTGAGGGGGGAGGGGGTGCAGATAAAAAATGCAATGTCCCCTTAGACACAGCCCTCTACATTGATGTGGCTTAGGACATTAATATTGATACAAAGTCTTACGTTTGTAGAGACCACCAAAATTCGCTTTTTTTGTCGAAAAGTCTTAAGAGGGCATGTGATAAACTATATGGAAATCTGCCACTGAAATATAATGTTACTACATGTGTCAGATGGCCAAATATGGTCAAGGTGCAGGCAAGTAACTACATACATGTACATGCAAGCAATGGCCCTGAGAAATTGAAATGTGACAACTGCTTCACTCAAAATTGGAATTCAAGGTTTTTAAAGTCATATCACCTTTTACAGTGTAGGTGCTTTTGGAACAAGGGTATTTGAGGTGTGCGGGGGTGAAGAGCAATCATTTATGCAAGCCATCAGTAACGGGATGTTGTATGATGTTGCAATATAATACTACACTCCCATATCCTTTCAACATCTCCTAAACCATTTTATTTCCAAACATCAGTAAACAAAAGTCCCATGTATTATCAGTTAAGTAATGTTTCTTTTTTATGGTGCTTAATTTCATTTTGTATTGAGTTTAATTTTCAATTTCTTGTCTCAAAATAAAAATTAATTTATAAACAGTAAAAAAGGCATCATTTTATTTATAAGTTATAATAATATACCTTTTGCAGTTACTCATGTGATTGAAAATGGATACATGTATTGGTTTCCTACGAGACAAAAACCCATGATGGTAAGAATTACTTTTTAATAAAGATAACAGCTAGGTTAGAGGGTTTTCTAGCTAGTATTAGGACTATTTAAAAGGTTTCCTGTGGAGTGGTCCCACCAAAAAAAATTAACTTGTTGAAATCCTATTATCTTTGTAGGCTGATAATGAAAAAAAAAAATATCTGTTTGCCTCTTCCAAAAACTGGGTAGCCTTAACTGGTTTCCTACCAAACATACACTATATAGTCCTTATGGCCAGTGTTCTGAAAGAAAGGTTTCCCTAAAATTGGTTCCCGGTAATCAACAATGTAAGACTGCTTTATATTTTATGCTTCTTAAAGTTGTCTTTGAGAGGTGTCCACAGATAACAGGACTGTTTGCTTTGAAAGTGTTAACATGGGTTTGTATATTTTTGCATTTTCATTCATCCTTCAGACTTGATCAGAAAGCTGACATTTTTTTTTTTACATTCACACAGTCAGTAAAACAGTTTACATGTGCACTTCACTATCTTTTTCTTCACCATAGAAAGAGTTGTTCAGATGCATTAGCAATTCCAGGTCTGCTAATAAAACAGATGATGAGCAAAACCTAACAGATGTTCACACAAATGCTGGACCAGAGGTTGATCTCGGAGAACTTGACCCAGTGAGTGTATCATGGAATTTGACATTACTATAAGTTTAAGTTATTGCTCTGATTTAGGCTAAGTTACAAATACCTGTTACAGTGTGACTTTATACAATATCAACTATGTTGTAATTATGTTTTGTCATTGCTGTTGTTTTTGTCTTTACCAGGCCCTTCACACAGTGTCCAATGTTGGTCAATTCTACACCGTCCCTAAGGAAATTTCAAAGAAAGTTCTTTCTCCTTTCCTGACTAAGAAGTTTAAGTCACAGGTACAGTACTTAGAAGTGAATGGTAACCATGACAACTCCATGAGCAGTGACTAAGACTACCTGGTACCATTGCTCACCATTAGAGCATAAAGAATAAAATAACACATTATTGGTTAACCCTTTAGCTCCAAAGAGTGACCAACATCAGTTTTCTCCTAAATTTTATCAATATGTAATCAACAGAAAAGCATATATGCCAACTCTCCCGGATACAGCACCGATCTCTCGCATAAAATTGACTTCAAGTTTTGAGTATTTCCGTGCTTTAGTTTGAAATTTAGCCCCTTTTTTTCCAAAATAGTATGGTTTCTGAGGCGTTTTGCATGTATTAGTCACTGACTGTATTCATGTAAGGCTTTGTATAATGTCCTATGCCATTCCCATGACTGTCATAATTTAAGGGCTGGATCAATTTCTGGGGTGGGGTGGGTAGGGGGAGGGGTCTGAGGTGGGGATTTGTTGACATTCAGGGGGGATAG
This sequence comes from Porites cylindrica, assembly GCA_964035525.1. Classification (NCBI taxonomy): domain Eukaryota; kingdom Metazoa; phylum Cnidaria; class Anthozoa; order Scleractinia; family Poritidae; genus Porites; species Porites cylindrica. Next base: position 24,267,829 of record OZ037779.1, on the reverse strand, counting down.
TACAAGACATAGAGTCTCCAGTTTTTAGACCTCAGGAGGTTGGCATCTGTGGAAAAGGTCTTGAGAATTAATAAACTGATCACCAAGTGGAAATGCTTTGATCTTTTAACAAACTTTCTCAACTAATTTTTTAAGGAAATATATAGAGAACAGTCCGGAGAATATCTATGTAGATATTGGAGCTTAAAGGGTTAAGATACCAAATTCTTATCGAGCGGGTGAGATGCGCAGAGAGCAATGTAATAGCGTGGAAGACGTTGTCCACATGTAGTAACACAAGCCAAGTGGCATGTAATCTAAAAAGGATAACTGTTATAAACTACAGAGGCTGTATTCAGTGAGGATTTAACTTAATGCAAACCCAGTAAACACTATTTCTTTCTCTCCCTGTATCAGTGTGACATGATGGGAAGCACAAGTTTAATGATACGAAAGCCTGCCCTGGAGGTTCTACATCACCTGAAAGCAATTTCACAAGACACACATCCACCACCTAAATTTATTTTTTGTATCCTTTATTCCAACCTCCATCTACACCATAAATATGCTTCCCTTTCATTCTTGCAGTATGCAGCTTGTTGTCACAGCCTTGCCACTTAACTTCTTAGTTTAACTCAATTTTTACCTAAGAATAAGCCTGCAACACTCTAGTGTTCTTTTAAAAGTTTAGCTTGTTTTCTCACTTTTGTCTCTCTTGATTCACTTATCCCATTTTACAGTCAACTCTTGTTATTGCAGACACCCCTCAGCTTGGAACCACGAGTTACATGTACTATGCCTAAAAGTGACTGAATGTCCAAAATAGCAAGAGTTTATTTCTGTCAAGCTTGTAATTAATTTTTGCTGATGGCTTTATTGCTGTCAGTATTATTGAAGAGTCTGTAAAAGCAAGATGCCCAAGAGTTGACTGTAATGAGAATGCCAGACTCAGTGAACCCAATATTTAATGGTTATTAAGATAAGTGGTGACTTTAGTCTTAATGTAGGCATCAGCACCATTCGTTCTTTTCACCTCTTAATCAAAATGCAACTTTTCACCCATGTTCATTTTCATCATCATCATCATCATTAATTATCAATTCAAATTCAGTGACCTAAATTTATTCCAACAAAGTATTTGAGTCATGGTGAAGAATACTTGAAACTTTTTTTTCTTAAATTAACTGTGTTTTTGATGAAAATGCTTCTTTCCTTCTCCTCTCTAATTTGCTCTCACGTTTGCATCACTGGTGCCTAGGCAATCAACAGGGGATGAGTGTGACGGGCTTTTTGTCTCTCCATATATATATAGCTGATGCAATACATGGAAAGGTTGTTTTGGGCATTGGGAATTGCACTCCAGGAAGCTATGTTTGGTGGTCACTCAACCAAATCATTGCAGTGACTTCCTTACGCCCAAATGCCCAATGTGCATGTACAATTATTGCCAATGCCCAAAGCAACCTTTAATGAATAATCTATATACATGTATCCCAAACTGCACTTTCAATTTGCTGGTTTGTGTGAGTTTGGCTAACATTATAGGAAAAATCTAGGAGAAGCAAGTGTTCTGTGGTTGGTTGGTTTTCGTAGAATTCTTAACATGACTTGATAATAGATGGCATGGATGGATGTGGTAAATCTTCATCCCTTGCTCACGTTATTCACTATTGTTATTCTGCTGGCTGGTTTATTCTTCCTGTACCCAGCGGTAAGTTTTAACCACAGTAATAATGTGATGCCTCCCACCCCCAGCGGGAAACAGGGAGTCCAACTTCCTGCCTCCCATACATTGTATTCACTATTGTTATTCTGCTGGCTGGTTTATTCTTCCTGTTCCCAGTGGTACATTTTAGCTAACAATGTGATACCCTTGGGTAGGAGACAGGGGAGTCCAAACCTCCTGCTTCCTGTACTGTGCATTCCCTTCTCCTACCCCCTTTTATCTTTTTCATTTTCTTTCCCTTTTTTGATTGCAAAATACTAAGCATTGTTGGGACCAATTCAGGTTTCTGGGAAAACTGCCCACCTACCACTCCCCTAAGCCAACATTATCACTTACTTCTCACTGAGGGCAAAATGTTGGCTTAGGGGAGGGGTAGGTGGGCAGTTTCGCAGAAACCTTAATTGATCCCATTGTTGCATAACTTCCCCCTATTTACCCCGCTTTGCACCCATTTAGAACTCCCTCCTCAGTCCCACTCTATTCTTAACCCTAAGAGACCACCAGTTGTTTGAAGCATTGCTACTTCTATATTTGTAAACAAGTAATGTTTTGTCGCTTTTTATTGTGATTTCATGGCAGTATTTAGCTGGGTACATGGAAAATCCGAGTTGCAGATGTCAACGTTTCATGCGGGAAGATTTGACCAACCACAACAGGCTTCTACCTGGCTTCAAATATGTCGGACGATCAACAGCAAGATTTTCTCAGAGGTGAATTAAAACTAAGTAACAGTACGTATACAACGAAACAATCTTAAGTAATATGTAGCGAACACTAAGCGAACTCGACAAATAGCCAAACCAGCTGTTACCGTGTCCATGCTTGGATGTCTTTGTGAGTTACGCAACTATCATTATTTTTTCAGCTGAAGACAAGCCAGAAATACCACTTTGGTAGGCGAGACTCAACTGAAGCTGGAGATCCATTAGCAAGAGTAATAGATCTGGTAAAGAACAGATGCTTGTTATCCCCCCCCCCCCCCCCCCCCTAATTACGATAGCGCGGGATCAGTTTCTAGAAATACAACGCTCATATTAATTTGACCCCATAAAGTGGCTTTAGTTTGGTCACTGTACGGTTCAAGCACTGCCTGATTTCCATATCACGATTGTTGTAGTCGTTGTAATCACTCGAGGATCTCTGCTATTAAACTGGAAACAGCTCTTCAGTAATCGTGGCGAAAATAATTGCTGATAGTAGACTAAGGTCCATTTACTGTCTTTGACAGAATCATCAATCCCAGGACCGGCCATTGTTCTTACTGAGTCGTTGCTTTGGGTTTTAATTACTGCTGGACCCGCTCGCAGGAATTTTTTTTCAGACAAGTTTCCCTTGCCGAATTTTTTGTTCTGGAATTGTCACCCCACCTTCGGTTATTTCTAACGGTCCACCCCTAAGAACACAAGACAATGACCCGGCATGGCCTGAACTTGGACTTCTTGATGCGCAGTCCAAAGCACTAAATCTGGGCTACCTATCTTTTTCACAAACATCTTTGAAACATTGTCCACATCTGAATCGGCTCCTTATTTCTATTCCATGTAGGGTCTTCAGAGAGGTAATTACGCGACAGATGCTGTTGGAGTCTTACTCAAGGAAATAAAAAATAACACCAGGTACTGTGGAACTTGGACCGCATTATCTCCACGCTCTTTTCTACTTAGGTAGGGTGGGAAATCGAATCAGCCGACTGGCCCTTCAGTTTGATTTTCGTCGGATTCTTTGGCTGTAATCGCGGCCATTCTCTTGGCGTTTGATGCCGTTGGGTTGCACTGTTACCTCCCGAACACGATACTGAAGAGAGATTGTTCGATCCGAGTCCGGAACGAAATTTTAAACTTGTATGAAACAATTCAAATCTTGCCATATATCCACCTGCTTCCAACTTGGGACATATTCCGGGCAATTTTTTGCATTGAAACACTGTTCCCCGGGGCCTTTAAAACCCTTTTTTGTTTTCCTCTCTTGTTGATTTTATGTGAAATCTGTTTGTTTATTTGTTATTTATTTGTTTTTACAGTTTACGAGTGCTTTTTGCTGTCAACGAGTTTAATGGATTTTTCCTGAAAACTTCCTTCATGGATGCTAAGCAAAAATATGTATGCCTTCACTTAGCAGTTTTTATTATCTAATCATTTCTTTTTTCAATGAATTCTAACCTCCTTCTTTTCTCGTGCTGACACCCGCTTCTACCCGCCTTGCTATTGTTTCGCAATGTTTATATTCTGTAAGGTTAGAACTATTTGTTTTCGTCTTGTCCACCGTAAATCAAAAGGAGTTGTGATCGCGAATTCTGTCATATTCTTAATACAATGGAGCAATCAAATTTTTTACAAAGCAAAAATCAATCAGCTAACTTGACATGGCATGAAGCGTGACAGAACTCTGATTGCTACCAAACGCGGTTACGTTGCGTTTCCCTGTTATTTTCTGCCAAGTAACGGCGTAAAACAAAGAGAAATTCAAACTTTGCGGAAACACGAACACGCTACAGTTATTTTACATGTTTCTGGTGGACGTCCCGTGTTTGCTTAAGGCCTCTGAGTTTGACAGCGAAACAAAAAGTTAGCGCAAAACAGTTGGATCAATTTAGGTTTCGGGGAAACTGCCCAGCTATCCCTCCCGTAAGTTAACATTAACACTTACTTCTCGCTTAGGGCAAAATGTTGGCTTAGGGGAGGGGTAGGTGGGCAGTTTCCCAGAAATCTAAATTGCTCCAAACGTTGTTTTAAAAAAGGTAATGTTCTTTGTGTTTTCATTGATCGATCGATTGATTGATTGATTGATTTCAGATAAAACCCAAGAGACTTAGTTTAGTGCATCACTTTACAGAACTGTTAGATCCTTCTGAAGGTTTGGTAAGTAACCCAAACGCATTTTTTTAAAAGTGGCTAAGCTTAATCTTTTTCCTACGAAAAAGGTTAGTCGTTCAGCCCAGACAAAATGCTTGTTTGTTTTTGAGATACCAGTAGTTACCTGAAGTCAGTGTCTTATGGAACTCTAGTATCAGCTTAAGTTTCAGCTGTCGGTCTAATACGCATCACGTTCTTTTGAGTCTTCGTCTTCATTCATCTCAATATTTAATCCCTTGCAGAAACGCGGAGCAATGGTGTTTGCGTTATCGCGCACAGGAATGGAAAGAACCTACACAAAGTCTTGCGAGATTGCAGATCTTCTTGAAGAGGTGACACACAAAATCCTATCAATTCATTCTATATTTCTAATAAAGAGATTTTCATCTGATGCCAAAGAACTTTGTTAAATACTTTGCGTTGGCGTTGCTACCCTATGCACTTGCTTGAAAATCTTGCACCTCTTTCTCGCCTTGTTTGGTTTCATGGTTTTAACTAACAAGCCAAGCTACGGCTTGATTTGAACGATTTGACATCTTTGCGATGTGTTTTGGTGGGTCACATAAAATGCAGAACAAGTTTTAAAAATTTCAGATAATTTTGGAGGCGGAGTTAGGGCCTGTTTACACTCTAGGTTGATGAGGGCTGGGGTTCCCGACCTCTGTGTAAACAGGCCCTTACGCTTTTGCATGAGAGATTTTACCTTTCGTCTTCTTACATACCCGGGATGCCCGAGATCTTCTCGTCCACCATCGGCGAGGCACCCAAGATAATCCCTACAATTACAATAGTCGAAGCTGAAGAACACGATTCAGACGTTTTTTAGCAAACAAACAACCAAATTACACCATGCGACAGTACTGCTCAAGAGGTTTCTGCATTGGAATGGTCTTTTCACGGAATTTCGTACACAGATTCAACTTAGAAGAACATGTTCCCTCTCTGGAAGGGGAAGGTTTCATTTTCAGTTTTCTGATGCATAACGCCTGCATCCAAAACATCACGGAATTTTATTGTTTCTGAATTATATGGCACCCATCAGGCACTAAAAAATTTGTAGGCAAAATAGAAATGTCAAAACAGCGCCATGGCTACACTGCTAATCACTGATTTAAATTTCATCAGGCCGGTTTATCAGCAGTTGGAGATTTCAATGATGTTCTGGTGCCTCGTTATTATCAAGAAGAACTTGAATCCTGTCTTCAGTTTTACAGAAAGAGAGGCCTGCTATCTAAAGGTACTATCCAATAGCAGTAATCATGATAACTGAGGCCTTATGTTGCAAAAGAAGAGATTAGATAGTAAGGATTCTATCTCTTCTCGCTTACCAGCTCCTCCCCCCTCCCCCATCCTCATCGCCCCCCTACGCTTTGGCTCTTGTGAAAGTTCGTGTGTTCATGAGAAAATGAAGATACAACAAAATAGAGGACTGTACACTGTCTACTGTAGCAAATTGTATATCAGTTTTAGTCCCAAGTGAGCTACTCTCTATTATGTCGTAAACCAAAGTCACTTTGTTGGTTTCATCAATCCACAACAGTCGCAAGCGATTACAATGAAACGAAGGGCTGATATATTAGCCAACAAAAAACCATCGAGGTGCAAGGCCATAGTAATTGCTAGATCACTTTGAAGACTTCATTGAAGACCGCTGTACGGGCCATCCTGTCATTTAAAATTGGCCAGAGTGTTCTATGCGTGGGAGTCTTTGCCTGAGGCCACCGTTTTCGCGTTCCGCCTCCACACTTACGAATCTGGGAGTTCCACTTTAAAGCAGATTTGATTAATTTTTTCGACTCCTCTTGTCTTCATTTCAGATGTCAATTCTCGATTAACAAAGGAGGTGTCTTTTCTTTCTAATCACGAACCTAAACTCGTTAGTGACTTGTGTAGGCTGGGCTGAAAATTTGTAGCAAGAAAATTAAATTGTGTATGTAAATAAACCTCGTAGAAACTTAAAGTCTGCTTTTGCGTTATACCTTGGTACTCTTTAGCTAATATAAAGACGAATTTTTAAGGCTGGTTTTCACAGGCGACTGAATCGGACTTGTAAGCGGGGTCGTAAGAGCGCTTATTACTTAGTGAAAATCAAAAATCAAAGCCGCAATCGGAGTCGCAAGCTGAGTCATAAGCACAACAGAATCGGAAGAATCAGAACTTTTCCATTTTCTTCCGAATCTGCTTATTACTCCGTCGCTTATGATCTGGTGAAAACCAGACTGTTGGAGTCGGAAGCAGAAGGATAAACCAATCGCAATAATCGTTCCCACGCTTTGTGATTGGTAGAGATCTTCCGCTTGGGCTTGCGACTTCGACGAACTACGTAAGCGACGGAGTCGTAAGCGGAATTATAACGCTGCTTCAACTAGATTGCAATGCACCACGCTTCTGATTACGACTTCGTCTCCGCCGCTAGTGAAAATCAGCCTGCACGTGTCCAAAGCCAATCTGTCGCACCTGCTGCGATTTTTCTCACGTCCATTAAAAACACAACTCGTACAGTACGCTGTATCTTCTGTATGTGTACTGGGTATTTTTAGGGTGCCCTGTGTTTGACCGAGCATATAAGACACAAAAAATTGTCTGTTGCGTGGCCCAGTGCGATCCCAATTCGGTTGTCCTGCGTCTTAACAACTCTTAATTATAGTTTTTGTTTTTGTAGTAGTCGAGGTACGTTGACTTGCATGCGTTAAAAAAAATGGCGAAGTTTTGAGCTTGACGTTTGTGGGAAAGAAGACTTAGCAAAACTGTGCAAGCTTATCCAGTGGCGGATTCAGGGGAGGGGCCCGGGGGGCCCTCCCCCCCCTTATTTTTAGACCAAACTGAAGCCCGAAGGGCCGAAAAAAATTTTTTGGAGACTGCTCCCCCACCTTATCTCAGGGTCTGAATAACCGCCCCCCCCCCCCCCCCCTCCCCCCCCCAACTTATCTGAAGGTCTGGCGTCGCCACTGTTATCAGTGCATGCAAGAGCTAAACAAATAGGCATTGTCGCACTTCCAGCTTGCTTTGACCTGGGAATCGCAATAAATTTCGTACTTTACTTTCGTTCTGTGACACATTTTCGCCGGCTTCTTTTCTCCATCCTTCCTTCCTATTCAAACCCTACTTATAACATTTTGAATTGACCGTAAAATTAATTCTGAATACTGATTTCGAGTATGCAATGGGTAAACAAGTCAGAATGAAAAGAAACTAGTTCGCTGGCAAGAACAATAGCAGGGCCTAATTCTCAGTCCACAGCTCCGTAGCCCGTTCAGTAGTTTTGGAAATCAAACGTTTATTTTTAGATCTATGGCTCCGTGTGCGACCACCTCCCGTAAGCGACCACCTCCCATAAGCCACAACCATCCAAAACACCAAATTTTTTCCAGTCAAAGCCCTGTAGTTGGAAGCTCCCGTAAACGACCACCTCGCGTCAGAAAATGGGAACATTCTGAAACGACCACCTCGTGTATATAAGCGACCGCGACAACGTTTCGGGTTGATGGTATAAAAATGTTTCATTTTTTCTAACCTCTTGACTTATGGTGTGATCTCTATTTTTGCTGTATTTACTATGCTACTTACAATATAAGAACTTTTAGTGACAACATGGAACAACACATACCGTAACTAAGAAATTGCATGCAAAAAATTATCTTCTATAAAGTAGAGGTGTCCGGATCTCACAGACGAAACCCCCTGTGGTTCGATTCTTGTAAACGACCACCTTCCGTAAGCAACCACTAAGTTTTTGGGTGGTTGCTTACGGGAGGTTCGAGTTTAATGACAATACACAAACTGATAACGCATCCGACACTTAATTTGAGTATCGAATAATGTTTCTTCTCTGCTTTTTTGGACACTGTCTGTATGAGTTGGGTCCTAAAATTTGTCACTTGACTGTCAAGCTATTGAGAGATTCGAGGAGATGATTAATTGTTTAGCAGTGCAGAAATCAAAACTATTGCTTCTTTTTTTGTCTTGCGTCAAATGGGGTGGGCAAAATTCTCGACAACTGTAAAGTTATTGTTAACCTAATGCTTTGTTGGCGAAGTAATTAATTAAGACTTAGGTTTGTTGACATTTCATTGACCAACCTAAATAAGGGGGTGGTTTTTGTTTAATTTTGGTTTAGAAACAAAGTTTTGATAAAATTTCACAAAAGTGCCCTTGTTCACCATCGGTTGGTGATCATCCTCGGCCAAACTTCGCGATTTATTTTTTCGCATATTTCATATTTATTCATCAATTCGAACAACATGCAATTTGTCGGCGATAAAATAGATCTTTCTTATTGGCAGTGGTAATTAAAAAACACATCGTAATCAACCTTGCATTGCGCACAGTTATCTTAAAATTGAAATTACTTACGTAAATGTAAGGGAAGTCAAACAATAGACATCTCTGCAATTAGTTCCGTAGCGGTCGGGCAAATGTAAACAAAATCCCTTCTGTTAGTAAACTTTTATACTTCCAGGTAAATATCTTGAAAATGGTTCAGATGGTTGGCGGTTTTCTCCCGCATTCTACAAATATGATTTATTTTATCTGACTGTTGCCTCAGTGATGCGTGGCAAGCAAAAAGACTGATGATTGGGGATGATTAATTCAAATTAAATTATTTAATCTCAGCAAAGTCTTTTCAAAATGCTAATGCGTAGTTATTTGAAGAAGTTTACGCTCTAGTAATTTACATTTCGTAAAGGAACCAAGATAATAGCGCCAAAAAGAACACAAGTTTATTTAAACCACGACATAGGTGGTTTACAAAGGATCTCTCTTGCGACCTAAGAGCAACAGTGTGAAAGAGGGACTCTAAAAACGTCGCTACAAAATTTCTCTTAACGAGGAAGTATATTTATTGAGGACCTCATATTGGAGCTGTTTATCACGAAGATCATATCTTATGCTGATCTGTTTGTGCCTAATCCTTTTACAAGTTGATTACAGAAAGCTTCTTTTCACTGTCTTTGCCCCTGGTGTTTGCGACGAGCACAAATAGAATTTAGAGGCCAGTGTTTGGTTTATTTTTTGGGGTTTTTGGTGTACCTATTGCTGCCTGGAGCCTAAGATTACAACTTATAATCTGCTGCTTTCATCCACAGATCTGTAAACAGCTGGAGCAGTATTTGCAGCAAGAAGTCGGCGGGACACTATGAAAAGATGAAACCCAACATATCTAGCGCGAGACGTCCTCGTCTGATGTTCATCTTGCTGGTGGTAGTGTTAGCTTCTTTGAGATTTGAAAGTAAGTAATTTGATAAAATCACATGAATAGACTTAGTTAGAGTACTGAGGTCCGTGTGATCCTTTGGTTTACATACTATATGTACATTATGAGTACTTATGTTGTTATAGGGAAACCTGTTTGCCAGCATCTTGTAGGCCATTTCCAGTATTGAAGTGTTTCGAGAAATATTCATACGCAGAATTATATGTGTACATGTACCTATATTTGTGAGTGTGAATATATCGTAACGCTCAGTATTGATGAAAGCGCTTAAATTTTTCAGCTTTAGACACTTAATCGCGAATAGAAAGCAACGCAAGAATTAAGGAAGACAATTTTGCAAGGAATTAAAGTTCAAGATTTGAATGTGCCAGGTGTTGAGACTGGTAGCATTTTTTCCTCTTTACCTGCTTAAACAACCTGTCACCATTTTCCGCAATGTCTTGAAAGGTTTGGACACCGTTTTACTGGTAATGTAAAAGCTTCGCCATTTGTTACTTTATACGTAGTCTCCGTTGTCTCAATTTCGCCGTATCATTGTCTTGAGGTGCTAAAGAGGTGTTAAAATTTAGTTACGTAATGGCTCGTTTAACAGTTCAAAACCCTGCCCAACATAAATTCAATATAAAAAACTTTCTCTTTTTTCTGAGGGTATTATATATTCAAAAGAAGACGGCAAACATTAAGATCCAACAGTTGAAGTATATGAACAACTCAGTTAATAAAACTCTACAATTTAGCATTTTATCAGGACTATTATTCTTCGCGAGAATTCTTCTGCTAACAGCTGTAGGAAGGGTAGTAAATCCTCGCGAACAACCTGCCACTTGGAGGACCACACATGCCCATAGACAAATTTGCTTTTTATATACCTTCTTTTAAACTGTTCTCTCAAGACTATTACATTCAATGTATATTTTGCGAATAATTCCGTGTAGGTAAAACTACTGTCTCGCATGGCTGCCTTGTGTTATGTTGGCCATAGAACTGATCTTCCACCAGCATTTTTACTCGGAGACAGGATCAATATCGCTTAAACCGGACCATTTTGCGAGTTATCTGATAGAGAAACCCGCGTACATGTAATAGTTTAGACTGCTTCTGATGGTCATTTCCCCTTTAATTAAAACACGACAGATTTTATTTCCTTCACAAACCGGTACAGCTTTGAAGATGCAATTCAAACGAACCTTTTGGCAAGTTGTTTTGACGTTACTAGAGGGTTGCTAGGAAACAAAATTTTTTATAAAAAATTAATTGTAGCTCGCGTTTTTAATCCATCTCCTTCCTATAATTAAATGAATCTTTAAAAAACAGTTTTGGGAATTTAGGATATAGTAAGCCTATTAAAGGTTTACTGTTTTAATCCTGGATAAGGGTTCTGTTGTGTAAGATTAAAACATCTGTCTAGCGTTAACGCACATTGAGAATAAGATTCGTGAGAAATCGTGAGCATTCCGGCCCAGAGTACAGACAACGAATTGAGTCTACTAGGGTCCTGCCGGGTCAAAGTAATTTACCGAAACCTTGAATAAATTTAAAAGCAATAAAAGAGATTGAATGTTTGGCCATGGTTAAAAGGGCCGATATAGAAATTAGTTAATTTCTTGACGGGCAGTCATTACTGTATTTTTCCGTTTGCGATATCGGTTATCTTTATCACTGATCGTTTTTACCTTGAATCAGGAGCACCCAACGACTGTTTTCTGTAAAATATCTGTTCGGAGGAACAAATATGGCCTAGAATTTTCTATTGCTTGAAAAATGCTTAAAATTTCTAGAAGACTTTTCCATTCATGTTTAATTTTCGAAGCTTATCTAATACTTTTCCTTACAATTTTATGAAGTTTAGTTTTCTCGTTTCATTACTCAGGTTTGGTTATTTTTCATACAAAAAAAGGAAACCTAAAATTTTCGAATTCAAAAATGTGATGGAGAAAGGAATCAGAAAAATTCTCACTTTCCTAAAACGATAATTTGCATTTTAAATTTTCGGGAAACTAATACTGAAGCCCTTGTAACATCGAAAAGACTTAAGTTCCCCTAGGATGACCAACCAGACAGAAATTTTATAGCGCCGCTTGGAATGCATTTCTAAAGATCTAAAAGTACTCTGGATAGTCTAAAAAGTGTTTTAATGTATTTTGGAGGAGACGGTCGATGGGTACTCTTGTTGAATACGCGCTTTAAAACGCAAGTCAGTAGCACGAGAAGTTATCCGTGCTTTTGACCGCAAGCGCGACCGTGAATGAGAACCGCGTAAAACTATCGCATATGACGAACCTAAACACTAATGAACAAGAACAATAGTTAGGTTCCGCTTATGTGATGTCCGACGTTTAATACAGGCCCGCGTTAGCAATGTTTAGTTTTCCTGTTCCAGAGTACAGTATTAGTATAAATATAAGTCTGTCGCAGCGTCCATTTTCAAGCTTATAAACTGCACTATGTTTCGTGCAACGTACGAGAATAAGGAGGGTTCCCACACTGTATCTCTGTATAAATAAATAAATAAAATAAAATAAATAATTAAATAATGGTTTGGAGGTAGCACATCCACATAGTGGTTCTTCGTCTACATGATTCCTGGTCGAATTGGAATTAGGACAACGCATAAACATCATTTAACGTATAAATGTTCATGATTCTGTTCATGTATTAGGATTTAGTTGCCATTTAACTGCACTTCAATTCTTGTTTGCTCCCGAATTGTGGCAGGCACTCATTAGCCTGCATAACAGGCGGTTTGCGAGCCAAGTGAGGCGAACGCGACATTTTGCGCGAAGCTCGAGACGAGCACGATTTTTTTATTCTCCCCTCGTCTCACGCCTTCCGCTTGTTTCGCGCAAAATGCCGCGTTCGCCTCTCTTGGCTTACAAAGCGCCTGTTCTGTAGGCTAATTTTACTACACTTCAATTCTTGTTTGTTCCTGAATTGTGGCAGGCACTCATTTCAGGCGCTGCTCTGTTATCATTTCTCTCAGTTCGAGATTGATGAAACGCATTTTTTCTAACAATCTGCAAACCTCAGCTCATCCTCAGTGCAAAAAATTGTTTAACTCACAAGTGACGTAAAACAAACGAAATAAAGAAGTCAACACAATAGAAACTAGAAAAAAAAGTGGAAAACAAAGAAAAAGGTTCTTTCACCGAGGTAAATCCCAAAATTCAAGAAAAATCCAAGGTCATTTGTCAAATAGGGATAGTACAACATGAACGTACCGGCCAGGAGGTTTGATTTGGAAAGTCATAACTACAGAGGATTTCCTTATTCTATTCCTTCGTTGGGTTGCTCGTAATGCACTTGCCGGTCCTGAAGGGATTGCTATTGCTTCTTAAATTAGAAGTACTGTCGTGGGGGGCGAATATTTGAGGAGCTGTGGTTCGTTTCCTCCAGTCACTCTTCGTGACATCTTACTCCTCCACTGCAAACTCCAAAGGAACTACTATATTGTGTTAGTCCAGAAGAATTGTGGGCATCTGCACGTGGACAGAATTTTCATATTTTAACTTTTTCAGTCTAGTACATTAAAAGTAAAATGGAGGTTCTTTATTTCGATCTCCTTATTTTGGCTTGAGCAATTGCTGTTACTGAACTGAATCCTGACTGAAATATGAATTGTTGTTGATTTTCCCTTGAAGGCTGTCACGCTCAGACAAATCAAACAAAGATTGAGCAGACTCTCATAAAGGCCTTGTTTAAAAATTACGACTCTGAAGGAAGACCAGTCTTGAACCTGTCGGAACCTGTTTTGGTGAAGTTTGGAATTGTATACAGTAATCTTCACAGTTTGGTAAGTGTCTGCTTCTTCGTTCAACCTCACTCAAATCTCGGTTTACAATCAACAGCCAGAAATCAGGAAGTTGTCATGAGTATTTAGGCAACCAGGCTATCCTTTTCCAAAGTTTGCTTGTTTGCTTGTTTTACTCATTTATAGTTGTTTGTAACTTTGGTAGTAAAAAAGAGTACCAGCGATGAGACGATTATGTGTAAAAATGATAAAAATATATTCAGTCACCTAAACATGTGTTGCAGTGGCAGTAATCTTGCTTTATAATTTACAATTGTTGTTTTTCACGTTCCACTATTCGACTGCCCCAAATTAAGAAGTCAGCATTGTTGAGGCATACCTAGAAAAATTTTAAAACTCAATGTATTATTCGGAGGCTTCTTTTTCTTCCCCACCCGTCCCCGCCCCCCCCCCCCCCCCCTACCGCTGCCCTCCTTCCTTCTATCTTTGCTAAAATGCAGTAGAACTTTGACTCCGATCTGAGAAGAGAAATTGGCATAAGTAACCCCGTTGTTACTTAGCTTGATACTTTACCAATATGTTGTAGATTTACCAAATACGTTGCAAGTTACTAAAAGAATCCTTTCAATAGAAACTATGTATTAGGTGTTTCCATCATGGCAAACCTTTATTTTGGCGTAGTGGGTGGTTTATTGGTTGTTTTGAGAAACATAAAAATTGTAGACTTTTTGGCGACGTTTTTTGAAAACAATCTTAATCGGAAGCGAAGCATTTTAACGCAAAGAATCTCATTATCTTAGCAAAATCTATGAGGATTACTAACCAATCTCCATATACATTCTAGCCCATGTTTCCACTTCATGCCCAATTAAAACTCAGAAAAATAAAGCAAAATGCCTGAGCTATTTGACCACACCCATCAATCATTAAATTACACTTTGCGGCCGTGTTTCCTAGATTTTTACCTGTTTTGGAAAGCCTAGCTATGAGAGTTACGCCCTTTGAACTTTAGGCTTGTTCCAGACTCTTAAGTCATTCATTCGAATCGTTAGATTGAAAACCTTTCTATTTCACCTGTATATAGGTTCAGCTGTTGCCTTAAATGAAAACACTTTTGCCTTAACTAGTTGCAAAAACATATTCAGCAAAGGCAAGAAGAAGGTCCCTTTTTTGGACTAAAACATATTTTATCAAAAATAATCAAAACAGTGTTGTCATTTACGTACACAAAAACAACAGAAAGAATAAATAGAATGGCGGTAATCAATTTGTTTCGCCGGTGGGTGCCAGCCCTAATTTATGATCAATTTAGTCCTACTTTCCGTTTTTTTTTTTTTTTTTTTAATTAAGTGTCGTTTCCTGGTTATTGTTCTTACAAGCTTACTGTGTGTTATCTGCGTGACTTTCCTGTTTTTTAGGTCGATCAAATGAATCTAATTTAGTGAAGCCCTGGTAGGCAATTTTTACTGCAATGAAATAAAAACGGCTTCTTGTAAAATTTGCTGTTCAAAGGCAGGCAAAGTTTAAATTAACTATAAAGAATTAGCACCCCTACTCAAAGACGTTCCCGCCTTCTCTAAAATATTTAAGCACTTGGGATGTTGGGAGAACACGAGAAGTGCTTGTAAATCGCGAGCCAAAGGTGACTGATTTACAAGCTTTTCGAGTGTTCTCTCAACATCCCAAGTGGGTTATCACGCCGGTAAACCCATAGAAAAGTGTGGTCTATTGCTTTTACAAAATAACTTTAAGTTTTCTATGAGTTTACCGGCACAATAAACCATAGGTTTTTAACCAATCAGAACGCGCGTACTATCTTATTTATTTTATAAATATGTATATGTACACGAAAAATACTATTGACCTCTATAATGGTCGGGTTGTCGAACACCGTATGACTAAACCGGGGAGAGGGCACTCAAGAAGTTTTTATACGGGGAGTCGCCTCCCCGAGGTCCTATCCCTCCCCTTTTACATGCCATTTTTGTTATAGAAGGTGTCCCTTTTGTAGTTCTGTTGACAAATAGTACCCTTTTAAGTAACTAGTTCAGAACTCTGCATCCCATTTAACTGCCGTAAATGTACCGTCTTTTAAATATAAAGAAATCACAAAACAGAAAGGAGAAAAATGAATGATCAGAGAAAGTATTCCCAATGTAAATACCCTCTTTTATCTTTCTTAGGATGAGAAAAATCAAGTTTTAACAAGTAACGTGTGGATAAGACAGGTTGGTCAAGTAAACTTGGAAGCTAATAGACAATTCAATCGTAAATTACATAGCTTTCGTCGTTTCTCTGGACCTGATTTGGGATATGCATCGATAAAAGCCGATCTCAGAAATTTACCTCAAAAATACTGCAAAATATTTGTCCGCATGCGATTTTCTTGAATTTAAGTGGGATTCATTGAAATCAGTTTTGCAATAATCTATTTATTCCAGTCAAATCGAATTTTCAAATATTATTGCTGAATAATAACCAAGAGTTTTCCAAAGATTATCTAGCCATGGTCATAAAGCCGAAAAAGTTATGGGTCAAACCTTGTCATAGATAGCTATTAAATGGCCATCTGCGTGAGAGGCAATTTTAGAGGTGGACATTTTTGCCACGCGAACTTGGTAACGGAATTTTACGACTCCTCTTCAACAAACTATATTTTCGTACCCTTCCTTTACATCTGGGGCAAGGCGTTGTTACGGACTAGTATTCCATTAAGGGGTTGGTGCGAGGGTCGCATAAAGGCGCCTTATACCATCCAACCAGTTAGCGCACCGTGGCCGAATTATAACTCTTAACTTCTTATTGTTAATCATTGCAGCAATGGCACGATCCGTGGTTGTCTTGGGATCCTGCAAAGTACAATGGACTTAAATCCATCAACATCAGTCCTAATTTGGTTTGGAAGCCCGACATTATTCTTTATAACAGGTTAGGAAACGCACATGTATATTGTATATTGTCGAATACGCGCTGCAGACATGCAAGGTAAGGTAAGGTAGGGCTGAGGGATGCTCATTCCGTTTCCAAAAGAGCATGCCGGATTCAAAGAAGCACTTGTTTTAGTCGAATACGAGGTATTTTTTACAGTTAATACTGTATGCTTACATTGCCATTTTTTTCTTTCAAAAAAAAAATCATAAAAGTTGATTTGTAATTTCTTTGCATTGGTTAGAAGATTATTGTTTCGAATTCGCGGTTAGTTTGTAACGGGTGCTCCACTATTAGGTTCGGCTAAATCTATATATTATTTATTTCCCACAGCGTCAACGAAGAAGGAGATCACGGTGAACAGTACCTATTCGACACCAAAGTTATCGTCAGCAGTGATGGAACAGCCACGTGGTTCTCTCCTAATCTCATCCAAAGCTCCTGCAAAATCAATGTCAAATATTTTCCTTGGGATACACAAACTTGCAAACTCCAGTTCGGCTCGTGGACATTTGACGGGTTAAAACTTGACATCGTTTTCTATGAAGATGCTCCAAGGGCAGATCTAGGCTCCTTCACTCGGAATGGAGAATGGAACCTGTTGTCGGCTGAGGGGAAGAGAAATGTTATTTACTATAGTTGTTGCCCAGAACCTTACCCTAATCTCACGTTCGACATCAAAATCCAACGACGAACCTTGTTTTACATAAACAACTTGATTGTTCCTTGTATTATTTTGGCACTTCTCACAGCAACAGCGTTTCTGTTTCCGCCGGAAACGGGCGAAAGAATCTCCCTGATGATCACTATTCTATTGGGAATGACTGTGTTTATGACTGTAGTGGTGGAAGCCATACCCTCCACATCTGAAGTCACCCCACTTATCAGCATTTACTTCTCTGTAGTCATGGTGGTGATTTCCTTGGGTCTCCTATGCACGTGCATCTGTCTCAACCTTGAACATCATCACCCTAAAATGGAGCTAACCGGTTGGTGCCGGTATATCCTGTTTGACCTGATGGGACCTGTTTTGAGCAGGAGCTCGGTGAAGAGACTCAAGAGAAAACAACAGGAATACAACAGAGAAATTAAACTCAGCGCATGTTATTTGAAAGAAAACCAAGTCGCACCAGAAGAAGATAAAATTGCTATGACCGATGTTTCGCAGACCGAAATTAAGAACGTGAAAGTGGTTGGGAAAGAAATAAAAGTCGCGGGCATGGATAAAGTGACCAAGTTCATCGATAAGTCGTTATCTGAAGACAGAAGAAAACTGGAATGGCACATTGTCGTGAACATAATTGACAATTTCTTTTTCGTTGTTTTTCTTCTTACTATTACGGTTTGCTCGCTGATAATTTTGATGCCGAACACTGACAGCTAAAAGCAGATTGTTTTAATGATTATCCATGTACGCAGGGTTTTTAGTGACAAAGGCGTGGTGTTTAGACGACGATTTAGAAATCTTCAATTTATTAGGCATATTATATACTAGATTAAAATCCCACCCTCACCTCTCGCTGGCACAAGGAAGTTCCCGATTACTGTAGCATCGTCATCGTCATCATCATCGCCATTATCATCATCATCATCATTATCATCATCATGTTTAGGGTGTCCTGTGTTTGAGCGAACATATAAGACAAAAAAAATTGTCTGTTGCGTGGCCCAGTGCGATCCCAATTCGGTTGTCCTGTGTCTTAAAAAGTCTTAAAATAATTATAGTTTTTATTTTTGCAGTAGTCGGGGTACGTTGACTCGCATGCGGTTAAAAAAATAGCGAAGTTTTGAGCTTGAAGTTGGTGGGAAGGAAGACTTAGGAAAACTATGCAAGCTTTTCCAGTGGCGGATCCACCACCGCGGTCAAACGTCTAAATCGTTATTTTTGTTTTTTATTGCTGGGATTTCATTTACCAGTTAGAGAAAAATGGACAAAGATGTATAAATCAGTTAGTCAACATAACTATCTCTTTCCATTTTTCTCAAAATTTTGAGCTTTTTTCGCTGAAAACGCTTCGCGCTAAAAGAGAATCATGTTTGAAAATGGCGCCGATAATAACGTCAGCATCGGTTTTCAATCACTTGGAACTTTTTTAGTAAACTTTTAAAACGTTTAGTAAACTAACAGGACGTTGGTAATGCCCTAAACTTTCGATAGTGAAAGTGGCAACCTTAACTTTAAAGTATTTCGCTTAACTTTTGCAAATTTCACTCGTTTGACCGCTGTGAAGGCGGATCCAGGGATGGGGCCCCGGGGGGCCCGCCTCCCCCCCCTTATTTTTAGACCAAACTGAGACCTTATGTCAGGGTCTGGATGACCGCACCACCCCCCCCCCCCCCTTCCCCCCTTTATCAGAAGGTCTGGATCCGCCACTGTTATCAGTGCAAGAGCTAAACAAACTTCCAGCTTGCTTTGACCTGGGAATCGGAATAACTTTCTTACTTTACTTTCGTTCTGTGACACATTTTCGCCGGCTTCCTTTCTCCATTCTTCCTTCCTATTCAAACCCTACTTATAACATTTGACTAAACCGTAAAATTAGTTTTGAATACTGACTTCCGAGTATGCAATGGGTAAACAAGTCAGAAAGAAAAGAAACTAGTTCGCGTTCAGTTTACAGCTCCCGTAGCCCGTCCAGTAGTTTTGGAAATCAAACTTTTATTTTTAGATCTATGGCTCCATGTGCGACCACCTCCCGTAAGCGACCACCTGCCATCAGCCATAACCATCCAAAACACCACATTTTCCCTCATGTCAGAAAATGGAAACGTTCTGAAACGACCACCTCGTGTATATAAGCGACCGCGACAACGTTTCGGGTTGATGGCATAAAAACTTTTCATTTTTTCTAACCTCTTGACTCACGGTCTGATCTCTATTTTCGCTGTGTGTACTATGCTACTTACAATATAAGAACTTTTAGTGACAACATGGAACAACACATACCGTAACTAAGAAATTGCAACCAAAAAGTTATAGTCCATAAAATAGATGTGTCCGGATCTCACAGAAGAAACCCCAAGTGGTTCGATTCTTGTAAACGACCACCTTCCTAAGCAGCCACTAAGTTTTTGGGTGGTTGCTTACGGGAGGTTCGAGTTTAATGACAATACACAAACTGATAACGCATCCGACACTTAATTTGAGTATCGAATAATAATAATAATAATAATAATAACTTTATTTGAGTCTCAAATCATTCTAGCCGAGCACGAGTGCTGTACTAATTGGGGAGACTGTAAATCAAATAAATCAAATCAAATCAAATGTTGGTTTTTGAGGAGAGGGGAAAACCGGAGTTCCCGGAGAAAAACCTCTCGGAGCAGAGTAGAGAACCAACAAACTCAGCCCACATATGACGCCGGGTCCGGGAATCGAACCCGGGACACATTGGTGGAAGGCGAGCGCTCTCACCACTACACCAACCCTGCTCCCCCATAATAATAATGTTTCTTCTCTGCTTTTTTGGACACTGTCTGTATGAGTTGGGTCCTATAAAATTTGTCACTTGACTGTCAAGCTATTGAGAGATTCGAGGAGATGATTAATTGTTTAGCAGTGCAGAAATCAAAACCATTACTTCGTTTTTTGTCTTGCGTCAAATGGGGTGGGCAAAATTCTCGACAACTGTAAAGTTATTGTTAACCTAATGCTTTGTTGGCGAAGTAATTAATTAAGACTTAGGTTTGTTGACATTTCATTGACCAACCTAAATAAGGGGGTGGTTTTTGTTCAATTTTGGTTTAGAAACAAAGTTTTGATAAAATTTCACAAAAGTGCCCTTGTTTACCATCGGTTGGTGATCATCCTCAGCCAAACTTCGCGATTTCTTTTTTCGCATATTTCATATTTATTCATCAGTTCGAACAACATGCAATTTGTCGACGATAAAATAGATCTTTCTTATTGGCAGTGGTAATTAAAAAACACTTCGTAATCAACCTTGCATGGCGCACAGTTATCTTAAAATTGAAATTACTTACGTAAATGTAAGGGAAGTCAAACAATAGACATCTCTGCAATTAGTTCCCTAGCGGTCGGGCAAATGTAAACAAAATCCCTTCTGTTAGTAAACTTTTATACTTCCAGGTATATATCTTGAAAATGGTTCAGATGGTTGGCGGTTTTCTCCCACATTCTACAAATATGATTTCTTTTATCTGACTGTTGCCTCAGTGATGCGTGGCAAGCAAAAAGACTGATGATTGGGGATGATTAATTCAAATTAAATTATTTAATCTCAGCAAAGTCTTTTCAAAATGCTAATGCGTAGTTATTTGAAGAAGTTTACGCTCTAGTAATTTACATTTCGTAAAGGAACCAAGATAATAACGCCAAAAAGAACACAAGTTTATTTAAACCACGACATAGGTGGTTTACAAAGGATCTCTCTTGCGACTTAAGAGCAATGGTGTGAAAGAGGGACTCTAAAAACGTCGCTACAAAATTTCTCTTAACGAGGAAGTCTATTTATTGAGGTCTTCATATTGGAGCTGTTTATCACGAAGATCATATCTTATGCTGATCTGTTTGTGCCTGATCCTTTTACAAGTTGATTACAGAAAGCTTCACTGTCTTTGCCCCTGGCGTTTGCGACGAGCACAAATAGAATTTAGAGGCAAGTGTTTGGTTTATTTTTTGAGGTTTTTGGTGTACCTATTGCCGCCTGGAGCCTAAGATTACAACTTATAATCTGCTGCTTTCATCCACAGATCTGTAAACAGCTGGAGCAGTCTTTGCAGCAAGAAGTCGACGGGACACTGAAAAGATGAAACCCGACATATCTAGCGCGAGACGTCCTCGTCTGATGTTCATCTTGCTCGTGGTGGTGTTAGCTTCTTTGAGATTTGAAAGTAAGTAATCTGATAAAATCACATGAATAGACTTAGTTAGAGTACTGAGGTCCGTGTGATCCTTTGGTTTACATACTATATGTACATTATGAGTACTTATGTTGTTATAGGGAAACCTGTTTGCCAACATCTTGTAGGCCATTTCCAGTATTGAAGTGTTTCGAGAAATATTCATACGCAGAATAATATATTGCACATGTACCTATATTTGTGAATGTGAATATACCGTAACGCTCAGTATTGATGAAAGCGCTTAAATGTTTCAGCTTTAGACACTTAATTGCGAATAGAAAGCAACGCAAGAATTAAGGAAGACAACTTTGCAAGGAATTAAAGTTGAAGACTCGAATGTGCCAGGTGTTGAGACTGGTAGCATTTTTTCCTCTTTACTTGCTTAAACAACCTGTCACCATTTTCCGCAATGTCTTGAAAGGTTTGGACACCGTTTTACTGATAAGGTAAAAGCTTCGCAATTTGTTACTTTAATATGTAGACGTCGTTGTCTCAATTTCGCCGTATCATTGTCTTGAGGTGCTAAAGAGGTGTTAAAATTTAGTTACGTAATGGCTCGTTTAACAGTTCAAAACCCTACCCAACATAAATTCAATATAAAAAAAACTTTCTCTTTTTTCTGAGGGTATTATATATTCAAAAGAAGACGGCAAACATCAAGATCCAACAGTTGAAGTATATGAACAACTCATTTAATAAAACTCTACAAGTTAGCTTTGTATCAAGACTACTATTCTCCGCGAGAATTCTTCTTCTAACAGCTGTAGGAAGGGTAGTAAATCCTCGCGAACAACCTGTCACTTGGAGGACCAAACATGCCCCTATGGACAAATTTGCTTTTTATATACCTTCTTTTAAACTGTTCTCTCAAGACTATTACATTCAATGTATATTTTGGGAATAATTCAGTGTAGGTAAAACTACTGTCTCGCATGGCTGCCTTGTGTTATATTGGCCATTGAAATGATCTTCCACCAGCATTTTTACTCGGAGACAGGATCAATTAATATCGCTTATTAAAAACCGGACTATTTTGCGAGTTATTTGATTGAGAAACCCGCGTTCATGTAATAGTTTAGACTACTTCTGATGGTCATTTCTCTTTTAATTAAAACACGACAGATTTTATTTCCTTCACAAAGCGGTACCGCTTTGAAGATGCAATTCAAACGAGCCTTTTGGCAAGTTGTTTTGACGTTACTAGAGGGTTGCTAGGAAACAAAAATTTTTATAAAAAATTAATTGTAGCTCGCTTTACATCTCCTTCCTAGGTTTTGGGAATTTAGGATATAGTACGCGTTTTTATACGGTAATATTGTTTTTATCCTGGATAAGGGTTCTGTTGCGAAAGTTTAATACATCTGTCTAGCGTTAACGCACATTAAGAATGAGATTCGTGAGAAATCGTAAGCATTCCGGCCCTGAGTACAGACAACGAATTGAGTTTACTAGGGTCCTGCCGGGTCAAAGTAATTTATCGAAACTTCGAATAAATTTAAAAGCAATAAAAGAGATTGAATGTTTGGCCATGGTTGAAAGAGCCGATATAGAAATTAGTTGATTTCTTGACGGGCAGTAAATTACTGTATTTCTCAGTGCGCGATAAAGTTTATCTTTATCACTGCTCGTTTTTACCTTGAATCAGGGGCAACCAACGACTGTTTTCTGTAAAATATCTGTTCGGAGGAGCAAATATGGCCAAGAATTTTCTATTGCTTCAAAAATGCTTAAAATTTCTAGAAGAACTTTCCATTCATGTTTAATTTTCGAAGCTTATCTAATACTTTTCCTTACGATTTTATGAAGTTTAGTTTTTCACGTTTCATTACTCAGGTTTGGTTATTTTTCATACAAAAAAAAGTAAACCTAAAATTTTCGAATTTAAAAATGTGATGGAGAGAGGAATCAGAAAAATTCTCACTTTCGTAAAATGACAATTTGCATCTAAAATTTTCGGGAATACTGAAACCCTTATAATTTCGAAAAGACTTAAGTTCCCCTAGGATGACCGAACAGACACAAATTTTATAGCGCCGCTTGGAACGCATTTCTAAAGATCTAAAAGTACTCTGCATAGTCTAAAAAGTGTTTTAATGTATTTTGGAGGAGACGGTCAATGGGTACTCTTGTTGAATACGCGCTTTAAAACGCAAGTCAGTCGTACAAGAAGTTATCCGTGCGTTTGACCGCAAGCGGGACGGTGAATGTGAACCGCGTAATTTATATCACATATGCCAAACCTAAACACTAATGAGCGAGAACAATAGTTGGGTTCCGCTTTCCAGAGTATTAGTATAAATATAAGTCTGTCGCATCGTCCATTTTCAAGCTTATAAACTGCACTATGTTTCATGCAACGTACGAGAATAAGGAGGGTCCCCACACTGTATCTCTGTATAAATATATGAATAAAATAAAATAAATAAATAAATAACAATTTGGAGGTAGCACATCCACATAGTGGTTCTTCGTCTACATGATTCCTGGTCGAATTGGAATTAGGACAACGCATAAACATCATTTAACGTATAAATGTTCATGATTCTGTTCATGTATAGGATTTAGTTGCCATTTAACTGCACTTCAATTCTTGTTTGCTCCCGAATTGTGGCAGGCACTCATTTCAGGCGCTGCTCTGTTATCCTTTCTCTCAGTTCGAGATTGATGAAACGCATTTTTTCTAGTATTATAAACTTAAAAGTTACCCTGACAGTCCGGAAACTTCAGCTCATCCTCAGTGCAAAAAATTGTTTAACTCACAAGTGACGTAAAACAAACGAAATAAAGAAGTCAACACAACAGAAACAAAAAAAAAAGTGGAAAACAAAGAAAAAGGTTCTTGCACCGAGGTAAACCCCAAAATTCAATAAAAATCCAAGGTAATTTGTCAAATAGGGATAGTACAACATGAACGTACCGGCCAGGAGGTTTGATTTGGAAAGTCATAACTACAGAGGATTTCCTTCTTCTATTCCTTCGTTGGGTTGCTCGTAATGCACTTGACGGTCCTGGAGGGATTGCTATTGCTTCTTAAATTAGAAGTACTGTCGTGGGGGGCGAACATTTGGGGAGCTGTGGTTCGTTTCCTCCAGTCACTCTTCGTAACATCTTACCCCTCCACTGCAAACTCCAAAGGAACTACTATATTCAGGGGCACCCAACGACCGTTTTCTGGGAAATGATCTGAAATGGCTCGTTATGCATCCTGGAGTGCTTTAAAAGCAATATAAATCAATAATTCGCATCGCTAAAAAAATTTGATCTGTTCGGTCGGCCTAGGAGTGGTTTGAACCTCTCGAATTTTTTAGGGCTGGTTTTCACCTTTCCCGAAAATAACAGCCTACAGTGAAAGCTTTTCGAAAACGTAAGATTACCTGACGAGCTTTTCCCTTAGCCGAAATTTTTAGGGGTCCTTTCAATTTTTTTTCCGAAAACTCTATCTCTTGTGGGAATGTCTTCGAATTTTCTAGCGCGACGTAGAATGTATAGAAAATTCTAGGTGTAATAATAAGAATAATTATAATAAAAAAATAAGAAGAACAAAAATAAGAACAATAGAAAAGGCATTTAAGTGATTTTAATGCCAGTTTCAAACGTCTTGTACCCTGCTGAACTCAATTCGCACGACACTTACTGAAAAATCTGAAATACGGCATGGCACTGACTGATTAGCCGGGTTTTTTGCTATTTTTAGTTTACGAAAGTTTCTAGGTCCCGAAATCAGAATCTAGAGATTACTACAAAATCCGAAATTCTTAGGTGAACAAACCACACAAATCCCGAAACTCTGAGCCCAACGAACAGTCACCACGAAACATTTTCGAAATTTTTAGCTGTTCTTGGGCTCTCGAACATTTTAGCCATTCTAGAGGGCTCAGAACAGATATTTCCCAGAAAACGGTCGTTGGGTGCCCCTGTATATTGTATCAGTCCAGAAGAATTGTATACATCTGCACGTGGACAGAATTTTCATATTTTAACTTTTTCAGTCTAGTAGCTTAAAAGTAAAATGGAGGTTCTTTATTTCGATCGCCTTATTTGGCTTGAGATATTGCTGTTACTGAACTGAATCCTGACTGAAATATGAATTGTTGTTGATTTTCCCTTGAAGGCTGTCACGCTCAGACAAATCAAACAAAGATTGAGCAGACTCTCATAAAGGCCTTGTTTAAAAATTACGACTCTGAAGGAAGACCAGTCTTGAACCTGTCGGAACCTGTTTTGGTGAAGTTTGGAATAGCATACAGTAATCTTCACAGTTTGGTAAGTGTCTGCTTCTTCGTTCAACCTCACTCAAATCCCGGTTTACAATCAACAGCTAGAAATCAGGAAGTTGTCATGAGTATTTAGGCAACCAGGCTATCCTTTTCCAAAGTTTGCTTGTTTGCTAGTATCATGGTGTTTTACTTATTTATAGTTGTTTGTAACTTTGGTAGTAAAAAAGAGTACCAGCGGTGAGACGATTATGTGTAAAAATGATAAAAATATATTCAGTGACCTAAACATGTGTTGCAGTGGCACTAATCTTGCTTTATAATTTAGAATTTTTGTGTTTCACGTTCCACTATTCGACTGCCCCAAATTAAGAAGTCAGCGTTGTTGAGGCATACCTAGAAAAATTTTAAAACTCAATGTACTATTCGGATGCTTGTTTTTCTTTCCCACCACCGCCCCCCCCCCCCCCCCCCCCCTCCTCTCTACCGCCACCTTCCTTTCTTCTATATTTGCTCAAATGCAGTCAAACTTTGACTGCGATCTGAGAAGAGAAATTGGCAAAAGTAACCCCGCTGCTACTTAGCTTGACACTTTACCAATATGTTGTAGATTTACCAAATACGTTGGAAGTTACCAAAAGAATCCTTTTAATAGAAACTATGTGTTGGGTGTTTCCATCATGGCAAACCTTTATTTTGGCGTTGTGGGTGGTTTATTGGTTGTTTTGAGAAACATAAAAACTGCAGACTTTTTGGCGACGTTTTTAAAAAACAATCTTAATCGGAAGCGAAGCATTTTAACGCAAAGAATCTCATTATCTTGGCAAAATCTATCCAGATTACTAACCAATCTCTGTATAAATTCTTGCCCATGTTTCCACTTCATGCCCAATTAAAACTCAGAAAAAAAAGCAAAATGTCTGAGCTATTTGACCGCACCCATCGATCATTAAATTACACTTTGGCGGCCGTGTTTCCTAGATTTTTACCTGTTTTGGAAAGCCTCGCTATAAGAGTTACGCCCTTTGAACTTTAGGCTTGTTCCAGACTCTTACGTCATTCATTCGAATCGTTAAATTGAAAACCTTTCTATTTCACCTGTATATAGGTTCAGCTGCTACCTTAAATGAAAACACTTTTGCCTTAACTAGTTGCAAAAATATATTCAGCAAAGGCAAGAAGAAGGTCCCTTTTTGGACTAAAACATATTTTATCAAAAATAATCAAAAGAGTGTTGTCATTTACGTACACAAAAACAACAGAAAGAATAAATAGAATGGCGGTAATCAATTTGTTTCGCCGGTGGGTGCCAGCGCTAATTTATGATCAATTTAGTCGTACTTTCCGTTTTTTTTTTTTAAATTAAATGTCATTTCCTCGTTATTGTTCTTACAAGCTTTACTGTGTGTTATCTGCGTGACTTTCCTGTTTTTTAGGTCGACCAAATGAATCTAATTTAGTGAAGCCCTGGAAGGCAATTTTTACTGCAATGAAATAAAAACATCTCTTCTTGATAAATTTGCTGTCCAAAGGCAGGGAAAGTTTAAATTAACTATAAAGAATTAGCACCCCTACTCAAAGACGTTCCCGCCTTCTCTAAAATATTAGTCATACGGTGTTCGACAACCCGACCATTATAGAGGTCAATAGTATTTTTCGTGTACATATACATATTTATAAAATAAATAAGATAGTACGCGCGTTCTGATTGGTTAAAAACCTATGGTTTATTGGGCCGGTAAACTCATAGAAAACTTAAAGTTATTTTGTAAAAGCAATAGACCACACTTTTCTATGGGTTTACCGGCGTGATAACCCACTTGGGATGTTGAGAGAACACGAGAAAAGCTTGTAAATCACGAGCCGAAGGTGACTGATTTACAGAATGATGATAGAATGATGATCAGAGAAAGAATTCCCAATGTAAACACCCTTTTTTATCTTTCTTAGGATGAGAAAAATCAAGTTTTAACAAGTAACGTGTGGATAAGACAGGTTGGTCAAGTAAACTTCGAAGCTAATAGACAAATGATTAGTAAATTACATAGCTTTCGTCGTTTCTCTGGAACTGATTTGGGATATTTATCGATAAAAGCTGATCTCAGAAATTTACCTCAAAAATACTGAGAATGATTTTCTTGGATTTAAGTGGGCTTCATTTAAATCAGTTTTGCAATAATCTATTTATTCCAGTCAAATCGAATTTTCAAATATTATTGCTGAATAATAACCACGACTTTTCCAAAGGTTATCTAGCCATGGACATAAACCCGAAAAAGTTATGGGTCAAACCTTGTCATAGATAGCTATTAAATGGCCATCTGCGTGAGAGGCAATTTTAGAGGTGGACACTTTTGCCACGCGAACTTGGTAACGGAATTTTACGATTCCTCTTCAACAAACTATATTTTCGTACCCTTCCTTTACATCTGGGGCAAGGCGTTGTCACGGACTAGTAATCCATTTAAGGGGTTGGTGCGAGGGTCGCATAAAGGCGCCTTATACCATCCAACCAGTTAGCGCACCGTGGCCGAATTATAACTCTTAACTTCTTATTGTTAATCATTGCAGCAATGGCACGATCCGTGGTTGTCTTGGGATCCTGCAAAGTACAATGGACTTAAATCCATCAACATCAGTCCTAATCTGGTTTGGAAGCCCGACATTATTCTTTATAACAGGTTAGGAAACGCACATGTATATTGTATATTGTCGAATACGCGATGCAGACATGCAAGGTAAGGTAAGGTATGGCTGACAGCTGCTCATTCCGTGTCCAAAAGAGCATTTTTTGGAAGTCGAAGGCAGAAGCTGGTCATCCGGATTCAAAGAAGCAATTATTTTAGTAGAATACGAGGTATTTTTACTGTTAATATTGTATGCTTATATTGGCATTTTTTTTCTTTCAAAGCGAAAACTCATAAGAGTTGATTTGTAACTTCTTTGCATTGGTTAGAAGATTATTGTTTCGAGTTCGCGGTTAGTTTGTAACGGGTGCTCCACTATTAGGTTCGGCTAAATTTGTATATTATTTATTTCCCACAGCGTCAACGAGGAAGGAGATCGCGGTGAACAGTACCTATTCGACACCAAAGTTATCGTCAGCAGTGATGGAACAGCCACGTGGTTCTCTCCTAATCTCATCCAAAGCTCCTGCAAAATCAATGTCCGATATTTTCCTTGGGATACACAAACTTGCAAACTCCAGTTCGGCTCGTGGACATTTGACGGGTTAAAACTTGACATCGTTTTCTATAGAGATGCTCCAAGGGCAGATCTAAGCTCCTTCATTCGGAATGGAGAATGGAACCTACTGTCGGCTGAGGGGAAGAGAAACGTTCTTTACTATAGTTGTTGCCCAGAACCTTACCCTGATCTCACGTTCGAAATCAGAATCCAACGACGAACATTGTTTTACATAAACAACTTGGTTGTTCCTTGTATTGTTTTGGCACTTCTCACAGCAACAGCGTTTCTGTTTCCGCCGGAAACGGGCGAAAGAATCTCCCTGATGATCACTATTCTATTGGGAATGACTGTGTTTATGATTGTAGTGGTGGAAGCCATACCTTCCACATCCGAAGTCACCCCACTTATCAGCACTTACTTCTCTGTAGTCATGGTGGTGATTTCCTTGGGTCTCCTGTGCACGTGTATCTGTCTCAACCTTGAACATCATCACCCTAAAATGGAGCTAACCGGTTGGTGCCGGTATATCCTGTTTGACCTGTTGGGACCTGTTTTGAGCAGGAGCTCGGTGAAGAGACTCAAGAGAAAACAACAGGAATACAACAGAGAAATTAAACTCAGCGCATGTTATTTGAAAGAAAACCAAGTCGCACCAGAAGAAGATAAAATTGCTATGACCGATGTTTCGCAGACCGAAATTAAGAACGTGAAAGTGGTTGGGAAAGAAATAAAAGTCGCGGGCATGGATAAAGTGACCAAGTTCATCGATAAGTCGTTATCTGAAGACAGAAGAAAACTGGAATGGCACATTGTCGTGAACATAATTGACAATTTCTTTTTCGTTGTTTTTCTTCTTACTATTACGGTTTGCTCGCTGATAATTTTGATGCCGAACACCGACAGCTAAAAGCAGATTGTTTTTAATATTATCCATGTACGCAGGGTTTTTAGTGACAAAGGCGTGGTGTTTAGACGACGATTTATAAATCTTCAATTTATTACGCATATTATATACTACCGTAAAAACTCGTGTATAAGCCGCACTCGTGTATAAGCCGCACCCCCAACTTTCAAGCATGATTTTGAAAAAAAAAACAAACAAAAATGAGCTTTTGTAAAAAAGGTGATCGTTTGTTCGCGCATCAAAATGTTCACAAATAAACTTGAGGAAATTTAATGTTGTGTATTTGCAGTGACATTTTAAATAAGTTAATCAACTCTGAAATACCTTTTAAAAGGTTCTCTTTAATCAATTTCCCCATTTCCAACGAAAGACAACAGTTCTCTTCATTGCTAAAGCCCACAGTTGAAATGAAAATGGAACGAAAATAAAGCGCTGGAGAATGCTACAAAACGATTGCTTAGTAACCACGCGTTTATTTGACGAGGGAAGTCTGGACACCAGAGAAGGACACAAGTAAACAAATGCTAGACTTGTGAAGACTGTATTTTACAAAACTGAATAATATATTTACAAGTAACAGGTACAGATATCTTGAAACGGTCGGCCATTTGCCTCGCGAATTCTCTCGAATAGCGTGGTATTTTCTTGCACGTAGTGGGGAAATCAGCGTTGAAGTGATCAAGTAAGATAATTAAGTATTCCATCCTACGCGATGAGCCGTGACGTTCACCGTTTCGGCTCTCACTGCTATCTGTTACGACAAGCCAACTATTAGCATATTCCTGATATTTCTTCGGAAAGTAATCGAGAGTTCTTTTTTATGCAAATTTATATCTTTTGCTGGTTGTGCACGTGCATATGAAACTTGAAAACAATGCCAGTGAATAATGAGGACGCTCACTTGTAAACACAAAATCTAGGGGGAAAATTGGTTATATTTGAGGTCCTATTTAAATGCCTTCCCTATTTTCAATGTTCTTAAAACTTGCAGGGAATATTTCTTGACGATTGATCTCGGGATTGTCGAATTTATAAAAAAATTTATCGAGCGGTTTTTGGAAAAATGCGAAATTTTTAGGCATTGACCAAATTACGTCCAAAAACTGTATCAAAAGCAGCTAAATGCAAGTTAATAAAATTCTTCTTACTCGCGATCGCCCAGAGCAATTCCCCTCTTTTTTCGTATGCAGTTTTCAATGGAGTCAAACCACTATGAGATGAAGCCTCGTTCCCAAAGCTTATCATTTTCTTAAAATATTAGGGAATTGTGTAGGTAGCATGCTATTTCACTGTTTTTATCATTCTTAAAACTACATTTCAAAATATTTCGAAAACGCTCTCATAGAATTTGTTCAAACTTTACCATAATGGAGGCAATTATAGCAGGTACATACTCCCTTAAGCGATTTCATCAAAAAACTCCTGGAACAGAGAAACACAAAGATACATGAAAAACGTCATTACGTCATTACGTTGCCATGGCGACTCCGATTGCAATAAAACCCAGATCATAAGAAATTTTCATCTTTATGTAATACAGTTGTGGTAACCTTTTTTCCATATCTTTACTCATGCCGACGTAGTTAATGCTCAAAGTTGGAAGGTATTAACCCCAAAAAATCCAGTCGAGCCACCTTAAGAGCAACGGTGTGAAAGAGGGACTCTAAAAACGTCGCTACAAAATTTCTCTTAACGAGGAAGTATATTTATTGAGGACTTCATATTGGAGCTGTTTATCACGAAGATCATATCTTATGCTGATCTGTTTGTGCCTAATCCTTTTACAAGTTGATTACAGAAAGCTTCTTTTCACTGTCTTTGCCCCTGGCGTTTGCGACGAGCACAAATAGAATTTAGAGGCAAGTGTTTGGTTTATTTTTTGAGGTTTTTGGTGTACCTATTGCCGCCTGGAGCCTAAGATTACAACTTATAATTTGCTGCTTTCATCCACAGATCTGTAAACAGCTGGAGCAGTCTTTGCAGCAAGAAGTCGGCGGGACACTATGAAAAGATGAAACCCGACATATCTAGCGCGAGACGTCCTCGTCTGATGTTCATCCTGCTGGTGGTGGTGTTAGCTTCTTTGAGATTTGAAAGTAAGTAATTTGATAAAATCACATGAATAGACTTAGTTAGAGTACTGAGGTCCGTGTGATCCTTTGGTTTACATACTATATGTACATTATGAGTACTTATGTTTTTATAGGGAAACCTGTTTGCCAGCATCTTGTAGGCCATTTCCAGTATTGAAGTGTTTCGAGAAATATTCATAAGCAGAATAATATGTGTACATGTACCTATATTTGTGAGTGTGAATATATCGTAACGCTCAGTATTGATGAAAGCGCTTAAATTTTTCAGCTTTAGACACTTAATCGCGAATAGAGAGCAACGCAAGAATCGAGGAAGACAATTTTACAAGGAATTAAAGTTCAAGACTCGAATTAATGTGCCAGGTGTTAAGACTGGTAGCATTTTTTCCTCTTTACTTGCTTAAACAACCTGTCACCATTTTCCGCAATGTCTTGAAAGGTTTGGACACCGTTTTACTGATAATTTAAAAGCTTCGCCATTTGTTACTTTATATGTAGTCTTCGTTGTCTCAATTTCGCTGTATCATTGTCTTGAGGTGTTAAAGAGGTGTTAAAATCTAGTTACGTAATGGCTCGGTTAACAGTTCAAAACCCTGCCCAACATAAATTCAATATAAAAAACTTTCTCTTTTTTCTGAGGGTATTATATATTCAAAAGAAGACGGCAAACATTAAGATCCAACAGTTGAAGTATATGAACAACTCAGTTAATAAAACTCTACAAGTTAGCTTTGTATCAAGACTATTATTCTCCGCGAGAATTCTTCTGCTGACAGCTGTAGGAAGGGTAGCAAATCGTCGCGAACAGCCTGTCACTTGGAGGACCATACACGTCCCCGTGGACAAATTTGCTTTTTATATACCTTCTTTTAAACTTCTCTCTCAAGACTATTACATTCAATGTATATTTTGGGAATAATTCAGTGTAGGTAAAACTACTGTCTCGCATGGCTGCCTTGTGTTATGTTGGCCATAGAACTGATCTTCCACCAGCATTTTTACTCGGAGACAAGATCAATATCGCTTAAACCGGACCATTTTGCGAGTTATCTGATAGAGAAACCCGCGTACATGTAATAGTTTAGACTGCTTCTGATGGTCATTTCCCCTTTAATTAAAACACGACAGATTTTATTTCCTTCACAAAGGGGTACAGCTTTGAAGATGCAATTCAAACGAGCCTTTTGGCAAGTTGTTTTGACGTTACTAGAGGGTTGCTAGGAAACAAATATTTTTATAAAAAATTAATTGTAGCTCGCTTTTTCTATCCATCTCCTTCCTAGAATTAAATCAATCTTTAAAAAACGGTTTTGGGAATTTAGGATATAGTAAGCGTATTAAAGGTTTACTGTTTTAATCCTGGATAAGGGTTCTGTTGTGTACTGAAGATTAAAACATCTGTCTAGCGTTAACGCGCATTGAGAATAAGATTCGTGAGAAATCGTGAGCATTCCGGCCAAGAGTACAGACAACGAATCGAGTTTACTAGGGTCCTACCGGGTCAAAGTAATTTACCGAAACTTCCAATAAATTTAAAAGCAATAAAAGAGATTGAATGTTTGGCCATGGTTGAAAGGACCGATATAGAAATTAGTTAATTTCTTGACGGGCAGTCATTACTGTATTTTTCCGTGCGCGATATCGGTTATCTTTATCACTGATCGTTTTTACCTTGAATCAGGAGCACCCAAAGACTGTTTTCTGTAAAATATCTGTTCGGAGGAGCAAATATGGCCTAGAATTTTCTATTGCTTGAAAAATGCTCAAAATTTCTAGAAGACCTTTCCATTCATGTTTAATTTTCGAAGCTTATCTAATACTTTTCCTTACGATTTTATGAAGTTTAGTTTTTCAGGTTTCATTACTCAGGTTTGGCTATTTTTCATACAAAAAAAGGAAACCTAAAATTTTCGAATTCAAAAATGTGATGAAGAAAGGAATCAGAAAAAATTTCACTTTCGTAACACGATAATTTGCATTTTAAATTTTCGGGAAACTAATACTGAAGCCCTTGTAACATCGAAAAGACTTAAGTTCCCCTAGGATGACCAACCAGACAGAAATTTTATAGCGCCACTTGGAATGCATTTCTAAAGATCTAAAAGTACTCTGGATAGCCTAAAAAGTCAAGTTTTAATGTATTTGGAGGAGACGGTCGATGGGTACTCTTGTTGAATACGCGCTTTAAAACGCAAGTCAGTCGCACAAGAAGTTATCCGTGCGTTTGACCGCAAGCGCGACCGTGAATGAGAACCGCGTAAAACTATCGCATATGACGAACCTAAACACTAATGAACAAGAACAATAGTTAGGTTCCGCTTATGTGATGTCCGACGTTTAATACAGGCCCGTGTCAGCAATATTTACTTTTCCTGTTCCAGAGTATTAGTATAAATATAAGTCTGTCGCAGCGTCCATTTTCAAGCTTATAAACTGCACTATGTTTCATGCAACGTACGAGAATAAGGAGGGTTCCCACACTGTATCTCTGTATAAATAAATACATAAAATAAAATAAATAATTAAATAACGATTTGGAGGTAGCACATCCACATAGTTGTTCTTCGTCTACCTGATTCCTGGTCGAATTGGAATTAGGACAACGCATAAACATCATTTAACGTATAAATGTTCATGATTCTGTTCATGTATTAGGATTTAGTTGCCATTTAACTGCACTTCAATTCTTGTTTGCTCCCGAATTGTGGCAGGCACTCATTAGCCTGCATAACAGGCGCTTTGCAAGCCAAGTGAGGCGAACGCGAAATTTTGCGCGAAGCTCGAGACGAGCACCATTTTTTATTCTCCCCTCGTCTCGCGCCTTCCGCTCGTTTCGCGCAAAATGCCGCGTTCGCTTCTCTTGGCTTACAAAGCGCCTGTTGTGCAGACTAATTTTACTACACTTCAATTCTTGTTTGCTCCTGAATTGTGGCAGGCACTCATTTCAGGCGCTGCTCTGTTATCCTTTCTCTCAGTTCGAGATTGATGAAACGCATTTTTTCTAGTATTATAAACTTAAAAGTTACCCTGACAATCTGCAAACCTCAGCTCATCCTCAGTGCAAAAAATTGTTTAACTCACAAGTGACGTAAAACAAACGAAATAAAGAAGTCAACACAATAGAAACTAGAAAAAAAAAAGTGGAAAAAAAAGAAAAAGGTTCTTTCACCGAGGTAAACCCAAAAATTCAACAAAAATCCAAGGTCATTTGTCAAATAAGGATAGTACAACATGAACGTACCGGCCAGGAGGTTTGATTTGGAAAGTCATAACTACAGAGGATATCCTTATCCTGTTCCTTCGTTGGGTTGCTCGTAATGCACTTGACGGTCCTGGAGGGATTGCTATTGCTTCTTAAATTAGAAGTACGGTCGTGGGGGGCGAACATTTGGGGAGCTGTGGTTCGTTTCCTCCAGTCACTCTTCGTGACATCTTACTCCTCCACTGCAAACTCCAAAGGAACTACTATATTGTATCAGTCCAGAAGAATTGTATGCATCTGCACGTGGACAGAATTTTCATATTATAACTTTTTCAGTCTAGTAGCTTAAAAGTAAAATGGAGGTTCTTTATTTCGATCTCCTTATTTTGGCTTGAGCAATTGCTGTTACTGAACTGAATCCTGACTGAAATATGAATTGTTGTTGATTTTCCCTTGAAGGCTGTCACGCTCAGACAAATCAAACAAAGATTGAGCAAACTCTCATAAAGGCTTTGTTTAAAGATTACGACTCTGAAGGAAGACCAGTCTTGAACCTGTCGGAACCTGTTTTGGTGAAGTTTGGAATAGCATACAGTAATCTTCACAGTTTGGTAAGTGTCTGCTTCTTCGTTCAACCTCACTCAAATCCCGGTTTACAATCAACAGCTAGAAATCAGGAAGTTGTCATGAGTATTTAGGCAACCAGGCTATCCTTTTCCAAAGTTTGCTTGTTTGCTAGTATCATGGTGTTTTACTTATTTATAGTTGTTTGTAACTTTGGTAGTAAAAAAGAGTACCAGCGGTGAGATGATTATGTGTAAAAATGATAAAAATATATTCAGTGACCTAAACATGTGTTGCAGTGGCACTAATCTTGCTTTATAATTTAGAATTTTTGTGTTTCACGTTCCACTATTCGACTGCCCCAAATTAAGAAGTCAGCGTTGTTGAGGCGTACCTAGAAAAATTTTAAAACTCAATGTACTATTCGGATGCTTGTTTTTCTTCCCCACCACTCCCCCCACCCTCTCTCCCCCCTCCTCTCTAGCGCCACCTTCCTTCCTTCTATATTTGCTTAAATGCAGTCGAACTTTGACTGCGATCTGAGAAGAGAAATTGGCAAAAGTAACCCCACTGCTACTTAGCTTGATACTTTACCAATATGTTGTAGATTTACCAAATACGTTGGAAGTTACCAAAAGAATCCTTTTAATAGAAACTATGTATTGGGTGTTTCCATCATGGCAAACCTTTATTTTGGCGTTGTGGGTGGTTTATTGGTTGTTTTGAGAAACATAAAAACTGTAGACGTTTTGGCGACGTTTTTAAAAAACAATCTTAGTCGGAAGAGAAGCATTTTAACGCAAAGAATCTCATTATCTTGGCAAAATCTATCCAGATTACTAACCAATCTCTGTATAAATTCTTGCCCATGTTTCCACTTCATGCCCAATTAAAACTCAGAAAAATAAAGCAAAATGCCTGAGCTATTTGACCACACCCATCAATCATTAAATTACACTTTGCGGCCGTGTTTCCTAGATTTTTACCTGTTTTGGAAAGCCTAGCTATGAGAGTTACGCCCTTTGAACTTTAGGCTTGTTCCAGACTCTTAAGTCATTTATTCGAATCGTTAGATCGAAAACCTTTCTATTTCACCTGTATATAGGTTCAGCTGTTGCCTTAAATGAAAACACTTTTGCCTTAACTAGTTGCAAAAATATATTCAGCAAAGGCACGAAGAAGCTCCCTTTTTTGGACTAAAGCATATTTTATCAAAAATAATCAAAAGAGTGCTGTCATTTACGTACACAAAAACAACAGCAAGAATAAATTGAATGGCGGTAATCAATTTGTTTCGCCGATGGGTGCCAGCCCTAATTTATGATCAATTTAGTCGTACTTTCCTTTTTTTTTTTAATTAAATGTTGTTTCCTGGTTATTGTTCTTACAAGCTTTACTGTGTGTTATCTGCGTGACTTTCCTGTTTTTTAGGTTGATCAAATGAATCTAATTTAGTGAAGCCCTGGAAGGCAATTTTTACTGCAATGAAATAAAAACAACTCTTCTTGATAAATTTGCTGTTCAAAGGCAGGGAAAGTTTAAATTAACTATAAAGAATTAGCACCCCTACTCAAAGACGTTCCCGCCTTCTCTAAAATATTTAAGCAATAGACCACACTTTCTATGGGTTTACCGGCGTGATAACCCACTTGGGATGTTGGGAGAACACGAGAAAAGCTTGTAAATCACGAACCGAAGGTGACTGATTTACAGAATGATGATAGAATGATGATCAGAGAAAGAATTCCCAATGTAAACACCCTTTTTTATCTTTCTTAGGATGAGAAAAATCAAGTTTTAACAAGTAACGTGTGGATAAGACAGGTTGGTCAAGTAAACTTCGAAGCTAATAGACAGATGATTAGTAAATTACATAGCTTTCGTCGTTTCTCTGGAACTGATTTGGGATATTTATCGATAAAAGCTGATCTCAGAAATTTACCTCAAAAATACTGAGAATGATTTTCTTGGATTTAAGTGCGCTTCATTTAAATCAGTTTTGCAATAATCTATTTATTCCAGTCAAATCGAATTTTCAAATATTATTGCTGAATAATAACCACGACTTTTCCAAAGGTTATCTAGCCATGGACATAAACCCGAAAAAGTTATGGGTCAAACCTTGTCATAGATAGCTATTAAATGGCCATCTGCGTGAGAGGCAATTTTAGAGGTGGACACTTTTGCCACGCGAACTTGGTAACGGAATTTTACGATTCCTCTTCAACAAACTATATTTTCGTACCCTTCCTTTACATCTGGGGCAAGGCGTTGTCACGGACTAGTAATCCATTTAAGGGGTTGGTGCGAGGGTCGCATAAAGGCGCCTTATACCATCCAACCAGTTAGCGCACCGTGGCCGAATTATAACTCTTAACTTCTTATTGTTAATCATTGCAGCAATGGCACGATCCGTGGTTGTCTTGGGATCCTGCAAAGTACAATGGACTTAAATCCATCAACATCAGTCCTAATCTGGTTTGGAAGCCCGACATTATTCTCTATAACAAGTTAGGAAACGCACATGTATATTGTATATTGTCGAATACGCGATGCAGACATGCAAGGTAAGGTAAGGTATGGCTGACAGCTGCTCATTCCGTGTCCAAAAGAGCATTTTTTGGAAGTCGAAGGCAGAAGCTGGTCATCCGGATTCAAAGAAGCAATTATTTTAGTAGAATACGAGGTATTTTTACTGTTAATATTGTATGCTTATATTGGCATTTTTTTTCTTTCAAAGCGAAAACTCATAAGAGTTGATTTGTAACTTCTTTGCATTGGTTAGAAGATTATTGTTTCGAGTTCGCGGTTAGTTTGTAACGGGTGCTCCACTATTAGGTTCGGCTAAATTTGTATATTATTTATTTCCCACAGCGTCAACGAGGGAGGAGATCGCGGTGAACAGTACCTATTCGACACCAAAGTTATCGTCAGCAGTGATGGAACAGCCACGTGGTTCTCTCCTAATCTCATCCAAAGCTCCTGCAAAATCAATGTCCGATATTTTCCTTGGGATACACAAACTTGCAAACTCCAGTTCGGCTCGTGGACATTTGACGGGTTAAAACTTGACATCGTTTTCTATAGAGATGCTCCAAGGGCAGATCTAAGCTCCTTCATTCGGAATGGAGAATGGAACCTACTGTCGGCTGAGGGGAAGAGAAACGTTCTTTACTATAGTTGTTGCCCAGAACCTTACCCTGATCTCACGTTCGAAATCAGAATCCAACGACGAACATTGTTTTACATAAACAACTTGGTTGTTCCTTGTATTGTTTTGGCACTTCTCACAGCAACAGCGTTTCTGTTTCCGCCGGAAACGGGCGAAAGAATCTCGCTGATGATCACTATTCTATTGGGAATGACTGTATTTAGGATTGTAGTGGTGGAAGCCATACCTTCCACATCCG
Organism: Porites cylindrica; assembly: GCA_964035525.1. Classification (NCBI taxonomy): domain Eukaryota; kingdom Metazoa; phylum Cnidaria; class Anthozoa; order Scleractinia; family Poritidae; genus Porites; species Porites cylindrica. The sequence continues at coordinate 24,228,939 of OZ037779.1, read as the reverse complement.
AAGTCACCCCACTTATCAGCAGTTACTTCTCTGTGGTCATGGTGGTGATTTCCTTGGGTCTCCTGTGCACGTGTATCTGTCTCAACCTTGAACACCATCACCCTAAAATGGAGCTAACCGGTTGGTGCCGGTATATCCTGTTTGACCTGATGGGACCTGTTTTGAGCAGGAGCTCGGTGAAGAGACTCAAAAGAAAACAACAGGAATACAACAGAGAAATTAAACTCAGCGCATGTTATTTGAAAGAAAACCAAGTCGCACCAGAAGAAGATAAAATTGCTATGACCGACGTTTCGCAGACCGAAATTAAGAACGTGAAAGTGGTCGAGAAAGAAATAAAAGTCGCGGGCATGGATAAAGTGACCAAGTTCATCGATAAGTCGTTATCTGAAGACAGAAGAAAACTGGAATGGCACATTGTCGTGAACATAATTGACAATTTCTTTTTCGTTGTTTTTCTTCTTACTATTACGGTTTCCTCACTGATAATTTTGATGGCGAAAACCGACAGCTAAAAGCAGATTGTTTTAATGATTATCCATGTACGCAGGGTTTTTAGTAACAAAGGCGTGGTGTTTAGACGACGATTTATAAATCTTCAATTCAGTAGGCATATTATATATTAGATTAAAATCCCAGCCTCACTGCTCGCTGGGCACAAGGAAGTTCCCGATTACAGTAATATCGTCATCGTCACCATCATCGCGATTACCATCATCATCATCATCATCATCATCATCATCCCAATCATTTGTTTTGGAAGACAAGAGGTGGAGAGTGTGGAAAAAGCTTGTAAACCATTATTCTCCAACAATTTTCTGTCCACGTGAAAGAATTTTCCAGACTCAACCTTAGAGATGGAACTATGCGTGTACTTTTGAAAACATGATTATGTTCAAAGTGTTGTATCGTGGAAATATGTAATCAGAGCTATAGCTGTACTTAAAGCTTCTCTTGTAAACCCGGCTATGTTCAAAGTGTTATACACAATTTATGGCAATGAACCGTAGAAACATGTAATCATTATTTGATTATTGAAGAAATAAGGACGATTAACTTCATATACATAACAGTCACTGTAAATTTAAGGTAAATAAAAGAAATAAATGCAAAAAAGAAAGTTCAAATCAGAGATAATAATAACTGTATTATTAGCATAAGGTTGTGTATTCCAAATTGACCACGGTCAAACGAATTAAATTTGCGAAATTAAAATAAAATACTTTAAAGCCAATAAAAAAATACAAGCATGTTCTGCACATGTAATCAGAACCAGCAGATGTAACACGAAAGTTGAAAGATTCAATACCCATTCAGTAAAGGGCGTAGCCAGCCCATAGACCTGTAGGTCCGCGCCTACAATTTTTTTGGTTTGATCACTCGACCGATTGTAATAAATTATGCATTGTTGTGGTGAGCTAAAAAGCTTAAGAGCTCAAAGTGTTGGTGAGGTCAGTGCGTACTACTCATACATGCAATTGTAAGGATATATGGAAAGCTGGCTACGCCCCTGGCTACAAAATTACGAGTTGATCCTACGATCTTCCCACAGTCCATGCAGTCACCCTGCTAGCAGATCCTTTCTTTCCTTTGCTCGATTTTGGCGGACTCGAGAAAGAGTCTGTATTTAATCGAGTAAGATCTTTGTTGAGCATGCGCTGAATGTTGCTTGGATACAGTTTCGAGCCCAGGCCTGATAGCCGTGCTATAAATACCAGCAAGTCCACAGTAACAAACCATTGAGTGGTGCCGGATCTCCTGGTTGTAGACCTGGATCAGTATAATAATAACTTGTAGAAAATATAAAACGGCAAACTGATTCTTACGGCAAGGTAATGAAGAAGTAACAAAAGAATAAAACAAAAAATAGTCTAGCCGGATTTTGAAAACGTTATCGCCAAATGGACCGTTGCTTCCGTCCAACAGTTTTTTTCGGTCAAGAACTATCTCCAAAGTAGCCATTATAAAAACTACGAGTGAACCATCGCTTTTTTCTCTTCTCCTCCTTTCTTCCTCCTCTCTCTTTCTTTTTCGCCATTGCTTTTCCTTCGTTAGTGTGATTTTGGAGCTTGTCGTACCCTTATCGGGCTTAAGAAACCTGTCTTTTGACGCGTTTTCACGCAAATCACTGCAAGTTTTGTTAGGTGGTTTTCAAAAAATCAGTTAGTTAGATATATGTAAAAAATTTTGCCCAATATTTCGGTTTCAAAGGCAAACCTTCTTCAGTGGCGAACAGAAAAATAACCATGCGCTTGGTACAAGGGGCTCAGTTCTGGTCATCGGTTTATCAATAAATGGATGCTCGCGCTCGAAAAACCAGTTTGACCAGACTGACTTGTCCAGTAGTTCGGGGCTAAGGTGATTTCAAACCCTTGACGCGATTCAGGCGGATCCTCCCGTTCTTCCTCGATCAAGAAGAAGGCAAAAGAAGGATCTGCATACAGGGTGAGTCCATACAAGTTGAAACAAAAAGCAGAATCCTTGCAAAACTAGGGGAGCAGTTAAAATGGGGTGGTTAGATTTGTTTTGATTTATTGCGTCTTCCAAACGCATCAAGAACCAACTTTTCGATTATATTACTAAGCCAATCCGGTCATTTGATTTCGCGCAACCAGTATCGGTAGGAATCTTTGCTGGGCTTAAAATATTCCAGTTAATCACGTTAACCGGGCCAGCGGGGCTTTAACCGTGCCATAAACAAGACACCATTATGGTTTTTCCTCAGCGAACTAAGTCACCATAAACAGCACAATTATTCCTCCTCCTGTAAACTTTTCAGACAGCAGCATGCCGCGGAAAGGTGATAACAACCTTTCGGAGCATTTCTCTCCAAGGTGCAATTTAAAAGTCAGTCAAGACCTTCCCGCCAAACTTTCACCAAGGGTCTGTTCTAGGGCCGCTTTTATTTATTATTTTTGCAGCATGAGAGAATGCGTATAAGCGAATTGTTGTTTACAATTTTTGCCTCATTAATATATGCTTATCACTATCTGATGACGCTAATAAAATAAAACCCTGAATATTGAAAGGGCATAACAGTTTCAGTTATCTCTGAAAATTTGAGCCCTATACACTGAATGGTTTCGGAGAGATTCTCTTCTAAAAACTCGAAATTTTATAGAGAATGTATGGCTCATTAACTTTTTTGCCAAACAGCAATTTTGCAGTTTTTGATGGCTAATATTTCCTTCAATACTGCTTGCAAATAGCTGATAATGGAACAAATTGCTCAACTTAATTAGCTCTTTCAACTTTTGCATTTAGTTCATATATACGGCCACGGACTCTGTGAGTTAAGTGGTGTGCTAATGAGGAAAAATGTAAACAGTGACGTCAACGAAGATTGCGCGGTTTTACAAAAAAGAAACTACAAACGCGAGATTGCAAACGCAGACCACGTTATGAGCTACAATAACAATGCCAAAATTTCGTCACCATAGATAAAACCACGCAGAGATATAAATAATTTGGACAGAAAAATGATCTTTCCCGTCGAATCTATCGAAGTAAATTAGTGCTTGAAGCTCCAGCGATGATTCTGCTCTTTTCTACGCTGGTAAGGATAGTTAATTTATACGGACCGTTTTGCTTCAAAAGTTCTAAGAGACTTGGTCTCCTTGGAAGGATCAGAAAGTTCTTCTCAAGAAACCTTTGAAATCTTGCATAAGACGCCTATTCAGCCTCTGTATTTGATATTATTGTGACATTGGCTAGTCTTAAGCTGACAAATCCAGCCTGCCCGCCCCTTTTACTTTCGAACGTTAGAGAGGAAGAACTTGGTCCCAATGTTTGGTGATGAGCCAAACTGGTGCTGTTATGGTGCTGCCTTTGGAAGGATCTAGATGAACCGGGCCCCACTTTCTTTTTAGAGGCAAAATTTAAGCCCGTAAGCTAGAGAAAAAAAATTGTTTTCAAGGGCGGGCCTCCCTCTTATCTCGCGGTCTGGATGAGTGGGAGCCCCCACTTGCCAAAAGCACAAGATTCATCTCTATGGTAAAAATTATAATAAAGAATTTGACATGCTGAAAGTACAAAACGCTATAAATTAAAGAGGTGCGGTATCATGCTGGATCCACGAGTTATTCTTAGTCAAAAACCGAGAAAGCAGGCTTTAAAGGCGCCGAGATACTTCTTTTGGGCCGGAGAGCGGGACCACGCCCCTTACCATGCCCAGAACCGCAAGCTGTGGCAAATGTTTGCCAGCAAATTTCGAAAGCGATCGCTAAAAGATACAAAGAATTTGGTCCACAACAGCTGAATCAACCAATGACTTGATCAATTCCTTCAGTTTGGCAGCGTCACTTCATAGCATGCCTAACGTAACGTTATGCTCCTTTTAGTGTAGATGTTTATGAGACGAAAAATTCAGTGATGTGTGTATTGTGATTGAATGGCACTGTTTAATACGGTTAAATGAAAGTAATTAACTATGAAAGGAAAAGGGTTATATACTACACTGAGGCTTTGAGTCATTCCCAAGGGCCAAAATTAAATCCACGGCTGAATACCCTAAAAGAATGGAGCACGAGTGACAATGTAATATGACTGTTTCACATAATCGTCCATAGTTGCCATGGCACCAAGCGCACCTTTTTTATGTATTTGCACTCATAATATAGCGGTGGTCAGAGGAGCTTAGCTTTCGAGCTAACCACCGTACACTTCTATCCAAGCCATTAATTTTCTTTTTTCCTTCTTCTTCTTCTTTATTAGAGTATTCCTACATTACTATATATAATGTAAATATTTGATAAAAGTGTGAATAAAATTGAATTGACTTGACTTGAATTGCTTTTGATGATATCACATAAACTAGTCAGTATTCGTTAAATGACGAATAGGAATTTTTATTAACTCTAAACGTGAGAGTTTAAGTTAAATCTCACTTCCAACTGTACCATAAGCCGATATTTCGTTTACGTCAGTCAGTTCTATTTTCAGTCCTCTTTGCAATGATATGCGAATTCCGTTGGAAGCAAAGATTTCAATGTTTTTTTTTTGATCCGCAAGGTCATATTTAGCCTTTCTTTTAGTAGAGGGATAAATTTTGTATAGAAGAAACAATCACAAAAAGTAGCGTTCTTAAGACAAAAGTTAGATGAAAAGATCGTGCTAACTTGCAAACCGCAGAATACTATGATAATTATTTTACTCCGCTACTCGCTACACGTCTGACGTAAAGTATCTCAAATTAATTCGGGTACTATACGGTCACACAAACGTTATATATTGGGGATATAGAAAACGTCAGTGACTTTATCTTCTGCTATGTGATAAAAAGAAGCTAGAACATAACCTTTATTACGTTTTGACAAAAGTGAAGCCCCTCTGCAAGCGAATTCAAAGGCGGAAAAGAAACTACTGACATAGGTAGCACGTGGCAGTAGAATTGCTGTCGACGTGTCACTGGTCATACTCTCTTTTTGAAATTTTAAAGTGACTCTTCACACCTTCAGCTAAGGCTTGAAAGTGCCAAACCACAAGAATATACAGTTGCAAGAACTCTACAGTATATGGCTAAAAAATGCACGTATTCAAAATTTAAAACGAACCCCAAATATTTCCGTCAGACTAGGACAGCAAACTTTTTCTCTATAACAAACAGGTCAAACAGCTATGCGACTGGGGCCTTCTGAGAAGCAAAAAAGGCATGAAATGCAGTTTCAAATTTGAGCCATGAAACGAAGCATGACCGTTTTAACAAAACATGCGTCTTTGGCACCGCGCAGAGCACTGAGCTCCTTTCAATTTTTCTTAGAGCCCAGCCTTGCAACACCTTTGATGAATGGCGTTTTTTCACTAAATTGCCTAATTTTGTCTTAAGGCACCCGCATTCATACGAGAGAGTTTGATGTTTCTTAAGAGGACGCCCGGCCTCATAGTTACACTTCAATAGAAACCTTGACCGTTCGTGTTAGAGGTGGTCACTACTTAAGCAGTGTAAAATACGGCACGGTTTTCTGCCCTTCAATATCGCTTTCTCTATAGGCGAGCTGGCTATTGAAACTTGCCCGCAATCAATTAAGCCTTTTCCATTATCATTCTGAACTTGACATTGCTACAGGTCATTTTGTCACGCCTGGACAGTCTGCATTAAGCACGCGTCCAGTTCCCTTTGTAGGCATTAGTATTGAACCTAGAAAAGGTCAGGGTGAGGCGTTCCCTTTGGCAGTCGTACATGACGATGGAAGTGATCAGTTTAGCGATCAATCCTTGGGTGCTTTTTGCCGTTACCGTTGCCTTTCTTTGGTGTCTACTATTTCGACGGCAAAAGTCAGTGAATTATCCACCAGGACCATGGGGTTTACCTATCGTCGGAAATTTGCCTCATCTTGGCTCCTCACCGCACATAGCATTGACCGAGTTGAGCAAGGTCTATGGTGATGTGTTTTCCGTGAGGTTTGGTTCGAGAGACGCTGTCGTATTGAACAGTGAGAAAGTAGTCAGAGAGGCGTTGTTGCAACGTCATCGACAGTATTCCAACCGACCTTCACTTTTCATGATGAATGTACTTGGTGTTCAGAAATTCAGCATTGCTTTTGGAGAATATTGCCCTATTCAGGTTCAGAGAAAAAGGTGCGCCTTGAGAGCAATCCACGAAACTGTCTTCAGCGACCTGGATCATTTCAACAAAATTGTTCAAGATGTGTTTAAAGATTTTGAAAAGGAGCTATTCCAGAAAGGAACCGAAATCTTTCAACCATCCGTTCAACTGAAGATGGCGGTGAGCAAAATAATGTTTAAGTTTACCTTTGGAGAGGATCCTCGCGACCACTTGTTGTCGAAAGAACTGGAAAGGATCGCTGTCGAGTCAACAGAGTTTACAGAGAGCGGTGCTGCTGGCGCTCTTGTAGATTTTATCCCCTCGTTGAAGCCTTTTCTTCGCAAGCAGATCGCAGTAGCAGAACACTCGGTGGAAGAATTGATCAGCTTCGTCCACAAGGTTTATACCACCCGTAAACATCTCCTAACGAGTGATTCTTGCATTGCCTTGTGCATTAAGAAACTTTTGGAAAACTTACTAAAGAAATATAGTGGAGAGCCGAAAATGTATTCAAACACGCTTAACGAGCAGAGCTACCCATTACCTCAAAGCAAGTCGTGTAATATAAGCGACGAAGAAATGGCCAAACTGATATCTTCTGATATATTTGGAGCTGGGTTGGAAACGGTTGGCAACGCTTTGTGTTGGGCAATGGGCTTTATAGTAAACAATCAGGAAATTCAACAAGACCTTCATCGAGAGTTGGACAGAACTGTAGGGCGACATCGTCTTCCGAACATACAAGACAAGCCAAATATGCCTCTTCTTCAAGCAACTGTAATGGAGGTACTTCGCATTTCGTCCGTGCTACCCATTGCTTTGCCTCATGAAACTTCTGAAGATGCAACCCTTGGCAGCTACAAAATCCCAAAGGGGACCCTCGTCGTTGTTAACCTATGGGCAGTGAATCATGACCCTCGCGTCTTTGACAATCCGCACGAGTTCAATCCTTACCGATTCCTGGATGGAAATGGAGCTCTCTGCGAGAAAAAGAGCAGGCTGCAAATGCCTTTTTCAATTGGCAGCCGACGTTGTCTGGGAAGCACGCTTGCTAAAGCTGAAATATTTCTGCTCCTAGCTTGCCTCTTGCATAAGTATCAGTTTTCAAGCCCAAATGGAAGCAACATTGACTTAAAAGGCCGTTTTGGATTCACCTGGAGTCCAAACCCCTTTAGTATTCGTATCCGCATCCGTTAGAAAAGTAATCTCCAAGACCATATCTTCAAGAATGGAAGAAATCGCTCAGAGAACACTTACTGCCCTACAAGGGGTAGTTCTGTTGCACTCACTGGAATAAAACCGTGGGTTAGTCTGGCAATTTCCAAGGTTGTCAGGTCTTACTGTTCACTGATTGTCATAACACTGCGTTGGCCGAAATAACCAAAACCTTCATTTGAGTGGATTTGGAAAATCACGTAAATAAACAAACATTTCTCATAAGTACTTTAGGCTACCCTATGAATTTTGGAGGAACTAAAATCAATGGATTCGTTTTCAAACTATATAATTACGTTCTTAGCAGTAATGACTTGACAATTCACAAAAAGTATCCCAGGAAGTTTCATAACTTGCCGGGAAGATATCCTCAGTTTGTGGGAAGAACTATTTCAATGAATTGTACGTGTTCTGTTTTGGGAATAGCCAGTTTTTATCCAGCTCCTTTTGCACTTGACACTTCAGACTCTTTTGGCCCAAGGGGTTTAGTCACGAAAAGCGGTTTAGACACGTAGTAAAACCACCTCACTACAAGAGGTAGATAAACCACTAGCGGTAACATCAAACGCTTAACTTGTTGTTTTCTGCCAGATTTGTTTCAAAGAGATTGTAATTCGCATCGGTCAAGGTAATTTTGCTTGCTTCACTGACCGACGTTGTTTTATTTAGATACGTACTGTGTATGCACATTAATGCAACCCTTTCATCTTGGTTTATTTTTTGTTTCTGCTCTTGCTTCTAACATTCGCTTTCCACTTTAGTCAAAGAGTAAATGGGATAAAAATGAAAACATATTCAAAACAAGGGTAGCATCACAAAAATAAAGTTGTCGGTCGTGTTCAAAATATATGATAAACTGAGTCTAAAATTCCCATACAAACTGAAAACTTCAAGGCTTTACGAACATTTAAGAACTTTGATCAGGTTATATTTAGCAAGGAGACTGCTAAAATAGCAAGCAAACATCAAGGATGAAAACAACGGTGCTGCAGTCTATATCGAGAGCTAGCTCCTTGACCTTGCACGTCCTTTGTTATTTTTGTTCCTGTGACTAAATTAATGGCACGCTTCCATTGGTCAGTTTAAAATAATAGGGATGTCACTTATCGTTGTGCGCGGCTAAGTCCCGCAAAGGCCGCAAAAAAGCCAACAGATCGGGAATTTCAAGTTTGCGTAAAAGTTCAGGGTCGAGGCACAAATTAAATCCATTTCATAAAAAAACTATGATGACAAAAAAGGCTTCCACAGTTTGGCGAATTTTTGGTTAGGGAGTGAGAGAGGGCCTTAGAACTAACTCAAAAACTATAGAATGTCTATTATCCTGAGACAACGTCTCTACATTCCTGAAAGATCTTAAAATTCTCATCAGTTTTGTTAAACCCCAAGTCGTTTTTTTATGACTACCATCCATTGTACTCACTAAACTTGCCAGTTTGCAAGCGTATTGCCAAACTAAGAAATTTACGATACTTTATGGTTTTGGAGGTTAGAGATTTCGCGAGAAGTTATTAGGAATATAAACCATGTTTAAAGGCTCTTGACACTTATTCACTTAGACATGCTTCCAACTTGCACGCTCACAGCAACTTTGTCTGCTGACCAGTGAGGTAGCACGACTTCCGGTTCCAGTTCGCTACAAAAACTAGACTTGGCAAAATGTCCCATCTTATCGTGGTATTTCAGACGACTTAACTTGCGGCTCGATCCAGACAACCGTGAATCATAGAACGTCAACCGCATTTCCATAGTAATTAATAGCTGCAAACAGAGCAGCCCTCATCTTCACATATTTTATTTATTAACTTCCAACAAGCTGCAAATTAATAACAGTCACGTACTATAACACTTCAACGGTTACAACCTGAAAACAACGTACTTTAAGCTGTCACTGTAAGAACACAAATGTTAAAAGTATTATAGGGTATCTTCCATAATATTTGGAAATTTAAGAAACCAGCGCAAAAAAAGTCAGGGTTAAAGAAACTAATTGAGTAACACTTGTCATGTTTATCTTTTCTTCCTGTTTTTCTTTCAAAATTTCTTTTCTTTTCCTTTTTTGAAAAGGGAAGAACAACTGTGGGAATCAAAGTTGTAAATTTTGCTTTATCAGTTATTGCTTCGCGCTATTTTAGTAGTTCGATCTGCTCCTTTACGAATTTTCATAAAATTTCAGTGCCAGAGATTTTAAAAATATATATTTGTTTGCATTATACAATTTCCCATCATTGTACAAAATTTTTTGTTTGTAAGATAACAGACAAAGAAACACATGCCAAATTTACAAGTGACGAGCACCTTTCCTATAAAGTATTGCCAGATAATGCTGAAAGACATTTTCTCCAGCAAAGTTTAAAATATGCAAACTTTCATTAACATATACGAGGAGACTGTCTTATCGGTCGTGGAGTTATTTAAGAGCTTCAAACTGTTACCTCAATGTAATTTTAATAAACCTCAATAGTGCATACGTTATTGTACATTTGGAAAATTGGCTTCAGAAGGGGCTGGCGTGAGGACGTGCAGGAATAGTAGTTGCCTAAAGCCATATTAGTTTTCACTCTTTCATGGAGATTTTATGGACGTTAAATAATTAATAGCAATGAACTGTAGTTTTATTCCCTGTTTATAGTCTTTTGTTTGGAAAATTGATAAAAGGCTTCAAAATTGCATGCTTGGTACGACAGGCCCATGAATAATTGAGAGAAACCACAATTGGTTCCACATTTTGGAGACGTTTTATTGGGCAATAAATAATTAAAGGGTACACTAATTTTTAAGGGATAAAGAATTAATTATTACTTACAATTTTTAATAAGTGACAAGGTAAAATTTCTAATTTGTACTGAGACAAATTACTGGTAGTATACTAGTTAACTACCCCTCCAACCGTCAAGGATATGGTAAACAACAACTGAAGCATTTTCAACGTTCTTCCTATTGCTTTTTTAATGTTTTTCTTTACTACCATGTCTACGAAGGAGGCAGTAGAATCATATTCATAATTCTTACCACCGTTTTGCAGGTATTTGCTTTTATTAAATGACAGCTAACATAGCAAAAAAAGGGGACCGTGGTATGTTTTTCAGTGTAATGTTTCTCCTTAAAAAAACGCTAGACTCATTAAACATAGAAGGAAAGTAAGAAGTTGAATCGCTAATTCTAGAGGTCGTTGAGACAAAAGATCGTGAAGGCAAAGTCGGCATGTAAATATCGCAGTTTAAGCGAGAAAATTTACCCATAGGAATTATGATTCGCTTTGGAGAGAAAGTAAGGACGGAACAATTCGCTTTTTCACACGGTCTTGTTTGCTTTTTTTCTTTCTTTCTTTCCTTCATTTTATGTACTTATTTATCACTGATTTACAAATCGAATTCTTTCAACTTTTCTTGTAAGGAAAGGTCAAAGAATGTATTTTACAACCAAGGCAAATGAGAAATTGAGGAGGAACTCGAGAAAATTGTTTATAATTCGTTTTAACGTGATAGCCAAAACTTCAGCCGATTTTTCAACAAAATAATATGATTCAGAGCTACAAGTGCAATCAACAACTTCGAAAACGCACATCTGGATTTCACCGAAACGAAATGAAAGACAAAAAAACAATGACGTCAGCATGTTGCTTTGGGAATGTTGATTTTCAAAATACTCACTAACCGTAGAAAACTTCAACTTGTATCCTACCAAAATGAACGGCTCGATTTCCGACTTTGCTTAATTCATTTTTATATTTCGTATTCAAACTGGGATGGACTATGGACTGTTTTCACAAAGCAAGCCTTCTCGCAGTTCGCATTTACATACGTGACCAGGTGCGCGGCCATGGAATGGAAACAGGAGAAAATAGAGGGATCCAGGAAGAGTACAGTGTGCTCGGGTTTAGTTACTGAAAACCGGGTCGAGCCCCCTAATACATTAAAAAAACCATTCAATTTGAACTTTATCCTTTTTCTCGGTTAATTCGTATACTTTTGAGCAAACAAAAATGCGAACAACAAAGTCCTTACCGTCTTTCTAATCAAACATGGCGGATCCAATATGGCCGCAATTTGAACATCGAGACGTGATTTCCTTGTCATTTGAAATTCTTCAGATTTTCAACAGAAGAGGTCGTTCTATCATCTTGCACATCAGGTGCGTGAGTTAAAGTCTTAAAAACATGATGCCATGTCTACAAGTTGTAAAAATACCTTGGAGAAACTCAAGCAATGACACTGTTAGCGAACACAGAACAAACCACCTAATGATAAAACTTGTGTCACCAATTCACCTGTACGTAAACCGACTAGAGTGACCAATAAATAAGGAGGTGGCACTGTAAATATCTAAATAAAACAAATCGGCGGGCGATCATGTACCTTCCAAGCTCCATCTAAGCGTCGGTTTAATCAGTAAATGAGTGTTCCGATCTGTGATATTAACACTTCTAATCAGTTTTTCCAAGCGTTGCCCAATCTTCGTAGTGAGGACGAGGATGTGGTAAGGCCAAAGGGTTATGATACACCGCCTACATTTGATATTGCATAAATTACACACCCTTCGATAAAAAATGCTCCTTTTACGCATGACACATCCAAAGTTTTATAAACAATCAGTTTTACAATGCCAGCACAAAGGAAAAGATGGTAAATTCTTCGTTTTTTAGTGGAAGTGTTCTTAGCTGTTCCAGCTAGTTTGCAGGTATTCCATCAAATTTTTCGGACAAAAAAAATACAAATATAGCAAAACAGGATTAAAAAATCCAACTGACAGGAGGCAACCAGTTGGCGACTCACAAGCTCGACCGATAATCTGAGCACGGGGCGACCGAGAAACAAATCCAGCTAGTGGTCAGAACGGGACCACTAACTGGGACCACCCGATTTTGAGTCCGACACACTGACCACTCAGCCACGTTACCCCCGCCCCCCGTCCGAGTCAGCATTTCATCGAAGAAAGAGCAGCTTTTACTGATGACGTTTGACGTTTGCATCACAATACCTACCCACACTTTAGGACTGGAGCAAGTGATGAGTATTGAACAAGACTGTACAATGGTTGGTGTGATTCTCTAGGTGATCACCTTTTGTCCGTCGTATGTTGGAATCATAAAATAAAAAGTGATAACAGAGAGACAAATTGTCACACCCGATAGGATGAGGAAAAACCGGTCAATAACAGACGCAGCAAAATGCCACTTGTCCTTGTTCCCTGCCACGTTCTCCTGCTCGACAACCCTTCCATAGATATCGCAAATTTTGTGCGTAGTTTCCTCCAGTCGTTTATCCAAAGGATTCCTCAATTCACAGCACTTTTTCACCTCCATCTGGCTGCCGCTCAACGAAGCATGTGCACCTCCTTTGCAAATTAATAATTTTCTTAAAAACGTCCCACCCTTGGACTGGCGTTTCGATCTGATGGTTTCTCGATTTTCGGATGACTTAACGTTCAGTTTCATTCGCAAAACCCTTGCCAGACAGCCAAATACAAAGAAATCAACCCAAGCGGGAATTTCTTCTTCCGGGTCACTGAAATGGTAAAATCGAAGGGTGACCGATGTTCCGATCAGGCAGACGGCTACTTCAAACAAAATGGCGATGAAGAATTTGCTTATCAAAGGTGTGACCTCTGATGTTTGAGGAATGTTCTCAGTGAAAATCAACATATAAACGGTAAGTCCAAGAAGTAAAGTTATGACCAAAGCAATTCTCTCCCCAGAACTAGGCGGCAGAGAGAACGAAAACACTGACAGAATAGCCAGTAATATACAAGGTAGAATCAAGTTTTGAACGTAAAACAAAGGCCGACGACGAATGTGTACGGTAAATGTTATGTGGACGAAAGGATGCTGGCAACAACTGTACTTAACTGTATTTTTCGTGGCGTTTACGGAGACTAAGGTCCATTGGCCATTACGGGTGTACTTTTGCAGGTCAGCAGTGTTGTTCTTAAGCGCAAGATCCAAGTGTTGACTGTTGTAGGTCCAAGAGCCAAAAGTTAAAAAGCACGTTTGTTCATCAAAAGGGAAGAATGTAATGTCGATCTTGCAGATGGACTTGATTTCTGTTGGCGCGAACCACTCGTTTCGGCCATCGTGATGTAGGATTACCTTGGTGTCAAAGTTGTACATTTCTCTCCCGACGCCGTTTATGCTGAAATAACGCGAAACTGTTAGACAAAATATAGCGAAGAGAATAAAGAGTAGTTAAGTACAATATTCCGTTTGGCCACTATTAGCATTCATCAGCTATAAATCAAAATTTACACCAGAGCTGCCTTCTAACCACGCACCGCACCTCAAACCGGGCACCCAGTATTTCAAAGTTGCAAGACTCTGGGCATCCTGTGGATTTTCAAAGGAGCAAAGGCTTGAACAAACGCAAGTACTTATGAAATGTAAGATGTGAAACGCCATTTATAGTTTACGGCTTGGACAGATGCCACAACATGGGCTGCAATATTGCTCACAAAATTGTTCACTCAAGAAAGACATACGCTTTAACATGTCGTGCACACTGCATGCAACATTTACTGAGCAGATGCGACAGAATTGAAAAAACCGCCAACATCTTTTTATCCCTTTAAGTCCCAACAGTGACCAACATCAATTTTCTCCTAACGATATCCATACAATATCAAGAGATTAGGTTATGAGAATTAATTAAATGATCACCAAAGAGAAAATGCTTTGATCTTTTCTCAAATTCTCTCAACTTATTCTTTAAAGAAATGTATAGAGATCAGTTAGGAGAATTTGCTTGTGGATATTGGGGCTTAAAGGGTTAACTGGTAATAAGATGCACCGAATCAAACTCAAACTTAGCCTGTCCAGTGTCGTCAGCACACTCATGAAAACTACGTGTTTTTCAGTTTCGTGCAATTCTGTTTGGGGAGCTTCACAAGACATGGGCTGTAATTTAAGGCGATGCAGTTTTTCTAGTCTTTTAAACCTATTCATCTGCTTTGGACACACTTTATACCGAGTCGTTCTACTACCACATCAAATTTTACAGATTAACGGTTTATAAATGCACAACATTTCCACCCGGATGGTTTGTGTAAATGGTAAGCGCCTTTAAACTTTGGACCATATCATTTAGGCGATTTTTAATATGTAATTTTTAATCACACATACTGATCAATATTGTGACCCTGTCCTCTTCGCCCCCACTGAGTTCAGCACCGTTACTCCTTCAGGGCAAAATTCCGGGGCGCTAAAACAGCCCATTTTAAGGCTTCCTGTTCCTAAGCTGGCGTCGAAATAACAATCTCTCTCCTAAACTTCAGTTTATTCAGCGATGGAAGCTCTTAGCGAATGTCAAACCCGTCTTATCCAGTAAGACATACCCCGTAATTTATTTTAAAATGTTTATTTTACTAACCGCTTCTATCATAGGAAATTTCGGTAAATTATCCTATACAAGTGTTAAACTAATTTAAAATTTTATAAATATATACCTCTTATTAGCCGAGTTTTCGATCCGTACTGTAAAATACGGACCGAGTTTTTTTTCCATCGATTTATGGCCCAAGCGCGAAGCGCACGGGCCATAAATCGATGGAAAAAGACGAGG
>OZ037779.1:24033630-24208630 GCA_964035525.1 Porites cylindrica | reverse complement strand
TAAATGCTAAATGTGCAATGACGTCACCGCTTTACAGACAGTGCACTGCATAAGGAAAATCCCAAAACCTTGAGGAGTTTTACGGTAATTGAAGATCAACAACGGATGCAGCCCACGGCTAGGAACCAGCTGCAGCAGGAAAAGTTTCGATCATTTTCATTATTTCTATAATATTGTTTTGGCGCTTTAAGAGGAGACGGGCTGAAAACCAGTCGTACTGGATTTCGTATAAATCGCGAAATATTACCGAAGCATAAAATTCTGGCTTGATATTCACATTTGTCGAATGTCTAGCTAGCCCTATTCTGTGTCTATAACGAAGTTTTTTTTATCCTAAGAGACTCTGAAACTGAAAGGCGGATGGTAAAGATACCATATTACGAAAGTTTAAAAAGACATTTTAAAGAGGAAACCTCGAATTTTTGCCACATTAGACTCATATTCCACACGTCGATGTCTTCTACCCTTTTTCAATGATGTAATTTTTTTATAACACTATCCAAAATCTGTGGTTAGTATTTTCAGAACATGTTTTAGTTCTCTGGTTCGAAAATACATTAATTATTTACTCTGCCGAAGAAAATTCACAAGCAATTGAGCTTTGACGAGTTTCATCGGAGGTTTTAGCTCCACTTCATTTGCTGAAACATAATAAACCTTGAAGATTAGAAGAAGAAAGGACGAGTTTACATGAAAGATTTTAAAGCCTGTCGATAGACTTACAATTTGTGGTCTTATCCAGTCTTAAAACACTCACCAGCGCTAAATGTTTTTTAAGACTTCACACACAGTCTTTCTCTTTTTTTTATTGGAGCAAGTAAAAAATAACTTTGAGGAAATATGTACGCCTTTTATTTATTGGCTATGATAATCTCCCGTTCTCCCAGTCGGTTATCTTAAATTGACTGAAACTATTAATAAAATATTTTGCCCATCTTGCTTATGAAGAGGAAATGGAAACATTAATCGCTTTGCTGGCAGGACGTCTGAGAAATGATTATATTTGGTACTTTAGCATGAATGATCGAAATACACAACAGTTTTTTTTGTGTTTCAAATAGACTAATATCAATCTGAAGGTAATGTGCTAAGTAATGTTTTGGGGTTTGGTATAAACCATTAACGTTTGTATTTCTAAGAACGAGGTGGTATAACGTCTTTTCAGGAGTACCTGAAATTGCTTGTCATGAATGTTCGATTAATTAAAGGAAATTATGCTTTAATTTGCTTCAATTTGTTTGTTTATATAAGCCAGGTTTCTTACGATGGAACCGTTTCTGTTCGAAGCCATATTTTGAAATAACAACGTAAAGATGCCCAGCCCACTTACTTAAGATTTTAATTGCCTTAGTTTAAGAAACGTTCACGCGCAACCTGGCCGGAATATGTATTGGGCTCAGTAGCATATAGGAGAGGGGAAGGGGGAGAGGAAATGAGCCCCACTCTAGGACTGTAGAGAAACGTAATGGCCGGGGGGAGCCCTGGCTGCTTAAAAAGGAATTTACCGCTGCACTGTTTTCTTTTCTTCTTATTTTTCAAAACCACGGAATCTTTGAAACCTTTAATACAAGAAGGTAGAGAGAAAAGTCTCCAAAATCAGTAGGCATTATTTACAAATCAAGTTCCGCCTTAATATGACCTCCTTATGTACTCACTATAATTATAGTTCAGTTTGTCCTTATTTACATTACGGTGCGAGTGTTTGGGGCTCAACTTATCAGTCAAATCTAAACGTTTGATTACCCTTCAAAAACGGGTGATTAGAATAATTTCCAGGAGTTCTTTTGATGCACATGCCAATCCTGTTTTTTGTGAGCTTAAGAATTCTAAAATTTGAAGGTATTATCAAACGTCAAAAAGGTAAAGTTATGTATCTTTACAAAAACGGCCTTCTTCCTGATAGTTTCAATGACATGTTTTTATTTAACTGTGACGTACTGTAAATTTTTACTGCATTTTCAAGGGCCCAAAATATTTAATTTCCCTGGCTCTGGAATTCAGAATTCCTCTAGCAAATTGAACTAAAGTCATTTTTCTTGGTATAAGCATAGTTTACTTCTCTTAATGCTTACGTGTACTTTTTCGCTTCTTTCGCTTTTTTTCTCGTATTTTTGCATTATTTTTACACGTTCAGCCTTATCTATTCTTATCCTATTTAATGATTGTTTTCTATGTTGTAAAGAAACTATATGTGTTTTTTTAAATTGTCTTGCTTATGCAAGTATTTTATTTAAGAATTTAAGTCATATTTTAAAGGTGATCGCTTTCATAAGCCTTATTGGCTTCAGTGGGCTCGCTTGCCTCATCTTTCTAAATTCTGTGTATATACTTAATGCAAATTTCAAAATGATAATGAAACAATAAAGCAAAACATAAACCACTTCATAAGCAATGTAAGACAACAAGAGCTGATTCGAATATTCATATGATAAATTTTATATTTCATGCTTGAAGTATGGGGTTGGAACTGAAAGTCTTACTTGTTATAAAGAAAAAATCAGGCTTCCACACAATCTTAGGACTAAGGTTAATTCCACAGCACTGACGTTTGTCATAAACCACTTCATAAGTAATGCAAGACAACGGAGTTGATTGGAATACTCAAGTGATAAATATTGTATTTCATACTTGAAGAATGAGGTTCGATCTAAAAGTCTTACTTGTTATAAAGAAGAATATCAGGCTTCCACACAATCTTAGGACTGACGTTGATGACAGTGATTCCCTCGAACTCATCAGGGTCCCACGATAGTCGGTTGTTGGTCCAAAACTATTGAACGACAAAAACAGTACGTTTTAGAATACAATCATGCTATTCAACCTGATTTTTAAAAACTGCTGGGAAGGTAACATTCAGAGAAACCAGAACTGTAAAAATTCCAAACCTCATACATTCTAAGTCACTATATCTCACTGAAACATGAAATCAAGGACTTAGTCTCCTTGCTTCTCTCTGGATCAGATTTAGACAGAATTAATGTAAAAATACCTGCCGAACCCAAATATTACAGGTCATTATTTGGTCTTTGCTATCCTGCAACGAAAAAAAAACTATTAATTAGAAAAACAGGAATACAGTTAAACGTTTGGCATAAAGCATTTGATAGTCGCTTGTTTGAAGTTCCTAACTTTAGAATGTGAAACACAAGCGCCCAGAAACATAAGATATGAGACAGTCAAGGCTGATAAATAATCATAACTGCATGCTTTTTTAACTGCACCAGAATTTCAATGAGCATTAAGGACCTGTTAACGTGGAGGTGGGGGACCCCAGGTAGGTGAGGTAACCCGCTTAGGTGGGGTAACCAGCCAGTCCACATAATCTCTCATTTTAATTTGATCACGATTACATGTTAGGTGGGGTGACCCGCCACATGTTACCTCACCTGTCTGGGGTCCCCCACCTCCATGTAAACAGGCCCTAAGAGAGAATTACATTTGTATGATCCTCTAACAATTAATAATTTGGAGATCCAGTTTAGGTCCCGTTTATTTGAGATAAGCTATGCCAATTAGCCAGGCGGTTCGGCTCATGCCGTATTTCCTCATAACATCGCCTTGTTTATATGAGAAGGTAGGATGGCCCGCTTGCAGTTTTGCAGTTTGAGCATCTGAGATCTCGGCAGCGGGCCAGCCCACCCTCTTGCATAAACAGACTGAAAATTGTATGAGGAAAGAAGGTATGAGCCGAGACAACATGGTAAAGCGGGCCAGCACGGCTAGCCGAGCGCTCATATTAGACTTTCCGAAAAGTTCCCACACCTAGGGATTAAAGTTGAAATGAACTAGGCTAAAGAATCATATTAATTGATCCACAGTCGTTTGAATATCGGTACACTCGGGTAATTCCGAAGATTTCAGTAATCTTAATCAAATCTGTAGGGGTTATTACGTAAAACCCGTCACCACGTCTTTAATAAGTCTTTTATTTTGGGCAAGCTCAGGGTTTGTTACCATGATCTGTTTGTATTTAACCCAGGGCTACTCGAACGACTCGGTCCAGAACGTAAATAAAAGTTTTACGAAAACAACAACACTGGAAATTAATGCAGGAATTCCAATCACGTTGATTGCTCAACACAAGTTTCAAGGTTCTGGTAATTTAACTGAAAAGTACTATATAAATCATAAAAAATCGCATGACCAGCCAAATGCACATTCCAGATCGTGATCGTGTGGCTTATTAAAAACACCACGCGATTTTCCAAGTGTGAGGTCAGGATACCTGGATACTGGCCAAGTTCGTTTTTAGCGTTTTGATGGACGGAGAAGATTCAGTTGATAAGAACCTTACCTCTGCTACACAGTAGGACGGTGGTGTACACAAACAAGGTTACGAAAAAGAAATCTCTAGACAATAAAAAGGCCTGCATATTTCCTGACTCATCTAGGGTCAGCTACGTAAATCGTAAAAAGAAAGAAAAAAACTGCAGGAGGAATCTTTGGACGGGCTACATTGAGATCACTCCAATGAAACTCCTTCAGAAAACTGTTGCTACTTGTTCTTCATTATAATCTTCGAATTGAAACTTGGAATCTTTCTAAATAATTTTACCTTAGGGTACTTATACATTAAAGTGAAAGAGTTAACAGGGCACAAACTAAAGGACTTACAATTCACTATACTGAAAGTTAGAACCGCGCATTCGGCTTCACTGACTTACAACTTAGTAGGACGTCCTTGAATAAATAAGGATCACCCTGGACAACTGAGTGGATTTCTGTTTATATATACACTGAGCGGTAATCGAATTAGAAAAATTACACCGGAAACTTGTGTTTGCGCTGCTTCCTTACAACAATATTGAATTAAATCGTGATCGCCAGTAAATCAGACATCACGTACTATCGTAAGCGTCTGCAAACAAGACAACGTTCCCATATTTTGAAGACATCTTTGTAACTTGTGTCACTGTTATTCAGACGGTTGAGGTGCGCTTTTGAAATTCTTCTTTATTGATCCGATTTTTCGTGGGCTACAAGTATACCGAGAGTACCTTTCTTTAGCATGTTGTGGCCATGGAGTACTATTATATCACTTAACCGAAAATAATATAGTTAACATACCCAAAATTGCCCAAAATTTTCCCCAATATACTCTTAACTAAGAAAGGCTCATACCGTATAGTTACACCGCACTTCCGTTTTCACATGTGTTTTCAGGTTTGTTTTAAGACACCACATACAGTACCCTATTTAAAGACCCCAGTAAATCCTACACTCAACCACCGTGGCCAACGCCGACAATGACTTTAATTAGCTTTATCGAGGCCACATTTTAAAAACCTTGTGCCTTAGGAAAGTCTCTCGAGTTTATAATTGACTGCACTAAACAGAAAAATAGGGCCTCCTATAACTGAATGATATCTCAAAATCCAAAATTGACGTTGCCAAACCGTCACCCACTAGGCTGTACATCCTCTAAAAACTATTGGCGTGGTTTGGGGTGCAGTGAGAACCGGGCCTTAGCGAGAAGAAAGTGGCCTTGCGTGTACTTTACCAATACAACATTAATGTGATTAAGATCATAATATTCCGATAAAATACACTTAAACAGCTTAAAACAGCGTTAAAAACCCAAGCTATTTTACATCACTTTTAAGACTGAAAACTAAATTTACTTATATATCAGTCGCTCAGTCATTCTTGTTTACATCCTCCACAAATGGAACTTACTGTGAAAGCTCTATGACTATGCGGTGTACCTCGCCACATCCGTAGGTCAAGACTAACAAAAAAGATTTAGACATAATGTCTGGAGACATGATAACAACACTATAGTTGCGGCTTGTTCACCAGACCTAATCGACATCGCGTTTAAAGGATTCTTGTTTTACATTGACGATGCTAGGATAACTCTAAACACCTTTGGCCTTGGGGTCTGCCAACTGTTTTGTGAGTTATCAAGAGATAAAAGAAGTATTCAGGCTGGTTTTAGGACAGTCTCATTTTGTGATACCAGGCCTCGTAAACTTGGAGTGAGGATAACTCAGGAAAGTCGTTAAATTGAACAAACATTATACGAGACTACGTTATTTTAGGCCTGATTTGTATGCCTTCGCTATGCGTTCTGCAAACGCCAACCCAAACACTACAAGATACATAAAATATCGCAGATGCAAAAAAAACTAAAGTGAATGAAACGATATTTCAGTGAAGAGGGCACACTGAAAGTTTACCAAGTTATGTATGACGAGTGAAACAACAAAGAAAAATAATCATTCTAAATGTATCGTTGAGTTAAAAGTTGTTGCGAAGGGTGCGGCTTTCTAATCTTGCCCGGAGCTGTTTGACTCTACTGAACAACAGAAACATATGATTCATTGGATTAGTGTGATTTCATTTGATCAGTCATTTATTAGGACATGACCTGTGCGGGAGGGCGGGGAGCTAACAAAAGTATATTTTTTGCTCACTACAGAAGAAAGGCCAGCTGGCTCTAGGAAATATTTTGCCAGACATATCGTCTGAATTTACACACAAATGTGCACGCGACAAGGTAATATGGGATATGATCAATACACTGTTCCTGACGACTGTGGCTGTCGAACCTACTTTTGTTGCTCTGCTTTCACATTCGCAAACATAAGCAAACATACGTCCATGGCCTCTCGTGTCATGCTTTCAAATTTCTTTGATGAACAGTGAACTCAAAACCACCCACAATACCTTTCGCGATTGTCGCGTGCACTTTTTTCGACAACCTTCTTCGAAATAGCTGTTTCGGAATGCATAAGCAGCCGACTCTCTTCACAGTATTCACAACTCATTAGCTATCAGCATCTAAATCTTAATTATCTATGAACTAGTTACACAAAAAGGGCGTAAAATTATACGACCAAAGTAGACAAAATTAAAATTAAATGGTTAACAAATGTGCACGGCTGTCAGGCGAATGCATTATTGTCCGCAAAGGCCTCGAAATTGACCCTAAATATGTGTTTGTTTTATTGATATACTGATTGAGACCTTTTGCTTAACGGATGAACCAATTATTTCAGTTGTATTGTCCATCTGGCTGGAAAGGTGCTCTTCAGGTGACGTTTTATACTAAAAGCTATTAAACAAACTCAGATAATAGTTGAAAATAGGTTTTTCCAAAATGTTTCGAACTTGTAGCGACAGAATTCCCTGCCCAAAGTGTGGCCTATAAAAGAAAGTAGTCCGGTGATGATGCTATTTATTGATATCAGACCCATAAGATACAATATAATTGGTTCCTAAGCTTTGAGAATACGACTCTTGGGAATTTAAGTCTGTTTCAGAGCAAAATCCTTGACGATTGATCAATCGAAAATTAAGTGCAGGTTGCTTATTACAGTAACAGCGTTGCCCTTTCCAGAGCTTATTTGATCTAATTGTTTTTAATTTACCCTACGCAAAAATGTTAATCCATTTTTACCAAAGTTCTATTTGACAAGGTTGATTTTTAATGAAATTATACCGACACGAGCCCTTTAAGAGTTTTGTATCATAACGCACTGGAAACCTGTGTGTTTATGGATGTTTACACGAGAACGATATCTATCCGTTTACAAACTTATCCCCAAAACGATACCGTTTACGAAAATATCCGTAACTAATCATCCTGCCACGTGAATAGAAAGCGTCAGAAATGCGTGAGTTTATTTGGGTTGCCAAACTGAGCAAGTCAGCCCCAAGTATGTATAGAAGTGTTTCAACTGAGAGCTTATTCAAGTACCTCAGAACATCTCTCTTCAACTAGATCTATTTTTTTCAACAAGACGCCTAAAGTCGTTTCCGTGGAATGCGTTGGTCTATGGAAGAATAATGGCGTTCTATCTGAATTTGGAAAATTAGGGAAACCGGAAAGATGTGTCATGTTATGAGCATCGATGAGTAGGTTACCTGTATGGGTTGGTTTAATGTGCTTATGACTGAATTTATCACTCAGGCTACTATTTCCCCCCAATCCACATCCCCTTTTTGCTTCCTCCTTATCCCCTATCCCTTTCGACACCTGCAACGCAAGCTAAATTTATAGTTGTCAGTGGTCGCAAGGATGGAGTTGATCTTGTTTTGATCTATCGCTAGGTAGTTATTTTCATAGCACGATTTCGATAAGAAAAAGAAGTTATTTTGCATCAAAACAAGGTTTACCCGTGTAACTTAAATTGCAATGTTAACGGAAACAAGTAACGGAGAACATGCGCATAATGCTCTCTGATTAACCTGAACGGGAACTATATGTATAAAGATACATCATATCTTGGTAGTAAGTTGCCACAGGTAACTTTTTCAAAGAGAAATAAACATTGTAGTTTTAGGTTAATAAAACAAAACAAAACAAAAAATCCGCTTGCTTTATCCAGGGTCGAACCCAGGGTTACAAAGTTCGATAAAGTTCCAATGTTTTAATCCAAGATGAAAGTTTAATATTCCAAGATGCTCTTGATACGGTTAAAAATTAATTGCAATGTGTTTCCAAGGTCTCAAAGTTAACATAGTTCCAATGATTATCCCTGATTCCAAGGTATAATAAGTTTACTAAGGTCCACTCCTGATCCGTGTCCCATCCAGAAGTCCAATCCATGCCGAAAGTGAGTCGTCCATCGACGAGGACAATATTTTCGCGATTTCACCGCCAATCGTCAAGGGTACGAGTTGAAATTTACGCGATTTAACCTCCCATCGTCAACGTGTTTTCGATAAGAAAAGAAACAAACTGAACTCTAGCTGTGCTCGGCAAAAACTGGCGAACTCCGAATAGAAAAATCTATCGGAAATCATGGCCCACGACCAGACGCTACTCAAACCTTATGAAAAAGCTAGACCTAAACAAAAAAGAATCATGAAGGAAAGAAATAATTTGGTTTAGGTCGCCTTTTGTGACTTGTCAGTATCTCGAAGGATTTCACTGGTTAACAAGCCATCCTAAAGCACGAGTGGGAAAACTCTAGCGCGACAAATTTGGCAAGGAACGTTCTGATTTCAACGTTCTTTAGAGGAAGCAAATCGATTAAAAATCGATACAGATTTTGTACGATCTGATTGGTCGGCTTGGAAGAAGAGCTAATCGATAAAGATTTTAGGCAATCCTATTGGCTGGCTTTGCAACGTTGGGTACAACCGAACCGGATTTTTACCGTGGGAGTGCCACAGGCATCCCACGGAAAGAGCCAGGGGATTTCTTTTTCCAGAACTAGAATCTCTCCTGTGTTTTACCACAATAAATTGTAGATAAATTAATTTCCTTTTGGTATTGTTTACTGATGTGCAACTTGCTGAATTAGCTAATCACTAGGTTTTTTTAAATTATTATTTTCGAGAGAAAGAAATAAAGGCCTAACCGTCGCAGAAACAACAGGGATCGTTGTTTTTGTCCTCAAACAGCCCTACTACAGCGGCAGGGGGGCAGGATCAGCTGCCGATTAACCACGACCCATGCTAAGCGGGTTAACTCCATAAAAACTGAATTAATCGTACCGAGATTGAGTTAACAACCCAACTGTACTTACCAAATCAACAAGCAGACTGAATGCCATGTCAAAGGTTACGACCACAGCTTTGGAGCGGTTATTTGTTGGGAGTATTTGCCTTTTGATGTCGTAGTTTTTCATAAGATGATTAATGAGTCTTGATTCTGCATCGTCAGTGCGATTTTCCTGAGCTGGAACAGCGAAAAATAATAACAGACAGATGGCATTCTTTAATTTTTCTAATTTTTCGATTTTTGCAGGGTCTTTTTCACGAGCTGTAAAGAAAGTTCTGGAGTAGCCGAAATACCGGTGTGATAAGACCGGAAAATATTGCCAGAGCCATCAGCCAAATCAGGGCAAAATGTAATTGTGACAGAGTGACCCCAATTAACGTGTTTATACCTCTGCGTGTTTTTTGGAGCTTTCCAGCTTGTTCTTTTATCTGCAACGGCTATCTTTAAAACAAGGAACGGGGAATCGGGGAATGGGAATGGGGAACGGGGAATCTTTAAAATGGGGAATCTTTAAAACGGAGAATCTTTAAAAGCGGGAATCTTTAAAATGGGGAATCTTTAAAACGGGGAATCTTTAAAAGCGGGAATCTTTAAAATGGAGAATCTTTAAAAGCGGGAATCTTTAAAACGGGGAATCTTTAAAATGGGACATCTTTAATATGGGGAATCTTTAAAACGGGGAATCTTTAAAATGGGGAATCTTTAAAACGGGGAATCTTTAAAAGCGGTTAAATTCTGGAAGGCCTTCGAAGCGAACGATTCGCTTCTTCTTCGCCGTCAATGCCAAAGGCACTTTGAAATTTCCAGGAGACAACATGGCGTATAAAGAGCTAAAACAAAGCACGTAGTCGCTACAAATACACGAATTTTCCCGCCAAAATGCTGCTCAAAAATTGAGAATTTATCTGTAGAACACTGTATTAAAGTTGTCATGAAATATTAAATTCTCCTCAGCCTTCCGTTTCCCGGATGCGACAACCGGGGGTCTGTTTGATTTTCATTTTTTGAAAGGTAAACCGGATTGCAGGTTATAGATGAATGAGCTACAAATTGTAGTAGCTGAGCGGTGGTAACCGCAGTCTTTTTAAGAGCGACGGCCAAGAAAAATTGAGCAAATTCTCGATTTTTCTGCAAAAGTTTCACAAAAGGCTCTTTTATTTTAGAGAATTAGAAGAAATTCAGTTTGCAAGTTTAGAAGTAGAGTCGGACGGTTTCGGGGGAGGACTCCCGTATAAAAGGGACGGGGATATTTATCATTTCTCGTTTCGAAGTGCAAATTGCAGATTAATTTTGGGACGGATCGCTCAATCTTGAAGCACGTATGCTCGGGGAAAGCTCCAATAAAAAGGTGACGTAGACGCTCGTCGGAAAATTAAAATTTTAAAAACCTCCAGCGACCAGCGTGGGTCAGGAGACCATGACAGACTATCACCAGACCTTTAATGATTATTATTGGCTGAGATGTCATGCGCTTTTTAAAAAAAAAATAATTGCATTTTTATTTGTATAGGTAATAATGTACAGTTAATATAATTTGCAAAGATGGCAATATTCAGATGTTATTACCTTCAGTAATTTAGACTCTGGAGACACCGTGTGTAAAATCGATTTACCTCATATCTTAGTTTTTTGAGAGTGTCGTCAGAAAAAAATCCAGAGATGTGAAAATTCGGGCAGGTAAAAATATGTTAATAGAAATTTAGTTACGTAGAGCAGATATGTTTTAATCGCCTACAAAAAGACTATTTAGGGGTAACAAGAAATTATTGTTGACGCAGTGGTTTACATTGTGGGACTCAAATATGTCCAGAAACATATATTTGAATAAAAGAAACAAGTCAGAATGCCCACTGGCCGGAAACAAACCAGTTGGCTTTTTACAAGAATGTTCAAGGAGTTGAACGAAGGACTCCTGCTAGTGGCTGTGGAAATTGAACTCGGGGCTACCGAGTTGAAAGCAAGTGTTCTAAACCACTACAATGCCAGTCGCCCAGTTTCAATCTGAATAACAAGTAATTCACCATATATTAACAATTTTTGAAGGAGGCTGAGCATTACATGAATAATTACGCAGATCGAGGAGGGTGTTATCCACCGATTGTATATTGGGGCAATATACCATCATATCGATGGAATATTGCTTGTATCTTCTAAATTTCTTCAACGCCAGCTGGGTATGAAGAATTAGCTGAGGAGCCGAGCGAAAACGGTGAAATAGTGATTACACTCAGTGTGATGAGATTAATCAACGAATTTTTTCTTCATAATTTTCAAATGACAATTTATTTTTTATTTGAACCATAGGTAAGGGCACGAGCCGTGCTCGAGTGTGTTGATGTAATATATAGATTTAGCCAGGGCTAAAAGCGAAGCTCCTATTAACATGTGGCTTTCCATGATCGCCCCAGTTAGGAAATCTGTCAATCATTCGAGAACTCTAGTGAGCATGCGCGAAACGGGCTGGGAACAACAACAAGAAGTTCGTCTTCGCAGCCGATTCGACAGTGTGAAATGAGTTCGCTTTTGGTCCCGTTGGTCATTGCTTTCTTTGCTGTAACCAATTTTTGTCCGCGGTAATATGGAGCTTACGTTTTCCTTCCTTCTGGTCTTGCGTTTGTCATTACATGCGGTTTACTACGCTTAGAACGAGACCAGTGAACATTGATCGAAAACAGACATTGTTCCTCGATGCCGGACCTTTTGACTCACTTCATCTCTCTAGATGCAGGCTCTCAAGCTGTGTTTCTGTTTAGAAGACCCACACGACGAAAAAAAGGGCCAACCCTCCAATACGTATGTAGAAGAGTTAATATTTTCAATTGAAAGGCCCAAAATTAATTCACAGAGATGTTAAAAAAAGGGCGGTGGCTGTGGTCGAAAGAGTTGTTACCGTTTTACTACACCTTAAAACGACAAGAAATGATTGATTGTGAGTCTTAATTCTTCATCCTTGATTGTGAA
Organism: Porites cylindrica; assembly: GCA_964035525.1. NCBI lineage: Eukaryota > Metazoa > Cnidaria > Anthozoa > Scleractinia > Poritidae > Porites > Porites cylindrica. The sequence goes on along the minus strand of OZ037779.1, from coordinate 24,196,215 downwards.
CTTATCCTGGAAGAGTTGCGTTGGATGATTGAGTGGCATGGTCAAATCTCGTAGTCCATGTATTTCTTTATGTACTAAAAGCTAAATAAATTTTGCCAAGAGATCACTAAGAAACTATCCCTTCTTCTGAGTTTCTACTTTCATGTGATATTATAGCACCTTAAAACCTTCATACAAACAAATTTTCGGTTCAAAAGGGTTCTTTGTTTTGCGATACAGGATGCTTGAATTTCCAGGCTTTTGCGTGACGCGTCATTTAGCTGGCGGCCGGGAAAGCTCTTATGTGGGTTAAAAACATTACGGATTTTTGGAGATTTTGCGATCTAAACATTCCTTGTCTTAGAATAAATATTACTTTAATACTTATGAGTTCCTCAAGCGAAGAATTCACGCATAAGTAGGAAAACTCAAAAACAGATGTTTCTGTTGGTTTCCGGCGGCCATATTTGTGCCCCTCAAAGGGACACAAACATGGCGTCTCCATACAAAGCTTTATAAATTTGGGTAAAACGTTTTTCCGAATATCTCGCATATGAACTATCGCATAGACCTGATAGATTCTTGGCAAGGCTTTTTGTATATTTATCTTCTTTCATTTTCCAGATCAGTCTAGACTTTCTGTATTAAAAGGCTTCTGTTTTTATGTCTGCTTCCTCACGTGAGTGAAAACCGAGAATAGGAGAAACCCCGGGGGCGGGGGGACTCCCATATGAAACAGACGGGGATGCTCGTCGGAAATTTTGAATTTAACCCCCAAAGGAGACCATCTGGGCGTGGCTCAAGCTTTTTGTGACCCCTAAAGGAGACCAATCTGGGCATGGCTTAAGTAGCCTGCGTAGCAAGCGTTTCCTCGCGAGGTTCGTCTAGAAAGCTGGGACAAGAGCAAAAAAAACATGAATGACGGGGGAGGGGGAGGGGAACGTTTTTGCTTCCGCTCTAACTTTCGCGCAATAACTCGACTGGAAACGCTTGCTACGCAGGCTATGGCTTAAGCAAATTTTGGCCCCTAAAAGAGACCGCTTAAAAACACACAAATACGACATGCAATGAGTTTTAAAGGGGCTATGTCAGCTGGAGAGCATGCGCTCTGAGGTTATGCAAATTACTTTCAACTGTCAAAATTCTATTGTTTTTAACGCGTGACTTTCTTCATGTTCTCTGTCACGTCCAAGATTCCGAATTTAGAGAGGTTAACAAGCGAAATGGGTTTAGACAAGGGATATTTCGATAGAATTTATGGAACGTTTCTTCTCTGGTTATGCTAGATCAAGAATAAAATTGTGACGACAATTTTACTTGTAGTTTTGAAGTAAAAACGCATGCCATTCATAAAATAGAGCGCAAACAAAAATTCAACAACAACATATTCAACATATTGTCTTATTCAACAAAATAAATGGAAGTTGTATTTTACAAACGAGCTACAAAAGACGCTAGACCGAAGATAAAGACCAAGACTGTTTCAAATCATTAACAATTAGACTTGTCTGTCGCTATTGATTTTATAATTTAGATGCTGATAGAACAAGAGACAATGTCTTTGTTTTGATTTTAGGAAACATACATTATCGCGCAAAATTGTACGATCGTGCCGAATCACTGCGACGTCGAGAAAAACAGAACCCAGCATCATTGGTATACTACTCCACTATAAGCAGTCCGTTGATAAAAAGGGAAAGTAAACTCTGCTATTTTCCAAAATTATGCTCGAACACAAACAGTTCAAAAACATGGCATTTACAGGATCTAACTCGTACTAAGGTGCCTCTCTAAGTCCGTTGAGAACAATCTGGACGAGCAAACGGTCGTGCTTATGTTTGCCGTGAATCGCGATAAATACTATACAAGAAGGAATCTAGCCGAATTTTAGAATGTTTCCTTCGCCAGGAGTTTAGTTTCGTCACGAAACTCATGGCCTGATGCTCTTGTAATCGTTTACAAAAAACGGCCGCCGCCAACTCGATAGCCGCTTCATTATATGTCCACATGCTTTGAGTACAAGAAAAATCCAAGAGCCAGCAGCCTCTAAAATAACTCAATAGAAAGGTCCTGTGAACTATAGGGAAGATTCCATCAAAGATTCCATCACTCATTGTGGGGTAGCCGTCATTAACTCTGCCATTACAACGGCCGCTGATAAGAGGACACAGCAAATCTACGTAAAAACATTCCACAGGCAAAACAATTTTAAAATAACGCCACAAAATTGTTCTGTAATCACCATAGAACGATTCTTAATACAAAACTTCGCCAACTATCGAGCGATGGCTGAGATTTAGACAGATAAAAACAGCCTTCCAAAATCTCCGACACAACTTGAAAAAGTTGGGCCGTCTTTTTCAAGTTTGTTTTCATTGGCTCGCGCATGCGTGTTGTGTGACATAGCCCCTTTAATGATATAAAGACATAATCATCGAATGCTTTTATCGCAAAGTAGTTTTTAAAAGCATTGTCATAAATCTCAAGTTCTTCGCGGAACCCTAAACGAGACCTTAGGGGCTTAAAATATTGGCGCTTTGCCCGGAACACCCTAAGCGAGACCAAAATCCAAAATTTACACCCCTAAGCGAGACGACGAGCATCCCCGTCTGTTTCATATGGGAGTCCCCCCCCCCCCCCCCCCGGGTAGAAACCCGCTGTCAGAAAGTTGTATTTTAAGTACAGACTTAAAGTTCCGTTTTTTTTTTTCTTTTTTTAATTAAAATACATGTCTACCGCCCTGCTAGCTCTAAAGTTTCCGTGTTTCATTTTTCTACTGCTATTTATAGCAGTTTGAAATTTCACACAACATTTCATTTCATTTGATAAGTACTGACTCTTATTTAGCGAATATTTTATTGTTTGAGTTGCATTTTCTTTCCACCTTTTTTGAAACCATTTTAACACGAACAGAAATGTAGACACGGTGGAGGCTTAATCCGAGAAGAGAAGGTATACTGAATTTCTTATCTGTAGGTTGATAAGTCATGATAAGTTAACAGACACGGAATCGGTATATGTGAAACAGCTGATCTTCTTCCATTTTAACACATCATTGGTCAGATTTTAATATGCTTCAAGTCTAAAGGGAAAAGCGACCTGAGACTCTAAAGCAAGCGGTGTGAAAACGGCCTGTTAAAATCCGCGTAGACTGCAAAACAGTCCGTATTTTTGGGTATTCAAGTACACTGTACGCACGAACAGTTAAACAAAAGCTGAAAACGGAGAGCGAGACTGGGGAGAGACGCTAAAAATACGGACTGTCCGTTTTGAATAAGATATATTCGTTCGAATTGCCCGCTTCTCCCAGCCACGGGAAATTTCCATTGGCTAAATTTTGATGCAAGCTCTTAGCAAACTGTCAAGTTATGTTTGCAACAAGTCATTTGTGATGTTCCCTACCGTGATTAATTCATTGTCCGTTGGCGTGTTCAGTTGCAAAAGAATCGCACCGCAGTTTCCACCTTTGTGGAGAGATTCTCCTTCGTCGACTGGACAACGAAAAGTTCGTTTATCAGAAGGTCGGCCAATTTTGGTAACGTTTCACCTTTTTCTAGTTCTAGTAGGGGCAACAAACATATTTTCAGAGCTTATCCATCCACTCTTAAAATTGCCGAACTGTGTTTTGAAACAACAGCTGCAAATTCTACAATTATCTAGCTATTATCTGAAGCGCTCGGCTCGGCTTTCTCCCTCTTCGAGAAGCAGGAACAGGCTTTGTCGGCGTACTGCCACTTCCATCCACTCATGTTTGATCTTCCAGAAAACACTACATTGTACACGGAAACAACGCTCTCGCCTCACCTGCCCTACGTATTCGGGCATGTGAGGCTCACGAGCGTGCTCTTACGCTGCTGCTACCCTACTCTAAACCAATTTTGGAAAAAAACCGACTGTTTTGTAGTCTAAAATCCGAGCGACATTGGCAATAACTGAACTGTACGCCACCAATGAAATTATGATTAAAAAACACGTTTTATCTCTGACCTGGCTTGTTAGAGATGATAATTATTTATCATGGTAGTCATTTACAGCCAAGACGGGATAAAGCTTTATCTTCTATTGTTGACAGCCTGTTTGAAAAATGATTTTGAAGAGTGCATTTACGTTTTCAGCGTTTGTGTAACACTGACGGCAAAATTTTCCATCGCCATTGAAAGATTGTCGCGTACTGAATGGTCTTCAGCTCTTTGTATGATTAGCAAAGGACGATGGAAATTTCCATCCTCGCATTTTCAGCCATCGCCTGAAATTGACGGTGGAATTTTCCACCGTCATTTTGAGTTACAATCGTACACGTGAGTATTTGAAAACCTTGAGTTCATTTTTGGTAATCTGACAAAACCTCTTTCAATCTTGCATTTTTTAATATTACTAAAACGTTGCTGGAAATTTTCGTGGTTATTTTGAGTGCGTTTGAAAATTTTCGGAATTTTTCCTGGATCATTGCTAAATTGTAAAACATTTTGCCTAAAACGAATGGAAATCGGCACGATCTGCATTAAAAAAGGAATATATCACCGAACCAGTCCTGTGCATGGTAACATTTTGAAATTTCATTCTAGATTTAAGAATTTGTTCATGCTTAGCGTGCGTATATCGAGTTATGGATGCACGCGAGAAGTTTGGAGAGCACGAAAGATGCGTAAGAGTTGCACGAGGCGATAGCCGAGTGCAACTCTAGCTTCTTGAGTGCTCTCCAAACTTCCCAAGTGCATCTATTTAACAATTATTCCACGAGGGCGCGTTGGATATGAGATGATAGATAGCCAACGAGGCGCATAGCGCCGAGTTGGCTATAATCATTTCATATCCAACAAGCCCGAGTGGAATAATTGTTTTATTAAAAACGCCCACAAAATCTCGTTGAATCGCCCCGACTAGAACAAACCGGAAAAGACAAGGGACTTCCGCAATTGACATGTCACACGTCTATCAAAACTGTCAAGGCGCGAACGGGCTCGCCTCGACTGCATGAATGAAAAATCAAAACATTGTGCGATGAACATTAGTTTCTTAAAAACTCATCGTGATTCCAGGATTTTACACAGCAGAACAGCTTAAAAAACCTGGCAGATAATGTGAAGGAAAGGAATTTTTAAGTGACAGCCGTCGAAATTACTATGAATTTGGATTTTCGGTGCAGTTATAAAAGTAAGAACAACGGAGAAAAACTACTGGTATTACCTCGTCGCTTGTTATGAAGTTGTTTGAAGCCACAAGCTGGTTTTGCTGAACGAGAAAAGAAGCTATACTGCCGCCTCGATTGCTCCAGTGAATGGCTGCATAGCCTGTATTTGTAGCTGGTTACTTGTGATTTATATTCTTGTTGTTATATTCCTAGACTTTCACTCAACTAAACAGGGACTGCCATTGGTTGATTCTTGGTCACGTGGCCTTGACTAAAATCAAATGTATCCCGATCGTGATACATTAAACAATGTATCCCGCTCGGGATACATTGCAGCACGTGATCAAAGCATGGTGGAAAGTGGTGTGACAGAAGGCGGGAAAAACACCACCAGGTCCAGCCAGTTTTCTTTTTCGTGAATGAACACAACAACACAAAAACGAAGCCTCAAGCTAAAAAGCAACGATTTTTAAAGTTATCCCAGAAGTTCCCAGAAGAAAAAACAGCAGCTAGTGGAGGAAAAAGATGCAGATAATATGAGGAAAGTACTTTTGTTTGTAAATAATTCATTCAGTGGTTTTGAGAATTAAATTTGTGTTGTTATAAGTACCGAGTCGACTGTTTTGGTTCGCTCCGGTTATTCTTTTGTTGCTGTTGAAGTGAAAGTCTAGAAATATAACAAAACACTTAATGTCAGGTCCCTCGGGAAACCAGTTAGTTTTGTTTTCCCTCGAGTCCTGATGTTTCCCTCGACTTCGTCTCGGAAAACATCAGGACTCTTGGAAAAACAAAACTAACTGTTTCCCTCGGGATCTGACATTAAGTGTATAATATACGCACAGCTAAAAGCATGAGCAAATTCTTTTATAGCGGAGCTCCCGCGCGCGCGAAGCGCGCGCGCAGCGGAGCACCATCGGTAAGAAAATTTGGTAAACTATCCATCCCAGAAAATTTGGTTATGACGTAGCGTACGCCCGTCCGTACACACACTTCATGTAAGCCGATGTCAAATGTCACAATAGATCTTGCACAACTTGACTAGCCTCTTAGTTATGTAAGCCATCCGTATGAGTACGATTAGATTGACAACTGTCAAAATCAGACATCACCTGACAATTATCACATTACCGTCTCGCGGGCTCAGATAAAAGACCAGTCGTTTTGCCCCTATATATAAGCTGATATAATATGTCCCACTTACCAATTCAACATAAAAACGAAACTACGCCGGGCAAGGCTGTCAGTTGGCTGACAGTCGTTTAAAGTTAAATTGGCAGGCCAAATTAAGGTCAATTGACAGCTGTCAGAATGGGACATGTGCAGACAGCTATCAGAAAACTAATAACGAGGGCTCAGGTTCGCTCAGGTACACGATCTGGCATTTTCCAATAAATGCCGGCGGGAAATGTCCTACTCACACTCGTAGTCTGTTAATTCGAATATTCGCCATTGTAATGAAGGTTAATTGACAACTGTCAAACTAGAGGATACGCTGACCATCATCACCTGAGTGGATCGCAGGCTCATTTTTCTATGTATTGAGGTCACGTAGTGTATAAAGTTTTGCGCTGATATTTTATTTGATCACGGGCTCAATTCGAAGCCCCATAGCTTTGTAGAATTTCTATCCATCCTAGAAAATTCGGCAATCACGTGACCGTACACCGACCACCCGACCTTCCGCACCACAGGCATACCAATGTTTAATCTCACACTTTCTAGCTAGTTTGGGAGCCTGCGACATCCATGTTTTGATTAATTGACAGCTGTCAAAACAGTGTTTCTACTGACCAGTATCGCCTGACCGTATCGCGGGCTCAGGTATCGAACCTCTGAGTTCGAGTAATATTTTGAAGGAATTCGCTGACAAGTTGCTATTTTTCAAATGATCGCAGGCTCAAGTTCAATTTTTTTTAAATGCATATGAAATAGGTCGTGTTTCATGAGCCGCACTTTTAAAATGTTGATTTCGAACTGATCTCGGACACGAAAATTCAACCGGCTTTTACATTTACAGGCAGGGAAGGCAATCGCTTTTGACTTTTCTCACTGTCACGCGTTGATCACGCTCTACGTCCAATTTTTATGTTCTGATTGGTCAAAATTTGACAGGTGAGTTTATGCGGAAAATTTTTGCAGCGTCTGGAAACTTGCTTACTGATAGCTGGAGCTGAGAGAGTTTTGTGTCATCTTGTGATGTTTTAAAATGTCTTTTTGTACTTGGTGTACAAAATGAAATACAGCTGCTATCAAGATTGTTCTGTAATTCGTGGCTGGTTTGTTTATTGCGCTTTTTGTTGACAAATGAACCGCTTGTCAAAGTCATTGGAAATCCGATTTCGGATGGCATCGTTTTCAAAAATGAGCTTACTCACTTGCCCTTGCTTGAGGCGTAAGAAGGTTGAAACGTCTAAAGCGATTCTGGAACACTTGATGACCTTCAGAAGCAGCATCTCGACTGGTAAGCTTGAGCCATTGTTTTTGATGTTTTCCTGAAGTCGAGCGTATGGTTTATGCGGCTTAAGTTAAAACACGAGCAATCATCTTACCTAAAATAGTATCAGGTTTAAAAAGCCTTTAGACATTTTTTGACCCGCAAATTCAAAGAAAAGGTTCCGACGATTATTTAGTTATGATTTTGGCTGTAAACAGAAAGCTCTGAGCGATTTTCTTGCCTCGAGTTCATCTTGAAAAAGAGCGAACACCGGGAAGCCGGCTTAAAACATAAATAAGCTTATGCTTGCCTGACCCTTGCCTGACTCATGATTTTCTGAGACACCTTACTCTCAATACTTCTCTTCGTGAATGAAAATTATTGTCTCTGTACATGTTTCACCGAATTAAACTTATTTTATTGATTTTTAGTAGTCCCTCTCGCAATTTTCATCGCTGCACCGGTTGTTTCCAGTCGAACATAAACATCGCATGTAGGAATACTCAAAACGCCGCGCGTATTAAAATATCACTCGCTTTTAAAGATTACACATAACAAAATCATACACAGTTTAATGAATAAAGGGAAATAAAACCTAAACATAACAATTTCTCTATCATGTTGAAGCGTAAATGGTAACTCTATTAATCGCACTGCAAATCTGGTGCTTGTAAAAAGTGAGAACCCGTCCGGCTGGCCGAAAAGTGATTTTGGGAATTTTTTTATGGTTTTCATTGAAAGCCCATAATTATTACCCCGCATATCACATAGGACCAGATTTTTCTAACAGAAAACGTTTTATAATTCAATGCTATAATTTGTTGTGCAAAGGAAGCGCGTGCTTTGATCGTCGTGGATATTGAATGAGTGCAAATTCTCTTGCAAAATTGTGAAAAAACTGCAGAATTATAGGTTTAAATAGGGGCAAAAAAGAACAAATTCTGTCCGAGGTCTGGTACTGTTTACCTAAGACGTGATGAGAAAAAGTATGTTTAAAAGGCTGGTTTACACGCCACCAGATTTGTCGCCAAGATTTACTAGTAAACTAAACTTGTCGAACACAAAAAATCCGGCCTGATTTTTATTTTGGCCTCTCTTTTAGACAGAGGAATGCAACGTGTAAATTGGCGGCCACCAAGGACTATCGTGGCGCATGTGTTTCTTAAAATTATATTTCGGGGTTGTCCAATTATCCATAGTCTCTCTAACGGAGCAATGTTGGAGAGACTGGTGAATGCGACATTATGATGCTACAGCTAATGCAAATACAATACACGAATAGGTCTATTTGTTTTCCAGGCCTAATCTACTGTGATCGAACATGATTGCTATTTTTCGGTGTACAAATAACTTGATGTAAAATTTGTTTCACTCTTGGACGGTCAAATTCTGATTTTTCTCTAAAATCACTGAGCCTTTACCTCAAAAGTCAAGTGAATGTGCCCTGCCTGATCGGTGGATTACCAGTTTATTGTTTGATTTAAATTATGAATTTATTAACGGGAGCTTCGCTTTTAGCCCTGGCTAAATCTATATATTAACATAGCTGACAATAATGCTTGCTTTTTGATTAACTGCAAAATTCTCGTTACGCGCGACACAATAACAAACGGTTCTATTGGCTGATTATGAACACGCCACAATCGTCTAGTTTGAATGAAAATATTCTTTCTGTAAAAGTGAAAAAGAAAATTTGCTTCTTTATTCGTTAACGATCAATGGAAACTAAGCCGAAACAAAGGTAAAAGAGTCTTAAAGTTTACCTAAAGTTAAAATCCTCCGTGACATGTTCGTGAGAAGTCGTGGAGTATAGTTTGGATTTGCTGAAAAGATGTTTACGTTTTGCTCAACGAAATCCAGAAAAGATGTTTTTAGCGAAGACGACTGTCATCCTTCTTTAAACTTATATTCATTTACGGGCATTGGCTTGTCATTACGGCTTCTTGAGAAGACCTGGCAGCAGTTGTTTTTGTGAGTAATAAATTTATGTCTCCTTGTGTAATTTGTGTTGTTATTGCGAGAGAAATTTTCCTGCTTCAGTCGGATTGTCCGGAGATACCAAAGTGCATAACAAATTTAAAAACAACAATTAAAACGGAAATTTTGCCTTTAAATGTTGTTGATGACCAGTTGGTGTCTTTTCTGTTCCCAGTGAATGGCTTTCGGCCAAAATTTGCTGCAGCTGGTCTTCGACAAATTTGCAAAACGCGCAATTTGCGAGTTTTTTTAATTCGGCTTTATTTCTGCTCCTGTTGGATCAGGACCTGAAAGGTCAATGCCGATAGAAAAATTGGCAGTTCTTCGCTCGTTTCTTCCATATTTTAAAGAGAAGGAAAAGTGCACTGCAGCGTAAAAGACGACAACTTTGCAGCCAGGTAAAAAAAAAAAAAGCTTACGTCATGTTATTTACGCACGGGCGAGCGTAAATAAAGATTTTGTTCATAGCGGCTCAATAGGACTTATATAGGGCAAGCACGCGCGCTATGTTATAAAATACCTCTTTTTAAGCCTACTACATCAAATGTGGAAAAAACACTGCTGAAATGGCTATTTTTTACCAGAAACTAGCCATTTTAGAATAGCGCATTTGGTTTTAGAACGTGTTCTAGAGAATTACTGAGCTCTTACTTAAAACCTTTAAAACTTCAATTAAAACTAACCTGTTAGAAAGACTGGGAAGACGCCAAAAGCGAAGAAAAGCACAGACTTCATGTTGATTTTGCTTAACACAACTGAACACGAAGCACCGTACCTAGTGATTCACAAACAAAGCAGCGCCCACAAAGAAAGTCGGATTGTACCCGACGCGAATAATGAAGTCTTTAGATAACAACGACCAAGACCAGGTTGTGCCTGCGATACGAAAAACGTCATGCGGTCTTGCCCACTATTATGTACCCCAATATAGCGCTCAGAAACGCTCAGAGGAGCCGTTTTGCCACGCGAGTGTTGCAGAGCTGTGAAGATTTAAACAGTTGAGTGAGAGTCTATTGAACGAAAAAAAGGAATGTTTTTTCCGAATCCATCCATGACCTTGCTGTGATAATTCTTTAATTCATATTTATACCTGGATTTTTGAAAACCGGGTTAGCAAAAATATCCACTCACTGTACTACTTGGCAATTTAAAACAACAAAACTCATTCAAAGGCCGATTAAAAGCCTTTATATGACGCCGGGCATTCCAACGTGTCCAAATTGAAAATGACGCAAATTTTAGAACATTTATTCAGTAAACTGACTTCGCGAAGTTTTAAACCGGCGTCATTTCAGTCTAAAAATTTTTAAGTTGAGTGAGCTGCAGCGAAAGAGTGCCTTGTTAAGGCTTATATAACAACTTAAATAGTTAGCAAAACACTACTTTTTTCGCGGTCCGATAAACAACAGGATTCCGCATGGAATAGACAACAAACTGAATGAAACATAGTGCAAAAATTATCACCTTCTTGTCCGCAAAAACCGGCCTATGGTGCAATGCCATTAGAGCCCGCTGAAACTAGACCTAGAGTCGAGAGTTCCTTTTCGAAGGTACAATCAGATAAGCTAAACACCGACGAAACAATATTAATGGCTGGCACAGAATGTACATTGCAGGAAAACATCACGTTTATGGACTAGAAAGAAAATCGCTTAGTTATTCAGATCCTGAGGCACTTTGGACAAAAATAAAGAACCTAACAGCCTTATTTAGCCACAAGAGAGAGCTTTACACCTCAAAAGAGGTCAAAGAAAACGCTGTTGCATCAGAGGGAAAAATTCCCTGCTAGCAGAGGTCTCTCACGACGAGAGACCTCTGCTAGCAGGGAAAGGGCAAATCATGGAGACCAGAAATTCAAAAACTATAGAAAATCAATAAGCGTGTCATGACCTCTCAGTGGGAAACAAGCGGCTAAAATCACATTTGCTCAGTCAAAGCATAGAACCCTCTGGAGCATGATCTACTCGCCAGAAAAAAAAATGTATTGGAACAGGCAGCATTTTGGCATGAGGTAAAAGTGGTAGCTAAGTGGTGTAGGTTTTAGTACTGCGAGCAAATCTTATCCTGAAGACCAGTGTGGAAGTCGCTTTAAGTTTCTCATTGCGTAATACACGCGACATTCCCAGCCGCTCCAATTCCAAAAGACTTGCTTCGACAGCTGAGTTAAAATTCGAATTTACGTCCGCCATTTCTGAATTCGGAATAATTCTTTCCCGCAGTTGCATGCAAATGGAAATGGAATAAACAATATAGCCTTACCGTTAATTGACAGGTATCAATCTACTTCCCTATGCCGCACCAATCAGGAGCTCCGTTTGCCAGCGTACAGAGTTTCCCAAAAGAACAATGATATCGGGCAGGCGTACACCGACGAAACAATATTAATGGCTGGCACAGAATAAACATTGCAGGAAAACATCACGTTCTTGGACTAGAAAGAAAATCGCTTGGTTATTCAGATCCTAAGGCACTTTGGACAAAAATAAAGAACCTAACAGCCTTATTTAGCCACAAGAGAGAGCTTTACGCCTCAAAAGAGGTCAAAGAAAACGCTGTTGCATCAGAGGGAAAACTTCCCTGCTAGCAGAGGTCTCTCACGACGAGAGACCTCCGCTAGCAGGGAAAGGGCAAATCATGGAGACCAGAAATTCAAAAACCATAGAAAATCAATAAGCGTGTCATGACCTCTCAGTGGGAAACAAGCGGCTAAAATCACATTTGCTCAGTCAAAGCATAGAACCCTCTGGAGCATGATCTACTCGCCAGAAAAAAAAAAATGTATTGGAACAGGCAGCATTTTGGCATGAGGTAAGAGTGGTGTAGGTTTTAGTACTACGAGCAAATCTTGTCCTGAAGACCAGTGTAGAAGTCGCTTTGAGTTTCTCATTGCGTAATACACGCGACATTCCCAGCCGCTCCAATTCCAAAAGACTTGCTTCAACAGCTGAGTTAAAATTCGAATTTACGTCCGCCATTTCTGAATTCGGAATAATTCTTTCCCGCAGTTGCATGCAAATGGAAATGGAATAAACAATATAGACTTACCGTTAATTGACAGGTATCAATCTACTTCCCTATGCCGCACTAATCAGGGGCTCCGTTTGCCAGCGTACGGACTTTCCCAAAAGAACAATGATATCGGGCAGGCTTTTTTTTTTTTCTCCCCTCGTCCTGCCCCCTTTCCTTCTTTCGCCATCGCACCTACCCTTAGGGTTACTATTTCTACTCTCCCCAATCTTCCACTGTCATAAAATCAAAAAAGGCGGCTACAACAATACGAACACAAACAACTGTTTCGCCCACTCAAAATACGCCTGCACTGCAGGCTAAGTTGATAGCCTTATATGTACACCCAAAAAATAGCAATTATCTTCGATCACATTTAAGAGCCACCATGGCTCTTGATCGCAGTAGATTAGGCCTGGAAAACAAATCAGGCCGAATTTTTTGCGCTCGACAAGTTTACGTTACAAAATCTTGCCAACAAGTCTGGGGACGTGTAAACCAACCTTTTATACCTTTTATACATCACATCTGAGGTGAAACAGTACCATGAGGCGCTGTTTTTATCGTACAGACGTCGGACGGAATGCAGTATTTCACAATTTTGCAATACAAATTGCACTCATTCAATGTTCAGGACGATCGAAGCACGCGTGGGCTCAAGTTGGCGAAACCGTCAACAAAATTTCCAAAATCACCTATACGGCTAGCCGGTTCTCACTTTTGACAAGAACCAAACTTTTTAAATTAAGATTAATATAGTTATACGCTTAGTCAACACAATAAAGAATTTATTATGTTTATTATTTATTTAATGATTTTATAACGATGTGTAATCTTCAAAAGCGTTTGATACGCGCGGCATTTTGATTACTCCCGCAAGCGATGTTCATAAGCGACTGAAAACAAACGGCACAGCGATTTAAATTGTAAAAGAGACTACTAACAATCAATAAAAGGAAAATAATTCGGTGAAACATATACAGACAACAATTTTCATTCACGGAGACAAGTATTAAAGTGTCTCTGAAAATCCTTGTTTATGTTTTAACCCTTTAAGTCCCAATAGTGACCAACAGCAATTTTCTCCTAATGATATCCATACATTGTCATGAGATGAGGTTATGAGAATTAATAAAATGATCACATAAGAGAAAAAACTTTGATCTTTTATCAAATTCTCTCAACTAATTCTTAAAGGAAATGTATAGAGATCAGTTTGGAGAATTTACAAGTGGATATTGGGGCTTAAAGGGTTAAGCCGGCTTACCCAGCCGGTGTTTGCTTTTTCCAAAGATGACTAGAGGCAAGAAAATCGCTCAAAGCTTTCTTTTACAGCCAGAATTAAAACTAAATATTCTTTGGAATGTTTTCTTTCTATCTGCGGTGAGAAAATGTCTAAAGGCTTTTTAAAGTTCTATAAGCTTACAATCAAACCTGATACTCGGTCACTCTCGGTCAGATCATTGTCTCAAATCTTACAAACGTGCATAAACCAGATAGCCGCATAAACTACGCTCGACTTCATTAAATTAGATATAAAAAACAAACATCAAATACAATAATTACTCAGGCTTACCATTCGAGATGCACTGAAAACCATCAAGTAAGGCCAGAATTGCTTCAGACTTTTCAACCGTCTTAAGCATCAAGCAAGACCTAGGTGAAAAACGAAAACGATGCCATCCGAAATCGGATTTCCGACTTTGCCAAAGCAACGTATTTCTCAACGAAAAACCCAACAAACAAACTAGCCATGAATATTGGAAGACTCTTGATAGCAGCTGAAACCATCCCAATACAGTTCCAGTATTTCCAAAGCGATTGGACAGTCGCGAGAGGAGGATACCATGATCAACAGTATCAAATGCAGCCGAAAGATCGAGAAGTACTAAGATAACTGAATTATGTTGATCTATTGCCATGGCTATGTCATTGTGGACTCTAATAAGAGCCGTCTTTGTACTATGGTTTCTCTTATAGGCTGATTGATATGTTTCACCAAGGTCATTAATATCTAAGTATTGAATCAGCTGTTTAGCAACACATTTTTCAATAGTTTTAGATATGAAACGAAGATTAGAAATAGACCTATAGTTCTTGAAGTCGTTCGAATCCAGAGAGGGCTTTTTGAGCAATGGCTTAAGTATAGCTTGTTTAAGTATTTCAGTCATCCGACCAGTTTCCAAGGAAAGGTTTACAATCTTATGTATTACTGGGAGAATAGAAGGAAACAGACATTTAAGTAGATGACCAGGAACAGGATCTAAGTCACAGGACTTAGGGTTAGTTGAGCAGATGATACTCAAGAGTTTATCCGGTGGAACAGTCGAAAATATGTTCAGTTGACAGCCTGTAGTACCGTTATCTACAGCAGCAGATAAAAAAACTGATACAGCAGATGAAAAAAATGATAAAATATGATACCATGTCTACAAGTTGTAAAAATACCTTGGAGAAACTCAAGCAATGACACTGTTAGCGAAAACAGAACATACCGCCTAATTATAAAACTTGTGTCACCAATTCACCTGTACTTAAACCGACTAGAGTGACCAATAAATAAGGAAGTGGCACTGTAAATATCTAAATAAAACAAATCGGCGGGCGATCATGTACCTTCCAAGCTCCATCTAAACGTCGGTTTAATCAGAAAATGAGTGTTGCGATCTGTGATATTAACACTTCTAATCAGTTTTAGAATCAAGCGACTTACAAGTACGACCGATGATCTGAACACGGGGCGACCGAGAAACAAATCCAGCTAGTGGTCAGAACGGGACCACCCGATTCTGAGTCCGACACACTGACCACTCAGCCACGTTAAAAAGCACGTTTGTTCATCAAAAGGGAAGAATGTAATGTCGATCTTGCAGATGGACTTGATTTCTGTGGGCGCGAACCACTCGTTTCGGCCATCGTGATGTAGGATTACCTTGGTGTCAAAGTTGTACATTTCTCTACCGACGCCGTTTATGCCTAAATAACGCGAAACTGTTAGACAAAATATAGCGAAGAGAATAAAGAGTAGTTAATTACAATATTCCGTTTGGCCACTACTAGCGTTCACTGAGCTATAAATCAAAATTAACACCAGATCTGCTCTCAAACCGTGCAACGCACCTCAAAACGGGCACCCAGTATTTCAAAGTTGCAAGACTCTGGGCATTCTGTGGATTTTCAATGGAGCGAAGGCTTGAACAAACGCAAGTGCTTATGAAATACAAGATGTGAAACGCCATTTATAGTTTAAGGCTTGGACAGATGCCACAACATGGGCTGCAATATTGCTCACAAAATCGTTCGCTCAAGAAAGCCATACGCTTTAACATGTGCTCACTACATGCAACATTTGCTGAGCAGATGCGACAGAATTGTAAAAACTGCCAACATCTTTTTAACTGATAATGAGATGCACCGCATCAAACCCAAACTTAGCCTGTCCAGTGTCGTCAGTACACTCTCATGAAAACTACGTGTTTTTCAGTTTCGGGCAATTCTGTTTGGGGAGCTTCACAAAACATGGGCTGTAATTTAAGGCGATGCAGTTTCTCTAGTCTTTTAAGCCTATTCATCTGCTTTGGATACACTTTATACCGGGTCGTTCTACCACCACATCAAATTTTACAGATTAATGTTTATATATGCACAACATTTCTACCCGGATGGTTTGTGTAAATGGTAAGCGCCTTTAAACTTTTGACCATATCATTTGGGCGATTTTCAATATGTAATTTTTAAATACATATTCTGATCAATATTGTGACCCTGTCCTTTTCGCTCCCACTGAGTTCAACACCGTTACTCCTTCAGGGCAAAATTCCGGGGCACTAAAACAGCCCATTTTAAGACTTCCTGTTCCTAAGCTGGCGTCGAAATAAGAATCTCTCTCCTAAACTTCAGTTTATTCAACACTTGGAAGTTCTTAGCGAAGGTCAAACCCGTCTTATTCAGTAAGATATACCCTGTCATTTATTTAAAAATGTTTATTTTACTAACCGCTTCTATCATAGGAAATTTCGGTAAATTATCCTATACAAGTCTTAAACTAATTTATAATTTTATAAATATTGACATTTACGATATACAGTAGCACTGTTAGCTAGTTACACACTTTTTGACTTTTTAAAATTGGAAGTTATTATTTCTCGATACAACTACGTCATGCCAGTATTATTTGCTGAGTCGGCGTTTTAAGTTAACACAAGCTTTGAAATTAAGAGTTAGAGAATTAAAAATCCGACACTTAGGGAGACAGCGAGACTCTTTTATAACTTGCTGTGATCCAAAACTTATCTTCCTATCAAATCCAAGACCAAGACGTGACGTTCACTGAGAAGACTTCGATTTCGGTTTTAACTCTATCGTTGTGGACATATACATGATTTTTATAAGCCGGCAATCTATTGTTACAATTGTGTGGTATATAAGAATTGCTCAATTGCATCGTCTCGGCGCGAAGGCTCAAACGATATGTTTATTTAGAGTTCTCGTAAGAACTTTTGCGTACGTCCATGTATGCATAGTTAATTGAGTGGAATGGTTATGAAACCCGTCAGACTCCTTTGTTATATGTTTTTGTGGACCTGAAAGTGCACAACGTTCAAAAGAATTCCTATCATTTTGATTGTATTGACCAATAAAAACGTTGCATTAATTTATTCCGTAACAATTTGCCAACAGAAAACAAAGGATTGTGCACTTTCACGGTGCTTTGAACATAAACTGCAGCACTGTTGTTTTTATCATTGATGTTTGCCGCTTTTCATAACCAGTCTCCTCTAATAACTATGATGTATGCATTTAACGCATTTTTTTAATACATGAAAAAAGAAGAAAAACTACAAGACGGTAGCTTTGATGTACGGTCGTGAAGTAACGGACATGCCTAGTGTTAATCTAATTTTTTCTTGAACAGTCCTTACAGCCGTAAGTAATTGCGTTGCAACATTCTAATCGCTCAACAGGGACTTAAAAGATAATGTTCAAAGCCTGTTTAAGCAAATTTCAACTGCCTATAGTTTTCAAGCAGTTGGAAACAATTGTGTTGCAAGATGTTATGTATTAATTCCCCCAGCATGCGCTCAGAAGACGGCGTTCGCAGAACGTAGATTCACGTGGCCTAGGTCAAAAGTTAGATAGAGTTGACCCCGGATAAATCAAACCAAGGTTTCTTCGCGAGATAAAGACTCTATTGTAGGATAATGGTTGTTGGGCATCCATCTCTAAAATAAGGCCAGGTGGACAATTTTAGAACTAGAAAAAAACGAAATGAGTAAAGAAATAAACCAAAATTAACAATAATCGATGTTATAATGAGGAGAGACACTTTGTCCTAAAGGACATCTCCAATACTGTGTTCCTTTTGCCGTATTCCGAGCAAACGTTTTGTCGCAAGTCTATTCTGACGGGAAATTTGGACCACTTGAACGTTCCATGCATCTTGAGATGTTATTTCAAGTAGACTTTTAGATGCTGTAATGCAGTGAATGTCAAAACAAGTGATTTCTAGACTTAATTCCATAATTTTTTATTCTTTAATAGGTACAATTAATGGCTTTCTCCGGCTTTCTCTTCTCCGCTTCCACTACAAAATGTTGCTACGTTGACGGTATCAACATTGGAGTTGTAGGGGTAGGTATTGTTTTCATCGTCTGTTCTCTTAAGTAATTTCCTCAAATGGGATAAACCAAATTAAATCAAAAGTAGGAACGGAAAGAAAGTTGCGATGGCCCAAAGAATGCATTTTTGCTGTTCACTTTGCACATCAGAAAATCCACTGTGTTATTTGTTCCATTTGTTCCTAATTAGAGCTAACGAAAATAACAGCTGTCCAAATCGCTTAAGGAGCGCCATTACTATTTGAAAAATGAAGCAAAATGTCATGGACCAACTCCTTTAGAAAAAATTAAATTTGACGACTATGTAATAAATATTTGTTTTCAAAAAAGTTATGATATTAAGAAACGGTCCAGATAAGAACGATCGAAACAACGGCAACGAACATGTTGGAATGCAAAAAGGGTGCTAACTTTTCTATTGTCTGTACTTACTTCTGATTGGCTTAAACAGCAGAAGTTAACAAAACTTCATAAAGCAGTACATATACTCATCCTTACTTTCCAACCAACTTCCATATAACAAAATCTGGTTTCAGTTTGAATAACAAAGAAATCCTATGTGGGGAACATGTAAAATTATAAACTTTTCTGGGCTGTTGTTTTCAACTCTTGTGATTGGTCAAAATCTTTTATCACAAAAAAACACCCTTTCAAAGTGGAGTATAAATGCATTTTATTGCGTAAACGGTCTTCATGTAGGTTTATGCATTTTCTGTGTAAAAATGAGAACATTCCTATGTGGGGAAAGCACCGTTGCCGCATAACAAAAGAAATTGCTATCCACCTTACCCGGATCATTACTTAAATAAGGTGAGATAGGAATTCTTGGCCTCTTTTGTTTAAGGCCGAATTCAGGCACGACAGAAAAGAAATTGAATGGAAAAAAGGGAAAGTACTGTTGACGAAAAAGCCTGAAATATAATCATCATTGCAACTTTTTTTTACTAATATTTGAATTTTCAAAAGAGTGACTCAAATATATTTTAAGTGCATGTGAGTACTCCCAAAACACTTACTTTCGCCAAAGCTGTCTTGTATGTACCTAACACTCATTCAGTTCAATAATACACCTTTATTTATTACTTTAGTCCTTGCGAGAGTGTGCAAATAACACCCCTGTGGAATACCAACACCTTAAAACACGAATAAAAGTGAACAAAACTGATCACTCGACAGTTCGCTTGTGTTGACAGTTTAACATAGAGTCTTCTGCTGGTTTAGGCTAGATTATGTCCGCGATAATGAGTCATTTCAGTCAAGTTGCTTGGCTCAGTGTTGTGTTCGAAAGACTCTATGGAACTGTCTTTGGTATGAAATTTTCCCCAGTTTCCTGCGCGACATTGCAACAGCCAATGAAAAACCAGGGCAGTCCCATGGTGCAATTCGACACAATATCGTCCCAGTCTTACGTTCAACCTCAAAAATGAACGATAACAATTGCCTGGTTACTGAGCGCCCGCAGACCTAAACCGTGTCGCAGCTTTGTTGTTCTTTGAAGACGTTTTAGTTTATTGATTGTGACATAGGAAAACGACAGGTAAAAATGATTTAGTTGAAAACAATGATGGAGGGAAAAAAGATCGGTTCAGCTGGTTAAAGTTTATTGGTGAGTAATGCTTTTTAACTGGTTTTGTCCTGACAGATTTGAACAATACTTTTATGAGGGGTATTTAGCCGGTATTGGTAGAAAATTACAGCTATTTAAGCTTTTGATAAACCCATTTGGATGCAAGCAGTCAGCACTAATTAAAAGAGTTCGTGATTTTGTCATCCAAAAAAAAAATCCAAGCTAAGGAGAAAGGTAACACCTTTAATAGTTTCACTTTTCCTGCAAAAGACTTAATAAAATATTGGAGTTATTGTCTGTGTCCAGAAATGGTCAAAAAGAGCGCAAAACTATCAGTGTATAAACTAGCAGTAATTCTCGCTACATAAATGCGAAATATGCAATGACGTCACCGCTTTACAGTCAGTGCACTGTATAGGGAAAATCCCAAAACCTTGATGAGTTTTACGGTAATTGAAGATCAACAACGGATGCAGCCCACGGCTAGGAATAACCAGTTGCAGCAGGAAAAGTCTCGATGATTTTCATTATTTCTATAATTATGGTTTTGGCGCTTGAGGAAAAGTGTTGAAAACCAGTCGTACTGGTTTTCGTATAAATCGCGAAATATTACCGAAGCATAAAATTCTGGCTTGATATTCACATTGTCGAATGTCTAGCTAGCCCTATTCTGTGTCTATAACGAAGTTTTTTTTATCCTAAGAGACTCTGAAACTGAAAGGCGGATGGTAAAGATACCATATTACGAAAGTTTAGAAAGACCTTTTTATGAGGAAAACTCGAATTTTTGCCACTTTAGACTCATATTCCACTCGTCGATGTCTTCTACCCTTTTTCAATGATGTAATTTTTGAATAACATTATCCAAAATCTGTGGTTAGTATTTTCAGAACATGTTTTAGTTCCCTGGTTCGAAAATACATTAATTATTTACTCTGCCGAAGAAAATTCACAAGCAATTGAGCTTTGAAGACTTTCACTCGAAGGTTTTAGCTCCACTTCATTTGCTGAAACATAATAAACCTTGAAGATTAGAGAAAGAAAGAACGAGTTTACATGAAAGATTTTAAAGCCTGTCGATAAACTCACACTGGTTTTATCCAGTTTTAAAACACTCACCTGCGCTAAATGTTTTTTAAAACTTCACAGTCTTTCACTCTTTTTATTAGAGCAAGTAAAAAATAACTTTGAGGAAATATGTACGCCTTTTATTTGTTGGCCATGATAATCTCATGTTTTCCCAGTTGTTTATCTTAAATTGACTGAAACTATTAATAAAATATTTCGCCCATCTTGCTTATGAAGACGAAATGGAAACATTAATCGCTTTGCTAGCAGGACGTCTGAGAAATGATTATATTTGGTACTTTAGCATGAATGATCGAAATACACAACAGTTTTTTTTGTGTTTCAAATAGACTAATATCAATTTGAAGGTAATGTGCTAAGTAATGTTTTGGGATTTGGTACAAACCATTAACGTTTGTATTTCTAAGAACGAGGTGGTATAACGTCTTTTCAGGAGTACCTGAAATTGCTTGTCATGAATGTTCGATTAATTAAAGGAAATTATGTTGCATTAGTTTCAGAAACGTTCACGTACAACCCGGCCCGAATATGTATTGGGCTCAGTAGCATATAGGAGAGGGGAAGGGGGAGAGGAAATGAGCCCCACTCTAGGACTGTAGAGAAACGTAATGGCCGGGGGGACCCTGGCCGCTTAAAAAGGAATTAACCGCTGAATTGTTTTCTTTTCTTCTTATTTTTCAAAACCACGGAATCTTTGAAATCTCAAATACAAGAAGGTAGAAAGAAAAGTCTCAAAATCAGTAGGCATTATTTACAAATCAAGTTCCGCCTTAATATGACCTCCTTATGTACTCACTATAATTATAGTTCAGTTTGTCCTTATTTACATTACGGTGCGAGTGTTTGGGGCTCAACTTGTCAGTCAAATCTAAACGTTTGATTACCCTTCAAAAACGGGTTTTTAGAATAATTTCCAGGAGTTCTTTTGATGCACATACCAATCCTACTTTTGTGGGCTTAAGAATTCTAAAATTTGAAAGTATTACCAAACTTCACAAAGGTAAAGTTATGTATCTTTACAAAAACGGCCTTCTTCCTGATAGTTTCAATGACATGTTTCTATTTAACTGTGACGTACTGTAAATGTTCACTTCGTTTTCAAGGGCCCAAAATATCTAATTTCCTTGGCTCTGGAATTCAGAATTCCTCTAGTATTGAACTTAAGCCATTTTTCTTGGTATAAGCATAGTTTACCTTTCTTAATGCTTGCGTGTACTTTTTCGCTTCTTTCGCTTTTTTCTCGTATTTTTGCATTTTTTTTTCACTTTTTCTTTTTCTTTTTGCCTTTGCACGTTCAGTCTTATCTATTCTTATCCTATTTAATGATTATTTTTTATGTTGTAAAGAAATTATATGTGTTTAGTTAAATCGTCTTGCTTATACAAGTATTTTACTTAAGTAATTAAGTCATAAATGTTAAAGGTGATCGCTTTCATAAGCCTTATTGGCTTCAATGGGCTCGCTTGCCTCATCTTTCTAAATTCTGTGTATATATTTAATGTAAATTTCAAAATGATAATGAAACAATAAATCAAAACATAAACCACTTCATAAGCAATGTAAGACAACAAGAGCTGATTCAAATATTCATATGATAAATTATATAATTCATGCTTGAAGTATGGGGTTGGAACTAAAAGTCTTACTTGTTATAAAGAAAAAAATCAGGCTTCCACACAATCTTAGGACTAAGGTTAATTCCACAGCACTGACGTTTGTCATAAACCACTTCATAAGTAATGCAAGACAACGAAGTTGATTGGAATACTCAAGTGATAAATATTGTATTTCATACTTGAAGAATGAGGTTCGATCTAAAAGTCTTACTTGTTATAAAGAAGAATATCAGGCTTCCACACAATCTTAGGACTGACGTTGATGACAGTGATTCCCTCGAACTCAGCAGGGTCCCACGATAGCCGGTTGTTGGTCCAAAACTATTGAACGACAAAAAGAGTACGTTTTAGAATACAATCATGCTATTCAACCTGATTTTTAAAAACTGCTGAAAAGGTAACATTCAGAGAAACCAAAACTGTAAAAATTCCAAACCTTATACATTCTAAGTCACTATATCTCACTGAAACATGAAATCAAGGACTTAGTCTCCTTGCTTCTCTCTGGATCAGATTTAGACAGAATTAATGTAAAAATACCTGCCTCACCCAAATATTACAGGTCATTATTTGGTCTTTGCTATCCTGCAAACGAAAAAAAAAACTATTACTTAGAAAAAAAGGAATACAGTTAAACATTTGGCATTAAGTATTTGATAGTCGCTGGTTTGAAGTTCCTCACTTTAGAATGGGAAACACAAGCGACCACAAACATAAGATATGAGACAGTCAAGGCTGATAAATAATCATAACTGCATGCTTTTTTAACTGCACCAGAATTTCAATGAACATTAAGGGCCTGTTTACATGGAGGTGGGGGACCCCAGGTAGGTGAGGTAACCCGCTTAGGTGGGGTAACCCGCCAGTCCACATAATCTCTCATTACATTACACGTTAGGTGGGGTGACCCGCCACATGTTACCTCACCTATCTGGGGTCCCCACCTCCATGTAAACAGGCCCTAAGAGAGAATTACATTTGTATGATCCTCTAACAATTAATAATTTGGAGATCCAGTTTAGGTCCCGTTTATTTGAGATAAGCTATTCCAATTAACCAGGCGGTTCGGCTCATGCTGTATTTCCTCATAACATCACCTTGTTTATGTGAGAAGGTAGGATGGCCCGCTTGCAGTTTTGCAGTTTGAGCATCCCAGATCTCGGCAGCGGGCCAGCCCACCCTCTTGCATCAACACATTGAAAATTTTACGAGGAAAGAAGGTATGAGTCGAGACAACATAGTAAAGCGGGCCAGCACGGCTAACCGAGCGCTCATATTAGACCTTCCGAAAAGTTTCCAAAGTTAGGGATTAAAGTTGAAATGAACTGGGCTAAAGAATTATATTAATTGATCCACAGTCGCTTGAACATCGGTACACTCGGGTGATTCCGAAGAATTCAGTAATCTTAATCAAATCTGTTGGGGTTATTACGTAAAACCCGTCACGACGTCATTAAGTCTTTTATTTTGCGCAACCCCAGGGCTTGTTACCACGACAACACATATGCTCTGTTTGTATTTAACCCAGGGTTACTCGAACGGCTCGGTCCAGAACGTAAATAAAAGTTTTACGAAAACATTAACACTGGACATTAATACAGGAATTCCAATCACGTTGATTGCTGAATACAAGTTTCAAGGTTCTGGTAATTTAACTGAAAAGTACTATATAAATCATAAAAAATCGCGTGACCAGCCAAATACACATTCCAGATCGTAATCGTGTGGCTTATTATTACTTAACGTTCTAAAACATCACGCGATTTTCCAAGTGTGAGGTCAAGATACCTGGATACTGGCCAAGTTCGTTTTTCGCGTTTTGATGGACCGAGAAGATTCAGTTGATAAGAACCTTATCTCTGCTACACAGTAGGACGGTGGTGTACAGAAACAAGGTTACGAAAAACAAATCTCCAGAAAATACAAAGGCCTGCATATTTCCTGACTTATCTAAAGTCAGCTAAGTAAATCGTAAAAAGAAAGAAAAAAACTGGAGGAATCTTTGGACGGGCTACATTGACATCACTCAAATGAAACTCCTTCAGGAAAACTGTTCCTACTTGTTCTTCATTATAATCTTCGAATTAAAACTTGGAATCCTTCTAAACAGTTTTACCTTGAGGTACTTATACGTTAAAGCAAAAGAGTTAACTAAAGGACTTACAATTCACTATACTGAAAGTCAAAAACAGCGCATTCGGCTTCACTGATTTACAACTTAGTAGGACGTCCTTGAATAAATAAGGATCACCCTGGACAACTGAGTGGATTTCTGTTTATATATACACTGAGCGGTAATCGAATTAGAAAAATTACACCGGAAACTTGTGTTTGCGCTGCTTCCTTACAACAATATTGAATTAAATCGTGATCGCCAGTAAATCAGACATCACGTACTATCGTAAGCGTCTGCAAACAAGACAACGTTCCCATATTTTGAAGACATCTTCGTAACTTGTGTTACTGTTATTCAGACGGTTGAGGTATGCTTTTGAAATTCTTCTTTGTTGATCCGATTTTTCGTGGACTACATGTATACCGAGAGTACCTTCCTTTTGCATGTTGTGGCCATGGAGTAGTATTATATCACTTAAGCGAAAATAATATAGTTAACATACCGACAATTGCCCAAAATGTTCCCCAATATAATCTTAACTAAGGAAGGCTCATACCGTATAGTTACACCGCACTTCCGTTTTCACATGTGTTTTCAGGTTTGTTTTAAGACACCACATACCCTATTTAAAGAACATTGTATATCGAGGTATACTCAACCACCATGGCCAACGCCGACAATGACTTTAATCCGGTTACCCATGAGCTTTATCGAGGCCACATTTTAAAAACCTTGTGCCTTAGCAATTTTCTCTCGAGTTTATAATTGACTGCACTGAACAGAAAAATAGGGCCTCCTATAACTGAATGATATCTCAAAATCGAAATCCCTAATAATGAATTGACGTTGACAAACCGTCACCCACTGGGCTGTAAATCCTTTAAAAACTATTGGCGTGGTTCGGGGTGTAGTGAGAACCGAGCCTTAGCGAGAAGAAAGTGGCCTTGCGTGTACTTTACCAATGCAACATTGATGTGATTAAGATCATAATATTCCGATAAAATACACTTAAACAGCTTAAAACGGCGTTAAAAAACCCAAGCTATTTTACATCACTTTTAAGACTGAAAACTGAATTTACTTATATATCAGTCGCTGAGTCATTCTTGATTACATCCTCCACAAATGGAACCTACTGTGAAAGCTCTATGACTATGCGGTGTACCTCTCCACATCCGTAGGTCAAGATAACAAAAAAGATTCAGACGTAATGTCTGGAGAAATGATAACAACACTATAGTTGCGGCTTGTTCACCAGACCTAATCGACATCGCGTTTAAAGGATTCTTGTTTTACATTGTCCGATGCTAGGATAACTCTAAACACCTTTGGCCTTGGGGTCTGCCAACTGTTTTGTGAGTTATCAAGAGATAAAAGAAGTATTCAAGCTGGCTTTAAGACAGTCTCATTTTGTGATACCAGGCATCGTAAACTTGGAGTGAGGATAACTCAGGAAAGTCGTTAAATTGAACAAACATTATACGAGACTACGTTATTTTAGGCCTGATTTGTATGCCTTCGCTATGCGTTCTGCAAAACCCAAACACTATAAGATACATAAAACATCGCAGATCAAAAAGAACTAAAGTGAATGAAACGATATTTCAGTGAAGTGGGAACACTCAAAGTTTACCAAGTTACCAGCCCACTGAAAGCTAAAAACCACTGATTACTATCTGGCTCAGAGGTATGACGAGTAAAACAACAAAGAAAAATAATAATTCTAAATGTATCGTTAACTTAAAAGTTGTTGCGAAGGGTGCATGCGGCTTTCTAATCTTGCCCGGAACTGTTTGACTCTACTGAACAACAGAAACATATGGTTCATTGGATTAGTGTGATTTCGTTTGATCTCATTTATTAGGACATGACCTGTGCGGGAGGGCGGGAAGCTAACAAAAGTATATTTTTTGCTCACTACAGAAGGAAGGCTAGTTGGCTCTGGGAAATATTTTGCAGACATGTCGTCTGAATTTACAGACCCCACTTCCATAAATGAAAGCCCGCTCGCTTACAACATAAATGCTTAGACAAGCCTTTTTAAAGCCGGTTTTGCCTTCTCTTAAGAACGACATTCCGCTTAAATCAAGTAAACATCAAAACAGGCCTCTAAGGTAGAGTACAAGCGGTCTATTGAACGGACGTATACAGCTATTTGAAAAAGTTGTGGCAAAAAAATGTGCACGCGACAAGGTAATATGGGATATGATCAATACACTGTTCCTGGCGACCGTAGCTGTCAAACCTACTTTTGTTGCTCTGCTTTCGCACTCGCAAACATACGTCCATGGCCTCTCGGGCCATTCTTTCAAATTTCTTCGACGAACAGTGAACTCAAAACCACCCACAATACCTTTCGGGATTCTCGCGTGCACTTTTTTCGACAACCTTCTTCGAAATAGGTGTTTACGAATGCATAAGCAGCCGACTCTCTTCACAGTATTCACAACTCATTAGCTATCAGCATTTAAATCTTAATTATCTATGAACTAGTTACACAAAAAGGGCGTAAAATTATACGACCAAAGTAGACAAAATTAAAATTAAATGGTTAACAAATGTGCCCGGCTGTCAGGCGAATGCATCGTTGACAAAGGCCTCGAAATTGACCCTAAATAAGTGTTTGTTTTATTGATGAACCAATTATTTCAGTTGTACAGTCAACTCTCTCTAAGACGGACACCTTTGGGACCGGCACTAAGTGTCTGTCTTAGAAAGGCGTCAGTCTTATAGAGAGTCAAATAAAGGAAGTAGAGAAAGGTAGGGACCAACTCTAAGAGTCCGTTTTACAGAGGTGTCCGTCTTATAGAGGTGTCCGTTAAGAGAGAGTCGACTGTACTGTCTATCTGTGACTCTACAGGTGACGTTTTATACTAAAAGCTACTAAACAAACTCAGAGAATAGTTGATAATAGGTTTTTCTAAAATGTTTCGAAATTGTAAGCTACAGAATTTCCTGCCCAAAGAGTGGCCTATAAAAGAAAGTAGTCCGGTGATACTGCTATTTATTGATATCAGACCCATAAGATACAATATCATTGGTTCCTCAGCTTTGAGAATGTGACTCTTGGGAATTTAAGTCTGTTTCAGAGCAAAATCCTTGACGATTGATCAATCGAAAATTAAGTGCAGCTTGCTTATTACAGTAACAGCGTTGCCCTTTCCAGAGCTTATTTAATCTAATTGTTTTTAATTTAACCTACGCAAAAATGTTAATCCATTTTTACCAAAGTTCTATTTGACAAGATTGATTTTTAATGAAATTATACCGACACGAGCCCTTTAAGAGTTTTGTATCAAAACGCACTGGAAACCTGTGTGTTTATAGCTGTTTACACGAGAACGATATCTATCCGTTTACAAACTTATCCCTAAAACGAGAGAGAGAAATAAAGGCCTAACCGTCGCAGAAACAACAGGGAACGTTATTTTTGTCCTCAAACAGCCCTACTACTGCGGCAGGGGGGCAGGATCAGCTGCCGATTAACCACGACCCATGCTAAGCGGGCTAACTCCATAAAAACTAAATTAATCGTACCGAGATTAAGTTTACAACCCAACTCTACTTACCAAATCAACAAGCTGACTGAATGCCATGTCAAAGGTTACGACCACAGCTTCGGAGCGGTTATTTGTTGGGAGTATTTGCCTTTTCTTTAGGTAGTTTTTCATAAGATGATAATGAGCCTTGATTCTGCATCGTTGCGATTTTCCTGAGCTGGAATAGCGAAAAATAAAAACAGACAGACGTCATTCTTTGGTAAAACAAGAGACCGTCAACGATTTTCAGTACTGAAGTATTGTAAACCGCTGATCAACTGTAATCAAACATTTCAGCGATGACACCTGTGGAATTAGATGAACTAGATTAAATACATGAAAAGAAGAAAAAAAAAACTTGCCTGCTGATTCAAATGTCTTCCAAGGCTAATTATCGGTAAAGAGCGCAGACTGTTTTTTGAATGCCTTTTAGCAAAAAAAAATTCATGAGGGTCCTAATTTTTCGATTTCTGCAGGGTCTTTTTCACGAGCTGTAAAAAACGTTCTGAAGTAGCCGAAATACCGGTGTGATAAGACCGGAAAATGCCACTGATATTGCCGGAGCCATCAGCCAAATCAGGGCAAAATGTAATTGTGACAGAGTGACCCCAATTAACGTGATTATATCTCAGCGCGTTTTTCGGAGCTTTCAAGCTTGTTCTTTTATCTGCAACATACCAAAAATCGCCGATCCGAAAAATGGAACTCCGTTAATTGAATACTAAAAAAGATAATGTGTAACTGTCAAAATAAAACTTCATTATTGCCTTGCTACTTCAAGAAAATGAGTCACAGAAAGATACAAATTTCGTTTTGTAAAATCCTAAGAAGTAAATGATACTCTACAAAAGTTCTCCCAAAGAGGTTTCATTTGAATGGTAACACCATAGGATTTCGTCCACAGATTTAAAAGTTAGTGCAAAACTATAATCTTGCCATAACGGAAGGAAAAGGTTAAAGAGCCCTAAAATCTGCCATATTCGACTACATGCAATGGCCAAAGAATAAAACCACCTTAAATCTCATAACAACATGATGACAAATTACTCCATTTTCCATACCTACGCAAACATCGCTCAGCGTGAGAAGAGTTCCGACTAAAAACGCAGTAATTGCTAGAAATCCGCTCATTTTCTGACCGCCCGCACACTTGAAAAGCCTGCCTTACGATGACGCTGATAACGTGAAGTAGACTTGTGCTAAAATCGACCAAATCTTGACCCGTGGTTTAACTGGCTAGGGATGTACAAAGGTGTAACGCCTACACCGACTGGCAAACAAGCTTATCAAGGAAAAGAATTTACATCTGCTTTTGCGACTATTGATCGCGTAAACGAATAAGATCCCTTCAAACACAAATAACTGATATTGTTTGAGTTAATTAAGTAAGTCGTTGTCGTACATGTGAAGATCGATGGCCATCCTTGAAATTTTAAACCTTCAACAATCGTACGCCAGTGAAACGATGCCGTTTTAACACAGCAAAACTTGCTTGGAAACAATGCCACCTAAAAACACGCACTGTTGATTGCCAAAGTGAGCCACCTCGATTGAATTGAGTAAGTACACCTTAAAATTCATGCTGTCAATTAAACATTGGATAAAACCTACTGTAGTTTGCAAAAGACAATCTGTTCTTGCATAAAACACCCAGTTATATTAATCCTACGGGAGTGCTCAAGGCTGCTGAAAGAAAAGACGGAAATTTTCCCAGCTTTCGTAAGCCAAAAATATAGAGAAACAAACAGCTCTGTGGTTAAAACAAAAAAGCCTTAGAGTTCTCATGACATCTTTTCACTATGAATTCGCTTTCGTAAAAGTTATTACTTAGTTAAGTAATTGGCCTAAAGTGAAAGCATCTGTGTCTGCCTGATGGCTGAAAAACCTAAAATGCTGCTCTTTTAAGTTGAGAATTACTTTTCAGTTGTCACTTCAAGGCTCAAGAAAAGTTTCTTATAAACTTTCATCATTGAAATTCATTATTCAGACATTATGTTGACATGGTAGGTGCGTTTAAATCATAAATATCTGAACATATCCATGTGCGAAAATTTGTACTTGATTTTCGTACAACTGGGAAAAGAAAGCTAAGAAAGGAAGCTAAGAGGATAGAAAATGCAAATCCTTCGAAACGAGGGAGATCACTCCTTTTGAACATCGACTAGGTCACTTATTGAATGTATTATTTTTCTGCGATATATCGTGAGTTAATAACCTCGGAATGCATTGTCTGATTGCAATATGCAATTTGACCACTGTCGACTCTATCTTCCAACGATCGGATAATTACTTTTTTAAACATAAATGACAATTCATTTAATTAGTGATACAATTACCATCTGGTTTGGTATGGAAATCTTGCGTCTTTATAGACCCCGGTTTCTTTAGGTTTTCTCCAAGAAAATCATTTTAAAAGTTTTTCAAGCAGCGTAGATGGCTGATGGACAGCCTTGAAATGACTTTAAAATCTAGAGATAAACGTAAAAGCGGAGTATTTAGACAATAAATAAAAGGCAGTTTTATTGCTCCATAATGACGATTGACCCTGTAGGAACATATGGTTTCGTTATGTACTATGGTCGTAATTCCTTAGAATTCAAAGAAGTTACTCAAAAGCAGTACCTTTCTGGCGCGATGATTCGCAATATTATATTAAACTGTTATTTAGAGTCTGTTTCTATCCATATGTCTGAGATCATTTAAAAGTTTTGAGTGCAGTGTCTCTATAATGTGTGAAATGCGAGCAATTGGGCATCAGTGATCATCAGCTTAGAAGCTTACGTTTCTTCTGTTCAAGGTGGCTCTCTCTGTAAACACCACAAGATGTTAGAAAAAAATAGAAGTTTGGATCCACTAGAGTTTCAAGTTTGCATAATTTTTAAACGTTCATTTTTAGCCAGTTGCTTTTGTTTTAAGTGACAATTTATTGTGAACATTTTGAACTTGAGAATGAAATCATGACGTCACCGAAACGTCGTCGGATGTTATCGTTATTTTTTTATGTTTTTTTTTTTTTTAATTTTTACTTGCTTATGACTGAATCGCAAATTGAACTCGTTAATATTAATGATGTCGTAAATTTTTCCCTTCGCTCCGCTTGGCAAGCCAACATAAAACTAAAAAGGCGAAAATTTGTTTTCTTATCTTCTGATAATCAGTACTTTCCCTGCTAAGCGATTAATCAGTGACGTGCTTCGAAGTTTTGTCATGGATTAGCTTTTTGTGGTGCCTTTTACGAGACAGTCAATTTGCGCAAACGCAAAAACTTCCGCAAGGTAGATGCCACCAAAAAAAAAGCAAAGTTATAGACCCTACTCAAAAAATATATGGGCCGTCAGAACGTGTTTTTGTGAAGGCGATCACCATGCCTAAACAGAGAAATTATTATCAATGAATGGCAATTTGCGCCGGGTCTTCCTTCCCTGTCGCCTTATTCCATCAGACACATTTACAGACAATACGTTCTGTAAATCGTGAAAATTTGATTGCTTGCAAATGTGCTATCGAAGCGTCTGCTACACCTGGGCTATACCATTCAAGTCAAGTCAGTCATAGCTGGGATAGTTACGTAGCTCAGAGACGGGTATTTCATTTTGGGTCCAATGAAATTTATATATCAAAGGCCATACATGTATGTTGTTGTTGTTGTTGTTTTTTTGCGTGCTGGTCGAGACAGCAAAATTTCAGTTATGACAATTTCCCAGGACAATTTGCACTAGCTAAGTCTTAAAACCTTCCGAGTTATCTCCTTATCGGTGCCATTTGTAGATAACGTTCGGTAAATCGAGAAAATTAGATAGTTTTAACAGGGCCGCAGAAAATGTCTGTTTTTATTGATTCCGCCTAGTCACCTAAGCACTGAAGAAATTCTTCAATTTAGTTTTAGCTAAAGGATGCTTACTATTAAGAGTTGTGATGGCGGGTATTGCATTGCTGTGCGAATTTCAATAGAGGCCGGCGTAGTCATTGTCTATTGGAAAAAATTCACCGGTTGTCGTTTGACCTGCCTTATGGGAGTCACTTTTAGAAATCGAAAAAGTTAACTGACGATGCACAGACGTAGAAATGCATGTTATAATTTCCACTCCATGTTCACGGTACAGCTTCTTAAAGTCAAGTCAGTATTAGCCGCGCCTAAAATAAGACACAAACTGTACCATTTACAAGATCCCTCCTAACCAAGTCGCGTTTATGCAAGACGCCAATACACTTTATGCTTGTGCCATTCATACGCAAAGTTCGCGTCTTATTTAAGGCCTTTCCGCTTTAAGACTGTTCTTATCTTTCCTCGTACGAATGGCCCCGATTATTTCATTTAACACCAGGATCAGAGAACTTTACTTTACTCGTAACTTGACGTTTCGGTGCGGTTGTGAACATGACATGAATTGATAGCCTAAAACATAAGCAAATTACTCTGCCCCTCCAGACTCAGGTACTCAGTGCCCGTATCCCAGCATTACTTTAAATTACCCACATGCAGGGCTCGAAATTAAAAAAATCCTCAGGTCGCCTTTTGGAAGCCAACTGTAGAAATATATGGTCGCCAGATGCAGATTTTAAGTCACGGGTTTGAATAATTTTAATGACGCATATCATAGTATGGCGCTATCCGTCAGATTTGATTGTTTAAAAATTTCGCAGGCAGAAGTCGGTATAAATTGGGAGGTAAACTGGCTTTGTTTATGCGATTTGGCACATTTATTATGATGAAAGCAAAGCAAGATAAGATGAAATGTTTGTTTTAACTTTACTCTTTTAATTTAAATCTAAATTATAAAGAAATCTGCACGCCAATGTGGCTACTAAACCAGATTTTTTTAATAGTCGCCAAGGAGAAAATGTTCGTCGCATTGGCGACCGCATTAGTCGCAATTTCGAGCCCTGACATGGACACGAAAGAAGCAGTTCCATTGAATTTTATTTAAGGCGCTTAACCAGGTCTGTAAACAGATATCAACCTCAAGATAACGTGCATTCATGGACTTGTAATCCTGTAAGTATATATAAAGCGGATTTTAACCTACTGCCTCGCACTGCACTTAACTGATAAACTCACCCACAACTACACATGTATGGAGATAAACTGTAAAAACTCGCTCAGGACAACTGCCTGATTGGCTCCTGCCCTGCCCTGCCCACGTGCAGACACCAGCTTCCTGTGTCTCTTTTTGCAGTAGATTTATGTTACGTTACGTTGGCACGTACACAAGTAACCAAGGTTTCCACACGTACAGAGCTCGGAGAACTGTCTCTCTCTATCCTCTTACAAATAATTTCTTGATAGCAGTGACCAAGACTTATTTAAAGGCTTCATGCATTTGTAGTTGAGGGAGAAAGAAATTTCAGGGAAGGAGAAGGTGAGTGGTTCCTTGATCCGATCATTAGAGGAAGTTTAGATGCAAATTCCCTTATCAAAAGAAGGAAAGGTCAGTTTATCTTAAAGCTATGAAGAACCTAATGCGGTCGGATTTGTGGAGGAAAGATCAGAAAAATATCGAGGTCTCCTTCGACCCCAGGAGGAAACAGCAAAACGAATATTACAAGTACTCAAAACTACAATTTTGCTTCGAAATCACACTCTGAAAAAATATCATATTCATGAAAATCCATGATTTGTAATTCACACTCTGCGCATGCCATTGGAAGAAAAACTGAGACGTATACTGCTTAAAGAATAGTCAAATATTGTCTTTAGTGACTCGAAGCAAACTATTCTATTTTACATTTCTGTTATTGGCATTTCTTGTTAGTTAATTTTGGTTTCGGTTAATCTAACATGTATTGAGGAACACGCATACCTAGTTCATATCTACTTGATGTAAAAGGAATGCCATATCAAATCTGTAAGGAATGTATTTTAAATCTGATCAGAGAAGAAAAGATGAAGAAAGGTAAATTGGTATGTATTCTTGTGGAATTCAACAGGAAATTGTTAACCAAGCATTTAAAGGAAAAAATTGAAATCGATATATGGCCACCTGACTGTGATTAAAGGTTATCAATCACGAATTTGCTGAGACATCTGTTCACTTTGCCGTTTTCTCGCAATGTCAACATTTTACCAAACCTGTGTACATTTTTACGAGAGGATTGAGCGCCTATAAACAATTCTCCAATTGTGTATTATTTCATAATAACAGGAGCCCAACGGGCAATTCCATGAGTGATTTCATTCAATCACTCACCTTCATTAAAAGGCATGCGCAATGCAGTACATCACCTTTTCCATTTGTCCATCTCTTTATTGGCACTATTTTAAAGGAAATAAATTAAAGTTATTATGTAAAACATATTTTATAGCGGAGTGAACAGCGCGCTTATTTTGGAAAGAACCGTACCGGTATATAATGAGAAGACAGCTGGTGCAAACAAAAGGAGCTGGTGTATGGAGCTTATGGCTCCGTCCACACGAATCTGGGCATTTTTGAAACTGCATAGTTCTTAACCCTGATACGTGTGGACCGCTTTCAAAAATATCCAGACGATATTATTGCGTATTTTTATACGAAAATATTTGGACGCAGCCTAAGCAAACTCGACGGTGATCAGGGCAGTGACTGAAAACGTCACTTGAAATGAGTTGTGTGCTTGATTGCGTCTCGCTCAGTTAATTAACGTGGGCGAATTTTCCTATAGTTGACCGTATTCGAGATAAGAAAGAGAAGGGAAAATTCGTCGACGTGTGTTTTCCTCCTTAAAACGCCGCGTTAGGAAGTTTCGAGTGGTTTTCGTCTAATGGACAGGACGTCAAAAAATGTAGTAAAAAGTGTGCTGCACGTGGAGAGCTGTTATGTTGCTCATAGAGCCAATTGCTTGCGTCAGCTATTGCGTTCTCCTTGCCGTCGACGTCGTGTTTACAGTTTTCAGGAGACCATATTAACTGATTTGACGTGATAAATTTCTTGGTAAATCGATTATTACGATACACGAAACATTTTGAAATCAGTGAAAGTAAATTTTTTGCGATCAGAACTTCGTATTCGAAACTACTGGAAGGTAGCCTCCCACGCAGACGTTCTTAGGGGTTCGTCACGCGTTATGTCTGCGTGGGAGGCTATACTGAAGGTAGTTTGCCTATATAACGGAAGCGTTCAGCGACTAAGAACGACAATCGGAATTTCGCACGGCGTAATCTTTGCCCAGATTTGTGTAATCTTTCCTCCGCAGAGTCTCCCACTGGTTTTCCAAAAATAAAACAATAACAATAATGGTTAAAACAGCAGCTCGCGGTGGGAAGAGATAAAAGGCGTTGGTCTCCCTCTTTCCCTTTTCCCATCATTTCTCGCGAAGATGATAACTAAGGAACGGCTCTCTAAAGAGCTTGGGGAGCAAGGGTTTCGCACTGGTGGGAGCATTCGCCTCCCTCCGATTTGGCCCGGGTTCAAATCCCGGCG
Source organism: Porites cylindrica (assembly GCA_964035525.1). Lineage (NCBI taxonomy): Eukaryota > Metazoa > Cnidaria > Anthozoa > Scleractinia > Poritidae > Porites > Porites cylindrica. The sequence continues at coordinate 24,160,746 of OZ037779.1, read as the reverse complement.
TCGAAGCCATATGCGGGTTGAGTTTGTTGTTGGTTCTCTCTTTGTTCCGAGAGGTTTCTCTTCGGCTTTCCAGTTTTCCCCTTTCCTCAAAAACCAACACTTCCAAATTCCAATTCGATCTGAAACGCATGGAAACGTTTAAACGAGCTCATAAGAACTCCTAAGTGCTTCGGGAGTAAACAAATTACAATTACAGAGCTAAGCGAGCTGTACCTGTACCTTATATCATCATTTCTCGCTTGAATCTGGCCGGACATGAGTCAAGGTCACAAAAAGGCCTTCTGTGGTATACATTTGAATAATTAGCTATATATAGCAAGCAGCTGCTCTTAGCAATTGTTTTGGAAGGCAAATATGTATATGCCGTGCTACGTCCTACCCAGTATCGAAAATGACAAATTTAGTGATTAATGTCTTCAGTGGAGGAGACAACACATATCTCCGAAAAACGCAAATTCAAATTTCTGACTATACAGGCCTCTTTGTCAAGACCGCCACGGATTTCAACGACGATGATTTCTGAAGTAAGACGTCTGTACTTAACAACTTAGTAAAAGGTAAATGGATATGTCTAGAAAAAACTGAGAAAAAAGGTCCTGAGTTGTTAGTTGACATTTCTTGACTGAGTGCGTCACAAGTTGCAAAAGGGGTATTAATTGGATCATGGTGGGATCGACAAACAAACCGTCAAGGGTGTTGAAAACTGGTAATTTAGAGTATTGTGGTGTAGATTCATAATCCTTTTAAACGAAAATCCCTTTCAGTTTATACAATTACTCCTGTTTGTATCCAAAGCATTTGATAGGAATTTGTTAATGAAAAACACATCAATGCATCGGGCGGAATAATTTTGCGTTTATTAGGACTGAACAAAAAGATGGAGCCGTATGTATTCAACAGCCGAAGGCAATGAAACCTTTTCGACAGAAACCACATAAGTAAAAGGATATTGCCCAGCTTTTACGTCAAGTAATTTTTACCTCAAATTGCGCGTTTACAACTTTTTCATTTCAAGTTTGTTTGTTCAATTTGACATTATATAATGTTCTATTTTCAATTTCGTGTTATTCGAAACAGTCTTAGGCGTCATAGACACCGATATTCGAATGCGGTTTTGCACTTAATGACCGCTACAAACAAAAATACGCGAATTTTAAGAAATACATTTAACAGTGGGAATTGCGCATTGTCTGGTTGAGAGTGTCATTTTAGAAACAAAGCGCAAATTTGGTTTCATTTTCCCCTGCTTTTTTCGCTTTTCAAATTAATAAACAAAAAAACAAGCGTATACGAAGTCCGACAGCGATTCGATCGGATGGCATTTATCTTCCTCTTACGGAGTTGTCTAATTTAAAATTTGACTTTAATTTTACGACTTAAATGCAAAAGACTTTTATGAAGTTATGTTTAATAACATTCAGAAAAGGTCGATTATACTTTATGCGGGTGGTCGCAATGTTCTTTAAAAAATAATTAAAAAAAGAGCTCCTTAGTTACTTGCTGTAGTGCGCAATTGCGCAAAATTGACGTATTTTGCCCATTTAACACTTTCTGTCGCTCTTTAAAGTAAAATATTCAAAACAAAAAAAAAGCTAATTAATAGAACTTTGGTGTTTTATTTTTGTTTGATAACCAAGCGAGCTTACGAATTAAGAACAATCTTGTTTTATTGGGCACCTATCGAGTGACATTATAAACTGTCGGCCAAGGATCAATATCTTGACGACGTTCAGTGTGTTAACAACACAAAAGTCGTTCCGGGTTCTCTTTTCGTGAATAACCGAATTACCAAAAGGATCTTCTATAGCAAGCTAAAGTAAAGCGGAGACGTCATGATCAGCCAAGTCTGTAAGTAACACATTTGAATATTTAAGCGGGTTAGTAGCCTTATGACAATTTCATTTCAATTGGACCGACACTTTCTACTTTTAAGCCAACGCTTGGCACCTTTAATACCTTCTTCTTGATTCAAACTATTACAAACAACTAGTTATGAAAAAATGATTCAACTTGGTGATATTTATGATCCAAAACAAATCACATTATAAATTTTAAAAAAAAAAACTTAAAAATATCTAAGTTTCGATCACCGTGGAGGGTTCTACAACTTGGTCTTGCGTAATGTGAGAACTAAACCAAAAGAAACTTTTTAATTATCTACTACTACCCCAAAATATTTGGTTTACAATTGGTTTCGTTGATGCACTCGAGGTTTGCGCCGCTTACGAATTTACTTTTCGCGTAATTTATCGGAAAATTTAGCTGATCGTGCTGAGCTGGTTTTTCTTGCGTAAGTTAATATAATTTGCAAAGATGGCAATATTCAGATGTTACCTTCACTAATTTAGACTTTGGAGACACCGTGTGTAAATCGATTTACCTCATATCTTAGTTTTTTGAGGACGTTGTCAGAAATAATCCAGAAATGTGAAAATTCAGACATGTAAAAACATGTTAATAGAAATTTCGTTACGTAGAGCAGATATGTTTTAATCGCCTGCAAAAAAAACTTTTTAGGGGTAACAAGAAATTATTGGTGACGCAGTGGTTTACATTGTGGGCCTCAAATATGGCCAGAAACATATATTTGAATAAAGAAACAAGTCAGAATCCCAACTGGCCGGAAACAAACCAGTTGGCTTTCTACAAGAATGTTCAAGGAGTTGAACGAAGGACTCCAGCTAGTGGCTGTGGCATTTAAACTCGGAGCGACCGAGATGAAAGCAAGCGTTCTAAACCACTACAATGCCAGTCGCCCAGTTTCAATAACAAGTAATTCACCCTATATTATTATATTATATTGGGGCAATATACCATCATATCGATAGAATATTGCTTGCTTCTTTTAAATTTGGTCATCGCCAGCTGGGTATGAAGAATTAGCCGAGGAGCCAAGCAGAAACGGTGAAATAGTGATTACGCTCACAGTGATGAGATTACTCAATGAATTTTTCCTTCATAATTTTCAAATGACAATTTACAGTATTTTTAATTTGAACCATAGGTAAGGGCACGAGCCGTGCTCGAGTGTGTTGATGTATTAACTAGCGGATATCTCATAAAATATGAATTAAAAGTGTTTTGTTCTTTGCAGCTGCGTCGATCCACGCCACTGACCCCTCCTCCCTGGCTCCTACGCTCAACGTAGAAGTTATGCAACAGCTTTAAACATAAACTATTCAGATGCACTATCTAAAACCTTATCGTGACCATAAAGTCGACTTTATTTAGCAGAAAAAGAACCTCAAATCAAGTGCTCGTACAATGGCTAACACTAGACTTCAGACCGGTTAATTATTGTCCTAGCTCTTTCCGCGGATGCCACTGAAAACAGTTCTCTAGAACAAAGACATTGACTTAGCAGCATTATTGACCATTAACAATAGATCAAATTATGATAAAACTCAACTTCTCGATCCATATCATACACAAGACGATATGGCTAATATAAGCCAAGCTCAATTGATCTCCGTTTACTTACAATTAGCGCAGCGAATTGGGATGCAGAATGGGGTATAGTGCATTCATGCCCCTTCATGTTTGAGTCGACGGAATTATCTTATATGTGCGAAAGATTAACTCCTATAAAAAACAATTTCATTTGGCATTCGTAGACAAACAAAACTTTTCAAAAAGCGTTGGCGAGAAGATTACTGAATACCGTACAGCATTCGGCATGTGCAATTAATCAGGAACATTTATTTAATACATCAGGAACATATATTTGATGCTCACACGTTTCAAGTCCAAATTTACATCTTTTGAGAAAATTGGTCCATCATCCAGCGGTGCTAATAACGGTACTTTTAACTCATTTACACGCCTTCTTTTATGTCATCGATTAATTGAGTTAAGCTCGCAGTCAAAAGTTCGGATTAGTCGTTTCAAAATATGGTACATAGGCCTTCTCAATCAAAACTTCTGCAGGTTTCACACGTTTCTAAGAGGTAAGAAAAAACTCGTACTGGCCATGGAAATCAATTCAATCGTGAAATATTCGTCGGAAATATTCAGCCAATTAGCTGGATACGCCTGAAGTGCACGCGCTTAACCACGCATGACGTTTACACTGGCAACCGGCAAACCTTAATCTAAGATCGTTTCTTTTGCAGACTAGTTTAAAAGACTGACTTCAAGCTTGGTTGCAAGATGGAATTCCACTTACGAAGGCAATATTCAGCACTGTTACTCATCTTGCACGTCACAGGGTGTGTTGCTCAAGGTAACAATGCGGTTTTGGTTGAGCCTTTCTCTCTTTTGAGTCTTTGTGCCGTCGAAATAGAATAGGAGACTGAGAATGCATTGTGTCTCTGTTTATGCTTTTCACTTGTTTACGTTTATTTCTCTTTAAATTTGTCGTTAACGTTAAGCCCTTAAAACGAAGGTTTTTTCTCTAATCAGAGAAACTCAGTTCGATAATGTAGAACTCGAAACTCAACTGCTGCTCTCTCTTTCACTTCAGTTTACAGTGTACAATGATGAATAAACAACAACATTGTTAAAAACTCGAGAATTGACTTAACCAGCGAACTGAGTTACCTGCTTTGCCGGCAAACGTCATATTTTCCAAGATGAAATTTACTTTCACTAGATGTACTCCAAACTTTTCACGATTTTGATTCTATGACGGTGTAAGGGACGTTGTATACGTATTCGAGAGCATTTTTGTGGTATCAATTAGGGACATTTCATGAAAAATCACTGCATTTTTTGAACATTATGGAAATTATCTGTCCGCTCACTATGTTCATGTTGGCCAGAGTATTTAAGACGGGAAAATGATGCCTCGTCCAGAAATACTTTTCTACTATAATTCCGTTCTTTCTCAGGCCCCGAATAAGCGCCTGGTATTAAGGGGAAGTTAAAGCCCCTCAGACATTTTGTTGATGGCAAAATAAACTTGGGGTACGAGGGCGAAGTACACGGCTAAGAACTAGAAGGGGAGAGAATTGTTCAGCATTGTTATGTTTCGTCTGACAAATTATTATTTCAAAATCTACATCAAATACTCGAAAAAGCATTGAATCTGATATCTGGACAGTCTTACAAAAAACGTAAAACAGGCCCCTAGTCGTGTTTGAAATATTACGTAATAAATAAAACCTAGTTTTGTAGTCGCGGAAAAAGGCCTTCAGCTATCCAACGATTAAAAGGAAACATAAGACAATCGTAGTCATCACAGCAATCGACTCCGCGACAGCAATCACTGAAATAAACTTCTACTGCCTTTGTTCAGCGATCATCGTAGCTGTATAGTAGTGTTCACATGGACGCCAGGTCTATCTCTCATGTACTTATCCCCTCTTGATATTTTGATATTTTCTTTGTTTCTTGTGTTAAATATAGGAAGTCATGTTAACGATTCTGAGCATCGCTTGATAGAAGATCTCTTGACAGACTACAAAAAGGATTCTCGTCCCGTGTTCAACAAGAGCGAGGCGGTAAAAGTGGAGCTTGATGTGGCCTATAGCCAACTTGTGGATCTGGTGAGACGACCTTTTTTGCACTTTTGGCACGCTCAAAAGTGGCACGTAAAAAGAGCTAACGAGTTATACACGAAGATATAACTTAAAAAACATGCATGTAGTGTCAAACAATTATGGTAGAAAGTATGGTACTTATGATACTTATGATACTTCAGAGCGCCTTCTGCTTCGATAGCAAAACATTGATATTAAACAAATGGCACAACAAAAGGACTTTTCACCTGAATGGACACATAGTTTTATTCACGAGCAAAGGAGATGCGTAGAGCTAGCTATACTGCATGTTTGAAGTCTGAATTTATCTCAGCTGCTTCTAATCGTTTTGCAACATTCAAACTTTCGTCGCCTTCAGTTATTTTTTAATTTTTATTTTCATTTTTATTACCAAGGAATGCTACAGGCTAAGGTCCATTAAAAAGTCATCTGGAGTAAGAATTAACTGTTATCTCAAAATCTTTTTGTTCCCATTATAAGAAATTCATGCATTGTGGTTTTCAAGAAATAACCGCAAAAAAAAAGTCCAGCATATGAATCAATTTGTTAAATGTCCAATATGGAAACAAAGATTTCTTTACGAGATTAACGCTTAACTCGCACCTATTTGCAAAACTTCATTACGTCTCTTTAAAACTACTAGTTTAGACGCAGCACTAACGGAACTATTTCTCTTTTCTATTTTCTCTTGCCAAAATTAAAGCAGGTCGGCATTGGCGACTCACTGGGAATAACTTAAGGCTGCAATCTCAAGCAAAGCGAGTTATAGGCATATTACCAACTCGATTTTACAAATGGTTAATGACTACTAATCGAGCTGTATCAGAGAAAAAAGGGTCGTTATGGTAGAATAGAGCTTAATCATGAATAGACAGAAACTCAGTCTGCCACAGCAGATTAAACAAAAATGAGTTAACGCCCGTTGCGAGTCTTGCCAGTGAGATAAACACTACATACCTACTTAGTTAGTCCCCGCTCAGTGTTATCCCAGATACAGTGTTGAATCATTGTGCCTGATATTCGTACAATTGCGGCGGGAAACTTTCTACCATTTGTTTGCTGCGTTAAAGAAAAAAGTCTGTTAGAAAATACTTACTTAAAAACTTGAGAAGAAGTCAGTGAAATGATTCTGTGAACCCAGCTATAACCATGGGGACGTTATATCGCATCTGGTTCCGTTTTCCATTTTACTTTTTTATACCTCGGTTATAATCCCATCAATCGTACGTCTGTATTGAGGTCACGTGCCGATCCATTATTGTTACCTTGTTGGACAGGAACATATTGGACTTTTTGCATCCCTCTTCTTGCCATGAGGAGTAAAGTCTTTTGAAGACACGCCATTTATTCAAGTGAAATTAGGATCTGGGTGGCGTAAAGAGGATTAAAACTTTTTCAGGGATTACGTTCTGCTTTACTGAGCTGTACGGGTTCACTGATCTGGATTATCACGCTCTTATACACACTACTAAACTGTTCACTGTTGATTGTTGGATTATTTCTTCGGTTTAATATAAAAAACTTACAGGATCCATATCCTTGACCATCATAAAAAAAACCTTTCCATATCAGGCTCGCACGAATCCAATACATGTAAACCGGGACGACGAATGGTATTCTTTTAACTCCAAAGCCGTGCGGGCGTATGGTATTTACCGACGAATTGTTGACGTATCAGAAACCCAACGAGAGAGATTTCTGATGCAAAAACGAGTGCGCAAATACCGTACAAAGCACTTTTCATGCGGTATTGTGTTTATTATATACATACTGAGACAATTCATCATATTATTAGTCTTTTATTTCAATTCTTTCCAAAATGCTATAAAAATGCTAAAATTTGCCAAAAGACACCGCGAAATGACAAAGAAAACGAATCAGTAAAAACGCTTGTAAAACTTTATATAATGACCGAGGCTAAGGATATAAGGTAATCCAGGAATTAAAAATCATGTTAACTTTTGTAAACAATTAGAAATGACTGAATTTGAGTAAAAGGGCCACTGAGAAGACAAAATAACCCCACTAAAAGTACAAATTGAAATTAGCTTACTTCTCGTTCCTTTTTTCTCCCTTCGGCTGTTGTTTCGCCGTCATTCCACGATTTTCTTCATCGACAATGAAATATACGAAACTAGTCCGCTCCAATTTCCGAGTTTCACTTTTTCACGAGAAAAACTAGAAGAGTAACTCTTCTTTGCGGTCTTTTCTCGCGGAATGTTTGCGAAGCAACCCGCAAATTAAGAGGGCGCTGCAAGCGCCTACAAAAGGACAAAAGGTGGGAATTTTGGAGCAAAACTCACACACCTCTGTGGCTTCTGATTGGATATGAAAAAAATATGAAAAACGACATAGCCTTTCAGTGAGTATATCTCAGTACGTATGTAATAAAAGTGTATTTTTTACAGTACTATAAGTGTTTCGTTTTTTGTTTGATTGATTTTATCTTTTCATTAAATTAAGGATGGTAAAAATCAAATTCTGTCAAGCAAGATTTGGATTCGGCAGGTAAGACTCGTACTCATTTAGATATCAGCACTTATTCACCATCTAGCAAATAAATAACAATGTTACAGTCATTTACACTTTCGTTCTGTCTGAAGTTAGCATTATTGTATTACCGAATTGGCCAGCATTATTAAATCCACTCTTTACCCCTGAGAACACAAATTTTACTTATCAAATCAATCTTCGAAGCAGTTATAAATCTTATTTAGAATCATGTTTACGGCAGACGTCAAGTTGTAACACGTGACCAAGTGTTCCCTCAACTTGTCATTTATAGTGCATTACATCCGAGTCTACGCAAAAATATCTAGTGCAATACTGGGTCACTCTATAAGAATTAGTTTGCACAGGTTAACTCTCATCTGCTGAATTCTTAAATTAAGAAATTTAATTCTCAAATTGCATGGATCTGACGTTTGCCGTGTCCCTCAGTTCTGCGTCTCTACTCTGGTCGAAAGCAACGACCAGCCAGAATGCGCGTAGAATTTAGCACACTCCGTAAAGTTTATTCTTCATGACACCGGCATCTCTTACTGCCATTTCAGAAATGGAAGAATCCTTTCTTAGCCTGGAAACCCGAAGACTACAACGGTATAAAGAACATAAACGTGGACCCTAAGTTAGTTTGGAAACCAGATCTGGTATTATACAACAAGTAAGTTGTTAAAGACACTAGCTAGAAAAATGATTAAAAAATACTCCCTGAGAAGACAAGTGCTAACTGGCAATAAATCGTACACCGAGTAAAATTGTCCGTGTGATTGATGAAATGTTGTTTGTTGTCAATGAAAATGAAAATGGATGCTGTGAATGCTTTTTGAACCTATCAGAATAAGGGCTTAGGGCGGTTTGTGAGGTGGTACGTGAGGTGGTCTTATCAGGGAGCTTAAGCAACAACGACAGCGACGGCAACGAGAACGGCAAAAAAGCAACAGGTTTAGATTGGCAAAACAACAACTTGGCACGCGCATCACGCTTTTTTGGACATTTCATTAGGCTGGTTTAGCAACAGAACGGGAAGGTCAGTTGACGACGGCGCGCGCAAATCAAACAACTGGCTTGACCAAGCTTGAACAATCGATGAGCGGCAAATTGGGCACCGGAAGTCGAGTTTAGTCCTTTCCGCGCGCTTTCCCGTCGTCAAATGACGTTCCCGTTCTGTTGCTAAATCAGCCTATTGCCGTCGCAGCACGACTACAACGTAATAGTGCCTAATTTCGCGTTTTATGGAGGACGTGAACACAAGACAACGACTTTCTTTTTTTTACTGAACTTTGATACAGTCTTTTAGAATTCAGCTCCAGAAAAATTTGCCAGCATTTGACGAATTGAACGAGTTGGAAAATGAGCTCCCTAATTACTAACATCTCACGGACTTACACGTCCCATGACATAGCGCGTTACTAACTATAAGCCAATAAGCACAAACATAGGATATAGGGAGGTCGAGTCTAAAGTTAAATTGAGAGATTTGTGTTTTATGGGAACGGATAGGATAAAAAGTGAATTGGTAACTTTCAGGGTTGTCCTAACTACCAGGGAACGATGTTGGACAACACTCCTAGAAATTGCAGCGACGAACGTGATTCATATAGTTAAATCTCAAAATTAGTGGCATCACAAACGCTTAAAGAGTATTTAGGGGGTGTTGTCTGTTTCTTAACTACGTACCTCAATAAAAAAAATACCAGGCCATCTAAACATTATTATTGCGTTTATCCATAAGCCATAACGACAACTAAGAGAGTAGGTTTCTTTCAAAACAAATAGGTTTTTTTCCTTTTATGTTTTTTTTTTCTTTTTGTTCACGTCCCTTCCATTCGTTGCTGACTGTTTTTCCGGAATTCATTTTCTTGATAAAACTAATGACGATAATTATATCTCTTACCAAGGGTGAACAACAAAATAAATTAAACGAAGCTTCTAGGCTGATATAACTAGTAGAGATGTTTTAGCCCAGATTTCAACCAGTGTTATAGTGAAATATATGTGGTTGCAAATTATTTATATTTGAGAAGTAACAAATTAGCTAAACACAGCTTTTAAAAAAATATTTATGATCTTCTTCTGCTTTCAATTAACCTAATTACTAATTGTTTTATTCCCCGTATTTTTCCTCAGTATTGGAATAGGTCAGACAGGTGCGCTTTATAACTACGACACAAAGGTTGTCATGGAATACGACGGTAACAACTCCTGGTATGCACCGACTGAAATCAAAAGCATCTGTAAAATCGATATCACCTTCTTTCCATTCGATGAACAAAAATGTCCTCTGACATTCGGTTCTTGGACCTACAGTGGAACTTTTTTAAATCTCACAAACAAATCAGAGACGGCGGATCTAGGAAAGTACACGGTCAGCGGTGAGTGGAAATTACTTGCGGTACCGACTGTGCGCAACGTGGTCAAGTACAACTGTTGCCCAGACCCCTTCATCGACATCACCTACACGGTCATTGTTCGTCGTAGAGTGCTGTTTTACATGACAAACTTGATACTGCCATGCATTGTCCTGGGCGCACTCACAGTTTTCTCGTTCAAACTACCTCCGGAGTCGGGGGAAAGAATTTCTCTCGTCATAACAATTCTTCTTGGATTGACGGTTTTCATGCTGGTTTTCACCGAAAACGTGCCGCGAACATCAGAAGTCATCCCCTTAATCGTTAAGTACGCCTTCACTGTCATGTGCGAGGTGTCGTTCTCGCTCTTAATCACGTGCTTTGTGGTGCGGGTTTACCACAGAAACCCTTCTAAATCCATGCCAGCGTGGTATCGCTACCTAACTTACAGGATCCTCGCGCCTGTGCTCTTGATGAAAAAGCCCAGCGGGGCGAAACAGGATAAGCAAACCTGTGAGAAACATCAACTTGAACGAGCAAAGAGCAATCATCGACGCGGAAGTAACATATACGTAAGTAAGTTGTTTGGTAGTTACGAGAGAGGCTCCAATTGCTGTAAAGTAGAACTGGAGAGCAAAGAAGGGGACGACCTCGTGGAAGTCGTTTCAGAGAACTCGAGGCATTCTGAGTCTCTCAAGTGCCCCTCATTAGACAAACTGGATGAGATATCACGCGGTATGCGAGTCGTTATTGATCACATAAAAGACGTCAAAACGACCGAGAGTAACAAAAATGAATGGCACTTTGCCGCACAAGTGCTTGACTGCTTCTTTTTCTGGACCTTGTTAGTGGCGTTTGCCGTGTCGACGTCCCTTTTTTACCTATCCATTCCATGATGCATACATAACTGGTGACGGCCAGTAAATGAATTAACGCGGTTTCGTTCCAGCAAACAAAGAGCTGGAGCTGGTGTAGTTCGGCTCAGTGGTCTTAGAAATATGTACTGGTAAATAAGGGCTTTTCTTTAGTTATCTACACGATCTATCAAAGATAAAGATCGACGTATAGTTAATGCTACAACTAGTTGCAAAAGGACCGGTCGAATAAGGCCCAGGCGTTTTAACAAACGTGCAAGCTCTCCGGGGCGCTCCGGGGATGGGGAACGTGAGACAACGATTTTTCTTCCCCGTCCCCACAGCCCCTCAGAGGAGATTATCAAGTCTTACCGTTCGCAACTCCTTTTGCCCTAGTTTAAGGCGCATTTTAGCAAAAACATTTGTAGGCTTAAGTACCGGGTGTCTCAACAACCGTACATGTAGTTGTAGTGTCATTTGTGTAGCGTTTCACGGATTACACAAGTCATTAAACTGAGGGTTTAAGCCGAATAGAAACTGGTATAATACCTATAAGTTATTAGGAGAGTACGGGTAGGAAATGTGGCAGGGAAATCACAAAAGTCAATAAGCAACAAAAGACAGTCGTGTTCTTTATAATTTGCATCAATTTAGTTTCGTCGGCTTGCTAGATAAAGTTAATTTACCAGTCTAAAAAGATTCAGGAAGCTGAAGCCTCGAGAGCTGGCCTTTCGCATGACGCGACGTTACCCGTGATTGATTGGGCTATTTTATCGTTGTTGCATGATTAATTTTGGGTAATGCGCACACACAATTATAGTGGAAAGCAAGATAGAATTATGGGAATGAGAGGAAAACCAACAGCTAGCCTTTGGGATATGGGAATTACATCAAAGTTATTTGTAGACCAATTAAATGCTTGACATTAATTGGGAATTTGTTTCCGGAGAGGTCCGCAAACGTTTCTTCGGTGTTATCGACAGAGAATTCAACAGTCGCTATTACAATATTCTGAATTGTTTTTTTCAACCGATTTATAACTTTATTAAGGACTCCACAAACAGTGCATAAATATTTGAATTTTTTGCTTTGAGGCAGTCGCGCGTGGACTCGATGACGTCTTAAACAATCGATCAAAATTAATTTTTAAAAAAATCTAAAAATAACTTTCAACGAAATTCACATATCCGGCCAACGCCCTAAGATTCCCTCGCTTTCCCATTATTCTCTCTTGTGGAAAGTCTGTTAACCCTTTAAGACCTAAGAGTGATCAACATCATATTTCTCCTTGTAATATCAATGCTTTGTAAAACAGAGTGGTCATGAGAATTAAGGACATGATCACACAAGATGAATTTGCTTGATATTTTATCAACTTCTCCCCACTACTTCTGAAGGAAAAGAATAGGAGCAACAAATGAGAATTCAAATTTGGATCTTAGGGTTTAAAGGGTTAAGTAGCTACCTCCAAAACGTATGTCGAGTGAAAGGTGTTTAAACTTCTTTAAAAGGGCCTTGTGATGTCCAAACGAATCAGTCTTGAGGCTTTAGTGCGAGACGATCATGCACACGCCAATATTACAGTCAGATCTCTACTAAGCGGACCAACAACGGGGAAGGAACAAGTTGCTGTTTAATGGAGGTCCTATTTTCAGTTATTTAGAGACATTTTTTTCCTCATACCGCTTAATAGGAGGACAGCTGGACTGTATAAATTTAAGGGTAGACAAGATTGGAAGCTTAGAATCTTGAATTTGAACGCAGCATTACCTGCATTAATATGCTGTGGGTTTAGCCATTATATTATCTGTAAATAACATTTTACGACCCATTTCCAGTACTTGAGGATTTCATCATACGACCAGCCTTAAATGGCAGATTTTAAAATATATATATAGAGAGAGAGAATTTTTTTTATCTAACTAGTATCATTTACGCCTTGTGAACAAAATCTTAGATCGACAGAATTGTCACCCATAGGTGGTCATCGCTTTATACTCCGCCAGAACATGGACCTTAGAGGAATTCCCTCTTTCTTCGTGTTTTCAATAAAAGGAAGTAATACACCGCGCTTGACTAGAGTATTCTTTCATCAATTAAATCCCATAAAGATCACATGTTCCGGGTAAATGTTCGCCCCAAGCTCTTCCATGAATGAACCAATAAACCTTCCCCTGCCCCCCACCCCCCCCCCCCCCCCCAACGTTTGTACAGGAGGTAGATTATCATAGCTTCCTGTTTTCCCAGGCTACCTTGTTTCCGCAGTTTCCCCGGCTGATTAGAGCGCTACTCGTTCCCATGGTTCACGTGAAGTTCTCGTAATCCCCTCGGGTATTGCAAGCCCCTGGTCCCCTAAGTTTGTCCCGTTGTTGGTCCTCGTACTTCTTGTGGCCCGTTTCTCCGGCGTCTGCTTGTTCTCTCCTCCCTTCAGGCAAGACCTTTCCTTCAGGCTTTCACGATTTGTATGACACCCAAGCAATTCCCTGAAACGTTCCTGTTCCTTTGCTGTTTACCAGGAGATAGAGACTACAGTATGGCGCATTACCCTATTGACTCTGATAACTATCATCCCAAACAAAACTTTATCTTAAGAAACTCACATTGTAATATAGTTCCTAATTTTTTCGATGACGTTGCGAAAGTATCCCGGGTGTGGCACACCCTTAGTCAGAACAGATTGTCTTTTTAGTTAGTAAGCAACTAAATCAAAGGCATTTAAACCTTCAACATCAAATTTCTCCTTGTAATATCAATGCTTTGTAAAACAGAGTGGTCATGGGAATTAAGGACATGATCACACAAGATGAATTTGCTTGATATTTTATCAACTTCTCCCCACTACTTCTGTAGGAAATGAACAGGGGCAACAAATGAGAATTCGAATTTTGATCTTAGGGTTTAAAGGGTTAAAACTTGACGAGTTCCTGAAAACAATTTTAAGGAAATGATCACAAGACTGAAACAAACATGAACACAACTCCACTGCAACTTCAACTTCAACTCGCCTTTATTTCGATGAACCTTTAACCTATAAACTATACATATGTCAGTCAAATTGACATTCCATTGCTTTTATTACTTTTGGCATTTTTACTGACTTTAAGAGCTCCTTGTGACCATGTTAGTTCTGTACAGAGACAAAGACGGTCTTCGTGGAGGTTTCCATACTCAGTAAGACAATCTGAAGAACATTCGGCAACTGAAGTGTTATTCGCACTTCATTTTCCTCATATCATTGCAAAGAGATCTGCGCATACAGTTTATTACTGATGTCAACCGTGCGGATAAAAAAGATCTTAGCCTCAGATAATGCAACTGTAGATCAAGAAGCTGATGTGCATGTGCTGGTTGTTGATCTAAAGCACGTCACGTACTGAGAAGAAAAGCGAAGAAGTCTCGCAGATAGAAAATCAGCTTAAGGTAAGCTTTTGTACAGAGCTTCAGTACCATAGTAATAACAATCCCCACCTGACATTGTTTACTGTAAAAGGAAGCAATGCTCGAGAAGCTGCAGCTTTTAGATAACTGAAACTCTGTTGAAATAGTTCGTCTTTACCATCTACGCTGCGTCCGAAACTTTCCTAACCCACAAGATCTTTTATTTTCTAAACGGTTCTACACTGGTAGGTAGGTTGATTCATTACCACATCTCACTACATTTTTGTTTTAAGTATGGGTATTACATTAACTAAGCTGACAAAGACATCAGTTCGGTAGCAATGATGGTCGCTGCAAGCCTCTTCAAAATGGTACTATAGTCATCAAAGTGACTTAAAAATAACAAGACCTGACGGAAAAAGACATAAAAAGTCTGTCAATTATGACCACAAGCACTCCTTCATAACCAGAATTCAACGGTTTGTAGCTGTTTATTACTGCATGCACGATTACCCTTTTAAACGAAGGTCAACCCTCTACGACAGAAACATTCCGTTTCAACAATTTTCTCCGTAATGAAAAATCTGTTCAATTATGGTACATTGATAAGGTAGTCATAGTGCATAGATAACACACACAGTGAAATTAGTGTTCGTGTGTTCAAAGTCCCTGGGGGGAGTTTTGAATAATCTATTCTACAGGACTGGCTCATCAAAAGTAAAATGATCGAGGCTGTTAAAAATTGACATGAAAATGAAAGGGAGTATGAAGACCATGAAAACGTTCGTGTCAAATCTATACCATGCCTTCTAACAGGGCTAATGAATAACTTTTGTCAGGAGCAGAAAAACGGCTAAAATGATCACCGTTAGTAAGCAAATCCAAAGACAATGACAAAAATCCAATAGGTTTGAATAAACAGTCAACATGAGAGTTATAAAACAATACTTAGAGGCAACGTAATTGAATTTACATGTCACTCGATTGGCTAAAAAGTCGACATTTTTATATGAAAAAAACAACGGTGCAATAACAAAACCCTGCTGGCCAAAAAATTCTGTAATGTATCCCCTGCCGTCAAATAATGGATTAACATACAAAAGAATGTGAACCTTTGCTCTTAAATTTAGAACCAACGTGGAAGAGCAAGCAACTGGCGATGATGCGATGAGCTGTTTGTTCGTCATGAAGACTAACTCTATCAAACGATATTTTTTCGTCCTTGGTACACTTTTTGCACTGCTTGGACTTGCAACATCACAAGGTAAATCTAGTTAGTTAGAGCTAAACTGCTCAAATCAACTTCAGATTGTTCGGTGCTTTGTCAGCTTTGTAATTTGTACTTCGTCAATAGTTCTGGTGTTGATTGGGTCACCTCTCACAACTCTGAGCTGTTTTTTTATTATTTTTCCTAACGCCTTGTATATTGTTTATCACCGCAACATTACAGTGCCACTTGCAACTGATTTGCCAGTGTTTTGTTTAGTTAATAAACATTACTATCGTTCATCTGAAATGTAAAATATACTAATTGATATTGAAATCAGCGACTAGAAAGCTCATCGACCTTAAAAACTGAGGGCTGCTAATAGACGCATCAACGTGACTCGCTAAATTCGACTTCTTTTCCTCTACAACGCGAAGTTACGCAAGGACTACTTTAGAGGGAAGTTCGAAGACATGAATTGTTTTCACACGCACGAGCTATCTGTAGATTTTCGTTACGGGGTCAGAGCTTGTTGGTATAATTACAATTATATTTGCTAAAGCAAATATAAATGTAAAACACCAACATTTTGCCTTAACTTTGTTCTTTTCGGGAAAGTAATAAAAATTGCCAAACAAGTTTCCTATTATCGAAAACAAAAGTGTTTTTAACATATTACAGACATCTTCTAATTTGAGGGCACTTAAAGCTGTTTTTAATTACTACAAATGCACAGCTCAGCCGCTAATGACTGTTATTTTAATGCACTGTTCACCATTGTGATGTACAATTTGCCCCATAAAAACAGTCATACATTTTGAGACCAGTGCTTTTGACATGACAGCACACAACACAGACCACTTTTTGACACTTTCTTATAACGGCATGCGTTTCCGAAAGTTGGTTTCGCGCTCAGACTTCACACTCACAACGCAAATTCAGTAAAGATATACCCGTCCGACAGTCTTAATGGTCCTTGATTGTACTCAGATCAATGGTATAATTCAATTCATTAACTGCGTTAGTTTTCAAAACTATTACCATTTATGTTTCATGACCAAGTTACCGACAGCCCTTTGGAAGCCGGTTAAACACTCAAGAAGACCTTAACCTCTAAACATCGTTCTTTCTTTAACCTGAGACGTGATTATGCGAAGAGAGATTTATTCTCGCTAGCACCAGCGTTCGGCTATAATGCAAGAAGGTCCAAGAGACCTTTAGGTTATCAATGACAATGCATAATCGCCAACGAGAGATTTATACTGCCTAACATTACCCTGAAACTGGTGACAGTTTTACAGTTAGACTCCAATGTACTTTAAATCACCATCTCGCACAGCGTAATAAACAGTACATAAAAAGTACACTCATGAAATTTCATTTAAATTGTAACACTGAATTTAGGAGTTCATCAAGAGAATCATCAAGTTAGAATGAACTCCAACACCATAAGAACAGCACCACAGCAATGTTCTGTGCATCGTTTATGAATAGTTATCGCTCTCATTCTCTATTGACGGGCTTTGACCATAGCATTCTATCATTGCCAACATTAACCATTATGAAAAAACGTTATCTCTAGCATGCATCCAGGTTTGGTTACGGAATCGAATCGGGCGTGATAAAATCTTCGTTTACATGGGCATTTTGCCATCTACCTGTTAATTAAATTTCAGATCAATTGTCAGCTCATCGGTGCTATATAGAAAAGACACGGCATTTTTTTATGCCTGAAGGTCTAAATCATACAACCTAATACGCGTTCAACTGGCTTTGGTGTAGAGTTAGAGAATTAAAGGAATTAACCAGAAAATCGACTGTTCAAGAGTAGTTGCGCTACGACATATGTGCGTCTACCTGGTACACGCGCGATATTCAGGAAAAATAAATCAAATAAATAAATCATTCATAAATATTTAATCAACACAAGTGACTCTTCTCCTATTGATAACACTAGAAAACAAATTTACAAGACGCATAAGAAAATCAGAGAAAATCGATATATAAAAAAAAGAACAATATATACAGTTATGAAAAAAGTGAAGGTATACATAATCAGCAATGAAAGTATGAAATACAAATGTAAAAGTTGTCATCTAGGCATTCTGATTATTCTTTTGCTATTTCTTAACCAATAGACAAAATTTGTTTGGGTCATTTGCTGCCTTTTTAATGTTGCTAGGCAATATATGAACTACTTTAGGGCTTTTGTGTTGGTAAATACCTGTTTCTTTTGGCCCAATTGGATTCTACTGGACTCACCCATTTCTATTCGTTGGATGTTGTGTAGCTTGCTTGTCTGGTAAAGAACCAGGTATTTCAGGACTACACTTCCGGCAGTGGAGTATATTGGACATTTTTGAATACTAAACGCGAGAGGACTGGGAAGAAGCCCCCTCTGACTATTATCTTCTGGTTTTTTTTTGTCTATGTTTAAAGTTTCTTTCAACGCCCGCTTTATACTTTAAGAGTTAATGGTTCATTTGTACGATGACATTATTTGCCTACAACTACCAGAATCCTTCAGCTTGCTGTTTATCTTAAAATTAGGGCTATTGTTTTATAAATCTTAGTAGGATTGACAAATTTGGAACAAAAGAGCGTTAACATAAGAAAAGAGTTCAACTCTCGCGGGATTGGTTTGGAACACCAAAATGGCCGCTGTGACGTCAAGTGAAAACGCTCTACTCTGGTGGTTGTCTTTCAACCATTTGACTTTTAAGGGGGGGGGGGGGGGGTGGTTACGGATGATTTGATCTGGGTAAGAATTTTTTCCTTAAACCTCTGTTGATGGAATATTTTTTCCCCGCCATACAACTCCATTGTATGTCAGGTATTTCCTTGCAAAATTTTTTTTCCCTTGAAATCAGTCTTCTTCCACCTCAAAAGTCAAATGGTCGGCCCCTTAGCTCATCGTGAAAATGGTCTCTCAGTGCCAGGTTTATAAATTAAACAATGTAATCTGTGCTTTACTTTACTCTGTTTTCACCAGCAGCCCACAAGAATGATTACGAGCACAAGCTAATCAAAGATTTGTTCGATGGCTATAAAAAAGACGCTCTGCCTGTTATGAACAAGTCAATTGCAATCGACGTCCACTTTGATCTCGCATACGCCCAACTAATTAGCCTGGTAACGAAATGACACCTAAGTCTATTATTTTTACCCAAAATAGAATAATGGAACAGAACAGATGGAATCTTAGGGCGTTGGCAGTGATATGTGAATTTCACTCAAGTTATTTTTAACTATTGTTGGAAACGATTGTTGAACGCCTCAAAGCTAACAATGCAGACTATAGTAATGGCGGCTATTGAATAAAAGTTTGCGGGCCTCTTCGGAAACCAACTTGCAATTAATTTCAAGCGTTTAATTGGTCTAAAAATAACTTTGGTGAAATTCACTCATCCCAAGCGCTAGACTGAGCGTTTCCCTGTGCGTCCCATTATTCTCTCTTGTTTTACCCGATTGAGAGAGAGAGAGAGAGCAAGATTTTATTCTTAAAGAAATTGGTACTTATTTAGGTTATACAGGCTTGTGGTTTTGTAGTTTGGCACATTGCGTATCAGTAGTTTGAATAGATAATTTTCAAGTAGCAAAATGCCTCACTATCCGCATAATTGTCCAGGTGAAACTGAGTTCAATTTGCAAGTCAGAGACTTCGCCGAAGTACGTTGTGTTTAAGCTGGTTAAAACGGCCAACAAGCACGTTCAAGTTGTTTTTCAACATCGCGGCAAAACGAGTTAACGCATAACATTACTTTTACTAACCACGTGTCAAACCTGTCTTGTAACAAATGAGGTTTTTGGATGTTGTGTGAATTCTGACTTCTGATTGGATAAAATTCTACGCAGGAGTCACGCCATGCCCGGGAGTTTCATTACTTTCTGCAAAACAAGGTGGCCTTGGACCGGTAAAACGTGCAACATGAACAGATTTTGTTGCAAAAAGTAAAAAGTCTACCATTTTACTTTCTGCAAAACTTTCCCAACAGCAAACCTAAGTTGCAAGTTTTTGTGGCCCGTTTTACCCTACCTTGACTTTAAAAAAGAGGCCTAAAAAAACAAGAAATCGGCTATTTGTTTAAGACTGTATTCGATAAAACGCTCCCTTTTTCCATCCTGTAAAACAAATTTACCACAAAAATCCTAAGTGTGCACAAAAATTTTGCCTATCTCGAGTTCCAAGAAAAACCCGTGAATCATCGTTCTAGGGTATTCGGAGTTCAATCGTTCTTGAGTATTCTGAGTATCGTTCTTCTGTAGTATTCTGAGTATCTTTCTCTTTCATAGGACAGCAAAAATCAGATATTGTCCAGCAAGGTGTGGTTCAGACAGGTAAGTAAAATCCAGTGTCTTACCAGACTTTTAAGTGACCGAGAATAATGTGCAAGGAAACAATGTGATGGTAAGGCCAAATAGCCTGTGTCATTTAACGTAAGGTTTACTGGCCGTGTCGTTTCCAAGCAAGAACAATATTTTCTTAGCACCAACCTCAACACTTTTTGGGACAAAGTTGAAATCAGGTCGTTGTTACAGCACATAAGTTGAAAATGGCCTGGTCTTGTGCGACATTGTGAAGGGGAGTAGTAGGCGTTCGACCCTTTTCTATGTCAAGTGACCCAACGATTTTAACAGTTGGACAAAGGACTGAGGTTGAGGCAACGCTTACTTTCATGAATTCGGCATTTAGAAAAACCTATCCTGTCTGTAAGGGTTTAAGACTTACGAGTGCCTCAAAATGTTTCCTTACATATGAGACTTTCTCTTGTTTTTCTTTCCCACTGCAGATGTGGACCAACCCATTCCTACGATGGGACCCAGCTAAGTATGGCGGCATACAATTCATTAATATTGACCCTAAACTAATTTGGAAGCCGGACATCATCCTCTACAACAAGTAAGTGTATTTCTGTAGATTTTGGGGCATGAGGCGGGAATTTGCCAAACGTGCGAAAATCTCAAATGCTTTGGTTTTTGTGAAAACGCATGTATTGCTTTCGCTGGTAAACAAATAAACTAATCAAACTAACACTTTCACTCCCAGAGTTACTGATGGAGTCGTGTAAGGTAGTTATGGCTAATGGCTTATGAGTCTGACAGATGGAGTCCTAGGCAAGACCATTCAAATGAAACATCTTCAGTAGTACTCTCACATGGTACTTCTTGGTTTTCAAATTTTTACAACATGAAATTTGGAACTCTTCTTGAATTTCGCCACTTTTGGGAGTGAAAAAGTTAATTTAAAACACACTATATGAAGCCCAGCTGGTGGGAGGCACAACCAGTGGCTACAGAGTGTATTCACAAGCTACAATCCCGGACAAAACTAATTGAGAAAGTTTTCCTCATCATGTCCACTTTCCTACGCAACAAAACTATTTCCAAAACGACGCCTTTGCGGAAAGAAAACCCCTTCCCCCAATTCAATGTTGCTTCCCACAAACGCCCAGGGATCAGGCTTTCTTTTGAATACACAACAACATTGCTTTCAGGGGAAGGGGGAGAGGGAAGAACCGGTACAGCTACGATGTTTAGAAAAATGCTGTCCAAGTATACAATTTTCTCAACAGTTTTGTCCAAGATTGTAGGCGCGCCGAAGAGTTACAGTCAGAACGTCTGAGAAACCACTCCAGCATGTTGTCAAAGTGATTACAAGACACAGAAAAAAAAACTCAAAAAAGAAGTCAAAGAAGAAACAAAAGAGATTCTCCTTTAAAAAGGTCAAACTCACAGGCTTCCTTAAACAACACTGAAATTATTTTGTCTTTTGCTTTTTTAGCATTGGCTTTGGTCAAACAGGCGCAATATATAACTACGATACCAAGGCAGTTATGAACCACACTGGCTATACAGAGTGGTTTGCGCCAACGGAAATACACAGCATTTGTAAAATCGACATCAGCTTTTTCCCATTTGATGAGCAGAAATGTCCTTTAGTTTTTGGTTCCTGGACATACACGGGTGAGAATTTTCAAGATTTTTTCACACCAATAGTGTTAACTTATAATTTAGAAGCAAAAACAGGAAATATGTTAATTGAAAGTGCGTGTTAAAGATGCAATCTGAATTTACAAACAAGAGTAGGAGGGACATGGCGAGACAAAGTGACATTGACCTCAATGGAAGTCGATGAATGGCGATGACGATGACGATGACGATGACGATGACGATGATGATGATGATGATGATGATGATCGACTTTAACTTTTGTGTGTTTAACTTCATGTCGGATGTTTGCTTCATTCATGTCAAAATAATTTAACAAATGAACCATTTTCAAAAGCAAAAAGTAAGTCTTCAAACAGCTCGGGCAAATACGAGAGTAGCGAAAGCGTCAGTCAGTAAAATGTGTTCTTTTCATTAACAGGAAACAAGCTCAACCTCACCAAAAAGCGTAATGCTGCAGACCTAACCAAATACACCGTAAGCGGCGAATGGGAATTACTGGATGCCCCTCTAAAGCGGAATGTGGTCACATACAGTTGCTGTCCACACCCCTTCGTTGATATCACGTACACGATTCACGTGAAGCGGCGGGTTCTCTTCTACATGATGAATCTGATCGTGCCATGCATCGTTCTGGCTGTCTTGACCGTCTTCTCATTCTACTTACCACCCGAATCTGGAGAGCGAATGGGACTTGTCATAACTATTTTACTGGGACTGACCGTATTCATGATGGTGTTTACAGAAAATGTGCCGAGAACTTCCGAGGTGACGCCACTGATAGGCAAGTATTCCGTTACTGTTCTGGTGCAGGTGACCGTGGCCCTGGTCGTGACTTGCTCCATTTTGAGAGTGTATCACCGCGATCCTGAAAGAGAGATGCCTAAATGGTTCCGCAGGCTTATTTTCGATATTCTTGGTCCCATGTTGCTGGCCATGCCGTCCGACGAGCGCATAAAGATGAAGCGTGAGGATAAAGGAAGAAAGTTCTACGCGACTAAAGTGCAAGGTGCTCCTTACGAAATTCACCGCAGCCAGAATCATTTGGTTGTGTCCATGCCAAAGATCACGGGCCCAAAGAAAGGCGATTCGGAAGTGCATTCACCGCGCGACAGCAAATGCTTTCTCACCTCCATGGGATCTAATGTTTCGCTGACACCCTCGGATGAGCGGATGGAAGAGATCGTCTATGGCATGCGATCCATCGTTGCTCATTTGAAAGAAACACAAGAGACGGAAGAAAAAGTGAGTGATTGGCATCACGCAGCTGCCGTCCTTGACGTTGCTTTCTTTTGGTTGACAGCTATTACCATACTAGGATCAACGCTGGCCTTCTATTTCATGATTCCCAACTAACCTCATGAAGTGTCTACTCATGGCTTGATATTAAAAGCTAATGAGGCTGGAAGAAAACCTAACACCGTTAAGCCCCATTTAAATGGAGAAAAGTTATCCTAAGTAGAAGGGTCATCTACCCTGGGCAAGCCAACACTTTATAAATTTCCTTACAAAACGTGGCGAACAGTTTACCTGAGGAACAAAAACTTGGCTCGGCTAGAAGGGTGACACCCTTTTGGTAGGGTCACCCTCCTAGTCAGGCCCACTCTTCTCCATATTAACACTTCGGCTTTCCCAGCCAGGTCAACTCGGTCAAGGCGAGGTAATCGGAGAATGCGAGAGAGCTGTTGGCTTGAGCAAAGGGGTGAAATTTGTTTCTCATATGAACGCTCGGTAAAGCTGACTCGGCTGGGAGGATGACCGTTCTACCCGGGAGAAGTTGTGGATCATTATACGTTTCTGGGAAACTGCCCACCTACCCCTCCCCTAAACCAACATTAACAATTACTTCTCACTTAGGGCAAAATGTTGGCTTAGGGGAGGGGTAGGTGGTCAGTTTCCCAGAAACGTATATTGTTTTCTCCATATAAAAAGGGCCTTATTCGCACAGGATGCATCATTAAGGGCCAGTTAGTCAAATAGCCTAAGTGCATTAGTTTCGTCAGAGTAAATTTCTGTCAGGCCCAGAACGCTAGGATTTCCATATTGTAGACCGTCATCGTTTACTTCTCGTGGCCACTAAGGCCACAAGTCTTGAAAGCAACTGCCACTGGGAAAAGTAACAAAACAATAGGCACTCGCTGCTATAGGAATTACCATCTTAACCAAAGCACCTTCTCAGAATTCATTTCTTTAGAGCTTTGTTACGGTTGAATGTCTAGAGTAGTGCGCGATAAATTTAGTTGTCGGTCAGTACTACGTCCACTGATCGGTTAAATACTTTAAGAAACGTTCATCTTTAAAGAGTACGAACCTTTCAGTTTTATTAAAAGATAATTTTGCATTCTTGTTTCAGAGTTTTTCTTCTCAGTATATCGCATTCACTTGAAATAACGCCTCCCGCTAGTGGCCCAAATGAGCAAACATGTTCTTAAAATCAACAAAAATGGGGCGTTGATTTGATTACATTTGCGATTGTTATTGCTATTTTGTTACCGTTATTGGTTTGGATTTCGAAGAAGGCCCATAACTTAAAAACTAACCCTTGTTAGGTCATTCTTATGCTTTTGCTCTTATTTCTAAACAAAACAACGATAAAGCAAGAACCTGCCTATGTAGTAGTAGTGGTTAGCTCAGTTGGGAGAGCGCCGGTCTGCTGAGCGGGAGGCCGTAGGTTCAAACCCCGGCCGGACCAACACTCAGGGTCTTTAAATAACTGAGAAGAAAGTGCTGCCTTTGAAATGACATCTGCAAATGGTTAGACTTTCTAGTCTTCTCGGATAAGGACGAAAAACCGTAGGTCCCGTCTCACGGCACGTACACTTATCTGGTTCTTGTGGGACGTAAAAGAACTCACACCAAAGTTCGAAAAGAATAGGGGACGTAGACCCCGGTGTTGTGGTCAACCTTCACTCATCACATCATTCACATCATGGGTTGGGTGGGTACAGTAAGCTCACAAATGGACTGAGAGCGGCTGCCAGTGGCGCCTTTGTATGCTGACGTCCGAGCTTACTGTTCACATGTTAAAATGTATTGTAAGAGGGCAAGTCTGTTGTCTTCTCATCCACGATTCTTCATTTCATTTCATCCAGTAATATGTTTAAGGTGATGCTACACGGGACGATTCGCAACGACGAATTTTAGCGCAACGCAACGTTGCAACATTGCTGCAATATTGTTTCGACTAGCTACAACATTGTTTTAACATTGCAACGCTGTGTTCAGCTAGAAATCGTCGTTGCAAATCGTCCCGTGTAACATCACCTTCAGGGCCCTGGGTAACAAAATATGGGGTTTCAAAAATGTCCTGATTCGTGAGGACAAGGCCTTTTAATTTTCATTATCACGGATTAAAAAATAACCAACACTTTTCGATCTGAAAATTTTTATCTCGCCTAAACGAAAAATTACTGCTGAAGAAGTTTAGCTAAGTTCATAAACTTTTCAACTTTTCAGTTCTTCTTGATTTTGTCTAGTTGATAAAAATTCTAAACGCTTTATGTTTATCTTTGATACTTACGTAATGACTTGGTTCTGACACAAAAACCAAATTTACAATGATTGATCAAAACAATTTTGGCCGTTTTTCGCCTTTTGTTTCCTCGCAACATGATTAATTGTTCGCCATCTTGGCGGGGCAGAAATGAATGCCGAGCCAGCGCCGTTAATTTAATTAGCGTTCACCTTTTAACCGTCGGAACTCTTATAAGATCGCGGTTAAGAGAAACAAAAACACAAAAGGGTTGCAAAAGAGTTATTGTTTGTAATGGAACGCGTCCAACAAAGGAGTTTTACAGTCAGAGCTTCAGTTATTCTGTTACAAAAATGCCTATTGGCTGAAGCATTTTTTGACCCGCTGATATGGGCGCAGAAAAAGAACAATTGTTCGAGTTTAAGTGCCATTTGAATGCAGAAGTGAGGTTGTTTTGTATATTTTGAAGCGTGTTACTTTAGTCTGTGATTCTTATCTGTTCTTATGCACGCTCCAGATATGTTCCCTTTTGGACCACTATTCGCACTGACAATAGTGTACTTTCTCAAAGTATCTGCCGGTAAGTTTTTGTATTCCTAAATGAAAATTACCGTCGAATGGTTGCTTGTAGCTTCAGTTGCTAAACTTATATTGTTTATATTTTTAGCTTATTAATTAAACAGATTGTTTTGAATTTGAACTGCCATTTTCCGTTGTTTCTGGCTTATAAAAATCACAGGAAGTAGAGACAGTAAATGAGCAGGTTCTTTGATACATATTTCTTGTTTGTTGTTTGATTAGTCGAGGCGCTTTAACGACTATATTATTGCATCATTGGGTCGTTTCAATTCTTACGCTAGCTAGATAAAATATACCATGTGAGATGTTTCTGTTAACGAAACAGATGGTTCTGGGTCCTTGTTATTACTTGCAACATTCGGTATAGAAAACCCTTGACCTCTAAACAACTTGCTAATAATCAATATCACCGGCTGTGGTCCTAGTCTGTAGTAACTCTCATTACGAAAGACAGTATACTTTTGGTACTCAACAAGCTAAACGGTGGTCTCGACAGAAACGTAGCAAGAAGCAATGATTGACACTATGATTTTGCACTTCAAAACCAGCCACTATGATAAACGAATTTCCGTTAACGTACAAATGAATGCCAACAACTTCGAAGCACCATTTAATTAAGTGTAATTTTTCCAGATA
Source organism: Porites cylindrica (assembly GCA_964035525.1). Classification (NCBI taxonomy): domain Eukaryota; kingdom Metazoa; phylum Cnidaria; class Anthozoa; order Scleractinia; family Poritidae; genus Porites; species Porites cylindrica. Next base: position 24,134,341 of record OZ037779.1, on the reverse strand, counting down.
AGATCAGAGCCGGAAAGTTATGACAAACCAACGCTCAGCTTGCGCCTTCGTCTCACTATTCCGTATAATGACAACGTAAGGCGATGAAACTAAGAGTAACATAAATTAGAGATAATCATCGGCCAGTACAGATCAACAGTTAGTAGCCAAACTTATGTGGCTCGATAGATAAGTGCAAGCTTCCGTAACAAATTTTTCCATTCCACCCGTCTACATATGCGACATCTAATTTGTCTGTTCTTTTCACAAGGTTATATTAAAAACTTCTGGGCGTTTAAAGATTTTTGGATTTTCAGATGCTTTTTACGAATTAGCCTCATGTATGTAGACGTTGAATAAGACACAAAGTATAGGCACAACACAGCTCACGGGATGCACAATGAAGGCGAAGGACAAAACAGCTACACCACAATCAATTTGTTGCAAATTTTTTTCTTTTTTTTTTGTCTTTTTTTCCAAGCGGTAACTACTTTCTAATAAAATGGCTAGCGAATTCTCGGAATATTCCTGTGGTGGTATCTGTCTTAACATGTCACGAGCATTGGACAAACTGACTAGATTCTAGTCGAGATTCGAACCGTAACATTCCTTAAACAGGGCGGACGATCTAACCAGCTGAGTTATAAAGAGGCCCACAGGTTTATGTGGGTGACACGCGTCCTGCCAACTGCCAGGATCCGTAGTGTCTTATGCCGGTACTAATTGTCTTCGTTTCAAGCAATCACGCTTTTATGACAGGCTGGTTTTCAATCCAACCTTGTAGGTAGTTTGTACCTTGTATGAGACAAAGTAAATGTGAAAACATAAAAACCAGCCATTGGGGTAACCGTCACGAAATAATGAAGATAAATTGAAAAGTAGTTATCCTGTTTACGAGTCTCTTTGATTAGTTCCTGAGGGCATAAGAACTGGGTCACTAAGCAATTGTTGATAATATCTGCATCGCATAGGGTTTGCACATTTTAAACCCCTTTGAAAGCACCTGACATTGCTGGTTTGAGGGGTTGAACTGGCAACTGTGTATAGGGAAGAGGGTCAGTCAATCCATCAACCCTTGCCGTTCCCAGAATTCAATACTATGAGATCTTGACTGCTAAAATAAATGTTTGCAGATTTGGGGTGTGTAAATTAACTTAAGCCTTCTTCAATAGTATTAATTTCTTCTTTAGAGCACTTTTTTTTTCATTACTTCATTAAGTTGTAGAAGTTAGACGCACTAATCCAGCTCAAACCAAAGAAACATGTTCTTTAAAAGTGTCAACTTTTGTAAATTTCAACTGAATAGTTTAAAATCACCGTTGTTGTAAACTAACAGGCGACGCCACGTCCGACACTAGCGGACATTTTTGCCCGTTGGCGTGATTGTCTGTTTGTACCCTGAGGAAAAAAGCCGCGAGTTGTCCGTACTCTGTGTAGCTGTTTCAGTCAAGCAAATTTTTTCGGCAAGTAAACTTTGTGTTTATAGTGTTAATAACTGCCATGAGCAAAACATTCGTTCACTTTGAGAAATGAACCAAAAATAACGCTGTGCCAGAATTGTTCTGTTCGGCTGGAAATAACATCATACAAAAAGGTCTTCTAAGCCGTTTGTTCCCTTGGCCGCCGTGTGAGAAGTTGCATTTCTTGTTTATTTAACATATACACTCGGGTTTTGCATGCCACCTTTAAATGAAATCATCCTGCTATTAGCTTTTCTAGAAGTATATTAATTAAACCAAAAGAGTCTGAATTGTTTTTTAAACATATCATTGTGCTTCATTAACAATCAACAGAGTACTAAAGTGATGACGTCATAAAACCAACTGTGTATTGAACAGTAGGTGGTTCGGTAACAAGCAGGTCGCTACCTGCTGTGGGCAAAAACACAGTCGACAAACAAAAATACCAAAGGATGTGTGAACATCTGAATCTGCTTAAGGAGTTCTTTGCAATAGGTCTAACTCTAAAAAAGTCGTCATCTGGATAACTTTTTACGGTAATATAGTTTTTGCAATTTATCATTTGAAAATGCTGTTGAAAAATGGAACCGTGGAATACCAGTAACCTTGGAAGTAAGGCACTTAACAATGGAACTCACACTTTCAAATATGCATTTAAAGCCCCATCCACACTGTCTTTACTTTCCAGCTTCCTAGCCAGAAACAACGGTACTCTTTAATATTCCATCTTGCTTCTATTTACTAGGTACCCCAGTAATGTAAATGAAATATTTGCCATTAAATATGAAAGCTGCATAGCAGTTAAATACTGTTTTGAACTTCTGTTACTAATCTACCAAAATTATTAGAACTTTGACATCTAACATCATTGTTTTCAGATAGAGATTTTAACTGACTATGAACTGTGAACCATATTCAGCTATATTTGAGTCTCCAGTCCAGGGACTGGTGACTAGTGATTTTTCAAGCCAGTTAATTCTCATTCTCAGGGCCCATTCATTGGCTTTTCTAGGCTCAGGGGCCTGAGCACAAGTCTCAGAGGAAACACAGAATCTAATAATATTTAGAGCCACCTTGGGCCTCCCCCTGCCTACTGGCAAGAGGTCCTTATTAGCAAAAATAGAGAGTTTGCAACAAACGAGACTCTTGTTACTAATTTTGTCTTCTTGTGGTAAATTGCCCAGTGAATTTATGACCCCCAAAAAAAATTCTTGTAAGGCAGCGACCAGGATTCATATACATAGAATGGCCAGGAAATGAAAAAGCATTATTATTTTTGTCTATTTATTTATTTTTATTTTTGCTGATTGAATGAGCCACTCACCACCTTCGCCAAGACCTTACCACTGATCCTTTAGTATAGTAGATATTCTACTGCCATGTAATAATAGAAACCATAAATGAGTTTTTATAACTCTTAGGTCAGCCTCACCTTGATCCAGAGCACCACCTCTTGCGGGACGTGTTCGCAAATTACAGCAAGGAAGTGAGACCCATCCTTAGCAAGGAGAAACCAGTGGTTGTTAACTTTGATATGATGTTCAGTCAGCTAGTGGAACTGGTAAGTGCATCAGGACCATACTAAAAAGAAACCACAACAGGACAAGGGAATCTTGAGTCACATTGTCTTTTATTAAATCAATGACTGAGTATTACAACTAGCCCTGGCAACTTAGTAAGTTATGTGTCTTTCTTATGCAACAAGGACCTGTTTTCACAGACATAACAAGGCCTATTATTTGCAACAGACTGGTGTCAGACTCTGGTTGACAATCATATACAGGGATGTAGCCAAGAAAAAGCCAAAAAGGTTTTTTTATCAGTCAAGCCTGCTTTTTTACACAACAGAACCTTAAAATTACATCATGTCTTTGTTTCCCAGAGCAATTTGAGCTGGTGGTAAGCTCTTTTTCAGCCCGTGAAATTAACCAGCAGCCAGCGCTTAGCAATGACTTTCTTATTGTCTGTCTCATTACAGAATGGACGCAGCCAGATTATGACAAGCAAAGTATGGATCAGACAGGTATAACGCAAATGTCTTCTCTACACCTGAACCCTGTGATTTCGGGAGAAGGGAAGGGTCGGGAAGGGTACCCAGCCCAGGAGAGGCACTCATTTATTTTACCTAGATGGGTATGTGCCCCCAGGACGGGCTACCTAGATATACAAGCACGATGGAGACAGAACGTCTTATTATTTTCATACCCTTATTTGCCATTTATTTTGGTTTTGAAAATTTTTTGCCTCATGTTTTTACAGTCTGGCATGATGCTCTGGACTGTAAAAAAATGCTCCTAACAAGACATTCTCACGGTTGGAAAAAATAGATTTATTTATTTATTTATTTATTTTGCACTTTTGCAAGACAATGCAACAAAAGTTACAATACATTCCAAAAGCAAGACAAAATGAAGAACAAAAAATAATGAAATTATGAAAGGTGAAATGTGCGTAGTGACCAAAGGAGCTTATGCTTTTGAGTTGCTCACAGAAGTTGGTTGATAAAACAGCACTCAAAGACAATCTGCTTTGATGTACGTAAAATCAGAGATTCCAACCCTCCCGATTTGATCGGGAGTCTCCTGATTTGATATCTTGCCTCCCGCTCTCCCGATTTTACCAAATTCTCCCGATTTATTATAAAATTCTGAAAACTAGGGAAAAATTGCTAATCTTTAGAATTTTTGGCAATCTGTCACTGTGAAACACTCATATTATACTTACTTTCTTCGCGAAGAGCATTATGGTATGTTATAACTCAGGCCGGAATGATGTCAAAATTCAGGAAATGGCACTAGAGAGAACCTAAATTTGCAAAATTTCCCGGGGGGGCATGCCCCTGGACCCCCCTAGAAGCTCGCGCCTTCGGCGCTAATAATTACTCCCTATTTTCAATCACATGGGGTTGGAATCTCTGTAAAATGAACATAACTGATAAGGTTTCCAAAATACCAAGGTTGGATTCAATGGTTGGATCACAGGCGTAAATTCAAAATACGGAGCCACTTGGCGGAACGTTTTTTATTTTTTTACTTTTAAAGAACCACGTATGGCCAAATTTCGGAACACTCCGCCATCTTTAATATTCGAATCGCCTAATGTGTTATGCCTCGCTATTTAAAGCGCTCCGACAAGTGGCAGGGTATTCTGAAGTTGCTTTAATGTGGTTAGTGACTGACCGTTCTCCGAGCTTTCATATCCATCTGATGCTAAAAAAAATTCTCCTGCAAAAGCCAAACACGGATGCAACCAAACCTGCAAACACGGTCGCCATTTTGGATCATGCTTAGCAGCCTAGCCTCCTTTTCCATTTGGCGGGAAACTTGGGGCTCTATTTTGGGCGCTTTCCATTTGTTAGAGCTGGCAGGGCAGACCAGTCCAGTTGTAAGGAGAATTCAATATTATTCACTATAAATACATTAGTCATCCAAACATTTCACTTTCAAAATGGCCGGTCCGGCCGGCCAGTTCTGACTCTTAGCCTCCAGGACAAAGGCGAGAAAAATACAGTATTTGCATTGCAGGTCAAGAAAATCCTCAAAAATTAAAAACATTCAGGTCTCTTCTTCTTCTTCTTCTTCTTCTTCTTCTTCTTCTTCTTCTTCTTCTTCTCTTTCTTCTTCTTCTTCTTTCTTCTTTTCTTCTTCTTCTTCTTCTTCTTCTTCTTCTTCTTCTTCTTCTTCTTCTTCTTCTTCTTCTTCTTCTTCTTCTCTCTTCTTCTTCTTCTTCTTCTTCTTCTTCTTCTTCTTCTCTTCTTCTTCTTCTTCTTCTTCTTCTTCTCTTCTTCTTCTTCTTCTTTCTTCTTCTTCTTCTTCTTCTTCTTCTTCTTCTTCTTCTTCTTCTTCTTCTTCTTCTTCTTCTTCTTCTTCTTCTTCTTCTTCTTCTTCTTCTTCTTCTTCTTCTTCTTCTTCTTCTCTTTCTTCTTCTTCTTCTTCTTCTTCTTCTTCTTCTTCTTCTTCTTCTTCTTCTTCTTCTTCCTTCTTCTTCTTCTTCTTCTTCTTCTTCTTCTTCTTCTTCTTCTTCTTCTTCTTCTTCTTCTTCTTCTTCTTCTTCTTCTTCTTCTTCTTCTTCTTCTTCTTCTTCTTCTTCTCTTCTTCTTCTTCTTCTTCTTCTTCTTCTTCTTCTTCTTTCTTCTTCTTCTTCTTCTTCTTCTTCTTCTTCTTCTTCTTCTTCTTCTTCTTCTTCTTCTTCTTCTTCTTTCTTCTTCTTCTTCTTCTTCTTTCTTCTTCTTCTTCTTCTTCTTCTTTCTTCTTCTTCTTCTTCTTCTTCTTCTTCTTCTTCTTCTTCTTCTTCTTCTTCCTTCTTCTTCTTCTTCTTCTTCTTCTTCTTCTTCTTCGTTGCCTGAAGGATCAGTTATATTTAGAAAAATTCACGTTGTTCACTTTTCGACTTCTTTTTTCAGAGTTGAATAACCCTTTCCTTAAGTGGAATCCGGATGATTATGGTGGTGTGAAGTTTATAAATATTGATCCAAAACTCATTTGGAAGCCGGATATTGTTCTTTACAACAGGTAGTATATATTTTCCTTCTCCTTCTTTGTACTAGTATCCTTTAAATGACGTAGGAGTTTCATTTTCTTACTTGCGATCAGTGACAAAATTGTCGAGACACCGATAACTGGGATATACTTTCGAGAACAAATCAGTCTGGACTCCTCCCTCACCTCTCCATTCAAAGTGTGGTTATTTGTTTATTTCATTTTATTTTAGTGGTTTCGCCTATTACTGAACAATGAATAATAAATGCTTAATAGGCAGGGGTGCCACAACAGCGGTGAGCCAATTACACTGGGGCCGAGGCGGAGCCTAAAATGCGAAACACATTCTTAAGAGGGAGTGGGACCTGGAGAGGAAATTTTTTTAAGCAGGTACAATCCCAGGGGGGGGGGGGGGGGGGGGTAACTCGGGATTTCAAGTGACGGGGATGATCGAATGGAGCCAAAAGTCAAGACCCAAAAAAATCCCTAGGGCTTCCAGCAAAACCCAAAAAAATCCCTGGACCAAAAATGCAGACTATCATAACACGTGCGATGTAAAGCGACACCATAGTTAACTATTAAACAACAGCAAAACACGTTTGTTTGTACTTTACTCGCAGAACTAGGCAGCCAGGGTACCACCGATTCTTTTTAATACCCCCAAAAAATCGCTACTCAAATCAAGCTACCCAAAAAAAATACTTGCCAAATTTTCGAACCCAAAAAAATCCCGGAATCGAAAATTTCAAACCCAAAAAAATCCTTCGATCATCCCCATCACTTGAAATCCCGAGTACCCCCCTGGGGGTACAATGGTATACCACCAACTTCCGCCTTGCGGACGCCCCACTATAACAGACACCCCGATATAGTCAACTCCCTTATAGCGGACACTGTAGGGACCTTGAGTTAGTGTCCTCATTGCCGAGAGTCGGTAATAACTGGAGTTTATTTCGGTGAAACGTCTGCAGTCAGAGTTGACTGTATTACGAGTTCTCGCCAATGTGGTTACTAACGCAAGGTCCCTACGGTGTCCACTTTAAAGGGAGTTGACTGTAGATAGTAAGCAGGTGGAATATGATCGTTCGGATGAATGCAGTCCTGAATAGGACTGTTTTTTATAGTGACTGACGATTTGACGATATGTGCGGAAGCCTCACAATATCTTTTATTTTGTTTACCGTTTAGCATTCAGAGCGACAGTGGGGAAATGTACAAATTCAACACCAAAGTGGTTATCAACCACAACGGCTCTTGTCAATGGTACGCACCAACGGAGGTCAAAACTGTCTGCAAAATCGACATCACTTATTTCCCCTTCGATCAGCAGCGCTGCATTATGGTCTTTGGATCGTGGACCTATACAAGTTCTTCGCTCAACCTCAAACTGGCTCGCAAAGAAGTGGACTTATCGGGATACATTTTAAACGGTGAATGGGATTTGGTTTCTGCTGAAGCTGTGCGTAATGTTGTCAAATACAGTTGCTGTCCAGATCCTTTTATAGACATCACTTACAACCTGACTTTGAGAAGAAGGGTCACGTTTTATCTCAACAATCTGATCTTCCCGTGCGTAGCGCTAGCGATTTTAACCGTATTTGCGTTCTTTTTGCCTCCAGAGGCAGGAGAAAGAATCTCGTTGATCATAACTATTCTTCTCGGCCTTACTGTTTACACTCTAATCTTCACAGAGAACATTCCGCCGACTTCTGAAGTTACGCCGCTTCTGACAAAGTACTCCACGGCAATCATGGCTCTTCTGGGAACTTCTCTCGTTGTGTCTTGCTTGGTGCTCTGGACTTACCATCGAAACCCATCGACAAAAATGTCTATTTGTTTCAATTTTGTGGTTTTTAAATTCCTTGCCAAGCTCCTTGGAGTGAAGGTTGAATCAGAAGAAGCATCAAAAGAGCAGCCAAAGCGAAAATGCACTCCAGTCATGGTTGGAGACCGCTGGCCAACATATTTTCCAGTTCAACGGCGCACTGTTAGTGAAAACGGGAATGCAAGTCCCCGTCGCTCACCGAAGCAGATCTCTCCGACTGACAATGCACAGGAATTCGTTTATCCCTCGCACATTGAACGAAAATTTGACCAAGTTATCGCAAAGCTGGAAGCTGTAGCGAGTTCTCTGACGGGCGATCAGGAAGAGGAGAGCAAGAAAAAGAAATGGCAGACTGCTGCTCAAATCATTGACAAATTTTTCTTTTGGTTGTTCACTATTATAGTGATTGTGGTGACTGTGGTAATGTATTTTATGATACCCAAGTACGATTAGAAATGGGGGAAATTTTTAACTCCAGCAGCTAGCGACACTGGAAATGAAACTAATCCAATTTTGTGCCCAAACCCATCACCATTTGTATGGTCGCGACACTTAACCTAAAGAATACCGTGTTCTTTAGATTATAATAAATCTTAAGAGACCGATTTGTTTGATGAACATCCAAAGTGAAAGGAAGCTAAGACCATCGGCTTGTTAAACGACTAAGTGCGTGAGGTTTCACGTAGTACTTTTTTGCCCTTTTCGTAAAATTAGCACCACCAGAATAAGCACCATATTTTTAGGGAACAATAGTCATAACTTACACGATCTCTTGTTTCGTTATTTTCAAATCGTTCTGTCGTCTTTAGGGGGAGGAAGGGCAAGGATAATACAAGACCATGCGGCATCTGACGTGGAAAAAGTCCAATTATATGATCAGAAATGATCATAAGATTTAGTATTCAGTTTTGGAAATAATGAGCACTGCTAGTAGCAAAAACAGTGCTACGTTAACTAACACAGGCAATCGTAAAGGGCCTTCTTGTAGCAAATTCCTCTGTGGCATACATAATGATACTGAGGAAGCTCAAATTAGTTTCTTTTATGTCAAAAAAATAAGTTGAATTGAATGGAGATCTATCCAAACGTAGACTGATTTATACAAGCTATCGCACTTTATGTAACATGTTCGTAAAGCAAAGTCTACTTGCATTTTTGAGTATTGAATAAAATTAAATTAGTAAGTACAAGAAGGCAGCTAAGTTAATAAGATCTAATAAGAACATTTATTTCCTCTTGCATTGACTTGCGACATTTAATAATTTCAGTGGTAATTGTTTTTTTCATTTGCCTTGTTTGGTTGTTTACAAATGTCGCTATAATTTGCAGTGGTGTGCACATGTGCAATTCTTCAGTAATTCAAAACATCAAGTAAAAGTATATTTTTTGCCTTTGTTCATAGCATGTTGGCTAGTTTTACTGTTTACTGTTTGCACGAAAAGCCAGGCAATCGGTTTCGTATAACTTCAAGTTTTGATCGTCTAACTGATTGTTTTTGGTAGCCTGTGATCATCAGTTTTCATTTGGAGCCCACTCGGCGGGTGATGAACTTGCATAGAGTAAGAAAATTATATTTGATATTATTTTAAAGCCGTCACTAATTCCAGTTTTTTACTACGATCGTATGTCTCGTCAAGTTGTTCGCCAATGTCCTGAATTTTAACTTTCTTTAGGTTTTTGACGGTATAAACTTTCTTTCGATTTAAACGGAAAGCCTCCTTCCATCCGACATCTTGAGCAAGTGAGGGGATATTCGGTGGAATGACACTAAAATTCTTGAGAAACAGTCGTCTCCACAAAGCTTCACTCGAGCAAACTTTATGAATAGCTCGGCACACCTGAAAAAAGGAGAGCAGATAATCACGACTGAAATGAAATTTCATGACGTCCCAAGTAGATTAGCCTGCGTAGCTGGCGGTATTGTGTAGTAGTCGAGTGAGATTTGACGGCGGAGCCGTTGTAATATAGTCGAGTGAGATTTGACGGCGGAGCCGCGAGAAATTAAACCGCCTCGTCCCTACTCCCTTTTTTTGGAACACGGCTCCTCTATTTGGAGAAGGCATTGTTCCGGAATTGACCAACTAACTAATCAACTAGTTGCTAGTTATTTAGGTTTTTATGTTGTCTTCTGTTGTTTTTGTTTTGTTTTGTTTTTTTGCCGTCCACCCTGGCTGATTATCCTCTTTATGGGGCATTGCTCAGTGTATTGGTAAATACAGTATACTAAATATCAACCGCCGCGGGTGAGCTCAGATGGAGGAGCACTGGTCTGTCTGTCTGTCGTGGGTTCAATTTTCTGGCCAAACCACGAGCAACAGTCTTGAAGATAACTAGTAAAATCATGCTGGCTGTGATTTTCCCTGTTCCAGGCGTCCAGATAATGGAGAATGGCCCGAAATAAAGAGAAGAGGATAAAAAGTGGAAGATAGCAAGAGGAAGAGAGGAGAGAATTCTCTCGCCCTCTCTTCCTACCCCCTTCCCACCCTATGGCTGATTGTTCCTATTCACATTCTCCGTCTCCTGTATCTGCACTATCCCACTACCTCCGATAAAGACAATGATAATCAGCGTCAAGCCATTGACCTTCCCAATTCTCCACGTCTTAAATTTGAAGGGAACTCAAAAACAAGAAAATAATTTGGATAATATCATATCGTTTACCAGGAAGTATATTGGATTACTATCAAAATAAATCGACCTCTTTAAGTTCCCGGTACTTAGGTACGAGTAAAAATTTTAAGTAAGCCCGCCCACAAGGTATAAAATTAGGGTGAAGTATATTTTTGGAGTCTCAAAAAATATTTTTAACACCTTAAGCCTCGGTCAAAAATACACTCCTCAAATTACTTTTTGATATTTTGAATTCAGAAGATGACTCCTGAGATGACTATATTGATACGCCCACCTTAATTGAAAAGGTAAAATTAGCGAAAAATGTCGAGAAATAAGTTCCTGCTTATTAGTCTCTACTTTTTCAATTTATTTGCTTAATTCTTTCTCCTTTATTGTGTTATCTAGTCCTCATCCATATTACGATTTTTATTTCATTTATTTGTAATCTGTAAACTTTCCTTTGTTAGCCTTAGTCTTAATTTCATATTTTGCACGCATGTACCTCTTTGAATAGCCTTGCTAACTGCGGGCAATGCTTCTGTAATATTATCTGTTTATGAATAAAATTTGTTGTTGTTGTTAGTCCTCAGACTAAAAATCTGAACCTGAACGTCCCAAGGTAATCTCTTACCCAGATCTCCCACGGCCAGGGAAAAGGCACGACTTTTACCAGCAGCCAATAAAAAATGAACTTGTATCCACCTTTACCAGACCTCACTTTCAGCGTAAGACAGAGTGAGATCTGGGTACGAGATTAGTCCCAAGGGACATAAAAAATGTCTGCCACGAGATCAAAAGAACCGATTGAAAACTTCTTTAAAGACAAGAGCAGTTTATACAACACTGAAAAATATAACTTGCTGTAAAATAGAAATGTTGTCGATAATACTGATCAGAATTTAAACGAAACGAAAAGAGCTATGTTCAGTTAACATAGTGGGAATGGAATTGAATGAGTAACATAATATTAGAGGAATTATTTTTCAAATTCACTACCGTTAGTTGAATTAACACAGCTTTTTTAATCGACTGAGTTGATTAGAGGACTGAGTGCTGCCCTTAATTAAATTGACAATGATGTACTCTTTCTTCGTTCGGTTTTCAGTCTGCGCGAATCAGGATAATGGTTCAGACATTCACATCGAACATTGTGTTTCTAGTAAATTCCACACGGCCTACACAACATTAACACTATCTGAGCACTTTGCGGAAAATGTTGGGTTGAGGAAGGGAGGGTAGGGTGGGTGAGTTTCCAAAGAACACAATGAGATCCTTCGATTAAACTGACGAGTTGTACGAAACTGGGAGGAACAAAGAGATTTGTCGAGATCTTTCTGTTAATTTTTCAAACCCATCGAAATAAAATGAGGATCTCAAAATTGATAGGAGACTTATACTGGATTCAGAAATAATGTTTCTGTAAAATTTTATCAACTGTTCGCCATCATGGCGGCTAGCACTGAGTTCGAAGGTGAGGCGAAGTGAAGATCAATTACCGAGCCTCAGGTCATTTTTTAAAATCATGCAGTTGAGCAACGAATGAAAAGAAACGCTTTTCTTTGCTCACATGCAAACTAAACTGAAACTTAACTCACCTTCTTGTGTGATAAATAACTCTGAATTTAATAAATGTAGGCTCGATCAAAGGATCGGAGTCCGCGGACCACACTGAACACTGACAACAAGAGGGACTACTAACCTTTCTAATTGTTCAATAATGGAAATCTCAACCGCTCTGAAGGGTGCTACTTCGAGTTTTGTTATTAATTTTTTTTCGCTCATGGAATCGATTTTTTACGATTTTCTGGCCTTCGATATTGCATTTAATAAAAGCTTCCTCGTCTACACGCTAATAAAGACAAATTCCTTTTAGCGAAAAGAAAAACATTTCGATAAAGAGATGGTGTGCTTCAAAACTTTTTGTTCAAAATCAGTTATCAAAAACTATTAATAGTAAAAGAGAGAAATGAGGTATTTTAGAGAGAAAAAATAATCTGACGAATTGTGAGGACATGAATGGCATAATTGGCCAAGGAAATTTCTCTCTCATTAAAATGTGTTCACTTTACATCCAACAGAAAAGTTTATTTTCTCTACATTTAAAATTTCATAACACTCCGGACCATTACTGCTCGTAAATCATCGAGTTACTTTTAAATTGACAAGAAAAAAATCAGGTTTATTTTCTTTTTTATGATTATATGGTGTTGTAGTTTACGTTTCCCCGCGGAGGCACAAACGACTGCAGTGTGTGAAAATATTTGCATAGCGAATAAATAAAGAAATGATCCGCCTAAAGAATGATCGAGAAAGACAAATTCGAACCACTGTTTATCCAAAATCTTTCGCCTGATACGAGCTATTTATCTATGTTTGTTAAGGTCTCCCACCAATTATGAAATAAATACACGTATCTCACCTGTGCAAGTCGAACAACGTCAAGGACATCAAGCCAAACAAATATTTCAACCAGTATATCACTCTTCATATAAGTCAACCAGCATTGTGAAACTAAAGAATTGACACGGGAAAGTATGTCATTTCCAAACGCTCGTCGAATCTCTCCTTGCAGCCTTACACCATTTGAGGTATCAGTGAATTCTTGCCACGATTGAACTGTTTCACTCGGAGACGTCTTCTCGTTGCGCAGTGTTATTCTCCAAGTGCGCCAAATAATAGAGTTGTTAACGACGGTTAAAGAGAAAAAATCTTTGCTCGGTGCCTGGCCTATTCCAGAAATCTTAAAAATCGAGCTGGCTCTTTTCGAAGTTTTCATAGTGCTGTGATCACGAATACTTGGCAGTTTCGTGTAAGCATTAAGCATTTAGAGAGGATTGTAGCAAGAAAATTATAATATAGGTGAATTACGAAAACCACGGCTAATAGTGCTCTGCCAAGGCTATTAGAAACAAGAAGGTGTCTTAGTTAATGCCCCTTTGTTCTTTCAATGTTCGTAAAGCGAAGGAAGTGTTGATTTGGTGTTAGATAAAAATGGAGCTTTAATCTCTATTTTAATACCCGCAGATTTGGAATTTGATTCGTTTTGCCTTGTTAAAAAACAATAAAATAATTGGTATCAGCAGGGTGGTGGGCAGCTGGAGAATGTCTAATTATAATTTCAATTTTAAGCTGCTTTTATATACAATGAAATTGCTTTAATTCTCTAAAAGGAAAACAAGACAGAAAACGCTTTAGAACTTTCTAGTCAACAGTTGACGAGTCTTTGGTCTTTTCTCTTTCAAGTCGTTTTGGTTTTATAGTTTTGTTTCCCTTTACAATAACTGGGACCAATCTGAACTGATGACTGATTCAGAGTTTTGCAGTCATGACATTAGCGACTAATTCAAACCCCTCACTAAACCAGTCCACTCAATGAGCCGGCATAAATGTCTTAAATCTAATATTTTCAGGTAGGTGAAAATAATTGTTTGTCTGTTTCGTTTTGTTTTAAAAATTTTCGTCAGCCTGAATAGACAGGAGGTCGATCAAAATTTTGATAAAACATCGTAAAGCATCTTTTTTGTATTATTATTTTCATCATACTATTCAGTTCGGATTTATAATTAGTAACTCCGAATTTTTGTGAGTGAGGCGTTAGTGTAGTTACATACTGACATGAAGGTTTTTTTTTATTGTAATCAAATAAAATACATGTATAAGTGGTTCTGATTCCACAAAGTTTAGTTTACAGAAATAGTGATTAAATTTTGATTAACTGTAGTTTCAATAGTGCACCCACTTCGGCTACCAATTGTGAATAGGACAACTGAGAGAGAATGATTCGACGAGTACATTCAGTCTCTCCAGCTGGACTAATACAGGGCAGGAAGCAACAACAGCGCTTCTGAAGTGATAAACACTTGTTAAGAGGGGCTTAAAATATCAGAAGCCACTTTAGATGCAAAAATAGCTAAAATAGTTGATATATGGTGTCTGCATGCTAAATCGGAACTGAACTTCCTATTTCTCGTATCAGTTCATCTTTCAATGACGTGCTGATATACTTTATAGACTGATACCGCTAAAAATTGTTGCGCTAGCATAATTTAACTATGCAGAAGACAGTGGGGGTGGAGTTCGCAAAAGTGATATACGACATGACCTTGTAGAGGCTCGATGAAGGGGGCTGCAAATCACGTGGCAGCACGTAGGATATGAAATGATGAGAAACGGACAGCCATGGCCATTATCGCCCAATATAAATTTCATGAATTAGCATTTTTTCCTTTTTCTAACCAAAACAGAAGAAAAAGGCAAGGAGCTGCTCAAAAACAAATTCTGAGTCTTACCGCTTCCTTGTCTGGCGGCTACTGAGTGGAATTTCCGTTGGTTAAAAGTCACAGGAACGGGATTGAATACGTGGCTGAAGAAGTTTCCCGGCGCCGATCCGCTTGGATTAAGGCACAGAACATTCGGTAGATTTATCACGTGAGAAACAGCACTGACCAGCACTGGTATTGATCCACTTGTATTAAAAAATAATTATATTGATTATATCTTATTTCCGTGATACATGTATTGAGTAGACCCTTCTCGGAGCCCTGTGAGGCACCTCATGCAAACACGTCTGACAAACAAAGCCAATCTATATTTTCCAGCATATTTTGGATTACCCTGCGCCACAGACGAGGCTAAACTCGAATAAACTGATGAATTTGTGAAACCAGGAGCCCATGGGCTCCTGGTGAATCCTTTTACAAGAACTGATGCGCCAGGAGCCGATAAGTAATCGGCTCCTGATACGCGTAAAATTGTTCTTGGTCAATTCTTATGAACTGAGTGCAATATTGCTAGCGTTCCTTCCAACGTGCAGGATGAGGGTTTTTTTTGCCTTTAAGTCGATTTTCTTCACAGTATTGCAGTATTTGACGATTTTCCCTTGCGTTACACATCTTATTACGGCCGGTGCTACACACTCTCCGATGTTTTACTGGCCGAGATGAAAAAATTTTGTTTCTACAGTTTGAACTTCCGTCGCGGTTATATGATCAACAGATCTAAGAGTCCAAAAAGAAAGCCTGAACTGAAATGTTAAGCCCCACTATCATTATTATTATTGATTATTATTACTATTATTATCATCATCATCATCATTATTATGTTATTTTTATTTGTTCTTTTTAAGCTCCGCAACTGTTAAGCCTTCATTATTACCATATTAAATTAAGGAGTCTTATGACTTTTGAGTCTGTGGATGAAATTCTTTGGTGTTAGTACAATTCATGTGTATATGTAACCGTTTTTGCCATATTTTTAAATGGGTCTATAAGGTTTTCAAAATTTAGAAATTATATCGAATTTCAACATTGCCTAAGTGGTCCGAAGTGGTGAAAGTTGTTTAAATAACTGCAACGATCTTTCGTCAGTCCATATTTATCCGTTTCATCTAAACTACATGCTAAATCTGTTTTTTTCCAAGATATATGCGCACTTTTGTACTAGGGTACGAGTTCCCAGTAAAATTTAATGAAAA
Organism: Porites cylindrica; assembly: GCA_964035525.1. Lineage (NCBI taxonomy): Eukaryota > Metazoa > Cnidaria > Anthozoa > Scleractinia > Poritidae > Porites > Porites cylindrica. The sequence continues at coordinate 24,118,513 of OZ037779.1, read as the reverse complement.
CCTGACCAGCCCAGTAATGACGATGATATTGTCGTCTGAAAGACTCCAATATCACTGAATTTTTTTTTCTTTACTGTTCCACTCCATTATTCTTCTCTTTTTTACCTTTCTCACATTATTCTTTATTATTTTTTTTTTGGCTTTATTTTCAGTCATGTGAGACGGATTCTACTTGCTTATTCAAAGCGTATGACACGATTCAAACTACCTCCAAGGCTATAGCTAAAAGGGTCACGCATACGGATTTAACAACAACTACCACGTGAAACCTTGATCCGATCTAGCTAGAGCTTAGAAGTGGGCGCAAGAAAGCACGTAGGGGCGCACGAACTCTCTTCGTACTTCCAAACGCGTTCTACGCAGGCTAGCTAGAACGATGTTTTGTGTTACTTTATTTTAAAAAAATGCTTTCAACTTCCTCCGTTAAGGAAACTGACGTAGAAAAGATTCAATACTATTATCTAGTTGTATGTGACGGAATGTACATTAACGGCCCCAGTGCCGGTTTGTGAAAACAAAAAAAAAACAATCAGTGTGCGTCCCATGCATGTTCCGTTTTGTCGAAAACCTTTAAAGCATCTTTTAAAGTTATGTTGAAGGTTTATTTGGTTTCATTCCTAAAAATAGAAAGAAAGCGGCCGGAAACATAGGTTTAAGCCCCAGCCTAGACCGCTTAATTCCGCCTTAATAGCAAGAACATTTCCTTAACAAAAACATATATGAATTGTGAACAAAAGTCGTAATAAACCGGCACTGTATTCTACTTTTTTTGTATCACAACTATGAAACGATATGAACCAAAAATCAAAACAGTTCCATTGACGAATCTTACACGGCATGCCCTAACAATCTCGTCCCCAAAGTCTGTGTACAGACGCCCCCCTCCCCTCAGAAAAAGTCGGGAAGAGAGTCTAAAGAGTTAGCCTGTGTACAGCGCCCCCTTCCCCCCCCCCCCCCCTCCCGCTTCCCTCAGGAAAACCTGAGGCTACTAAAGACTCTCTCTTCCCGATTTTTTTTGAGGTGAGGGGAGCGTCCGTACACAAGCTCTGTCCCCAGGGCTTCGAGGGAAGGAGACAAGGTTGATCAACTCCGATTTAGAGGTTGATACCCTACAAAAGAACACAGCATCCCTTTGACTGCAACCGGAGTAATTGGCCATTCTTGATAGCATGAATAAACCGCTAAAAACAAGAAGTTTGTAGTTTCCAAAGCCGCAAGATGCTCGAAATACTTAAGTTGAAAGCCTTTTTAATACTGAAATAACAGTTTCTTCTTAACCCTTTTATACACTGTACTTTAACTCGTGAAATCCCTATCCTGTCGTGACATGAGGGACCCATGAAGCCTGAGTGCAGTTACCTCTTTAGGACCTCACTCTCTGACCATGGAATAAAGCTGATTTAGGATGGACGAGATTAATCTAGATTACTCACAAATAACAAACCTGAGTTATTTGATATGGATTTCAAAGTTTTCAGTCTATTTAGAGACGTATTCTCGGTGAAGCCCAAGGCGCTTATTGGTTTGATACACAGCCGTTTCTAGTGCCGTCACGCAACGCTCCTCGGAGCGTTGCGTGACGACATAAAAAACGGCTGTGTAGCAGACTACGGTGCCCTCCAAAGACAAGAGACCACCCTACACAAACATTCCTATAATCAAGTAATTATATAACATCGAGATTTGAGCTGCAACAATAACAGTGTAATGGTAGACATCAGCATTTGCTTGCCTATTATTTATATACTGTTTTCAACCCCCACATCAGTAACGCCCGGGGGGTACTGCCGGGAATTCTTGGTAGGGGTGTTTTTCCCGGTTCAGGCTCTAAATCCTTGCCCTATTTTAGGCCAAAAAATGTCATTTTTTATATCCGTTTTCAGACCTGGCCTCTTAAATTCCATACCCAGATCTTTCCTCAAAGAATTTATGTCATCATTACCAGGAGCCCGTCATTACTTAGATTAGAACAGCAACAAAAAAATCACTCGTTTGGAATTGAAACGATAAATACATTCATACACTCCCGTAGTTCCCTCGAGAATCATACCGATTCCAGACCAAAATGGACGAAGTCTATACCCGTTTTCAGACCCAAATGGCGCAAAAACCAGGCCGGTTTGGGGCGGCACATACTGTGTATGGCATACATAAGGGAGTACCCCCCCCCCCCCCCCCACCCACCCCCACCCAGGGCAGTAACAATGTAATACAGTGGCCGGCAGGGGTTTAGAAATCTCTTCTGAGCTTTTCAACATGACTTTGGTCGGTCCCACGAAACGTGTTAGTGTACGAACGATTAAGGGCCATAAGGCTCAATAAACATGATCATGAGCTTTAACCAAACAAACCAAACCGGGGATACGGATGAGTCAAATCTATCAAATTTTCAATTGGATGGAACACCGCGTCCGGTCATCAAATAAGGTCAAGGTTGTAACTCCTAATCAAGCATTTTTTTTTTTCAGAGACTCCTTTTGATCACAAGTGAATCTGCTTGGTTTGAATCCACGTACATCTAAATGTTTCCTTGTCTTTGAGTGACACAGTTTCCCCCACCACTGCGAGGAGGAGCCACATACTTTAATTGCAGTCGGTGGGAAATAGCTGTTGGGTTCATTAAATGGAATCTAAATGTCTAAGTCTTAATTTTAGGCTAATTTTTTAGCTTTCAACCCAATCTAAAAAATAAAGAAACGATGTTTGAAACAACACGTGTTTCGAGTAAAGTGCTGCTTTACACCTCCTATTGAGTGATGAGGGTTGTCTTAAATAGCTTTAGTTTAGAATCAAATGTCCTCCCATAATATGACTGTATTTGGTCAGTTTGGGACGAAAACGGAAAAGTACTTTGAACTGTGTAACTATTGCAAGTGTGATTTAGGCAAAATAAGAGGCATGCGCCTAAACATGAATTAAATGACATATCCATGTGATACGACTGGCCTCGAGTTAAAGAGGAATTGGAACCGATGACTCAGGCAAAATAAAGACACATATGATGACTGTGTTACTTTCTTATCCCTTGAGGAAAACACCCACAAAAGACAACAACAACAGCTGGTCTTCTGACTGCATTGTTTTTTCTGACCTGAAAGGGGCGAGGCTAAATGCGGTAGACCGCGTGGGAAGTTTAACAAGTTTTTCCACATTGAAGAAGGGCTCTTTAAATCTAACAAACGTTATTTGGTATCGAAACTTTATTCAGCAAAGAAAAGCCATTTTGCATAAGCTTCTTTAGCATTGTCTTTATTTTTTTACCTTTCTCGAAGTTCATTTTGGAATTTTGGGGTGGCTCAGCAGAACGGATCTTGGCTAGAGCTGTTCCAGACAAGTGCTCACTTCCGGCAATTGTCGATGAGGTTTTCGAAAAACGTTCTTCCATAATATTGCGGTTGTAAGTCGTGAATTCATTTGTTTCTGGGTCAAAAACCAAACGCATACACTGCTATATATCACGGTCAGTGGGAAAAGCTAGTGAAGCTGTCCTGGACTTCTTTGATAAAGTCATTGTCCACAACATGATATCAAACTGACATAAATTTCGAAATAAAAAAGTTTTTGATGTGTCCAAATAGGCTCTAGGCTTCCTTCAACCTAATATAACTACAAGATAGAATTTTCCGAAGATAAACTAATTTTGGCGCATTCTCTCTAAGAGTGCAATAATGCAAAAAAAAAGGAGGGACCTGTGTACGTGGGATTTTGCTGTTTAAAAAAAAAAAAGAATTTTTCGTCACATCTGTCTGTGTTATGGAGTAATTATCAATTCTATCTCGGTCGAGAGAGCAGCTAAGAAAGTCGATGTCACGTAGTTCATTATTATAATTACCTTCTAGAACACATACAATGAAAGCACCTGAAAACAGCTGCCTCACTGAATAAAATCACTTCTGAAAGTTGATCAATTCTGGATAGACCGAAAAGGAAATATTTGAATTTTCAAGAATAGCACGATCTTTCCGTTTCGGGGGTAAAAACAAATGAACGCTGTTTCTAGTCATTTGTGGGTGGCACACCGATAGACATACGTCGAAAATATCATAAAAATTCAAGCACCCAACAATTCGAAGATTTTGAAATACAGTGTGAAAGGAAGTAATTCGATCGTGGCCAACTCTTTTTTGGATCATAGATTGCTCAATACCCATCCGACCGCCACTTTTTCGTGACTGGGAGTTTCTTTATTGGAGCCGACAATTCCTGTTTACATAATAGGCACTCAGGGCAAACATAGAACGCGCCAAAAACTCGTTTACGACGCTATTGTTTTGAAAGCGCGTAGAATGGTCTCCGCGTGATTTGGATCACAGGAAGCAAGGGCTAATTATGAAAATGTGCAGGCTTTCAGAGATGTGAGAAGAATATATCTAACTTTATACAGGGCATATGCTTCTATGAGTGGACCTTTAGCGATGGAATAAATCATGCGTAATGTTGTTGAATTAAGTGATTTCCGTTGGGCTTACGTTTTATGACCTTTAGCGATCTCGACAAAGCTCCTAAACACAATATGACGTACAGGAACACTGAAGCTGGAGACGATGAATAAGCGATCAACTGCTATAAGGGATGCGGACGATGCGTGATATTTGTTATCGTAATAAATTCACTATCCACAGACTACATTCGAAAATGATACAGAAAACAGATATTTGATCAGCGAGAACATACAGAACATCTCGATTTTTTTTTCATTTCCTCTTCGATACTTTTCATTCATTTTTTGCTGAAGTATTAAAATTTTGACTCAGTTGTCTTGTATCACGGAAATATTCCAGACCACGGAGATCAAAACACTGAAAACTTTATCATTTATTTTACAATTCATATTTACAATAATGACATTTTGTGACAAGTCAATGTTCCTTCATTGCTCAATTCAACAAACGCGCATCTCTCAAATTCTCATTATTCTCTTCGCAGTATACTTAAATAAACGTCTTTTTCGTATCCAGCTTGTAACTGAAGTCTTCGCGTAAACCGATGTGCATGAATATTATTTCCCAGATAAAAAAGAGGGAACGTCTCCCTTCCGAAGAGAGTTACTGAACAGTTACTTGTGGATGTTCTTGTGTCCGCAAATTATTACGAGGCTGTGTGTCTGTTGGTAGTTAAGACATTACAGTCTGTCAGATCGGCATTTACCAGTTGAAGCTCGGGTAAAACATTAATTTTGTCCAGTTCCATTTCTATAATAAGAGATGTTAAGGCATCGTCATCCAGGATGACCGAGTCAAATTTTAAAGAGCTCGAGTCTAAAACGTCCATCTTTTGCACCTCGAAATTTCCACTTCTGTGAATGCAGTGTGGTATAGGGTAAGCGTTAGAGTAGGTGAAAATGCGCTCTGAGCTCTTGTAAGCAGAATTGCCACTTGAAGACGAAAAAGGCCCAGGGCTTGAAATAGGTCTCACGAAGGACGGCGTAGTGACAGTAACAGCAATGTTGTTCAGCATTAAAGCCATCGTTTCTGTTGCACTTGGAAACTTCTGCGTCTTATTGGGGTATACACTCAGCTGAGTTGTAGAGCAAATGGTGTTGTTGATCGAAATTCCAAGTTGCCTTTTATATCTGTCACAATAGAGACAGTGGGTTTATTTATAGCTCCTTACCGCAAGAGGTTGACGAGGTCACCAGGGGCAGCAACGCTTTGAGGATTGAAACTGAGAAGACAAAATATTTACTGACGTGTCGAGCAGGAACAGATCGAAAAGGGGACTTACGTAATTGGAACACTTCAGACGTGACTCGAAACGCAAAGCCCTGTGATTCTTTAGAGGTTGTTTTGGATCATTGACTGACTTTCGAATGAAGAGAACGACAGGATTCTGTAGTTCTAATATTTGCAAGTGGTCTTGGCTGTAATTTTTATTGATATTACTTTCAAAGTGGTGAGCGATTTAGCCATTGTTAGATCGAAGATTGTAATCTGATTGTTACCCAATTGCCGTGGTATTTTAATAGCCAAAAACCTTAGGGAAAGCCTTTGATGTTACCGACAACGCTGTTTTGGGGTTGAAAAAGGGGGAGGAAACCAGGATGGGCAACATCTCATGTTTTGCATTTGGAATTGACCCTAAGGGCAGTGCATTTGGACTTCCACCATTTTCATTAGCAGTTTTCATGGAAAATCTGTCCAGAGTTTACGTGACAAATGCAGTGTCTTTTCGTCGGGTTTTATAAGCCCAATCACGAAAGCGTCGTCTTTTGTGTCGTATGACACAAGCCATTATCTTTATAAAAGTAAATGGCCTTTATCACTCCTTGCACATTGTGCAATTGTATGTCTGCATGAAAGAATACAATCACCATTGTTTAATAGCAGTGCTGTCACCGTCATTGTAGAATGCAACTGGACTGCTCTGGGAGAATTTACCAATTGCGGGAAAATATTGAGAAACATCCTAAACTCGAAAATGGAAGACTAATTTTTGAGAGAGATATTTATGGCAATGAGGAGGTCAGCTTTTGATATGGGGAAAGATTATGAAACAAAGTTTCATTGATATTATAAATAAACAAAGAAAAATAGAAGTTATCTTCCGCTTTCGCCATTGCCGAATCACTAAGTAAAAATCTTACGCATCCATGCCCACATTGCGAAATTGAAAAGATTTTGTAACCAATTCATTATTTATAATACCCTCAATTGCGGATTTTATGGTATTTGAGCAAGCATCACGTCTATTCGCGACGAGAATATTCATTCACATAACTTATATTACCCGACCTGTATGTCTAATATTGTGGCGTATCTTGGGATGCCTTCTATTCATACGAACGCGAGACTAACGTAATACGTGTCTGAAAAGAAAGATGCAGACATATTTTTAATGATCGAGTTGAAATTGATAATAGACAATTGGGGTTCGAGAGAGGATTGTGTAATCCGCACCTCTTTGACCCGCTCAGTTCGAGAAACGCTGCGAAATATCATATTAAGCGCCAGTTTGTTCTAAAAACTTCTTAAAGTGACCTTAAAAAGCAATAAAAAATACCTGTCAGTTCTTTTTGTATTTCGAAAATTAACTAGGCACCGTCGGCAGCTGCATTATTTAATTCAAGAAACATTTTTTGTTGTTGATATAATTAAAATAAAGCCACAACAGAACGCGTTATTTTTTCTAACCGTATGGATGACGTAATGTTGCCATTTTAGATTAAGCGCGCTATTCAGGCCTTGGGTTTTGCGCATTGCTTGAAGAAATCAGTCAGGTTAAAACTAATCGGAAATGCAAAGAAGGGATTTTTTTTACATAGAATTCTAATAGCATTTTGGATTCTGGCTTGTTCATCCGTTTGAAAACAATGTTGGTTTTTGGGGTCTAACGCAGATTTCCAAAAAGCGGAAACCACAAAAAAGAAACACACTTAACAATACGATTACTTTCCATTCGGTCGGTTTTACGAGAATTTGAGTCATTGTTAACATTAAAATATGATCATATATTTTTGCGTCGATTATTATTTCAATCAATGATAAGCTATATATGATGATAAAAAGTGAATTTTCAATACGTTTATTCCAAGGAAGGGAAATGAAATGATAGCAGAGAATGCTTTTCCGCCAACTTGCATTGAACAATATGACACACTTTTCCCGAAAACCCGACAACAAAAGAGCAGGTTCTGTCGTATTGTACTTGACTCTTTTTATTGTCCTCATTGAAACAAAGACGACAACAAAATATGTAATTTGAATACCTCAACGTTTTTCCTCGCAAAGCAGAGTACGCTATCTGTAGTTCCTTGACCTTTTCTGGTGTTCCTGTTTAGATGAAGGAAATAGTGTTATGAAGAGCATTCAAGCTCGTTCTAAAGAAACAAGGTCCAACGACATTGACAATGAAAAAATATTGTTCTCTATACACTGTTTCCTGTATTACAGGCGATATCTGCTTTAATATCTTCCACTGAGCGTAAGTTATTTTGAGCTAGAGGGTTGGTAATATTTTAAACTCTTTGCATAGAGTCACGTCGTGGTTAGGGTTGCGAAAATCATACGTAAATCATAGTAAAATTATGAAACTTGACTCGGGTCGAAAAGCATGCATTTTAATCGGTAAAGATATCTTTTTTGTCGCTTGATGATGAAGGAAAATGAAACAAGTGGGATTACTAAGGAGGCCATCAAAAATAACTCTGACTCGACTTGCATATTTAAAAACATAACGAAACGCTGAAGCGGGCGCGTGTATTTGTTGACCTGGAAGATGTGAATCATACTGACTGACGTTGTGTACCTCAGACAAAGGAACTAGCTACGCTTGTGCTAAAGCATGATAGTGCAGTATGTCTTATTTCTTTGAATTTCAAATCATCAGACTTAAGAGATTTGAATGTCATTACCTTAATAACCTCTCTAAAGCACTTAATCTTGGCTTTCTTCTTCTCATGATTCTCATCATTATTCTTGTTTACGCCGTTACGCATGACAAGGTGACCGCTGACGCGTTGATTTTTGTGATTTGTAGCACGTTGGCGCGAGCAGGAAACCGGAACATTCCTTGAATTCCGCGCCATAACGTCATTAATTAGTGACCCAAACCACGCGGGTACAGAACTAAAGATCTCAGATACACTTGAAGAGAGCAATGTCAGCGTATTGAAATTCAGAACTTTCGGTTTTATGTAGTTTACTAACGGTAGGAGACAAGGCTGGTTTTCCGAATTTAGTAAAGGAGTTAAATCTCGGTTGTTTATTAACCGATTAGGAATGTCGCATTCATTTGAAGTCTTTGAACGGTTCGTGAGATTTGTTTCAAACTCTTTAGACTGCATTACGACATGGAATACCCGCTTCTCCCCCGGGAAGGGATTTATGATGACCGGCTTAGAGCCGGTTTTGTAACATGCAGACTTTGTATTCAGCAGAGGAGCGCTTACTCGTTTGGAAAGTAGGTTTTTAAAAACCTTCGATTTAAGCGATAAATCGCAATGGATCGGGAAAATAATCACACAGCAAGCAAAAACCAGCAAAGTAAATAAGGTAAGGTGTGTTTTATAGCAAATTCTAGCGAGTATTTATCTTCTTGAATCTTTTACCTGAATTCCCATACAAATCCTTTTTGTTCACGGCCATTTTAAGTATTACACAATATGAGACCACCCGTATTATATAATAGGGCCGTTTATACGAGGAAAAATAAGACGCGTCTTAGCTAAGACGCGTCTTATTTTAGAACAGCCCTTAACACCTGTTGTTAGATAAGACGCGTCTTAGCTAAGACGAGAAAAACTTCGTATAAATGACCTTCGCGTCTTACATAAGACGCAAACGCATGGTACGCATGCGTTAATTTTTGGCGGGAAAATTTTCGCGCCTTGTTGGCTGCTGTTGCTAAGGGCAACATTCACATGAAAACGAGTCAAGAACAGAAATAAGACGCGAACCATTTATACGAGCTGTTCTTGTCTTAGATAAGACATGCCCGTATAAATGGTACAATTCGCGTCTTATTTAAGACGCGTCTTATGTAAGACGCGTCTTATTTTTCCTCGTATAAATGGCCCTATTAAAGTTAAACTCTCTAACTGAGCTTGGGTCGCCTGTGGTTGAATAGACCATTTTACAGTGGTTGTGACTAGAATGCCCCTAAGTCAGATTTGTCATCTTCACTCAAAATACATGATAGAAGTCCTACAGCTTAAGGCAGGAGCCCATCAGAAGAAACAAAACAGAAGAAAACAGTAGGGAGTGTGTTGGACTTGAACCCGCTTCATTTGATGTATCAGTAATCCACATCCATATCTACTACGCCATCAAGGGCTAACTGCCGAGACCGGTTAATTTTCACATACTTAACAGGGCGTTGATCATTACAGTATTGAAGGGTAACCTGTTTTAAAACAGTGCTTAACCCTAATCACTATACTTTGGTGCTAAAAACCGATTCAACTCTCTTCCTTGCACTGGACTGTCTCTTACTCTGATTTCCCCACTTTTCTAAAAGTTCTCGAGCCCAATAAATTTGCATAAATATAGTAAAGCATAGGGTTGTGTAATAAACATAAATAAGGTGTCCAACTTGATTTTGAGGTATCCATTCTAGTTGTCGGCTTAGTATCCTAACCTTTGAGTGAACGTGAGGCTGAGGTTGACATAACAAAGCAGGAAGGGTTGTATCAAAACAAGGTCAACTCCAGCCTCGTTTCCACCTGTAACTGCAAAATGGGCTATTCCTAGGAACCATATCCAAGTTCAGAAGGGAAAAGAAAGGATCGTTGTGACTTGTTTGGGTCCTCCATTGACTATTTTCGAATCCCACACAATACACTCTGTTTGACCTCCAAGTCAGTTTGCATAAGTTAACTCGGAGAGAACAAAAACAACTAGAAAAGAAATCTCTATAAAAATGTACGTTACCACCCAAAATAATTAGTGGTATTTGACTAATCCCATGTTACTCGACTACCTCAGGTAATGCGTTTGTAGCTTGCTTGCTTTATACATACATATCACAATTATAACAAAAAGGGTACTTATCAATTTGAATGACTTATTTTGGCATTTATTTCACTTAACACGTGCATGCAAAGCTTCATTTTCGTGAGCAGCAAGTACAGATCGAGTGGGCGGAAAGTGAGTGGCAAGTTTTACCTCATGTTATGACGTCAACGTATGTAGACAACGCTTTGCTGTGATTTGGGAAAACGCCAAATGAAATTAGAAAAGCAATCACATGAAACAGTCACAAAAGAATTCACACTTTCGTGTTTCTTGTGGGATTTACCCGGTAGTTCCGCTAGTTAAGGCCCCTAACCGCAAAATTTTTTCTAAGAATAGGCCCCGGATGAATCAGCGGATTCAGTGGGTTTGTGTGGACAAGAGGCCCATTCGTGTAAAAAAGAAAATATGCGATAACAAAAATATCCGGATTTGTGTGGACTGAGCCTGAGGGTGGATTCATTTACGACATACGGGTAAAGCCGTCGCTAATCTTGCACTCAGATCTTTAATTGTCGTAGCCGAGGGCCAGATCTGGTCAAGAATCCAATCTAGTTGTGGCGTGTGCAATTCATTCGGATCTGTTCAACACGTTCAAATATATATTTTCACTGAAGAAGTAGTTTTCCGTCTCGATGCCAATTGTAAAACTATTTTTGGCTTATCTTTTAAGACTTTTTAAAACTTTCTCTCGGTATCAGTAAAGACTTTTGAAAAGGGTAAAATAATATTCTCGCGTAGAAGTTGACGCGTTGATGATGATGCTGTGAGATTTTAGCGCGCGCTATGATGATTAAATTTAAACTAACTGTCGCATTGAATTTGGTGTTACAAAGCCCGAGAACAATAACAACAACGTACAGACTCGATCCTAGCCCCTCTCCTCTGGTACGTTTGTGGTGTAGTCATTCGCCTCTGCAAAATCTACGGGGATGCCAGATACGTGTCCAATCCGTTCCACTCAAAGACGGTTGTCCCACACAACCTTAACCAGAAGCATATAACCCCGAATCGGGGTTATGTGCTTCTGCCTTAACCCAATCTGCATGAAGTAGAACTGCGTTCCTCTACGTCGAACGCAATGAGCCCCTGACACGAAACTACTTATTTTTGTGACGGATATAAAGAACAGTGAGCGATAAGTACAGTAGCCTGCACGCAAACTCTACGATTATGGCTTGCACGCTACAAGTGCGGGGAAAAATTGATCACAAGGTACAACATTAAACATGACCTCTCTCTATTGACAGAAAGAAACCTTCGCTCGCGGCTGATCGAGGCAAGCGAGCGTGCACACACATTTCTTCTTTCTCCTCACGTTCTTCTCAAGACAGGCAAGTTTTGTAAGCTGAAACATCTTTTTTACTGGATTACAAAAGAGCCCGAGACACCAGCAAAATTACCTCACAATGCAAGCTGCTACTAACAACTAACACAGATTGTGGTTACAATAATGGTGTCTCAATTTTAACCTAGGGATTACATTTTTATTTAAGATTACGATTGAAGCCTTAAAGTTAACCGCTTAATACTATTCTAATATAGGAACATGTTCTTTTTTTCTTTTGTACTTCACAGTTAAGCGGCGGTAAAACTTGTCCTTGCATATTTCAGTTCACATCACAGGGCGAATTGCACTATGGGGCTGTTTTGGGTACAATATCACTTCTTTGATTGGCTATTACAAAGTTGCGCGGGAAACTGGGTTAAAATTCGTTCCCAAAACAGTCCCATCGTGTTTTTCGACACAACATTGAGCAATCAGTCTCCATCGCGTACTCAAAAAAGCCAATTCTTGGTTTGCAACCACGTGACATGGCCGCCATGTAGGTAGTCAATACAGTAAAAATTATTTCAACGAATTTACATGAAAATTGACTTTAGTTCCCAGAGGATAGAAATACTTTTGTTCTTGAAAACCAACATGGCTGCCATGACGTCACGTGCAAACCAGCAATTGAATTCCTTTGGTTGTGTCCTCTTGGCCTCACTCCAGGACCGCAAAACTGACGTCAATGCCTAAAAGGAGGAAGGACTGGACAGTTGCACTAGGACTTCTGGGATCGTTAGACTGACCAAAGTTAGTTTTGATTGATTGTTCGAAGCCCGGCATTAGCCAATCAAAGCTAATTCTAGTTATTCAAACTAAGGATTCTAGAGATAAATAGCTACAATTACGTAGAAAATTCTTTTACGGGTACGTTCACTGGAAAGAACGCATTCTCAAGAAGTACCCACAACTTAATTATGTAAATTTATAATTTTTATAGTTGTTACAGACTGTCACAATATCAGTTCGACATTGCATTCATATAAATGTTGATTTTTTTCCCTTTAAGTAGCGACCAGTATAAACTGAAGTTTAATACCCTGACAATAAGGGTGCTGAAACTTGAGTTACGACAGGAAAATGGTATTTCTAGAATCCTAAGAGTTTAAGGAACCTTCCCACATAAATTTTACAGGGCTGATTTTCAATTTGCTGCCACGCCAAGCATAAACCCCTTTATACATATCCGAACTCTCACAGGCTAAACTTCTTGATCAGAGCAATTCCTCTCAACTATCATGAATATAAACTTTTGCTCTGGACAAAAGATTATCAGTGTTTCTTCTCTTAAGGAATAATATATTGTCCTGTCACGTGATATAACCAAGCGACTGTAAAAAAAAAAAAACAGTCAAAACAGTGAGCGATTTCCATTCAACAAAAATTCACGTTTGAAATTTCGGAAATTCCACGTGACCAATGAAACGGTATATTCCAGTTGTAGAGACCCGACCCAAGCCACTGCGCGTTTGCTTATTGATCTTGTAAGTAGGATACAAAAGAGCGGTACTGGGGACAATATTTTTGTCAAGTGGAAAGGGACATTTTAGTCCGACCGACCGAGATAACCGGACCGGTCAAAGTGGACCATCTTGAAAGCTGGGTCCGAATATTCCGGTCGGACCAAACCGAAAGGGTCCGTTCCATTTGAAGTACTAACCGAAATTTCCGGAATTTGGGGTTGAATGGAAACCGCCCAGTGTTCCTTCTCTTTGGGGAACAATTCTTTGTCTTGTCACGCGACATACGCAGGAGCTTGTAAGAAAACCGCCAATACAGTCACCAATACGGCTATCCCAAACACCCATAAAGAAAGCTTGTCCATCACCATGGCAGCAATACGCCATTCTTCTTTGTGATTGTTCAGTCTGTCGTCTACGACGGAGTTTTCTACAAGCGTGTCCACTCGGTCGAGAATTCTTTCTCCCAGCTGAAGTACGGGATCCTGGAATCCTTCAATGTGATTTAACGATAGTTCCGAAGCGCTGAGAGAGGGCGCTGCAAGAAAACCGTTTGTACTCGAAGCCGTGTTTCTGTAATGGCTGTCATAAGGGCTATTGCTGTGACCGTTAATCAAACGAATCTTATTCTTGAGTTTTATCGAGCCATTTCGAATTGGCTCTAACGACGTTTCCAGCGTGGCTTTCCGACCAGTATCCTTGCGCATTTTTGAATGCTCCTGGATTCGTTTAAGGTTTTCCATACTGATTCCGAAGAAATTTCCGAGATAGCCGAGGACATACTTCCGAACCCAATACGGCATCTCGATGACATCCGAGTGATAATATTTCAAGATGTAACAAGTCCACACAAGGCCGACAGCCATTTCGACCATCCCAGCCATATAGAACTTGGCAATAAGCGGTACTACATCCGATGATGGGGGAATTGTTTCTGCCACCACCAACATGAACACTGTCATGGCCAGAAGGATTGTTATCGTCAAGGAAATACGTTCACCTTAGAAAAAAAAACAATGAACAACAAGGAAAAAGTGAATTTTTAACGAACCATTTTCCACTGGTTAAGCAAAAGATTGGTTAAAACTTGAGACTAAACGTAGATTAAAACAATCAAACTTGATATTGAAAAAAGATAGATTGCCTTTAGTTTGGACAATTCGAAGTAGAATAGCTCATTTTCTCTTCCTGCAGCAAGATGCAGCGAACTGAGCGCCGCTCTTCAGCAAGTGTCACTCGCTGCATTCAAGCTCCTCCAGACCTCTGTTTTCAAGACTGCGCGCAATCTAGTCGCCACGAGAAACGAGAAGGGGACTGGAGCTGAGATACGTGCCGCAATTGTTTCTGGGATCGTTACTGAGGACGCACCGGTCAGCTAGTAACAGTCCCAGAAACCCTTGCGAAAGTTAACTCGGCCCAATTTCCAAAATGGCGAATGTACAATACAAACACACTACACTGCTTTGCAATACGCTAAAGGGAAATGACGCAAGAAAAAAACTATTGGTTGACTTGTTCTTCGTCTAAAAACTAGAATTGGGATAGGTGACATATATCCTTAGTATTATTACAAGATAATACAGACATTTTATCGAGTCCGGACCCTTGGCGATTCAGGAGCCCATAAATCGGAGCGAGCAACTTTCATGCTGGGTCTATGTCACGACGTTTTTAAAGAGCAGTTTATTTTTACGGCACTTTTTCTCCCGCTCCGGGTTATGGGCTCCTGGGCTAGGTTGCATAAAACCCTCTTAAGGGACCAGTCATAATCAGCCAAAGCTTACTGCTTTTTACATGAGCAGTACATGCTCTAATAGCAAAAAACTTGACAGTGACACAGACAGTGAGTCCGCATCAACCTCATCTACAAATAATGATTCGGATAGTGAGATTGCATAACATGACTTTATGCATGTAATCATTTGTTTAAATGCCGATGAAATTGTTTCAGTGTTACACAATAATGGATGTTGTGCTGATGCACCTACTATTTGAGCATTAGATCTTTTTGTCAAAATGCTGATTAAATTGTTTTAGTATTATACAATATAGGACTTTGTGTAAAACTGAATCATAATCAGGTCCCTCAATACTCAAGCATCATGCTGCTCAGTAGGGATGCTACTTAAAAGAAACTTGAAGACCCGCCCCCCAAGGTCATCTTTTGGCATTTAAAGGCCCCCCATATTCCATCCAAAAAAAATTGAAGGCCCCCCAATTTCTCCTCCCCCCCCCCCCCCCCTCCAACTTAAATTATGACTGGTCCTTAAGATATGAGGGCTCTTAACTTTGGTCCTGGAACAATAACCTATTGTTTTGAAATAATAGCTACGAGTTCCCTTAACCATAAGATGTTTTTTGCAACCCGACCCTGGCGATTAAATTATTAAAAAGCGCAGTCAGTATTGCACATGTGCATCAAAAAACACCTACCTGACTCTGCGGGGAGTATAAAAGACACGTTAATCAACACGGTGATGATGACCAGCGGTAATATTAAGTTCATCATATAAAAAAGAGAGCGCCTCCGAATGATAAGGGTAAATGTTACATCCGGGAACGGTTCCTCGCAACAAAAATACTTCAACACGTTTCGCACCGACGGCACACCGACCAAATCCCACTCGGCGCTCTCGATGTAATTTCCCAAGTCAGCAGAGTGGCTCTCGTTCAATATATCGAGACGATAGCCGTCGTAAGTCCACGAACCGAACTTCATTTTACAATACTGCGTGTCAAATGGGAAATACTTGATGTCGATGCGACATTTGCTCTTGAAAGTGACCGGAGCAAGCCAAACGTTCTTTCCCGTGTGATGTAGTACAACTCGGAAGTTTAAGCGGTCTAAGTTGCCGCCAAAACTGATATCTTCGTCAGCGCTGTGAAAAAGAAGAGAGGCAAATTTTGGAGATATTCCACGGGCGTTGCCGGTCGTTTCGATACAAGTCATTTCGAAACAAGACTATTCAGTCGAGGCCTAAATAATTCCACGTACTTGGCTTAAAGAACGAAGAGTATTCACCTAAAATGTTTTTCTTGCTCACACGCAAACTATATTTGTAGTGTATGAAGTTTTTTGTGTAATTTCACTACTCGAGTTTGTATCGAAACGACCGGTTTCCTTCAAGGGGAGAAGGAGAGATCGAGGTGTAGATAGCTTATTTACCGTTCGCTCTTAATCTTAACTTAAAAAAAAAAGACCCCGCCCCGCCCCCCAATTCTTCCGTAAAAGTTTGTCCATCGCAGGGGTGTGCAAGGTTAAACCTGCTGCATTCTTCGTTATTTTATCCTCAAAGATCGCTCTTACTCGACTCTTGATGACTGCTCTGAAGGAAACCAGTCAGAAGCTAGTCAGAAGCTTTTTTGCTGACAACATCTTTGCGTGGGGAAAATCATGTCAAATTCTTCTGGACACTTTCATTGAAATGTCGCACCAAATCTCCCGTACCAAATCAACGTTGACATCTAGTAAATTTTAGGCCTCCTCCGCGAGTTTCCATAAATATAAGCTAATAATTAGTTTAAAGCGTTTCCATTCTCCTTCACTTTGTAATCATAAAAACAAAGTAAAACGGCCGCCCTAATTTCATTTTACTGAAAAATCACTTTTTACCACAACGAATGGCCTAGCTATAATCTTAAAGAAAAGGCAATTTTGGTCTCGATAAAATCCACTTACTTCTCATATAGGACAATGTCTGGAAGCCAGACTTTCTTTGGAGACACATTGATAGTTTTTAATCCACCAAACTCACTGCTGTTCCAGGCTAAGAGAGGATTAAACCATATCTGAGGATTAAGGAAAAAGTTGAAGTTAGACGACATTTTCACATCTTTATCTTTTTTTATCACTTCAATTTTTTCAGTAATCCTATACTTATTTCTAGAACCTTCCTTATGCATGTACGTCTCGCCCACCCATTACTGAATTTTCTGGATCCACTCCCGCAATGTTGCCTGGATAATTTTCTTCAACATTACACTCTATCTCTCCACCTTTTACTAACGCATTTATGGCTTTGCTAAGGGTTCAGTCAAATTTGATGTAGACAGTAGATACAATGTCGAGAGGCACGTACAGCTATTGTCTGTCGGTTCAGTCAAAATAGTGCAAAAGGCAGGTGAAATAGGCTCGTATAGCGGACTCACTTGTCTAACCCAGGCGCTTGTTGTCAGAATTTGATTCTTTTCATCCTAAAATACAAAAAGAAAAACAAAAATTACTTTTGGCTATTTTTTATAATGTTATAAACACGCACTTTGGAGACAGGTTGTGAACCTAGGCCTCAAGAAATTTGATGTCTAGTTCCAACAACTCTCACTTTCAAAACGAGGCAAAATGCAAAATCATTCTCGTGAAAATGAGTTTTATTTGCATCAGAATAATATGTCATTCTCATATCAATGGCTTCGCTTTTAGCCTCGCTTTAAAAATAACAGAGGCCTGGGCAACTATGAAATGGCCTCTCCTATTGATTTAATAACCGGGTTTCCGCAAATCTTGATTTGTCTCGGTAGTTAATAGTCCCTATAAAAAATTTTGATACTTACCACGTCAACAATCTGATTGAGTGTTAAACCAAGAATGACCGTCACAGCATCTGAATCGTTTACCGCAGGTCGTTCATTCAGGTTATAATTTGGGTGAAATATCTTCTTCAACAATGCTTGTTCATTTTTACTAGCTTGACAGCCTTCAAAAGAGTAAGGAACAGAAAAACTACTTCAGACAACCATTCCTCTTTCCAACCCAACCTTAGCGTCTAACCTGGTAGGGTTCTGAGTTTGGGGTTCTATTTAGGAAACAAAGGATGATTTTCCGTATTTTCTATGAAGGAAATGCGCGAATGAAATGTCAGGAAATCACATTTTAAATCCTGAAATCCTGAAATAAGAATGACCAAGACCAGGTTTTATGAGCCCGCGAGACTGAGCACCCCACCCAAACCCTGTTTTCACTAAAACCGCACTAAAACCTGGTTGAGGTCATTGTTATCTGAGGTCTCCCTGTGAACCTCACACAAGATACACTTGAAGGTGGTGTTTTTCCTAAGGCGAAGAGTACCGAGTCTTCCCAATACGGCACATATACTCACTCCCTATTGAGCCTACAACAGCTTAGCCTTGTGCTTTACAAAACATCAGGGGCACCCAACAAGGATATAGTTCAAAACCACTTAACATAGCATTGTTGAACGTATTTTAGTATTTAAACGGTAGATATAGGCATATTTTTATCCCCTAAAAACTTTTCATCTGTTTGGATTTCCTAGCTGAAAGTCTAGTGATCCGAAAATTATAGGGATCAAAACTTACCTTTTCGAAAATTTTAGCCAGGAAAAGGATTCCGAAAATTCTAGGTGGCCTTTTTTAGGGTAAATATCCATTTAAAATGGGTAATTATACCATTTTCTAGATGTTCGAAAATCCTAGGAGAGGCAGGCAAGCAAAAAAATTTTACAACAAATGTTCCGAAAATTCTAGTGCTCAAATCGTCTTCGAGCAGATATTTTCCCGAAAATTGCCGTTGGGTGCCCCTGAAACATCTCCTGTTATACAACTTTAACTTATCAAAGAGCGTGATCCATTTCAAGGAAATTAGTAGACGAAATAGCATTTTGGGCTGCACTATTTCCTCCGATTTGAAATGGAAATCACTTTTTGATGTATTAAGTGGTTCTTGCCAAGAGCTGGAGAGTGTTGGGATGAATAAACTGTGATATGAGTTAGATGAGAATGAAAAGCTGGACGTTGTGAGGGGTGAGGAGGAAGTAGCTGTAAGCAGAGAAGTTGCGAGAGAAACGGGTTTTTTTTATGTCAGTTGTACAGTAACTGAAATTTCAATTAATCCCGCGGGCCCCAGTAGTTCAAAAGATAGACAATGCTGTGCTGCAGTTAAAACCATATGGATTAGTGATTTGAAATAAAAGAAAACAGACCCAGCTGTGCCTTAGTTATTATCTCTCTCGTACATTCTTCTGGTATGATTCAATTTCATACATGTTATCAATATAATCGATCTAGGGTGCATAACTGTTTGAAGAAAGAGACAACAAATCCCTCAGGAACTTCCGATTATTTTTTTTTTCGCTTTGACATCGTTGACAAAGACTGTGTTAAATGTTAATATTAACTGGTAGTGGGGCAAACTGGTTAATATTTTATACTCGATCTGTGCCTCAGGGTCAATAGAAGGCCCTTAAGTCTCAGCGAAGATTTCATTGAATCCTCGAGAAGCCTTGAACAAATAACGATTAAGAAAGAGTTGATCCCGGTTCCACTTTTCTCTAGTTTATACTGTCGCTATTCTCACGTTCAAATTTTACCAGGTGTTTTTGCTTCTAGACATCAAACACAAAACATACGCAAAGTCGAAACCCCAGCAACAAAAAAATTGACTCCCAAAAGTCAGTGTATGCAAACCGTCTTAAAATCAACAACGTTTCGATTTTGTTTAATCTGTTAATTGGTGAAACAATTTTCTTTTTCGGCATTTCTAAAAATCTAGCTGCAACTCAATTTGACTGTGGTTTATTTGATAGATATGTTACCACCAAAACTAAACAATTTTCGTCGACTTTATTTAATGCAACGTTATATTGCTGAAACATAAGAGTACTTATTTTAATTAGAATATAATAGTTTAATACGTACCCGTGAGAAGCGCTGTCCAGAAGAAGAACAGACCGGAAAACTCTAAAATTCCGGCAGGCTTCATCCGGCTTTAGTACCAAATTCAATCGTCTAAGATGAAAAACTTTTTCGAGCCTGAAAGAGATGGAGAATTCATCACATCATCCGAGAGGGGCGGTAAATTTACAATTCTATCATGATTATAACTATTGGTGGCGCAGTTCGATTGTTTATGAATGGAGTCAATAAACTGGCCAGAAAACATTTGCATAATGTCACCGTCTTTGGAACATCTGCGCTTCGCACAAAGATGACAAACTATTCAGTCCTCAAATGAACTGCCTTCTTAGTGAAAAGAGCCACTTTCGATGTTTATGTAAATATGAAAGTTTACAAAAACATTAAATGTGGGCAGTTTTTTAATTTGTATATTTTTTCATGCACCTGGGCTTCACTGAGAAAATTACAGAAAAGGCAGAAATTTCGTGAGTGCTATTCAAAATCAGAAGAAAAATAACTTTTAATTCCAAATTACATATTTGTGTTAAGACCACAGACAATACAACATGAAACGTAGATTTTCAACACCAGTTCAAAGCATCTGCTGATTTGTAACTGTCCTTGCCAAAAAATAAAACCTCTATTTTCCAGAACTAATCTGGGCTAACTAAATTACAGTGAAACCTCGACATAACGAAGGACCAAGGGACTGGCAAAAAAAGCTCGCTACATGCATAACGAGGTTTCGTTATATCGAGGTTCGTTTCCTCACATGTCACAATTACTGTGGCGAAGAATATCGTTCGTTATACCGAGAGCTTCGTTCATTGTATCGAGGTTCCCCTGTACTTTGCGTTTTACTAATACTTGCGCAACAGAGCTTAAACAAACATATATAGCATGAGCCTAATGCGATGTATTCAGTCATGACTGCCTGATTTGCAACGAAACAATGTATTTACTCAGAAGAGGGACGAGAAAAAGCAAATGAAAGAACATTGTATACCAACACAAGAAACATTAATCCACGAAATGTTCTAGGATAACAATACGTAACGAAATTAAGAAAAGCAGAAGAAACAACAAGCACCAGCCTAATTACCACGAATATGTCTGAACACTTTCAATCAAAAAAAAGCGGACTGTTGGCTATAGAGCCTCCTCTTTTTAACACTATCATACGCTGCTGAATTTTTCATGACGTTGAAATTTGTCGTAACTTTTGTTGTACCAGCACACAACTTGGAATAATTTCAGATATAGACAGGCTCTACGTAACGATGGAACTGTTATTTTCTGCCTAGGTGTTTCTGGTGTCACAATGAACATTTTTTTGCCGTTCATTTTCGTTCCAGTTTTTCTGGATCCGGATGTTCTCTAAATAGTAGAGAAACGAGTTAATGTGACTTAGAAACTCTCCCCAGTCCCTTTATTGAGAGACAATGCCCCTACAATAATTTCTGCGGCAATCTACCGCATTTTTAAGTTAATTAAAAGGAGAGTCGCCCCTTCAGCAAGAAAGTAAGTAGATTACATGAAACAAATTATGGCATAACTCCAGGTGTCCGTGTCATTGCGCGAATACTTTCAGGTAACAAATATATACATCTTTATTCATGCACCAAAATCAGGTTCGAAAAGAAAACAAATATACTTTTAGATTCAAGATTAGCCAGGGCGACCAATTGGTAGAACATTCTCGAAAATGCAAAGCAACAAAGTACACAACACACTCATCCTCGGCAAAATATTCCCTGGAGACCATGAATACCAATAAATTTAAGGGAAAAGTTGGCATTTTTCAAGAGAATGTCCTTCAGTCCTAATGCATGGTAAAGTTTGTTTTTTTCTTTTTCCTGAATTAGACGAAACCTCTAAGACAATTTTGAACGCCCTTCAAATCTTTTTTAAAAGAATCATTTATTTTCATACTATTCATTGTAATGTTTTTTTAGCTTTGCAGTATAAGCTTAACCCTTTAAACCCTGATATCAAACTTTGAATTCTCATTTGTTGCCCCTGTTCATTTCCTATAGATGTAGTAAGGAGAAGTTGATAAAATATCAAGAAAATTCATCTTGTGTGATCATGTCAGTAATTCTCATGACCACTCTGTTTTACAAAGCATTGATATTACAAGGAGAAATTTGATGCTGATCACTCTTAGGGCTTAAAGGCTTAATTACAATGAGAACCTTAATTTTTACGCGCGATCGTAGCTGCCAGGTCTTTTTTCACTGGCTTTACTTGACGGGTCTATAAGACAAAAAAAGAAGTTGTAATCTATGAACAGCTTGAAGTAAAGCTTAAAATCATTTCAACTCCCTGGGCCAATCCCGTCCCAAGATCTTTCGTCTACACCCTCGATGCTGAGCAGTTGAAAAGATATCATGGCCTTTGGTAAAGGAGCTTGAATTAAGGCTGCTTTTAACGTTTACGTAAGCCATTAATGCGTCTTAAGTTCTTAAAATTGTCTTCCTTGAAGAAAAAATACGCGACAGCTGTGCAGTCCTTTGCTTTCCTACTATTACTTTGTTACTGTCTTAACGTTTAAAATAAAGAAGAAAAAATATTTCAGAAATATTGATTTATACTGATCTGAGAAAGCGGCTTCCAAGTCCATCTAGTCTTGCACGAGAACAGACCAATGACAACTGACAATATAGCGGCTAAAAGTTGCCAGTTCCAGGAAGATAAACCATGCATATGTTTGGTGCATTTTGCTGCGGCCTTCTCAGTTTTAACACTACTGCATATCACGCAATTGCCCAGCCTCGCAGCCATACAAGCATTTGGTCAGCTGTGCGTATATCTAAGCATATATGAAGTAAATGGAAAGTTCAGAGAGCACGCAAGAAGAAGCTAGAGAAAAGTACGCAACTCTCCTTAATTTCCATTTGCGGGTGCCCTCGCGAGTTTACGACGTTGAGGGTGTCACAATTTTTTCTAAAAATACAGTCGAACCTCCCGTAAGCGACCAACCGAAATGCAAAGATTGAGCGGTCGCTTACGGGAGGTGATCTCTTACAAGAATCGAATCACAGAGGGTCTCTTCCGAGAAGAGGTCCAGGTACATCTACTTTATGGAAGATATTTATTGCATGCAATGTCTAAGTTACGACATGTGTAGTTCCATGTTTTCACTAACGTTCTTCGTATATTCTTAGTAGCATAGTGCACACAGCGAAAATAAAGATCAGAGAGTGCGTAAAGTGATCGTTCACAAAAGGTTAAGGGCTAAAATGTGGTCGCGGTCGCTTACAGCAGATGGTCGTATACTAGATGTTCCAACTGTGAGGCTTTGACTGAGAATGTTTTTGTGTTTTGGATAGGTGGTCCCTTATGGGAGGTGGTCGCACAAAAAGGCTCGACTGTAGAGCATTTGACTATTTCGGTGGAAAGACGTGGACCCCGCCCTTACGGCCTCCTTCTTCGACTGCGGCTCCTGACTTCCTTTGGGTCAGTTCATTTTGGTCAAAACGTTTACCTTATTAGTTCGACGACCGAATTGAGGTGGTTGGAGTCGGCAGATAACGTCCTTCTAGATCTGCACAATTCTTCAGATCATACTTGGCCTCCAGGCCTCATCAGGAGCTCCTGGCCTCATTCAATAATTTCTACGTATCATTGGGTGGGAAACCACAAAAAGCACTGGTCGGTAGCTTTTATCTGAAAGGTGATATTTTAAGATTTCTCCCAAACCGGGTAAAGGCATCCTTAATGTACATGTTTACCTTAAAAAATTTTAAAAAAAGCGGACTATAATACTGCTCAGTAGCCTTGATTCGAATGGTCGCGCGCATTCACTAATTCATCTTCCGACGGAGAAATTAAAACCACATTGTAGAAAAGAGCATAATAGACATCTTCGCTGAAAAATATTGCTAGTCACCTTTAACAACATTTAAATGACAACAATTAAGAATTGTATATCTAACAAAAACAGAGCTTAGTTCTAAACCAAGTTCCGACATCGACTTTGCATTTGTCTAAATATTAATATCAGCTTATCCTCACATTACGTCAGCTTTGGCTTTCCCATTAACTGCTCACTATTTCGTTTATGGCTTCAATCTATTTTAATTTGAAATAGATTTATTTGAAGGGTAGTCTGCAGTGTAAAAAAAAAAATTATCTGTCCGTCAATTTATTGCCGAGCAGGCAGACTCAGGTGCCATTCTTTCAAAAAACTAAGAGCGAAACTTGAAGTAAATTGAACACATACCACAAAATGAAGAAAATTTAAGCCTCTGCAAAAGGCCTTTAGTAGTCGTGTTCACTAGCCCTTAAATGTTCTAACTGAACTACATAGCAGTCAGTATAGCTCTATTACCAATGTAAGTGTCATTTCGCGATCAAACCAGAAAATTGACATGTGAGTGGCATAGCCAAAGGTTACTTCATAAGTTTGATATTAACACTAACCAACTGCTGTGAAAAAGAAATTGAGAATAAAAATTAAAAAAGATTATATTACCAGAACAAGAGTTAATTAAATAGGATAAACAGGGAAGGAACCATTTTCTTGTTTTGAAAGTAAAGGATACTGCATGAGATACATAGAACCGAGGGAGAAGTTATTGATCTAGGAGTGTCTGTTTTCATGGTACCAAACCAGTCGACATTGTCCCGACTCTTTTTGGATTTGAAATTCACACGTCTTTAAAGAGAATGGTTTCCTGAGCTAAAACTTAGTCGAGGGAGTCAAACACAAAAGAACAAAAAAAAAACAAAAACTGTACCAATACTTTTGGTATTTAATTCATGCCAAGGCACGTTTTAGCTTTTTTAAAAAAGATAGCAAGTGGCGTGACATAACCCCTTGAAACACGAACGTCGCTAACATCAAACAAATGGGAGTGAGTCCTTGAGTCCTTCGTAGCGCTGACCCTCTTCCAGGGAACTGGAAAATATACAACTGACAGTTCTATGACGTAATAAATAATGCTCTTCGATCTGATAAACTCGAAGTTAGTCGCTGATAAAACAAAATTTAATTTATACTCCCGAGCTGCTGCCGGGAGCTACCTCGAAAATGATAACAAATTGCACACACGTGCTGAGACGAAGATTATTTTCAGATATTAACTTTCTACTTTGATGAAGAACGCTTGGCAGGGTAAATGTAATAGTTATAATCCTTAATTATATTGCAAGAAGAAAAAAAAAATGAACAAATAATTGAAACTATAAGAACAAATCATTTTCTCGACCTGCGATACCGATCAGTCAGACTGACATTTCGAGCCAGTCTTTCATTTAGAAGGTGCCAACAAGCAAATTAAAATGACAAAGATTAAGAAAAATCAAAGTAGCACTGATGGTCACGACCTTGGCGCAAAATTATTTCAAACCACCTGGCTTTTTACGTATTCTTAACGGCGCAATAGGTAAGTACTTTCAGTCTGGGTTATTATTTGTGCTCACAGCTTCCAAACGATAGGAACAAGCAGTAGTACAAATCGATAAGTTGAATTTCGTGAAAACATTGCATTTTTATCAGGTAGTACATATTCAAGTTAGTTAATTCATCATTTCTACAATGCATATCAGTTTTACCTTGCCCTTGTGAATAATTAACCAGCTGAAGTTCTTTTTACTCAGAACTTCACAAAACAGATACAAAAGAGCTGTCACGGCCTAGTCGTTTTTTCTTTTGAGCGAAGAAGAAAACGAATTTCAAATTTGCAAGTTTGTCTCGTTAAGAAATCCAAAGCTTTATGTTTAGTGACAAGTTTACAAGAATTAGGTCTGTGCAAAAGATTTCTACTAAAAGTAATGATAAAATTTTACAATTATAGCTTCAGAACAAAAACGTTCAACTGTATTAAAAGGTCAAATTAAATATTACCACTTCGAAATCAATTCTTTAATGTCATAAACTTAAAAACGAGGTGCTCTCTTGCTAAATATTACCACGATTATTTACGCCTTCAAATTTGAACTAGAATTAGTACTATTGTGCCAAGCCAGAAGTGATAAAAATCGCGGGTAATGAATTATGATGCAGAAAATGCTGTTCGTGCACGCATGAATCCCAGTTCAAGTGTCTTATCGACGATGTCAGCTTGTAACGCTGACTTTTTTTGCTTTATAGTGTTTGGTTTCTTTTAAAATGACGGACAAGTGTTCAAAAAAAATTCCTGAAAAGCCAACAGCTTAAATAATGCTGAATTTCTTGCACCATGGTACTGGTTTTAATTTCTGATGCAAGCTTTCGGGTAAATAATTCACGATATATTACACGGTGATAACTTACTTACCAAAAATCAAAGCTAACAAAAATATCAGTCCACGCAAAGATATACAAACTATTGTTAATGGTGGATTACATCAAGGTTTTTTTACACTTGATAACTGTTAAGCTCCTTCTACTTAAACTGACCGTTGTCGCTGGAAAACTACTCGGTTGAGTTGCCAAATTGCTCTTACAGTTTGCATTTTCAGATGCGATGCTGGACAGAACTGCAACCAGCATTCACTTTTCCACTTTTAACCTGAATCATTTACAAAATGAGCATCGGGATTTTTCTTGACATTTGTTTAGTCGATTTTGGGTGCGCTCCAACTACGATTGTGAACCTCTCACACACCTAATGTTGTTTTAACGTTCGCGACTATGCCAAAAATCCCATAACAAAGCCGATCTCTTGCAGTACGGCTGATCTTCGCGTGGTACTATTTATGTGCCCGGTATTTTGTTCGTCAGTATTTGAAAATGTATTATTCCCTTGAACAATTTTGTTTCACTTTATTCGTGAATATACTAACTACTAGCCGTTTCGAATTTTAACGCTAAAATGAATTACAGCGCGTTACTCACAGATTCAATGGCTTGTGCTTACCAGTGCTGGTGCGTCCTGCGATGGTTTAAATTCCCGCCCTTCTCAGTATCTTGAAGTTATTCTACAAATGAACAAAAGTAAGAAGCGATTACAGCCGTCCAGCAAATTGGCTTCATTTTGATCCATCGCGCGTTGTTCAGCAATTACTTTCACAAACGCTCGAGGACATTATTGAAAGAGCGCTAAATAAGTTCTTCCAACAAAACACCTTGAAAAAGCTTGTAAATAGCCCATTGTTTCGTGGTCTCCAACGCGTTATTTGAGAAAACTGCAATTAAAGTGATGGATGACGCTCCTAAATGGACGAAGTTAGCTGCTGGATCTTTGTCGACTTCACGATATACAATCGCGATGCTTCAACACTTTACACAAATACCTTGGAGACCAAGAGCTTTTTAGAACGGTCTTTCTCCCATGAGAGCACTTTATGAAGTAAGCCGAAAATAAGATAAGGTTTAGATATGAGATGAAATAATCAGACACCTTGTCACAAATTTGTACTTAAGGCACGGGACGTCCGTTTCTTTCCACTATTAAACCACGCAATAGTCGAAGGACAATTCAAGCCCGCGCGCTATGAACGATTGCTTTCAGCACCCTGTGTAAAGTGTAATGGATTTCAGGTGCAATAAGCCGTATTCAAATTGGGTCGTGTTTTGTTTTTATAAACATGGCAGTCTTTGTTCTGCTTTCCATAAAAAGTACAGGCACTACATTACATAATCCGTGGGGATGGGAAGCTAATGACAGCCCCCCCTAGGGCTTGTTAAACCCACTTTCTGTCACGTGAACGACAGTTTTAGAAGCTTAATTTAAAAAGTAAAACCGATGTACAATCACAACCGGACTTCTTGCAAACACGTCGACGCGCCAAATTCAGTGATACGCAACAGTGCACGAACTTGATTATATTCATGGCAAAAGCAAGAAATACATTCAACGCCCAATTAACCAAAATGTCCAGGTTTTGACGTCAAACTAACAGCCAAATACTTAGCATAGATGCACGAAAATTATCCTTAATGTCGCAAACAAAAAAGGAACGTGATCAGAAAGAGTAATTTCTCTATATGAACAACGTCATCTGTTTAAAAGAATATCAAGCAGGTTTTGGTATTGTTGTTTTCTTTTCATACAATAAGCGGGACAATTTTAATGAAGTAATATACAGAAAAAAGAATTCACTAGAGGTTCCCTTAGGGTGATCACACGTGCCAGTAAGGGCGTACGAGCTTGACACTTTTACAGCTTCCGCCCGGCCCACAAGAGAACAGAACCATGTATGTAAACGATCATCTCCAAAAGCAGATATTTTCGCCCTACAGAGTGGAAAGTTGGTAAATTGATAAAGTCGTTTTCTTGATGTGCAAGAGCTGTTAAACGCAAAAGTTTGTTTGCCTAAACAAGCTTAAACGGACTTGCACGAACAAACTCTAAAAGTAGCTTGAGATTAAGACCACACTTTGTCCCACTTTATTAAGCTGCATTGTGGTTGGTCCTTCCCTGGCAAATTCGCGCTATGCAAATGAGCAGACGAGGCTTGGGACCGAGCTCTTAGCCTAGACGACAACGTTTTTGCAATTAGCTCATCATTAAAATTTTAATCTCTGCATATTCTATCGTTCTCCACTTTGGTGTTTCCCAGAATGCACCTTGTTTGCCTCTCAGAATTTTGCTATACACAGCAGTGAAGGTTTTCAGCCAAATTCTTCAGAAAAGACTATTTAATAATAATAATCATAATAATTGTAATAACAATAATAATAATAATAATAATAAGCAGTGAAGGTTTTCAGCCAAATTCACCAGAACGACTGTTTTCTGTAAAATATTTGGTAAATTTTCTATTACTTGGGGACGGCTACAAATTTCTAGATGACCATTCATGTGCAATTCTCGAAGCTTATCTATTAGATTCCCTACGATTTTCTGAAGTCCCATTTCTTACATTTCACCCCCCGGGTTAGGCTTTTTTTTTCATCGGAAAAAGGAAACCTAAAATTTTCGGATTTAAAAACGTGATGGAGGAAGAGAGAAAAATTCTCACTTTCGTAATATGTTACCCTGGGTTCTGCACCTAAAATTTTCGGAAAAATAATAATGAAGCCCTTGTAATTACAAAAGGCTCAAGCTAGGATGTCCGAACAGATACAAATTTTATAGCGCCGCTTAGAATGCACTTCTGCAGATTTACAAGTACTCTAGATAGCCTAAAACGTGTTTTCAAAGTACAGTGAAACCCCGTTAATACAGTCACCAATGAGCCAAAAAAACGTGGCCGTATTCAACCGGAGGGGGGGCGTATTAACGAGGGTTTTTTGAGAAGAAAATGTAGGGCGATATTTGCCAGGCGGCCAAAAAAAAAGTGGCTGTAATAACGAAGTGACCGCAATACTGAGGTGGCCGTAAGGCGGGGTTAGTTTCACCGTATTTAGGAGGACCCTCGTCGTATTGTAAGAGCCCCAATCCTACAGTTTCGCAATCAGATTAAAGTTTCTTTCTATTCTGAAGAGCCTCTCGCTTCTTTTTTCATGACGTGGGTTAAGGGCAACGTTTCTCAAAACAAATATCCTGTAGCTATTTGTAAACTGCAATTGGCTTCAATTGGCTTGTTTTTAGAGAATACCTTCTCTGCTTTAAAATGCAATTTTTCAACGCACACATGGGCTACATTTCCTCCTTTTATCGTTTAAATTTCGTTGAACTCAGCTGCATGCAAATAACACACTTGACGCCGGATTTCACGAGCAGATTTTGCACTTTTCTTGTAGCATATTAAAAAAAAAAACTGCGCGCATTCCAATTGCCTTAGATTATGCACAAATAATTATATCTGATTAGGAACCCGCACAGGGTTCCTGATTTGATGTTTCTGGTACTGCGTTAATTTGAAAATTGAGGTGTGGAAAGGTATGATAACACGTACACGTTTTCCCCAGAACAAATTTCGCGACTTTCTGAAAGTTACATAATTTTGATTTTCCCCTCCGTATTTTTCGCTCTGTGGCAGCTCTGCAATATCCAACATATCACGAAACTGAACTAATACACGAGGCTGTGACATCAGTGCTGCTCAAAAGTAAAACGCAGTTTTTGACGTAAAAAACATGTAAAAGTGTACAAGTATAAAGTCAAAGACATGCCTTAAGGATTTCTACACACCTCGTGGGGTACCATTATGCGAGGTTAATCGTCGCTGAATTAAGCTGCCCCAAAAACAAACACTAAACCTTTCACAAGCGGATGTTTCAGTTGTTTACAATGCATGCTCATTAAGAGAAAATAAAAACAAAGAAAACTACTCTCATTCTAATGACAATCATAATAATAATGGTCTTTATTTCCACAAGACAAAGACACATATCCTTTGTTACATGAACACCGTAATACACAATAAAATAAATAAACTAATCAAAGAATCCTAACTATCCTGTAATAAGGTTGTGTTTAAATATCAAAATTGATATATAATATTCTAGGTGCCTTGAGAATAGAAAGTTACGTAACTGTTTCCAAAATGCGATCTTCCAGTATTTATTTACAACTTTAGGGGGAGAAAACACATGTAGAGTTACGATTCTGAACAAAGCAAAGTAAATTTTTTTTTAAGTAAAAGAATTTCCTTTTCTTTTCTTTCCCATTTCCTTATACATATAGTTCTGCAATATCCGACGTACTGTTTAACTATCCAAAAGAAACAGCACTAAAGACAAGGGTGCTTAAAACGCAGCTTGAAGAAACCTTGAAGCGAAAAAAATGTATAGAGAAAATTACCCGCTTTTGCCAATTCTCCATTCCAAACACTGACAAATACGCGTTCCCAGATGTTACCAACAAGCAACACGCCTGTCTGGTGCAAAACAAGACCGATGAACAGCTGAGAATACAGAATAAATTGGCGCGATCATTCTCCCATCAAACACAAATTTTCTCAAACTCAAAAGTACAGATCAGAGACAAGTAATCCAAACGATTCTCAAAAAACAATGAAGAATTCAGTCCTGGTTCTGATTCTGTCAATCACCGTCTTGACAGCCACGGTCATGCAAGCCGTTCAAGCTTATAAATGTGGAACTTTGAGCACTGGCAAAAGGATAAACAGATGCATGAAATTAGCAGCGAGGGATAGGGCAGTTAGGATGCTAATGAGCATTACAGCCAAGATGGAACAGGAGGAACGCAGCCATGGCAAGCAAAACTGGAACATCTAAGATTCCGGCGATTTTTAAATTTGTACTTCATTTTCTGCGAGGAGTCAGGTTCAAGAAATGGACTAGTGCAAATCAAGACAACCAAAGAACTTTTACTTTCATTTTCTGCCCTTCTAAGACGGTCGAAATTCTTTTGAGCGACCAATCGAAGGACTTGACCATCTGAGCCGAGTTATGTGGTTCCAACATTCACGCTATTTGTTCTCGTCTTTAAAAAGCTAAAGCGTGTCTTCGCATCAATTGAATTCCAAAAATAATGGTCAGTTTTGTTATTTAAGACTATTTTTAGGCATTAAAACAGTTTCCTGTCGTCTGTTGCTACGGAAGGCCAATGGATTGAATCTTGAAAAAGATGGGTCATTTTTTCACAATTTTTAATACTATTCCGGCAAAAATCACCAAAATTTTTATTTAATTTTCATACTTATATCTGTAGTTGTTAGATTTTCTGAGTTATAGATAAATTTATGCATTTGGACAGTTATTTGCTATTTGATATCATTATTACTACCATTATTTTTAATCCGATCTATTGTGACAATTTATTTGTATCTTCATACATTTTTGTAATATTGTAAGGCGCCTTGAACAGCTAGTGATATAGACGCTATAGAAATAAAGTTTATTCTTATTATTATCAATAATATCCTTGTGACATAGTCCCTTTAATGATATCTGTACATAAAATGTTAGCACGTGACCACACTAAGGGCATGTTTACATGGAAGTGGGGGACGTCAGGTAGGTGAGGTAACCTGCTCAGGTGGGGTATCCCACCTGTCCATATAATCTCTCATTTTAATTTGATCACGTTTATATGATAGGTGGGGTGACTACATGAGATATTATATGGACAGGCGAGTTACCTTACATAAGCGGGTTACCTCACCTACCTAGGGTCCCCCACCTCCATGTAAACAGGCCCTAAGGGCAACCCTAAGGACCTGTTTACATGGAGGTGGGGGACCCCCGGTAGGTGAGGTAACCCGCTTTGGTGGGTAACCCGCCTCTTCTCATAATCTCTCATTTTAATTTGATCACGTTTACATGATAGGTGGGGTGACCCGCCGCATGTTACCTCACCTATCCAGGGTCCCCCACCTCCCTGTAAACAGGCCCTAATTTCAACGTACTTTAGCTCCTCCGAGGCTACATAACACCCGTTCTTCAGCCAGTGCGAAGTGGGAGACGCAGTCGCGTGCAGCGGCCAAAAAACGATTGTTATGTGGGCTATTCCATGCCATAATTTTATACTGTTTTGGATTTCTGGAGGTTTTTAACTAGAGCCATAATACTCGGCTTCGCACTCGTTTACAAAGAAGAAAAGCTTGTCGACGTAAAGTAAAGCCCACCACCACGAAGCTGCCGGAACAAACAGAAAAATAGGCACGAATAACACAAGGAACTGGACTGCTTGTTACAAGCCTTTATCCGAAATCAGCTCCTTATTAAAACATTTCAGAAGAAAAGTTGCAATCATGTTAGCCCAAAGTTCTTTACGAGAAATGTTTGATTGAAGCGAACCCTAAAGTTGTCTTCAATTTCTTTAGAAAAATTAAATAAATAAAAAATGAGCAGTTTTATTATTTACGGAATTCATTTACAGCTAGTAAAAACAATTAAACAAGTCTAGATGTAATGCATCAGTAAATTGAGATCCACCCCCAACCCCACCCCCCCGAAAAAAGAAAACGGGACAAAACAAAGATTTAACGGCGCCAGCCGAGGCTTAGCCTGCGAGAGCATCCGGTTTTTGCGTTTCATGTTTCTAGTTTCACACACCGAGAAACTTGAGCCGAAAAGACCGGATGCTTTCGCAGGCTAGCAGAGGCCGTGTTTCCCATGTAAGGGAATATGCCACTTCCGAGTTCTAAAAACCGTCACTTTCAAAATGAGGCTAGGTGTACAACCTTTCTTGTGAAAATGAATTTTATTTGCATGAGAATGAAAAATGACTTCCATACCCTCGTTTTGAAACAGAGGCCCGGAGGAACTCAGAAATGGCCTATTAGTCCGAGACACTCTTGGACACTGGATTCCACGCCGTGGATTCCGGATTTCAGGTACTGGAATTAAACCGTATCTCAGTTACATCAGCTACCAGAAGATTCCCTCGTAAAATGAGCACATCAGGCATTAAGAAATGACAGATTACAGGGACTCCAAGACAGAGCAGAGTGTATTATGGAGATGGCACCACAAAAGATAAAGTGAACATTAGATCTCACGGCGGAAAAAGGGTCATCGGCGTGGCTTACAGTGCCTCCTTTAAGGCATTTGGGCTTACACCTGAATGAAAGGGAGTTCAGCGACGCTGTTAAAATACGTTATGACTGGCCAGTGGATGATATCTCCTCCACGTGTGTTTGGGGGAAGTTTTACCGTAGACCACTCTCTGATTTGAAAAATAGAATTAAGGTTTTGTTACAAAGCGCCACAACGAGCTAAGAGATCTGGAAGCGGAACTTCTGACGGTACGGTATTCAGTGATTTTAAGACTGAGCCAGCCCTCAAAAACATCTCTGGAGAACAGATAAGAAGAGGATCTAATAAACCGCAAGATGTGAGATTGGATATCCATGCACTTGGGGTTCCGGGAGCACCAACGATCAGCGTTCTTTGATGATAGCGTCTGTTACCCAAATGCTGAATAGTATAAGGACCTGGGGCCGCAACAAATCTATCGTATGCATGAAAAGAAAAGGCATCTGTACTCAAGGAGTTCTCGACATTGAGCATGGATCATTTACACCTTTCAGTGGTCTTTACAAAACTGGCGGAAAGGGTGTGAGCGAGGAGTTGATTGCCATCAAGATAGGAGAGCACTGTGAAAAACCTGTGTCATGTCATTCACACTATTAAGATCTGCACTCATTTGTTTTAGAGGCTCTTGAGGCAAAAAGAACAATTCAACGTGACATTAAGAACCCTGACATCGAGATTGAAAACGATAGGGTGCAAAACGAGGTATTATTCTTTTTAACTAGACTTTTTTTTCACTATCAGAAACAGAGAAATTTTAAAATTCTATTTTGAATATATCATCATAGATCATATACTTTAGACTAGTTAATTTTTGAAGATATAATTCAGCACTGACTTAATTTAAAACACTGAGCTGTATGCGAGTGATATTGTGTTACCAGAAATGATCGTCAATGTATTTAGGAAATCGTTAGAGGTCATTGCCAATTTTTTTATGTTTATACTACAGTAGGTACTGTTATATATTGCTTAATTTTCACTTCAAATATTTTTGCAAATTTATACATATTTTTTGACTTAAATGAACATATTTTAATATACATATAAAGACAACATTGTTACCACGATCCACATGAAATTGTTACACACGTGGTCAAATATAATGAAATTACTATCAAGCGAAATCACAGTCCAAAGTATTTTATTTCCTTTAAAAAAAATAGCCAATTATCTCGATTGCCCAATTTCTACTGTATTTCTAACAGTCAAAAATTCATCCCATATTATATTATTTATTTTATTTTTATTGATGAATATCTCAATGCGTATGTTAGATAACGGCAGCCCCATGGGTTGGTGTCGACCTACTGAACAAACAGTTACAAAATACAGACAGCAACAAAGATAAGTAATAAAACTATTCACAAAATTCGTTAAAGCTAAATTGTATTAAAAATAGATAAAAGTCTTACATTTAATTGTAAGATAAAGCTAAAAATGTGTTGTTAAAAATGGATAAATCCTTTGATTTCATTGTAGTAACAGCAGCTTCATTACCTCCAAGTCAACTTCTAATTTTCTCACAGAATTTTTAGGGGCTGTTTAAACTGTCCGGAACATTGGTAATTTTGTTTATAAAGTTCCAAATAACTGGTCCTCTGTACCATAAAGAATGTCTATAACACTCTGATAGAGGGCCACAAGTTTACTAGTTTCTGTAACTATTCTGTGCTACCCTCTTTAAATAAAGTGTATGATTATTATTATTAATTTGTTCAAACTTTACGAACAAGGCGGCGAATGGTTTAACAGGCTCCCATGAACAATACTAGAACATGTAGACATAACCTCGTAATACCGAGAAATGCGACCGTAAGAAAAATAGGTAACGACGTCACTACATTGTCACACACGACAACACCGATGTCCAGATAACACCGGTCATAAAAAATTTCCTCTTTTACTATACTACATCAATGGCGACCGTTTTCTTATATTCTCGATTGTTCAATTCTTACTGTATTTCTAACAGTCAACAATTCATCCCAAATTTTATTATTTATTTTATTTTTATTGATGAATACCCCACTGCGTATGTTACATAACGGCAGCCCCATAGGTTGGTGTCGATCTACTGAACAAACAGTTACAAAATACAGACCGCAACAAAGATAAGTAATAAAACTATTTAAAAAATTCGATAAAGCTAAATTATATTTAAAATAGATAAAAGTCTTACATTTAATTGAAAGATAAAGCTAAAAATATGTTGTTAAAAATGGTACCGAGAAATACGACCGCAAGAGAAATAGGTAACGACGTCACTAAATTGTTACACACGACAACACCGATGTGCAGATAACACCAATCATAACAATTTTCCTCTATCATTATAATAATACATCCATGGTGACCCGTTCCTTATATCTTTGTTAATGGGTACATATTCCGGCTCGAACTTGGGAGCTACTGTCGCTAAATAAAGGAGATCTGAGGCTGACTTTAATCTCGAAAAACCGTTTATAAGGTAAAAGAACGGGCCCGAAAAAAGTGCAAATTGCCGACTGCCTATTACTATGGTCTGACCAACGATAGAAACTCTAGAAACCCCGTTTTATTTAAGCTTACAATTTGGCTCGTACTCTATATTTTGTTAGGTTAAAGATGCATTTTCTATCATGAGCGATTTTAGTGAAAACTGGTCAAACCGTGAGATATTTGTACTCGTTTAGAGTCTTACTTGTATTCTAAAGAGTGAAGTTGAATAATAAGCCATGCTGGATATACCCTGGCTCCAGAGGTCCGTTCTCGAAATACCTAAGATAAAGTAAACCGTGCTCACGGTTTTTTTTCTCGGCGCTTCGCGCCTCGCTGTAGTGGCTTTGCCGCGAACTATCAGGAATCAGATAAGGGAATAAACCTTAGGCACCCGGGGACTGACTAGATAAGGAGGAAGACATCGTTTCCGTTCTTTTCCAAAATTTTGTCTGCTTTATTCTTTGTTTTTAGTTCGTTTCTTCGGCTGTTTTCGAACAATAAAAAATTTCCACCGAAAACCGATTCTCTCTCCAAGACTCCACGGTATTTACCCAGAGCGAGGAGAAAGAATAAACCACAAGAGCGCTCAGAAGATCGCTTTCGGCGAGAAGAAAAGTTTTGAAATTTTAAATTTCTTTCAGGGAACGAATGTACATATTTTCCCCTGATGAGGGCAACAATGCCTTCGGAATTTATTTCTTAATTAACAGCTTCTATGATTCTTTTTTACAACAAAGAAAGGAACTAAACAAGGCCTCCTTTCAACTGAAGACAAGAAAAACCGAGCGCTTCAAACGAAAACTATTGACAAGACGCGTTCTTTAGCAAAGAGTTCTTAATACTGAGTTAACGACCAATTAAGAATTTTTAAAAAAGGAAGCTTTATAAGATAGTGATACTCTATAACTTTTACCTGTGTGTCTTGCCTTTCTTCGGTCGTTTTGGAAGAGCGTCGGAAGCTGACATCGACGTGCCGTAATTAAAGTGCAAACGTGGCTGAACAGTTTCTCTGAAATTTGTTTATCCCGTAAATGTGCATGCTAACATCTTTATCCCGAGGAGATATGCAGCCAGTGAGCTTAAAAAACAAAAAACGCGAGGACAAGATGAGAAAAATGCCCGGAAGTTTCCGGAAGAAATTTTTTATGTCGCAAAAGTGCTGAGCATGCGTACTTAAGGAGCAATGTGGGAGTACTTGATTTGTTGACTTTCACTGCTGCCAATCTAAACTAACTGGGCAATTTCTTAAAATCTACTCATTAAAATTTGACGAGATTATGTCCACATCGCACTTCAGTCCATGAACGCCTAAAAATAAATTTTGAACAAAGGACATTTGTGACACAATCAAGTTTCTCATGAAAGCTATTTTCTTTAAAAATTTTAAAAACTGTTTTTCTTTTCACAGTTTGGGGCCATTTTAACTCCCAAGAGAAATTGAAGACAATTTTCCCGCAAAATTTTTGGGAGACAAACAAAGAGCATTATGGTATGTTATGGTATTTTCTGGAGTGGTGAATTGTAATGTCTTAGCAGATATT
Source organism: Porites cylindrica (assembly GCA_964035525.1). NCBI lineage: Eukaryota > Metazoa > Cnidaria > Anthozoa > Scleractinia > Poritidae > Porites > Porites cylindrica. Next base: position 24,081,302 of record OZ037779.1, on the reverse strand, counting down.
TTGTCCGTGTCAAATTCGAGTCTTTAATTAACACCCCTGTGAGCGTTAACGATCCACAGCCTATAGCTATCAGACTGTATTCGGCCACTTTAACTATTAACCATGAAAACTTAAAATCCACAAACTCGCTCACAGCAAAAAGTTAATAGTAATATTTGAAACTCAAGACGTTAATGTCGTCTCCTGTTTCCGAGGCGCCTAAGGCGATTGTGTTTTAAAATCGACCGGAGAAATAAACCGTCTGTGAGTCACGCGAATAGTAACTTATTCTCTCTACCTATTACTAATACAAATGAATGTAAAGGAAGAGATACGGAAATGTGAAAATGGTTGCCGTCCACAGATGTGGACAACGGCATATTCACATGCATTGGAAGTGGTGTCATGCCACAGGCGGCCCAAGCTCACTACATGAACGCGGACGTGACTCTTGCTTGTGCTTGCGAGCGGTGTTGTGTTACAAACGGTTATTTACAAAGGCTTGTATGGGATGTAAACGGTTTTTCTTAAAAGAGAGAAAAAATGTTGTTTGTTAATAAAATCGAGTTACTTTATTGCCTTGTTGTATTCTTTGTTGGTTGCCCGCGTCTCAGGCCGTTTTGAGGCGTTTTTGGCGAGTTAGCGCTATTTTGGTGTTCCACTGCTAAAAGAAAGACAAGGCAGAACAGTAATTCCCGGAGTGTCCGTCGCTCGAGGCGAATAATTCCGCTAGAAAATTACCCCAGGCCTCAATTCCTCCAGAAATTCAAAGCAGGGATGTTGCAGTTCCATGTCCATTCTCTCGATTCGCAATTCCTCCCACAGATCGTTCACTAGCGATGCCTTTATCTTTTGCTCGACCAGCTTCCGAATTTCAAAATAGGCTCGTCCAAACTGCCGTGGACCTGTTCACCGATCGCATAGTATGTCGGGTAACTAAAATAAGCCCAGCGAGGGTAGCCAGCGGGGTTAACGGGTTTGTTTTTTTTTGTCGACTGCAGGCCGCTGGCTACCCTCGCTGGGCTTATTTTAGTTACCCGACATACTATGCGATCGGTGAACGGGTCCACGGCAGTTTGGACGAGCCTATTTTGAAATTCGGAAGCTGGTCGAGCAAGAGATAAATGCATCGCTAGTGAACGATCTGTGGGAGGAACACCAAAATAGCGCTAACTCGCCAAAAACGCTTCAAAACGGCCTGAGACGCGGGCAAACAACAAAGAATACAACAAGGCAATTAGGTAAGTCGATTTTATTAAAAAACATAACATTTTTTCTCTCTTTTAAGAAAAACCGTTTACATCCCATACAAGCCTTTATAAATAACCGTTTGTAACACAACACCACTCGCAAGCAAGAGTCACGTCCGCGTTTATGTAATGAGCTTGGGCCGCCTGTGGTCATGCCTGCTGGGGGTCGGGTGGGTGAGTCGCTGGTTATACAGTTGAGATGAACGAGGAATGGCGGGAATATATCGAGCGCTATAAATGGAAATATTCTTGTTCTATTTCCGCTACTGAGAACGTCCACAAAGCGCTCGGACACGCTAAGAAGAAGACACGTGTATTATACATTCTTTCTTTACCCCACGAGCAGAGCGTCTCGCATTCTGATCACTCATTGGAGGTCGGATCACATGCTAAGTAAAACGCATGTAAACTGAGTATTGCGTGACGACAAAAGAAAAGACTGCTTCGCAGAGTAACACAAGATCCGCAAATCCTCACTGGTTTGTCGCTATGTTTCTGCCTTTATTAGATTTTCATATTCCACGCGCTAAGTTATTTAGCTAACTCCGCAGTCTCTGACAGCAATAATAGTCTTACTTGAAGCCGATTGGTAAGGCTGAAAGCCCTTAGGGACCTGGCCGCGGCGAATTGGGCGTCACTTAGTCTGCTACACAGCCGTTTTTGGTGTCGTCCCGTGGGGGGGAACGTTGCGTGACGACACTGAAAACGGCTGTGTAGCAGACAAGGTATCACTTAGTGACGTCAGGAATTAAGTTCAAAATCTGACTACGAGAAAATGGAAAACCTCAGCTTAAGAGTTTCGTTACGTTATGTCCTTGGAGTTGCAATAAGAACTGCATTTTCTAATGACACGGTTGAATCTACATAGAAAGCCAGCTTCGCGCTGAAGTCACGTGACTCAAGATACCACAGCCTGCCAGCATCTATGAGTCGCTTACACTGTCGGCCTATTTCTTCTCTTTCTGATACCGTGAATTGCGACCATCTGCAATGAAAATGAAATGCAGCTTTAGAGCTCGAATGTTTTTGCTACAAGTATCGCGCAAAGGTTTGTCAAAGTCAGGTACAAATTTGGAGTTATTTTTCTTTCGATTTGTTTCGGGTCTATCTAAAAATACCACGTAGTTCGACTGTCTGATTCGAAGGCTGCGAATAGTGTCAGCCCCTAGTCTATTCAGCGTAACTTAGACCCTGTTTACATGAAGTGGGGGACCCCGGTCTAGTGGGGTAGGTTTCTTTCGTTTTGTGTCCTCCAGAGCGTGAAAACAAAAGAAACCAACCCCACTAGACCGGGGTCCCCCACTCCATGTAAACAGGCCCTAAATAGAGAAAAGAAGTGTGACGTCACAAAAATTCAAATTTGTGAAATTATGAGATTGGTTAGCATATTCAGAAATAAGAAGATGAAAAAGGCCTCTTTGCTGAAAATCAGCCCGTTAGTGAAAATTGTTGGGTGGATATAAGCACCAGTTTGCTCTGATGACTCCATACAAATCCTTCTAAACTTGGCTTGGATCATAACGTCAACAATCTAGGGCTATTTTTAGAAGGATTTGTATAGAGCAACGGAGCATTACGGCGCTCATATCTCCTCACCAATTTGCACCAACAGGCTGATTTTTAGGAAGTGAACACTTTCTACCTTGTTTGGATATGCCAGCCAATCCCATCATTTCATAAATTTTGTTTTTGTGACGTCACTACTTCTCTTTTTCTATTAGGCTTGATAAGAAGGCACAACGCATTAATTAATTACACACAACAATACCTATCTTGATCAGGGCTTTGATTCCTCTCTTCCTCTTTAACTGAAGTCTTTTCTGTCATAGTATTATGGCCATTCTCATTGTCACTATCCCAGTCTTCGTTATCACTTCCTGAAACTTAGCAATTAACGATAACTCAGTTACAGAAGCTGTTTCGCGATTTAAACATACGCACTACAGCGCTAAGAACCTGACAGAAAGTGGTACAATTATGGTGAGTTTCATCGTAGGTTTATATCGGTCTCCATGTTTTCGCAGTTTGTTTCTTTGTAATTCTTGGCTGTTTTTCGATAATTTGAAGTGTTTCCGTAAGATTTTCCCACAAATGTCATCTTATAGCACTTGCTGCACTGAAAGCCGAGAGGAAGATTAATATCTCAGTTCAAAGTCGATTACCGCCCTTACGCCAGCGATATTTGGTTTTTCAGCGCATATAGTAATTCAGGGATTACCGGGGTCAGATTTCTCTCTGTCACCAGTGCCATGCGCAATAATTCCACCCTAGGTAGTACGGAAATTTTTTTCCGCGATTTGAAACGAACACAGGTTTCCGCGCAATAGTACAGGAGGAAGTTCGGAGCCAAGCACAGGTCACTGTTTCCGCGCTTTAGCATAGAACAATTTTTTACTGCGTTTAGAACCGAACACAGGTGACGCGCGCTTTAGCAGAGACCAAATTTCTCGCGCTTGGAGTCAAGCACAGATGCTCTCGCGCTTTAGCAGAGAATAATTTTTCCCCCGCTTAAAGCCGAACACAGGTGCTCGGCACCTTAGCACAGAACACTTTTTCCCGCCCTAGGAGCCTTACACAGGCGCCCCGCGCTTTAGCACAGGACTCACTTTTCCCTGCGCTTATAGCGCTTGCTCGTCTCAGCACATCAAACCAGTACCAGACCAGTTCACAGTCTTAAATTGAATTCAAATAATACTTACTAACAACAAACAAACTGTTACCTGTGTGATCGTCAACAGTTTCCCCAGTATTTCCTTTCTGACGTTTCTTAGCCCTTATTCCACAGGTTGCCCAGCTACTTAAACAGCACAACAAATGGAAATCCTCTGCTGTAAAACCCAAATTCTGAAGAAATGGCCGACCAACGTACTGAGGCCATGAGCAACAATGGTGACAACAAAGGGCCAATATTATTCCTTTCACCGGACCTTCACTGGGAGCTATCCTTAATCTCTTGCTTTCCCTGTATTTTAAAACTTGAAAGTTAGATTTAAAAGTACTCGAATGTGAAGGACGCGGTACTATCTTAAAGTGAAAAACAAACATCTGTTTTACCTGAAAGTTCATTTTTCAATGAATTGTGCTTCTCAGTATACAAGTAACTTACAGTATATCTAGAGTCCCTTCAGTATCATACTCTGAAAATTCACGCCGATAAAATTTTTTCCAATAATTTTACATTTGTACCAGAGTTACTTTTAAAGCTGCTGTCTAAAAAGTAAACAACTTTTTACTCCGGAAAATAAATAACGAAACACTAAAAAAGGCATCCCCCTGGAAATAGCCACCCTTACAGGTTGCTAATTCCGAGGGTAAAAAGTAACAAGGGCCGTTATTTGGTGTATTTTCCGGAACGTTACGTTATTTTTCATTATTTAAAGATCATTGTTTCTCAGCTGTTAGAAATGATTGATCGCTGTAGTCTATTTATCTTTTTTATTATTATTTATCTTATTTATTTGTATATATATGTATATTTTAATTTATTAAGAAATGATTTTATTTTTTATTTCTATTTGTATTTCATCTTCATTCTATTATTGTATTTCTGATTATTGTAATTTATTTAATTTATATTGCCTTGATGCGAAAGCGTTGTCAGTTAATAAATGTAGATGTAGGCAGTTGAAATATACTGAACTCTGTGCAGAGCATGTGCTTGTGCAGTGAACCATGAGTTTAGTTGTCGACGCCATGCAGTGTACATGACTTATTTTGTTGGTTCTCACCCTTGCTTCGATGGTTCTTTCCAGGGGGTTTGGTTAACTATTTACTCTCCTCGAAAATCAACATTTCCAATTCCAGTTCAATCTGGAGTACGTAGACAAAGACAGTCAACAGGGTACTCACCGGTCAACAAAACTGTCTTCTGCACTTGGGCTGCTGACTTCTGTGTTCTGAGAATTTATCAATGTCTCCATCAAGCATCTCAGAGTTAAATCTACGACAAGCAAGAATTTGTCTTGTTGTTATTATTCTGACGACTGGTTAGCTCAGTTGATCATCTTTTCCACCACCGACTGTTAGCTCAATAATTGAGCTTATTAATTGAGTACCAAACTTCAGAGGCGGCGTGAAGCCTGGGGCAATTGCTGGCCAGACCCATACTAAGGTCTTAAAATAACTGAACAGAATGTGCTGCCTTTCGTTTCACCTCTAAGGAGGTTAGACATTGATATAGTTTTCAGATAAGGACGAAACACCCAGACCCAATCTGGCCCCTGTGAGACGCGAAAGAATCACACCATTCTTCCCAAAGAGTAGAAGAAGTGGATCCCAATGGTACTGCTATAACACTAGCAGATTAAGATAGTAGGGGTATAGTAGTGAAAACTGATTCAGGAGTACACCATTAAAGCATTAAAAGAAAGAGTAATTTTAGGAAGAATTTTCTGTAACATACATGTATGTTAAATGCAGAAAAGTTTCTGATGTCAAACCAAAGAGGACAGCAACCTCTTAGTTCCCAGTCCTTTGGCATTGCTCTGAGTGCTCGCTATCACTAAACAAATCAAACGGCTCCAATTCAGTTCGTTTGATTAATGATTTCATAGTAACACACTGTTTCAAGCAACTGCTCCACACGAACTATCTGACCCTATGTAATAATTTCTGTACATCACAAAGGAAAAGCTCTATGACAAGTGGTCTCCTTCAGTTCACAGGGAATCTTCAGCTCGACACACAACGCTTTATGAAAAGGAGTGTTGTGTGACAACCAAAAGAACTGTTTTATGGGAGGCCACCCTCAAAGGGATCCTCGAATGGATGTCTTACCTGTAGCAGCTCCGCATAAATGTTTACTGATTGCAACAATGTTTTGTTCTCTATTTTTAAGGCAAGGTACTTTACCTGCAACACAAAATCACAATGATTTATCACTAAAATAGCAAATGTAAGCTTGTATTCCTGTTTTGCTTATACATTATTGGCATTCACCAAGGTAGCTCATTAAGGCACTGTAATACAAAACATTTTGTTTAACAGAGCACCCAGTTGTACATAAATTATTTCAAGTCAATATCAAGTTATAGCCTCATATCCTCGCCCCATGTAAGGGAATCCACGCCCGTCTTGGATTCTGGATTTCACGCCACTGTTTCCACATTACAGGTACTGGATTCCGGTCTTTGTCAGTGCAACTTGGATTCTGGATTCCAATAGTTAGCGGGATTCCAGATTCCTTGAGCTGTATTCCAGATTCCAAAGCCCAGGGTTCCAGATTCCACAAGCAAAAATTTCACCAATTCTGGAATCCAGATTCCCTTACATGGGGCAAGGTTCTCTTTTGCACAACATCTGCTATAGCAACACCTAACCATTCCTGTTGTTATTAAAAAAATTAATTTGCACAAAATGTTGGTTATTAATACACTACTGATGGACATTTCCTCACAAAACCTTTGATATACATTGCTATATATTTGATCGTGTTCTCACTAAGGTCAAGGTGTTCAATATCCAAGTTCAATCGCTGGAAGGATGGGCCTTGATCCTCGCCTCTGTGATAACGATCGTACTAACGACACGAAAAGAAAATAGTTATCATGTTAAAAGTACATAAGACTCACCTAATGCTTCCCTTCAAAAACTTTCAGGACACTGAGCACTATCATTTGGCATTAACTTTTTCTAGGATTGTTTACAGTTCAGTGTACTTGAACATAACAAATACAAGTTGTGATTGGTTAACCAAAGGGTTAGATTTAAAGACATTTTGCTGCTTTGTCAATATTGTATAACAACATATTACAACTACCAACATTGATTTTGCGGAGGGATTGTATAAAGAAAAGTGGTAAAAATAATGGTTATAGAGTATCCCTCCAGATAATTTCCACAAATAAAAAACTGGTATTCACTTACCTTATATCTAATATTTGCTCTGTCAATAAGAAGATAATTTACATCCGTAGCATTATTTCCTACTGCCAACTGTAGCCAGTGAGACAGTTTTCCTACAAACAAACAATGTTCAGACTCTACACTACAAAAGGTGTTTTTATTAAATATAAAATATTGGATGATGAATTATTAGGCTAGATTAATGGAGAAGTTAAATGATGAGCTACTAAAAGAATAATATCATTCTAAACTATTCTTCTCCCTCCCATAAATACAGCATACTTTTAACAGCACCACAGCAAAGTGCTGCTCAGTAATGCAATTCATGCTTTCATTCACAGATTTGAAGTTAGTACCAGCTTATACAGCATAATAAACAGCAATGAAAAAAAGGTTGTTCAGTAGCTCTATTCAGTACATTTGAATGGTCACAGTTCACGACTTCATCCACAGACTGTCCAGAGTTAGAACCACCTTGTACATTGTACAATATAATAAACAGTACCACTGACAGGAAAGGACTGTCCACAAAGCTTACATGATATAATAATTGTCAAACAACATTCTTTACGGTAATGCTATTTTTTGGGAAACTAACTGACCTCTTCCAGCTCCAAATTCTAAAAATGTTGTTTTTGGCTCAAAAAGATGTTGTTGTTCCAAATGACCAATAAGAGAGGCCTGTTTATCAAGGAAATGCAGTCAAGATGTGTACAAAATAATAAATTTTAAAAATGTGACTCAATAATATCAAAAACTGGACCTAACTATGGAAGGAAGACTCATTAATAGCTTGCTCCAATTGGGAAGTGGGGTGGGGTTTTGTGAAAAAATAAACCGACAAAAATAGATTTCTGTCATTTCTCTCTCAAGTCTCTAATAAAAAACTGACAAAAACACACAATCCATCAACAATTTCATAAATGTCTTTATATTACTAGTAATAACCAAATGTTAGGGAGAGCGAGCAACAATGATCGGAGGTCCAAACTCTTTTGCTCCAACACTGTGCTTTGCCTAAGATGACAGATGGTCAAAACACGCACAGGTCAGATTACAAGGGATAGAAGGTCGAAACACATGATCAAATTGCGTTTTGTGCATTCCATTCATTCTTAGTGGAAGTCCAAACACATATGTATAATGACAACCTGGAGATTACGATTGCGAGCTCCTCTTGTTGCGCACAACAAGGCATTTGGTGGCAATGACAGAGTATGTGATGCATAAAGATTGAATACTTAAAAACTTACTTGTTGTTTTAAATGTTTCAAAATGGTAGCATTATTAGCCATTTCTAAAAGTTCTTCTTGAAACACCTGGTGGGAAAGTATTTCTTCTGGAATTTTTGGAACATGAGCTGCCAACAAAAATCAGACTGTTAATTTAAGACTAATTATATACATGAGTGCAAATAAACAGTTTTATACAACATGAGGAACTTTTTCTAGATTCAATACTATCAAAAAAGGAAATATTTAAAGAATTAATAATATTAAAGCAAACAAACAAAAATAATTAAATTTATCTTTGAAAAAGAAAAATAGCAACTCTGAGACCATAAACCATTATTTTTAAATATAATTATATTCTACTACATATCACATTCCTAACATAATATTTTTATTTTTTCCAAGTTAGATGCTGTGCAAAAGACCTGACCTATAATAAAAAATATGTTTTTATTCTTTATCTTCCAGTCTTTGCACCTTTTTTTTTTTCATGCCAGAATGAAGAAACCCCTTTTGAGCATTCAAACAGTTTATATTAAAATACATGAAAAACAATATTCACCTTTGCAGCATGCCTTAACTTTCTCTATCAATTTTGTTACTTTTTCTTGGGAAACAGAATTTAATGAAACCTGAAGATACAAAAAAATATAGCTCAGCTTACAGAAGGTAAATGCAGGCAAATAAGTGCCATAATAACTGAAATTGGGGTTAAATCTTTGTTGAATCCAGAAATATATTATTATTTTTAGTAAACGAACCATTTTTGTCTAATCCATTTCAATCCTTATGTTTTTGTTTGCTTGTTTGATTGTTTATTGTTTAGGCTGGTTATAGACTTTTCTGTCCCTGGCTAAGAATGTCAAAGATATTCCAACAGCGTCCACACTTCCCTCCTTTGGATACAAAATAGCACAAGCTATGATAATCTGTCCCATTGTTGTGTAAACTCAAATATAATAAACAAACACCTGAAACACAAAATCTAATGTACCTTTTCTGCTGGGGAAAATTCATAATTTGGAATGCCAGAGTTGATGTTTGCACCGTAATAAACCTACAACAAGTGAAAAGACATGTCCTACTCAATTGTAACTGTACACAAGAAAATGGGCAAGTAGTATGTTGTCCATTACAAACTTCCAGAAGATTAAAGCTGTACATAAGGTACAAGTAACAAAAAAAAAAGTACAAATATACTGGGCCTATCATGAGAAACTACCACAAAAATAAGCGTTATAAGAGGTATGGAATATCCCTTCATATGGGGTTTTGATGTTGACATATTTCACAGCATTGATTGTAAACAAAGTACAGTATAGTATTAGAACATACAAGGGGAACTAGTTCCTTCAGTTACCAGAGAGATGAGTATAAAACTTCACAAGAAAGCACCAGCAATGGCAGTGGTTGTGGCCACAATTCAAGAGTGTTACATTGAAAAGTTTTGTTTCCTTCTTTACATATACATATATGTACATGTACTTACAAAATTGTGTTACCACGGAAATGCAGTGGCCCATTAACATGGCTGCACTTATTGTCTTGCAAAGGCTTCTCACAAAATTTACCACTACAATAAGTTTGTTGAAATTACAGGCTGAAATTTTCCATTAATTGGCACAAACTGCAGAAAATAATATTGAGCCTTATTACTGGTAGGTTGCATCTTTAAAAGAAGATGCTGTTATGTTGTTAGTCTATTATCAACATGGTGTATATACATATGTAATTTGTAAATCTTCACAAACTTACCACATGAATCTTTTTTGTTTGATTGCATTTCTTAAGATGCCTCTCCAGCTGATCTTCATAAACAGTGCTATGATATCATGAAAAATGCACATTCAGCAAACTATAACTAAATGCAATTAATATAAAAAAAAAAATAATGAGAAGGAACTTCTTTGCCAGATGTCAAAAATTATAAGAGTTTCTGACAAATAGCGGCTGCATAGAAGGGCAAGGAAGTGGTGTGGTTGAAATTATAAACCAGCCTGCATGAGAAGGGCATACGTAATTGTTTCTATACACTGCAGGGCTGTCATTAAGAGCCGAGCGGCCAGCGATTTCCCCCAGCATCTATCAGTGTGGGTCCCGGCTACTTTTATTGGAAAATAGAAGAAAACTAGAACCAACAGATATCTGATATCCCTGGCTGTTTGATTCCCCGCCTGCTTGTTGTATTTACCCGGCAACTCGAAATCTTACTAACAACCCTGCACTGTATGTTTGTTGGTAGTTTTTTGGTAAACACTCTTTGTGCACACCCAAATCTTAGCATTGCACACAATTAAGTACCTGTTACCAGTCGAATGACACCGAGGAACTACAGTTGAACCTCGATATAATGAAGGGCCAAGGGACTGGCAAAATGTGTTCACTATATCAAGGCTACATTATATCAAGGTTCTTTTCCATATACTTTACTTTTAGTGGGGTAGAGAAAATTGTTCATTTTAATGAGGACTTCGTTTTATAGAGGTTTGTCATATTGAGGCTCCACTGTACCATATGATATTTGCAATACAGCAGTTCAGTTGGAATGCAGTGGTCTGCAATGCACACAGTAATATCTACCCCACCACAAGCACGATTTCTCTGAGTTCTTCCAAGCTCAGCTGCGGATCAGCTAGATTGGGCCAAAAATGTTAAATCCCCCTACCCACCCTCATAACCCAGGTAAGTTTACAAACCCATTTGCCCCCAGATAAGCAGAAAATCCATCACTGGATGCGGATATCACTTTTTAATAAGCCAAAGATAGGGGTGCAAAATAGAAAAAAAAGCAACCTGATTTACTCAGAGGACTGAGGTTGGCATCTCTGTCGAGGTGTTTCGAGAATTAATACATCAAGCTAGCCTTTAATTCTTACTGTTTCTTGTCCAGAGGACACGTAATCCTTTTACGACCATCCACCTGTATTAACCATAAAAGAAATTAACTTAATTAAAGAACGTTAAATTTATTTATTAATTACTGGGCTGCCCGGCAAGCCCAGTCATAAAATGGGTTTTCGGTCGTCGGTGTCACAAAGTGGTCATCTAGGGGAGGGAAAACACGAAGGTCTGGTACGTAGAAACGATGTTCTCACAAATGGTTTCATAGGGTTTTCTCTTGCATGAACCCTTGCACGAATACTTTTTGTACCTTGTCTGCGCTCCCCCTGAAAAACCCACAAGGCGTTGCGAACCTGAAGAAGGCTATTTGCGTTGTTCGAAGCTATTCGACCATGGGAGTAACTCCATAATTTTTTTATTGTTCGAGTTTGAGTCAGTTAGATGATGTTGGCGCTCGGAAACTCAGAGAAATGCTCGCGTTGCATTCAAACCGACACACCGTTGACGGGAGGTTTACACTAAAAGACTGAAAAGATGACTGTGAGCGTCAGGTTTGGAACGTCGTGGCTGCTTCATGAACTATCGATCGATGTAGTACATGAGCAATTAAGAAGCACAATTTATGAGCAAAGTATTTCACCAGTTGACGACACTATGGCTGAAGACTTGATTGTAAGCCGTCATAGTCAGTGGAGCGAACAACTCAGTTGCTGATGAATGGCAGATGAATCCTGATGTGAGGCACGTCCACAAGCGAGGGACGTGACAACTTTGCCATGTTAGAAGACTGGCTTTTCCTTTAAATATTTCCTTCTATTTAATGCAACATACGCCACTTTGGAGATCTAAATTTCGGATACTGAGGATAAAGAAGACATGGACAAAAATAGGAACTCTAAGAATTTCGCACACAAGTTTAAAGCTTCTCCGGGACATCCCATCCGGGAGTTTCACAGAGAGCGACTTGAGGAAAATAGGAGCTATTACTGACAAGGTTTGGTGACTGAGTAGAGCATACAAGTGTAGCCCACGTCGAGGTTCCAGGGGGTTTGCTTTTGTTTGTATCTGTATCTTGCTAAGCTTTTGTCATTAAATTTGTACAAGATCTTGTGATCATAATTCTGTGTTTTCACTCATTCAGCAAGCACGCTATATTGATGTCAGCATTAGCAGTTTCAGAAACATGCCTTTGAAAATTTTCAGCTCTCGTGATGTTTCTTGATATTTCTTTTACCATTTTATGGAGATGTAAACTGAAGTCACCGCAAAATGGAAACTTAAAAAAGCGTATAATCCATTTATCTCGAAACATAACGCACATGACTTATACAACCTTTATTTTCGTAAAGGTGTTTTGAATACGAACAAACACAGTCAATGTGAGGGGCAAAAACAGCATTAATATAAATGAACCATAGGATTTTAACTAATATAAGGGTCAATTATTGTGCATTGAGATGAATCGCTTGAAAAGAGAGACTTCGCTTGAAGATGTGATCAGAAGTAAACAAAGGCATAATAGTGTGTCACGTTCAGTCTTTTTAATATCCAAGGAGTCACTGTGAATAGTGTTTCCATATTGTTTAGCTGGCACAAAAACCTCGGACGAGTAAAAAAGCGGCATAGTTTCCATGAAGAAAAGTTAGTCTTGGGTGAGACAAACAGAACTGGAGCGAATTTTTAACTCACATCGGTATCAGGTAAAAAATATGTTATCAATTGTTTCATCTATTTACATTGTTTGAAGTGCGTGCTGGTGAACGCAACATGCGAGCGAGAAATCTTTAAACTTTTTTAGGTCTCAAAATGCAAAGGATTTTATTCCTTTAAATTAGAGAAAAATACCGTAAGGAAAATCTTAAAACTGAATACTTTTCATCTTGTGGAAAAAATGGTGCGTTTTCATGTAGACTGTGGACCGCAAATTAGGATCGCACTTTTCACAAACATGCGAATTCTGGAGTTCAGAACCCAACTGACGATTACGTTTTTCGCTGCTGTCAATCATCTTAACGGACCTCTTAGGAAACAAAACTTTACTTCACGGGTTCAAAAGGTCATGGTTTGTGATTTGTGGATTTCGATCCGTTTTGTGTGTTTCTCTGTTTCAAGGTTCATTGCTTGTGATCGTAATTATGATTGACTGCAGCGATAAACACAATTGTGAAGGTGGCTTTTGAACTTTACAGTTCGCATGTTTGTGAAAAGCGCAGTAAAGTCTCCGTGAAGTCAGTGAGGCCCCTGGATCAGGCGGGATCAATGGGCAGTTAACTGTCTGTTTTAGTATACTTCTGGTTTTCATACAATACAATATTTCTGTCTAGTGTAAATCAGCTCAGTCTGTCGCATTTTATGTTCGTAAGGACAACAATTTTTGGAATTTCCGGTTACGTCAAATTAGTCACGTTATACTTTCACGCTATATTTTGGGGCACAGAGGGATTGGGAGAGGGGTGCGTGGAAATAATGCAAATTGTTTCCTGTTTAGAATTAATGGCTAACTTGTTTATTTTTATTCATAATGGTGGAATTTAAAAGTTATTATACAGCCCCCACTTAAAAATGGCACTCTTTTTTTTTTTGTTACGAAAGTCTTTCAAAAGGGTACAATGTTCTGAATGAGTTTATGTTTCAGTCTCACATGAGATTCTGTTGCATGCAATGGTTGCCGACAAGGTTTTATGGTAGCCTGAGTGTGTATAGCCGCCCCCTCCCCTCAGAAAAAATAGCCCCTTTGCAGCCCAGTTAAAAATCGCCTTTCGGCGATTCTTGTTTTTAATATTAAACACACCGCTACAAGCTTGTACTGAAGCTGTACGTAGAACCAAAACAATGTCTCAAAAATAAAAAAGGTTCCTTACTTCAGCCTCTCCTGCAACGACCATATGTTGTCCGCAATATTTCCTTCCTCCTCCAACCGTCATTCGACAAAAGCGATTTTTTCTTTTTAAGAAAAATGCACACGACTTTCTCTCAGCTATCTCAGCGCCGTCCGCCATTTTTTAGTTGAACAACACTTGCGCCAAAGTGACCAACCGCTGACAGCAAAACTGGTTGTTCAGAAAGTGGAGGCGAGGCGGGAAGGCGCTAAGCGCGGACATCCTTGGAGACCCAGGGGCAGTCTAGTTAGTCGGGTCGATAAAATGTTCGTGGTGAAAGTTTACTGTACTGATCTTACAGTAAACTTTCACCACGAACATTTTATCGACCCGACTAACTGCCCCTGGGTCTCCGAGGATGAGCGCGGAGGGCAAGACGACGGATTTCGACGATTTTTTCTCTGAAATCTACGTTTATTTCGATTTTGAGGGTAAAATCTTCAGAGATATCGTACCAATTATAGGTAATTATTAAAAGGAACAATCGTTATAAATTATCATACACCGGAACCGATTACTCCGGTCAAACATGAATTGCCTGCAGTTGAACAATACCCAACAAGGATTTGAAATCCAGAAAACTTTTAAAGAACGGAATCAGGACTTGGAATGCTCTCCTTCTTATCTGCAAACAGAGTCTTGTATGGATGATAACAATCGGCACATTTGACTTACTGCATTTTGGAATAAAAAATAATGCATCAGTCAATTCCACCTGCGCCCAGCCCTTGAGCCCTCTTGAGCTGTCAAATCCCCCGGGGTGGGGACGAAAGAAGAGGGCAAATGCCCCGTCCTCCGTCCTCCGTCAACACAGTCAAATAGTGCCGTTTTAAGCATTTTAATGTGTGATTTTTTGGTTTAATTAACGTCTTTTTTTGTACTAGCGCGAGGATTCTAATTAAGACTTCGCGCCGCGACGACATGCACCAGTTTATGGTTTTAGTACTGCATTAGTATAAAATTATTGACATTAAAATTAATAGAGCGCTGTAAAGTTATATGTTATGAATAGTTTTATAAATATGAAAGGATGTTCTTCAAATAATATCAACAGAAATTTGATTCAATAACCAAAAAGCGTTGATTCACATCGATAGCTCCAATTTCGCTTCGTAATTCTGGCTTGATAAGCAATGAAAAAATGCATACATACATGTAAAATCGAGAACATGCCGTTACAACCCTCTACAATTTATTCCTGTCCTTGACAAATGAGCCAATCTGCTTTTCTTCCAGTAAAACCTTCTTTGTAGTTATATTCTGATAGGAAACCGCGTGCATGTCAAAAGCTCGGGATTGGCCCGGGGGTTGGCAAATGCCCGGCCCCCGGGCAGTGCAACATTTGCAAATGCCCCACCCCCGGGACTGACAAGGCGGGCAAATGCCCCGCAGTTGCCCCGGGGGGGGGGGGGCTGGGCGCAGGTGGAATTGACTGATGCATAAATGGAATAAACTCAAGTAATAACTTGTTTTCGCAATGACTGCAATGCAATATCTCGAGTTCTGCTTGAAATGAATGTATACAAAGTTTTTGGGTCCAAAATCAGGGTAGAAATCTCCTCTGCAAATTCCTTTTCTAGATAGGATTAATCGAACGCATCCATTACAGTGTGATAGAACAGCGGCAGGGGAGAGCTTCTCGCACGTCTCCAACGTTATTTAAAATTCCCAAGAGGCGGTCTCAAGTAATTGCAAGGTTAAGGTGGCTCGATACAGTTTTTCAGGGTCAGTACCTCCCAAGTTTGAGCATAAACTACGTCGCCATAAACAAAGTTTTGGAAAAATTGCCACCACAGTTGTATTAGATAAAGATGAAAATTTGTTATGATCAGGGTTGCAACGGCATCGGAGTTGTCATAGCAACGAAATGACGCTATTACCTATTTCACTTGCAGCAGTATATCTCGGCACTGGGAACTGTTCTTCGAAAATCATTCACGGGACCTTTTTTTTCCAATAGCAGCCTCGACGTTCGTGAAGTTTAAGCGAAATCTGTAAGAGCGTTATCGAAATATTTTGGGATAAAGATTTTGTTGTTAGAAAAACGGTAAAAAATGGACAATCTTGGTGTTCGGCTGTTATCTGTAGAAAACGAAGCGCTTTTGACATGCAATTTCACCTCATAGTAGTTTCAATCTTTTTAAAAACGTGTGTGAAAGATCAAGGAGATAGCGCCAGCCGATTGCTAGAAAGAAGGATTTGATTAGTATGTATCGAGGCGCTCTTGTTAGCGGTTTTTTGAACATTTTGGTCTACTTTAACAAATTAGCGAATAATTTTTAAACCGCTCGATAGATTTTTTAAAAAAATTAAGATTCTTGAAATTAACCTTCCTTTTATATGACCTTTTAGTTTCAAGATTATTGATATATTGTAAGGCAGTGAAATAAGGGCTACAATTCGCTAATATTTTGGCAGAAAGATTGTGTTTACAAGTGTGAGCCTCTCATTATTCAGGGTATTGTGTCCAAGTTTCATATTTTCGTGCGCAACAATAGCTAGCATTTTTGCATATTTCAAATGCATTGTTAGTTACTGCTGTTCACGTGAAAATGAAACTTGGAGACAATGCCTTGAATAATTAGAGGCTTTCACTTGTAATGACGAAACTTCCGACAAAAAAGTAACGAATTGTAGCCCTTATTTTACCGCCTTACAATATATCAATAATCTTGAAACTAAAAGGTCATATAAAAGGAAGGTTAATCTCAAGAATCTTAAATTTTTAAAACAATCTATCGAACGGTTTAAAAATTATTCGCTGATTTGTTAAAGTAGACCAAAATGTTTACAAAACCGCTAACAAGAGCGCTTCGATACTTACTAATCAAACCCTTCTTTCTAGCAATCGGCTGGAGCTATCTCCCATGATCTTTCACACACGCTTTTAAAAAGATTGAAACTACTATGAGGTGAAATTTCTTGTTGAAAGCGCTTCATTTTCAACAGATAACGGCCAAACAACAATATTGTCCGTTTTTTACTGTGTTTCTAACAATAAAAACTTTACCCCAAAATATCTCGATAACGCTCTTACAGATTTCGCTTAAACTTCACGAACATCGAGGCTGCTTTTGGAGGAAAAAGCTCCTGTGAATGGTTTTCGAAGAACAGTTCCCAGTGCCGAGATATACTGCTGCAAGTAAAATAGGTAATAGCGTCATTTCGTTGCTATGACAACTCCGATGCCGTTGCAACCCTGATCAAAACAAATTTTCATCTTTATCTGAAACAACTGTGGTGGCAATTTTTCCAAAACTTTGCTTTTGGTGACGTAGTTTATGCTCAAACTTGGGAGGTATTGACCCTGAAAAACTGTATCGAGCCACCTTAAGCTTTTTCATTCCTGTCATAAAATCTCCAATGCACGACTTGCTCGCATTCGTGCTAATGACATGAAACCAAATGTTCTGTTGGATTTCCGACATTAAAATCCGTGAGAACTGATTGGAAGAACACCGATAACAAATATTATTTTCCTTTTTCCGCCATCAGAACGCGATTATCTTCGGTATTTTCGTGTAGGCGGCCGCTTCCTTTTAATTGAACTCGTTCCCACCAATCAAAAGATTAGGATGTACAACTTTTGTAAAAATGTTAAAATGTCTTCTACAGCCAAGGCAGTTTCCATTCGGTTAGATCACAGCAATGTAAACTGTACGTCAGCTAAAAAGTTCAGTCTTAAAGAGGAATCTTCTTGAGCACAGAAAAGTACTAGCTACTTTCTTGAGTGCTGTTCATTACACTGTTTAGTTTAAAAAAACAACCAATGAAGCCGTACTTATGTCTCTTTAATTTGTTTTATTTTACTTCATTTCTGTTATCTTTATTCTATTCATTGACTTATGGCATCGAAGGGTAGTCTGAGTATAAGGCGTTTCTGGGGAAAACAGGGAAGAAAGAAGCGAAAAAGGGAGAGAGTGACATGAAAGAAGAGAAACGCCTTCCTCTCTCGTCCCCCTCCCCCTCCCCCTCCGCACTCTAAAATCTCCTCTTCCCTAACCCCTAAGGAAGGTCTAATACTGAAGCTATCTAAGGAGTCGGCATTTTACTGACACCGAATAATACTTTTCCGCTTTTCCATAATTTAATTTAATTTAAAACTGTTTCCTTGGTGTTTCTGGAGACGATCATGCCGAGAGAAAAAAAATATTCGACTGCACCGATTTTAAAATACTTAAAACTATCTCCTCGCTACCCTTATACCACAAAAAGTATGTGGGAAATAGTAAGGAGTTTGTGCTCATTTTGACGACAAGGCGGTTAAGTCGGAATATTTAACGATATATAGTAATGTCTGTTTGAGGCTTCAACTAGTGAAGTACTTGGCCAGCTTGGAAGTTTTGTAGTCGACTCGAAGTTGTACAAACTGCTGAAGAACGGCTTTGTCCAGAGTTGCCTAGAAGAAAAAGACAATGGTTACATGTCAGCAGTTTGGAGGGCTATAATAAAGAGCTTTAGATTCGAGGCCGAGGACGTTTATGACATTTAATTTTAAGCTTTCTCGCCTGTTCTCTGGAAAGCTGCATTTTACTTTTTTCACCACCAAAGTTAGTACGCTTATTTCCGTTGAAGGAGGTTAAGCCCTCTCCCGATCGCTAAATGGTGAAATTTCTAACATTTGATAACTTGTTTTTGCCACTACGACATTCTTGCTAAAACTTGTAGTAGACTGACGACTGCTATCACATTTTCTCGCCAAAATGACGTTGGTTCGCGCGCGAGCACTTCTTAGTATTGAGAAAATCTTGTTCTCGTCGTCGTCCTCGTCTAAGAATCTAAAGCTCTCCAATGGGTAAATACAGTCAAACCTCCATGTGAGACCACCACCCATAAGCGACCACTTATCCAAAACACCAAAGTTTTCCCCGTCAAAGCCTTACGCGACCACCAGATACATGGTCTGATCTTTGTACATGTACTAAGCTACTCAGAGTATGAGAAGATCTTTTAGAAAAAACATTGATTTACATATATTGTAACCTAAACATTGCATCAACACATTCTCTCCAAGAAGTCAGGATGGGTACGGGCTTCACCAGGCTTCTCGTAAACAACCACAAATTCTTCGTGTTTTGGGAGGTCGATTACGAAGGTTCGACTGCATGTAAGACAATTTATTACATCCATTTTGAGATCACTGGTGATCATTGCAATGTGAAGGGCTCAGCAGTGTGATTAATTCACGCGAATCACATCTGCTCTAAATCACATCATTTCTGTTTCGAATAAAAAGTGCATGAGATGTAAAAGCGTTTCCGATTCCACTTTTTAACAATCCGGCGAGTGAATCGATAAAATGTTGGGACTGAATTGGAGCTGAATTTTGCGATTTCAAAATAGCTGTAATAAAGTGGTAATTGAAATTCGTGTCGTGCAATTTTGGTCTGAAATCATACTTGTTACACTCCACTCAGTTCAACTGCCATTATAAATAACATAATAGATTCACCTATCGGACAATTCAGAAACTAAAGAGTAACGAGGCTGTAATTCCCCAAAATCTTCTGACCTTTTTTATCTTCATTCAAAAACGTTATAAACAACCAATCAAGACACACGTACCAGCTGTTCTTCCGCACAAACTTGCTTGAGGTTTTCAGGTTGCACGACCAGTAAGTTTGTCAGAGAGTAGAGTTTATCGAATAGTTTCACGAGCAGTGGTCTCTAGAGAACGATAAAATACACCAATATTGAACAAAAATGATGAGCAATACAACATTTTTAGAAGGACTAAGACATAACAAAACGCTTCTTCTTTTCCTGATGAAAATTCCTTGAGGGAAAGCCTGGTCTAGAAATTTCCATATCGCGGATAATTCGTAATCCAGAGATATGCTGCCGGATCCAACACAATCTAACAGCTACGTGATTTTCTAGGCTCGATTACCAGCCGCCGTTCAGGAAATGCGCCCGCGCTCTTCCCCTGGGGGATGAACAAAACCGGACCCAAAATAGTAGCCTGTACACGTGGGAGGATGCGTCATCTCTCTCCCCGATTCTTTTTAAGGGGGGGGGGGGGGGGGGAGAGCGTCTGTACACAGCCTTCTAAAAGAGCGGTGAATATCGAGCTTAAGCTTCTGTTGCTTGTCATTTTTTAGCACTTACTCATACCTAGAGTCGTGGAGGACTTGAACACACTTTTCCTGGCCACTACGAGGTTGGACAACGGAGACTGGATCGGTGTTATGACGAAATGCACTATGAGGGCTGTTTTGGGAAAGCTATCGCCTTTTTGATTGGCTATTACGCGTTTCCAATGGGAGACTGGGCCAAAAATGTCCCTAGAATAGTCCCACGGTGCAATTCGAGACAAAACCGACCCAGTCTACCGCGCAACCTTTTAAAATGGCCAATGTACAAGGTAATTATTACAGATTTCCAAAACCTTGTTCAGTTTGACAGCTATAGACCCTACAGACCCTTTTGACATGACGTCACGTCCGCCATGTTCGCGTCCCAAAACAATAGGCTGATTTAGCAACAGAACGGGAACGTCAGCTGACGACGGCGCGCGCAGATCAAACAACTGGCTTGACCAATGGCAGAGCGGCAAATTGGGTACCGGAAGTCGTGTTTAGTCCTTTCCACGCGCTTTCCCGTCGTCCACTGACGTTACCGTCGTGTTGCTAAATCAGCCTAATAAAACAGCGGGCATGTTGGTATTTCAAACCAATCCCGTGGTAGTTGAACCCTTTTCTAATGTGAAGGCTTTCTTTTGTTGCAATAAATCTACACAGCCACTGGTCACGTTAGTGAAAACGTTCTCTTTTTTTTTTTTTTGCACAACTTGACTCTTCGATATACTAAACAGCTTTCATGTAGATACCCAATACATATTCGACCCTACCTGAGTATTCTAGAGATCCATTTTAAAGTTAGGGACCCTGGATCAAGGGATAGATGTCCTTAGGGGCTTGTCATACTCAAGAGTTCAATAAAACTATCAAATTTACATTTATTTCAGAGGCTCGCAAATTTCTAAGGAGGTAGAAACTGAAAGTTTAATCTACTTCGTTAGGAAAACGTAATGAGTAGTAAAAATGTACCTCAAATTTTTTTATACAATTTCTGTATTCACTGATATCGCATATGGCTACCATTGCCCCTAAAAAACATACAACAGGAAAATTAATCACTACTTTAGTATAATATTAATATAACAAAAATGCATAATTTCTTCATTAACCCTTTAAGCCCCAAGATCCACATACAAATTCTCCAGACTGATCTCCATACATTTCTAAGAATAGTTGAGAGAATATGGTTTAAGATCAAAGAATTCTCCCTTTGGTAATCAGTTTAGTAATTCTCATAAACTTAACTGTTGATGATGTGCTGATGTTGTTAGGAGAAAATTGATGTTGGTCACTCTTGGGGCCTAATGGGTTAAAGGTATTCGGAGACGCTTTTTCAAATTCAAGTGAGGAGGAGAAAAGGAGGCTCTGCCTGAATTACATCAAGTCTTTAAAATTTTAAGCCCCGATATTCACTTACAAATTCTCCAAACTGATCTCCAGACATTTTGTTAAAGAATCAGTTGAGAGAATTTGATAAAAGATCAAAGCATTTTTCCTGAGGTGATCATTTTATTAAATCTCCTAACCTTTTCTTATGCTATCGTACTGATATTGTGAGGAGAAAGTTGATGTTGGTGACTCTTGGGACTTAAAAGGTTAAAGTCGTCGAAGCCCGAACCTCTGGACTAGTAATCTTGTTCTCTGCCGTCAAACTGGTTTTTTGAGTTCGAACATCCGTTTATTGATAAACCGATGGTCATAACTGAGCCCGCTATACCAAGCGCACGACTGTTAGGCCTGGATTTGAAACTGTCTCCTAGCAACATGCCGCGTATGCTCAACAAAGATCTTACTCGGGTCATGCAGAGTCTTTCTCGAGTACGCCAAAATCGAGTAAGCAAAAGAAAGGCTCTTTAGGTTTCTGGGAATTTGCCCTCCTACCCCTCCCCTTAGCCAACATTATCACTTACTTCTCACTTAGAGCGAACTGATGGGCTAGGGGAGGGGTAGGTGGGCAGTTTCCCAGAAACCTAAATTGATCTCAAATCTTACCTATGGAGGTATATTGAAACTGTTGTAAATGTTCATATATCTGACGGTGAACTCGGATCCCAAATTCGGTGAGCACAGACTCCAGGTTTTTTCCATCCAGAGAATCCTGGATGAACGAAAGCTGCGAGTAAATAAACTCACACGTCTTGGCGCATGCCTGAAAATAGAGGTAGAACCAAAGAGGTTAGTGTTAGATAACATCGAGTGAAGTCAGATTGGACACCTTATGAATTTTACACAACGCATTATTTCCATAATGGAACGAGACTGGAATGTAGAATGAGGCTAGAATAGCTGAAAAAACCAAAACTACAGAGCGCCAGTTATGAAGAGAACACAGTAGAGAGTTAAGCACTGATCTGCAGTGATTAGGGTTAAGCACTGAACAGAAAACGGTTAGCTTTCAAATATTGTAATAGGGTATAGCATATATAAGAACATGTATATTTTAAAAATTACTGGATTTGGCAGCTAGTCCGCGATGGTGTAGTGGATATGGATGTAGGCTATAAAGCAAGTGACCAGGGTTTAAACCATCCCAGTGGAGTTTTTTAATTTCACTTTTATATTTAAGCAATAGAAAACGTTTTCCGTGTTTGCATAGCCTGATATAAACACGAGAGGGGTTGGGAGAATTCGAGACAGTTACGCAAACCCGAGACGAAGGCGAGGGTTTGCATAACTGTCGAGAATTCTCCCGATGTTTCGAGTGTTTATATCAGGCTATTCAAACACAGGAAAAAAGTTTTCTATTGCTTTTATAAAATAACTTTCCCGAGAAAAAAACGCAAAACTCTTTGTACGGCACTGATTAAAAGAAAAATTCTTACCAGTCGCAAAATCTTGTCCACGAAGTCTTGCACGCGTAATCAGCTCTTGTTTTGGAAAAAGATGCTTTGCAAAATACGGATTTTTGTCGCTTAAAATGTCAGCTTAAGCGAAGAAAAATTGACTCACCTTCTTTGTAACGATTTTCCATGTTTCAGCCGACGAAGGAATGGGTAAATAAAGTAAACTTGTCGAGTTTTGAACTCGAAAACTTTTTCAAATTCGTGCTTGCGTGATTAGCGCGCGAAAAGATAAACAACTTGACGCCACAACCATGTTTACATACTCTCATGCAAACACTCCTCTCGGCCAATCAGAGCGCGCGTACTATCTTAGTTATTTTATAATACACAGTAAAGTTGGACTTAAGTTGTTCTTCATGTAATTTTACTGAAAGAAACAATCTGACTTCAGCCGATGTTACCTAATGCTAACCGTAGAAAGATCGAGCAGAATAATTTATAAGTTATCTTTACATCGTTAATGTAAATTGATACGTTATGGGGCCTAATATCTAAGGGAGGATAATTTTGCCGCTAACCTGGGATATGGAGTGCCTATGTAGAAAATCCCAATCATCTTGAGAAATGCAACTTATAGAAAACATGGACAGATATGATAGTTCCCTGTGTATGCTCAGTGGTGCCTAGCACAGGCTACCCATCTCGTGCTTAGCGCTGGGAGTATTCAATACGCTTTCCAGCCCTTGGCTTTGGCTAGCGGCTACAAGTTTTCCCGAGCTTGCCGAGTACTTTGAGTAGCCGTTTCTAGGTATTCAAGTAGTAAGAACCACACGAAGAGGAGAATGGAAAGGGCAAAACTTCATTTTCTATTTCGCACCAACCACCTACCCCGTCTAAACGCATCGACTAGGCTACTCATTAAGTCACATATGGTAATGAGACCATTGCTCGGCTCTGACGCGACGTTAATAACGTTGTTTTGTGAACTAGATCAGCTTACCACTGTCCGCTGTACAAGCCCAAGTTCATGTTCTTCAGGTCTAAAATCAGATTTTTTCTGTTCAGCCGACAAAATGCTTTTGCACCAACCGGCCATTGACGTGAGAATCCTGAACAGATACAAAACTAAAATAAGACTAATCAAAGAAAACTGGACACACAGAATAGAGAAAAGTCATTACGTCACGTTTCCACGGTTGTAAAATTTCTGGATCTCAACAAACTGTTCCGGCAAATATGACAGAAAAATACCCGCGAAGAAATTAACATGTGTGACTTTCTTGTGAATGATTGAATTCAGGAACAAACGGTAGCCCATACTTTTCTTCCATCCTTCGTCAATGCAAATGGGCGTCTCGGTTACTCTCTCCATATAAAGACTTTTGAGATCCAGAAATTGTGTTACCAAGGTAACGTGAAGTCACACCTCTGTGTGTGCTGTATGGTAACACGGCACTTTGTCACGTGTTCCTTACGAGCTTTGAAGTTAGCCAATAAGAAAACATCATTACTGGTCACGAGTTCCTACCGATCTATGCCCGAGTCCAGTTTACTCTCCATCATATTCATGACCTCCTTACGAGCTTTGAAGTTAGCCAATAAGAAAACATCATTACTGGTCACGAGTTCCTACCGATCTATGCCCGAGTCCAGTTTACTCTCCATCATATTCATGACCTCCTTCTTTTTCCGAACGCATTCTGCGTACACGGGTGATGACCTGTTTACGAGAAAAAATTAATGAAACCCGTCAAAAAAATTGATTGAAAATCCCCTCTGACCAAACTCTCATCATGCGTGCTGTAAAAATGAAGTGTAGCGATGAAGTGAACTGTGGGGTGCAATAAATACACGTTGAATGTTAAGGTAGTTAATGATGCGCGAATTGTGGGCAATGAATGAAATGTGCGCGCATACAAAACATCGAATCAGGGAATTTCTATTTCCTTTTATTAAACCTTCCAAATTTGGTTCGTCCTGTCCGGCCGTTGTTTACTTCGTCTTTCTTGGTCAGGCAGACTGTCAAACGGGGTTTTAACAGTTCAATAGAGAATTTTCAAGTATAATACCAGGGCGTTCAAAATGGCTGGTTCGGCTGCGAACAGGCAAGATAAAGTGAATCGTGTGTTCTGATCGGTTGCCCGACCGGGCAATGGACCCCACGCGTAGGTCCCGCAAGAAGAAAGTTCTCTTGGGTATGTAATAAATACCTTACTGACCAAGCTCATTCGGTCAAGAAGCGGACTGGGTATTGGCCTGGTTCTTTTCTTCTTTTTTCCCTTTTTCCCGTTACTATATACTTAACGCAAAAAAAAAGAACTTGGCCAATATCGAGCTAGACTGCGGGCAGTCTCTTATTTTTCTGTTGAGACACGGAAGAATGCTTGAAACCTTTTCGCTCGCTGCGCATGGCTCTGAGGGGAAGAAGAACAACCGCTCGCTGTCTAATATCGAGCCATCTTGACCTCACTCTCGGTCAATAACCATATATATTTTGCATGTTCTCCTTTCAGTATATGGTAAAAGAAAGTAGGGTACAAACAATCATACTTACGCCACCAGGCCTATCACACAGTCAGTGAAATGCTTCTCTAACAAATGAAAGATTGCATTCGCCTGCTCGACGACTTTAAAGAACAGGCTCTCGGGTGACGATTTCGGCTCTGCGGACGGCAATGCTAACAATAAAGAAAAAGAAAGCTTCCAAACCGGACTTCTTCAAAATAAGAGTTGTAACAAACAAAGGGGAAATCATTTGTGGTATTTATAAGGCCAAACAGGTGCATAAGTTAGGAGAGATCGAGGAAGAAACAGAGAGATTTAGAGTGACGTTTACGGCAAACGGCAAACGTCAGATTCGAGTTGAGAATTTGTTAAATTAGAAAACGCGCAGCTAAAGACAATTCAAAACATATGTTTTAGACAAAAATAACGTGAAGCTACTAAGTTTGGGGTAGAAGGAATAAATAGTAAAGCACAAGTTAAGGAAAAACTTGGTCACATGCATGGTACAAATTCACATTTGCCGTTAACATGACAGCTTTCATCCGTAAAGAAGGAGGAGAAACCACTGTGCTCTAAGAAAAACTGAAAGGAGTCCATAGCTATGAAGCTAAAAATTACAGGGTGCCCACTATACAAGAGTTTTATCAAGGATTTGCTTATCACTCAAGGGCCAAAGCAAATGGAAAGGGAAGACCAGGGCTCTCCTGGAGAACAGCCCTAGGGGAGGAATAAAAAACATCCTCCCCCTCTCCCACTGTTTTACGTTGGCAAGGCAGACTATTTTTCTGACAATACACCGACTGATAACGAGTTTTTATCGCGTGGCAACCTTCAGTTTGGGGGTTTTAGAGAAGAAAAATAAAAAATTATTTATCAGCAAATGAATCAGATGCAAAGAAAAACACATTAAATACTGATGTCTTTTGACTAACCTTTCGTTTTTTTAAGCCACAAATAAAAGTACTGAGATAAAAGCACTACAGACGTACATTACCTTGCAAAGTCATATTGAGGGCATAATCAATGTGTTCAATGCACAGATTATAAAGCAGCTTAAGGTAGATCTCCACTCCATTAGTGGCCACGTCAGATGGCGACGATAACTACAAAGCAAATGCCCTGCACTGTTAACATTCTCTTACGAGTCATCCCGCGGGCCTGGGGTCCATTTCTCGAAGCCCCCGATAATTAACGGATCCGAAAAGCTGTTGTTGTTTACGTTCAAGATCGAATTTTCGTTAGTTTTGCAGATTATATGAGAAAACTATCAGTTAACAAAACAAAATGTACTAGTTTGTTTGGTAGGACCAACCCTTTGATTCTTTAGTTTTTTATTTCACTATTTGATTTCGGGCCCAAACGTTCGCAAGACTATTTCAGCCATAGGGGTGGGGGGCGGGTGGGGACTTAAATAAACTTAAAATCTGCAATTGTTTCCTTTGTTCCGGGTAATGTTTTGGCAGTGTATAAAGGATAACTGGCGGATTGAAGGGTATTTGAAAAGCGATGAAGCACGAGAAAGCTCGGGACACAGTGGCAAATATTTCCTACTAAATTTTAAGCTGACTACCATATTTATCACACTCTCTCCAATCTATCTCTGCTTTTAAAATCAAAGATTGCAGCTACATGCAGGAACAACTGAGAGCTGGCTTGCTCCCACCACCCCCCCCCCCCCCCCTCCCCCCAAAAAAGGACATGTACTGCTGGGTAGACAAAATCCTGTGTTGTCACCTTCTGGACGGCAAAACATCTCTGAACGATCTTCGTTTCAGTTGTTTTTCTTCTACAAAATTGAACTAGGGATATTTGTTGTCGTCGTTGTTGTTGTTGTTGTTGTTGTTGTTGTTTTAGTTAACGCCAGGGTAGGAAGAGTTAAAACAATTTAAGACAATGGTTCTTAGTTTACTATACCGTATAATGAGGGGTGCAAAGAATTCAGTTCAGTGAAACTAGGTTGTAAAATGTAAGCCAACTTGCTCACCAGTTCGCATCTTTTAAGTGCCATCTTATTTTCTTGCAGAAGACTAACAGCTACGTCTTGAGAGAGCAGCGTTTCCTTAGTGGACTCCTGTGAATTGGCGTGCGTCCTGAGTGGTATTCGCCTACTGATCTCCTGACTTATGAGGCTAAAAAATATCACGCAAATTCTCAGTAAAAAAAACTTGGTACATGTAATTATGACTTTTGTCCCATTCAGAATGAATAAATAACTTATGCTTGTCCGGCCAAGCAAACAACGGAAAGAAATAATCTAAAATTAAACAGAATGGAGTTAAGAATCCGGAGTGGCCGCGGGGGGGGGGGGGGGGGGGGGGGGGTAACCAGTTGGCTCTTTATAACCGTGGTCGAGGACTACCGAGAACAAATCCAGCTAGCGCTCTAACTGCTCGGCCACGCTAAATTGTGTGCTACAAAAAAATTGTCCTTGCTTCTCTTGCCAATTATACGCTCAGTAACTTATTTTTCCGTGGGGAGGTGGGGGGGGGGGGGAAGGAGGGTGAGGGTGGGTGGCCACCACAGGTTTCCCAGCGAAATGACGTCTGACAAACGAGCGCTGAGATTCCACACTGATGACGCGTGACTATCCAGAGCTGGGTAGTGCTTCTGATTGGTCGTGCGGTGAGGGACGTTTGCTTCAGCCAATCAGAAGCACTACCTAGATCATCATCTGGAATTTCTACCCTCGTTTCTCAGACTTCATTTCGTAAGGAAATCAGTGGTGGCGCCGGGAACTGTCGGCTGTTTTCTCAGGCTAATTTTACTTTTAGCGTCTCAGACTGGAGGCTTATTTTTCTCAGTGCCTCAGGTTTAGTTAATAGGGTGGGGTAGGGGGCTTCTTAGGGGCAGGGGTGGCCTAAATACAGGAAATATACTGCAGGCGCGTTTGCCCCTTTGCTTCAATTTGCCGTTATAAAAAGTTCTGCCCTTAGTCAAGTCGTTTATTAAGATCTGCGTGCACCGTCGTGTTTATCGTCGAAACTGTCCCCTCGTTTTTTTAGCAAATTTGTTGAATATATTTTTAAAAAAAACTTAAAACAAGAAGAGTAACAAAGAGATCACCCTACTCACCTGGTACCTGTCGGCTTGTCTCTTTTTTCGTGCTTAATTGAGTTATAGTATTTCTCCAAGATAACTGTGGATTTTTCTGATATGTGTGCCAGCTCTGTTCTAATAGTGTGAGAACAAAACAACAAGCAAGGCCTCGTGACAGAGACAAAACTGAGCTTACAAGTTCATCACCATCGTAAATCGATAAAGGGAGAAAAAGGAACTCTACTACAGCCATCAGCAAGTAATCTTTCACCACTAGAATTATTGCACATAAAACCATCGAAATTCAAATTCTCATTTCTTGTCCCTATACGTTTTCAAAAGAAGTACTGGGGAGAATTTGTTAAAATATCAATTAAATTCATCTTCCCTGATCATGTTCTCAAAAGATCAGGGGCACCCAACGAGAATATAGTTCAAAACCACTAGCTTGCTAAACGTATTTTAGTATTTAAACGGTAGATATAGTTATATTTTTACCCCCTAAAAATTTTTCATCAGTTCGGATTTCCTCGCTGAAAGTTTAGTGATCCGAAAATTATAGGGATCAAAACTTACCTTTTCGAAAGTTTTAGCCAGAAAAAAGACTCCCGAAAATTCTAGGTGGACTTTTTAGGGTAAAAATCCGTTAAAAATGGGCAATTATACCATTTTTTAGACGTTCGTAAATCCTAGGAGAGGTAAGCAAGCAAGAATTTTAAAAAACTGTTCCGAAAATTCTAGATCTCAAATCGTCTTCCAAACAGATATTTTCCGAAAATTGACGTTGGGTGCCCCTGAAAGATTCTCATGACCACTCAGTTTTCTAAAGCATTGATATTATAAGGAGAAATTACATGCTGATCACTCTTAAAGATGAAGGTAAAGGTAAAGCAACCATATTTCACGTCGATAACTCGTGACATGCGGTAGAGAATTTAAGCTTCACGTATAAGGCAAACGGTAAACGTCAGATTCAAGTTGAAAATTTCTCAAAAAAGAAAATGAGCAGATAAAAACGGTTCAAAACAATTCTTATGGATGAAAAATTGCTTGAAACTACTATTTATATAGTGGATAACTTAGGCTATATTTGAATTATATTGTATATTGTAGATATTTTTTAATTTAGATTTTTTATATTCTATTTTGTAATTAGGTAGCGCTTTGGACAATTATTGGATTTTAGCGCTATATAAATAAAATTATTATTATTATTATTATTATTATTATTTTATTATTTGAAACTACTAATTTATGCGTAGAAATAATGAACAGTAAACGACAAGTAAAGGGGAAACTTGGTCACGTGGTACAAATTCGCGTTTTTCGTTTGACGTAAACGTGAAGCTTAACAACTGATAAACTTGAGGTCGACTGTGCGCTCATTTTACACCCCCCCCCCCCCCCCCCCCCACTCCATCAATGCTCCGTTTTAAGGGTGTTTAAAGAGAAGATGAAATAAGGATGTGGTGTCTAGGGGAATCGATCTCGGCACCTCGCCCTCCTTTACTCTCGCTACACTGTTTTTTTGTACCGAAGGCCGCGCACCATCCAACTGTGCCACGAGGGCTACTCTAAGGGCTTTAGGCGTTAACATTTGTTTCTGGATGAAATCCTACGAGGAACTCTTAGGGGAAAACCTCGTCAGTTATATTTAATTTCGGAGTGAACAATACACGTAAAAGAATGGAATTTTAAATGGCTTTTAATTTTGGGTGCTGAAAGAGAAGTGGCGACTTTCTGTCGTCGTTTTCATTCGTAGAGGCTGTGTCACAAAGTCTAGTCCACTTGGTTTAGCACTGCCAAATACACGCCCTTACTAATTCTGGAACTTAACCGAAAGTTAACAAAATTACTTGTAAATGACAAAAACACAGCCTCCGGCATGACAAACGTGGCCTTCCAAGCATTATACGTAAAGTTAAAACAGCAGAGATGAACTGTGCAAAACTATCAGGTTGAACAGTTTTCAAAGACCCAATAGCAATCCGTTTCAAACTTCTACAATTTTGTCCATCCGTGACTTCCTGTGTATTTGCAGGTTTATTTACAGCCTCCTTCAGTGTTTTAAGTGGATATTTTATATGCTCAGTGCCCATCCTCTGAATTAGACTAAATTTTGAGACATAGCTCCTAAATTAAACTCGATCGCTAACACTTACAGTTACCGCACCTGATATATGCTTGCAAATATTCACTGAACATATTCTTCCTCAGCCGCTCAAGAAAGTTAGAATCAGATCCAAGCTTGTAAACAGAGAGTCTTTCACCAAGCTTCTTGGCTCTGATAACAAAGCAAAGGAGAAAAACGTTAAGACTTGTCACGCTCAAGCTACTCCAGCGGTCCTTCCAATCCCTTCCGATCCCTAAGATACTGTTTTTATTTAGGACCATTAGTGCTGTTTGTTTCACTGTACAAGGAGGTTCTAGCTTTTGGATCAGTGGATGAAATACTAAGTGTGCACCATTCAAATGAAACATACCAGGCCTGGGCCCAGTTGTTCGAAGGCCGATTAGCGCTTAACCTGGGGTTAAAATTAACCCTGACTTCTTTTTCTTGTGTTCAAAAGCATTTTCCCGGATAATTTTCTCTGTTATTTTTAGAGCCTCCAATCATCAACTTGTAGACAAAAAGAATTAAAACTGAAATGCTTTTTAAGCTTTCAAATCTGAATTCAAATCTCGCACTAACCCTTTGTTATCTTAACCCAGCTTCGAACAACTCAGCCCGGGTTGTTCAAAGCAGGGTTAACCCTTTAAGCCGTAAGAGTGATAAGCATCAAATTTCTCCTTGTAATATCAATGCTCTGTAAAACAGAGTGGTCATGAGAATTAAGGACATGATCACACAAGATGAATTTGCTTGATATTTTATCAACTTCTCCTCACTGCTTCTGTAGGAAATGAATAGGGGCAACAATGAGAATTCAAATTTTGATCTTAGGGTTTAAAGGGTCAAGATAACCCAGGATTAGTGCGAGATCTGGATTCAGATCTGACTATGGACAAAGGAAATTCGTATAAATCCTTTTAGTAAAATCCAACTAGTGGTCTATTATCAATGCTGCATTCTGATTGGTTGAGCTACTACTAGGCTATATGTTATAGCCCACTAATAGCGAAAAGCGAGAACTTTTTGGTGGCAAAAAAGGATTAAAGTCTAGCTTTAACTAGCTAAAAGTTTTTTATTCGATCAATATTTCTGACCAACTAGTTGGATTTCACTAAAACAATTATTCCTCTCGCCCTCATGGCCTCTGAATAATTAGCCCATTCAGCCTTCGGCCTCATGGGTTATTGACTCAGAACCCATCCGGGCTCGAGGAATAATTGTTAATTAGCCTGAAATTTGATGTTTTAATACTTTAAAACAACAATTTAAAATCAACAGAGGAAAATAATGCTTTTGAACAAAAGAAACAGGGGCCTGAATTAAACAATTAACCTTCGGTAAACGATGATCCTCTTTCCAACAACTGGGCTCTGGGCAATACTTTCCTGTGGTACGGTTTTTGTGCTGAACAGGGTGGCTATAAGTATTGAGTCTCTGGACAAAATCGTTACATGAAAGTGCAGCATGCAAAGAAAGTAGTGGCCAAAAGCCCGGGGCTAGTGGATTTTGCTATAGGGCTAGTGAATTTAGTTCTTAACTTGCCTGACGGACAAGTGGAGGTTTTTGGAGGAATTCAAATTACAGAAGAACTGTGAAATCAATTCTGCTCATCAAAATGTTTTTGTGGCTAGTTGAAATGACATTTGGGCTAGTACATGCTAGCTTCAGCTTGTCTGAATGGCAAGCTTTAAAAATGACTTTCTTTGCACCCTGAAGTGTGACCACTCAATTGAAAGTCACTGAGCAATGCTTCTTACAGTATGCTGTAGTATGTGACAATAATGTTTTAGCCTGTACAAGCTGCTGATTTTGTACAAGGCAGTTTTAACCAAATCTCTAGGCCCAGCCTTTTCTGATAATATTGAGGCTGCCAATCAGATTTCAGTCAACTCTTGCATGAAAAAAAAAACCAAACCTTTCATAAAGTATCTGTAAGTTCTTGAGTGATTGCTCTTTGTCTTCACCAAAGTTCATCAGTTTTTTATCAACATGTTTCTACCACAGGGAAAAAAAATTGAAACTGATCATTACCTGAGAAAAAAAATTGGGTAAGGCAGACAGTACAGCTATAACTGCTGTCCCATTTGGTCTGCCAAGCAGAAGGACTTAAGATGGCATCTCATCCATAATCTCTGAATTTATAACTGCAACGGCTGACATATTTTTTGATTTAACTGTTTTTGTAACAGAATTAATGTCAGTAAATTTATTTTTTCAGTTATTTACTTGAAAGCCATGCACTTGAACAGTCAAAATGACAGACCAACTGAAAGTTTGTCCGAACAAATGGCCATCTGCGCCAAACATTGGGCGTTGACTGGCCGTTATTTTGAGCCCAGTATTAGTCAATAAAACCCTCAATAATAAGCAGAATGTTTAGATATCCACACCATAATAACAGTAATCTTCACACTGAGATATCAAAAGGCTTGCCTGAGAAAATTCGCTTTTTTTTTCACACCTTAAGTTCTTCCTCATGAACATTCTGCACCAATTTCCCCATGACCACCTCTGCATTATTACCAAACACTTTGTCGACCATGCTGTGAACCTGCTCACACAGTGGCATCACATCTTGAAACACATCAGCAGAATGAAACTGGCCCTGTCCACAGAGTGAAAACAAGCAACCATTAGAGGGGATGTGTCATGGTTGCCTGGCTCATTTCGTCAATATTGCCAATATTATGCTTCCTTACTTGCTACGGAATGTTGATAAAGAAATAACATATAAGTGAAAAAATCACAGCTTCTTGTCAAACAAATTTACCTCTCTGGTATTATATCAAATCTTACAAACAACAAAAATGAACTTTGAAAATACTGCAACATATCAAAAACACTAGGGAGGGGTTTCATCCATGCCCCCTTGTACCATGGTGGGGATATAAATCTGCATGTACATCCGAGGGTTAAAAAATTTACAGGTAAAGTAATCTGTCTGATAAACCTTTGATCTGTGACAGAGGACCTACAGGTTCACCATCCAATGATATGAAAGCTACTGAGAAGTGAGTGACCCATTTCAATCCTGCATTATTTCTATTCACAACTAAGGTTATTTTGTAAACTGAAAGTTGGCTAAACAAATAAGATAAATATTGAATTCATGAAGATTATCACACCTGCTGACTCTGCTCTATGAATGAATCTATGCACTGAGAGTAGCCCTGTAGAAAAAAAGATTAAAAACTTGGCCACAAAATTACTGCATTAATTTGTAGATAAGGCTCTTAGGGGAATCAGCCTATGGTCATTTCAGTTATTAATTGTTAATAACTACATTATTGGGGGCGACAAGAGGACCCTGCAGACTAATCTTGGTCACTCAGCCGAACTCCAATAACGGTATAGGGAAAGTTTTTCCAAAATCTTCCTCATTCTTGGGATACTCGTGTTGTACCAACTAATATCAGGGGCACCTAATGACGGTTTTCTCCTACGTGTAAATGCATTTAAAACACTTCTTAGGCTATCCAGAGTACTTTCAGATTTCTAGAAAGGAATTCTGAGTGGCGTTATATACTTTGTATTTGTTCGGTCATCCTAGGGGAACTTGAGTCTTTTTTAAATAATTATTACAAGGGTCTCAGTATTATGTTCCCGAAAATTTTCGATGCAATTTGAAGTTTTGCTAAAGCAAGAATTTTTCTGATTCCTCTGTTCATCGCATTTTCAAATCAGAAAATTTTAGATTTCCTTTTTCGACGAAAAATAGCCTTACCTGGAGACTGAAATGCAAAAAATTGAGCTTTAGAAAATTGTAAGGAGTATATTAGATATACTTTGAAAATTGCTCCTGAATGGATTGGTGTCTAGAAATGTTTAGCCTTCCTCAAGCTATAGAAGATTCTAGGCAATTTTTCTTCTGTGAACATATATTTTACAGAAAACTGACTTTGGGTGCCCCGGAAATATACCGGTACATGGTATGTGGCCGTAGAAGCCCTAGTGTTGAGTTTAAGGTCTGTACTGATGTCACAGTAATCATGTGCATGCACATGATCATTGTTCCATTCACAACCACACGTAATTCAGGTACACAAGTACTGTATTCAAAACTGTACTAAATGTGAGACTTTTCAATTCCCATTGCCAGCTGAGAATCTATTGACCAAGGAAAATGAAAGTAGAGCCTCATCTCAGCTTAGTGCGGAACAAGTCTAGAAATCCATGTAAATTAAGTTTATTCAGGTTTGACTCCAGTGCATGGTTTTTATATTTTTCAAGCAAGTTACGTTGCTTGTCACTTGAAAGTTTTAATAGGCTTTAAACTCCGGTGGTAAATTAAAGCTTTTTTTATTATTTTCCGTTGGATATCAAGGGCCTTCGTTCATTGAACAGGGATTATATATTTGATTGAAAAATAAGACTTTGTGCAGTCATGATTACTTAATTTCCGTCGTGTACTAGCTACTGTCTCAATGTATCTTTGCCTGTAAATATAGCTGTCTCTCCTCGCTCCTAACTATTTGAAGGCATATTGTACTTAAGCGACCGAGAATAAAATCATTGAATGATTAAATATGAGTTTTGTTTACTGTTAGTGATTCCTTTTGTTGACACTGGAACTAAAAGGGCTTTCCCTAATTATTATTTTTTTTATTGTGTAGGTAATTACCTACACAATAATTATTATTATGAAACCAGTTCTTATCAATCACATCTCCAAGGTAAACTTACATGTTCACCAGCACTTCTTAGCAAACACCTACTGCTAGTTCTATATTTTACCTTAAAGGGCAGTAGAGTCTCTGCGCAGGTTCTCATTCTACTGATGCTTCCCTGGTGATGAGCCTCTTTAAATTCTTTGATCAATGCCTCCTCCACTTGATCATGGCATTCTGCAGGTACATGTACAAATTAGTGTAATAAGACCCAGGACACCCAATCAACTGCAGTCAGTAACCCATGCCTACCCATCATGAATCATCTTCCACACAGCACTGTATTGTTACAGCCGCAATCAACCACATGATCAGCCCTGTTCAAAAAATCACCTTGTCATTATGACCACTACCATCTAGCCTGGAAACAAAAGTCCAACCACTTTCTTACTGTACAGTCTTGTAATACAGTCATCAATTTAATGACCTTTTGGGGTGCCCAGTTGTTATCTTCGTTATTATAACCTTGTTAATAACAGGGCTGTCAGTATAAAAGCAGCCACAGCATTGAAATGAAGGCTCACCCATAACCAGTGATTTTATTACTTCAAAGATGCAAAATAATTTTTGGTATGCGTCCCGCAAGACGCAAAGATCGATTGATCAATCTGAAGATGTTTTTGAAGAATATTTCTGTCACTTTTCCTGATGCATATTTCTTTTAGTCTTTGTTGTGCTTGACAATAGAAGGAGTATATTTTTATTTTTGAATCAGTAAACTGTAATACTGAGTTTTGGAGTGTGTCTTAAGAATAACCCTGTGGTTACATAAAGACCCAGGAATTCGTGTTTTTGAATCATGGGAGTCAGTGGTTCTGGACTGGGACTCATGAGTTTTCGCAAGATGAGTCCCAGGACTCATCATAACTATTTGTCATAAAATCACTGCATACCATCTTACCAAAAATTTATAGTGTTAATTTGAGCTTTCCTCCTTGATCACCCATGACATCGAATGAGCACAGTCTTAACAGGTCTTGTGGGTTACAGCCCCTAATGACAGCTCTAAATATGACCAGCAGTATGCCTTATGAATGACACATGATGGCCAGTCAGAAGCAATCAAAAATGGGCAAACCATTGCACGATTAATGCATAAGGTCAATAATTCAAATATTTCCTTCACTTAAAGTCAGGCTAGACACCCACCTTTGATTTTATCTTTGACAGGGCCGAACCTAAAATAGAAATGAAAATAAATTACACACATTGATCAAAAACTTTGGTGGCTCTGTTTAGATTAACAAAACTTCAGACAAAATTGCCAAAGTGGTTACGCTGTTTATTTCCTTTTCACATTTGTTTCACCGAGCTTCAAATTTACCATCTTTCATCCTTTCATCATACATTACAATCTCGACATTTTTTATCCTAGCAGTATGCAGGACACATGTCAAATATGAACCTAGTATATGGCCTCACTCTCCATGAGTTCTCCGTAGCTCAAGGGGATAAAGCACCTGCCCGGTGTTTGGGAGGTCATAGGTTTGAATCCTGTTGGGGACTCATATTTTTTCTTCGTACCACGCTTGTGATGTGCCAATTATTTCGTTTTCACATTTGCTTCACCGAGATTCAAATTTACCATCTTTCATTGTTTCACCATGGTTATTGGTTAAATGGTGTGTTGTAGATTGAGCCCAACATTGTTGATTGATCAATATCATGCACTAGTACACCTGTACATACCTCTCTGAAGGTAATTCTTGAGCAATAAGTGACAATTTTTGGATAATGTTTGCAGCTTCATGAATCTACCAAAAGTAAAAAACAATTATAAAAAACATTATTAATAATGATGCAATCAATGGCTCTAGCCTACGAATAATATTAGTATGTGTAATCAAATGGTGACGAGTGAAATTAGGGAATAATTTCACACGCGTTTTGTCCAAAGCCTAATAATTTCCCGAGCCTTTAGGCGAGGAAAATTATTAGGCTTTGGACAAAACGCAAGTGAAATTATTCCCTAATTTCACGAGTATACCATTTGATTACCATTAATATCATGGGTGACGAATTACGTTAGCAATCGAGGATTTTTGACTTATTTATGCTGGATCGTATCGATCGATCGTGACTCCACTCTCTCAAACAATTAGAGCTGAAATTTGGCTTTAAGTTTTCAGAATTTTTCGCCAACATACTTCTAAGAATCCTTCTTGATGTGCTCTTTCGTGTGTTCAGGTTTTCTAAAGCGTCTTTTTATGCCCTGACATCTTCATTCATGACATTTCAAAACTTCGTTGCCATCTTGACACTGAGACGTATGGCAGGTTGCCATGGCAATTTAGTAATTTCACATGTGAAATTACAAATTAACGCTGAAATTTCGCACCAAAATTAAGGAGTAATTTGTCACCTATGATGTTATTACTATAATTATCTGAGGCGATTGAACTGACTGGCTGACCACCAAGCACTGGAGTTAACTTTCATCCCTGGAATGTTGCCAACATTTAGCACATACCTCAAACTGATCACTGAAGACTTTTGGACTCAGTTTTCCAGTGGCAAATTCATCAAAGTACTTCATGAGCTCTTGGGCCTCGAGAGCTCGAGATCGTGGGGTGTTGATTCCCTCTAGTTGATCTCCCAAGTGAACAACCTTAGTGGCAACATAGTTTATTCTGTCATCTAACTCTTGGAAAAGGCCTGAAGCTGTCTGTTGCGAAACAAAAATAACAGCAAATCAAAATGCACAGATAAGGTAAGCAAACAAAGGGTGTTAAATAATTTCCAAGAACAAAACAATCTGACAAAGACAATTGACATGCTTGGTGCCAAAAGGGTGAAAGTGACTTAGTTAATAAATCCAGCAAAGTCACCACTTGCACTCCTTCTCCATTAGGATTGTTAACCTGATTTGCTGAACTTACTCAATTATTTCAATAATATTTATTTTGTGTGTTTCCTTGTAGTTACTGTCTTGCGTTATTTGAACAATTTAAGCTTCACTTGCATGTATTGTCAAATGGTAATTTTATTAATGCTTCATGCTATTGAGCTTAGATACTGTATTTATAAATTTGTTGTAGTTAAAACTTAATAGAGATTAATTAAAAATGGATGACAAAAAAAAAGCACGGAAATCATTTTAATACTGTATGAAGAAAACAATCAAAGCACACCTTGTAAGTTGTCTCTAGTTCTCTGACTTTCTGCTTATGTTCTTCTTGCTCCTTTGAACAGAGTTCTTCAAGTTTATTAATCCTCCCTTGCATTTTTTCATCTAAGGCTGTCAGTTCATGGATGGTTTTTTCAAAAACATCCGACAAAGCTCTGGGATCAAAAGCATCAGCACCTCCTTTGGATCCTCCACCTGCCACGGTAGTCGCCAAACGTTCCACATATTCATAGGCATCAAAATCCCCCTAGATGTAAAAAATAATACTGAGCATCTATGAAACACATCAAGAATACTGTACTTTATTGTGACATCTCAATCAAACATAAAATATTTTCAGAGCAAAACAGCGATTCTTCATAGACTACACAAAAAATGACGTCACTTCAAGATTTTACCAGAATAAAGATAACTTGTGAAAATGAAATGATCAGCATGTCACAAACATGGGACAAAAAAAAAATCTGAGTCCGCGACAGCATTCGAACCTATGACCTCCCAAACATCGGATGGGTGTTCCATTCACTCGAGCTACAGAGAACTCATGGAGAGCGAGGCCATATACTAGGTTCATATTTGACATGCATCCTGCATACTGCTAGGATAAACAATGTTGATGTTGCACTGTGTGGTGAAAGAATGAAAGATGGTAAATCTTAAGCTCGGTGAAACAAAAACTTAACAAGTACCCCCTCCCTATCAGCTAAGCATCCTTTATCTAATAAGCAGAACCTCCCTTCTTGGCCATAATTTAGATAGGTTCCTAGGCCAGGCAGTAACTTTCATCAAAAAGTGATCCTAAATGAGACCAATCTTGGCATGGCTCAGGCTTTATTGAACCCCAAAAGGAGACTTAACTCCAGCCAGAAACTCATAAGGGGTTGAACAACCCCTTATGAGTTTCTGCTCCAGCATAGTATGATATATTTTATACATGTAGATATTTCTTTACACACAACCCTAAATAATACCTTTCCAAGCAAATAATTATATTACTGTTCTGTCCTAATAGTTGAGACCAACATCTGCACTATCTTACCCCATAATAGAGATTATGAGCACCCCTTTAATATAAGATTCCCCACCACGTTCTAAGATGCTTATTTTACTGCCCTGATTTCAGCCTTAATAGAGGGACAATTTAAGAGGACAGTACACATCATGCCTAAGTAATTGGACAGTACTCGCCATCAGGCATGCACTTAAAAAGGCTTTTCTCACTGCTAGCAAAAAATAATCTTTGAATTTCTCATGTTATCACATATATATATCACATATATATCACAAATTTTGTTAAAGTTATGATCAATTGATAACAGAACTTCATGTCGTGCAATTCAGTCTGCAATCATACTCTTCATTAAACAAATCGGACTCCCGCTACGCAGTCGTCAGATTTTGTTAGGGAGCGCGTCCAAATATCGGCATCGGGTCACACCGATGCCGATCAATTGGGCACCGATTTTTTCCGATTCCGTTGAAGGTCGGACCCGATTTTATCGGTACCGAATGAAACGGAATCGGCAACGGGTCTCAAGTCTTTATCGGGCCAATTAACAAAGGTCATCAAAAATATCTGGCAGCTCAAATAACCCGTCACAAAAGCAAAATCAAAAGCGTGAATGTTGTTCTTTATGACCTTATCTTTCTTATAAATGTGTCTTGTTTGAACCGAAATTTAACGTCACAGTTTCGAACATATTTTGTTTGTACTTCCTATGACAGAGTATAACCAGAAAATATTAAATTTGTGTATCAAAATGGGCACGAGAAGAAACAGCAGGTCATTCAACAACACTGAAGAGCATCTTTTGAGTGAAAGACGGCGCAATGTACATTGCAAGTGTACGATCTCAAAATGATAATTTTAAAATAGCTTGAGCCTGTGCTAACTGGAACCCAAAACGCATGATTATAAGAATCTTTGGAGGAATAAACAGTTTAGGACTGTAAACGAAAAAAATGCAAATGTTGTTACCATGTTGTGTACTTTAACTGCTAAATTGCCACAGGAGAGAAGAGGACATCGTCTGAGAATCAGGCTGCAAGTTGTTTATTGGTTGCATACGAACTCAAAAAAGTGACTGATAGAGGCGTTCAACTGGTTTTCTCTTTCTCGATTCTCTTTCCGCTATTAAATTGAGTCGAACTTACCGGATGTATGCACAGTTTGCTTCAGTTGAACACTCCAGTAAAAAAGGTTCTGATTTTTGTCAAAAAGTCAGCTACCTAGAGTCAAGCGCAAATTTTTCTAGGTGCTGAGAGTGGAAAGCAATTTCACGTGGCACCATGCTCAAGCTCACAGAACATACAGAAAAGTCGCTAAGCCATTCTCTCTTTGGTAGCTCCTGTATGAAACTTCGTTCCGTGTCTTCCGTGACTAGCAAGTGTGGGAATCTTTCAGTTTTTGTTGCTAATTCCCTGGAGTCAATCTGAGGCCGCAATCTAATTGGTTCAGATCGCATTACACCTTGCGTTTAGGATCGTTGAATGAAAGACGCAAGTTTTCGTAAAAGTTTATCCCATGGTTTTGCTCTCGCTCTGCTCGCTAGGAAACCCGTTGAGGTCTACTTGTAACAAGTCTATGAATCCAGTTGTGTTTCGAGAAAGTGAGTTCCGGTTGTGTTTTTGGATTGCATTGTTAGAAAGTATCGAGTAAAGAACACACTACTGAGTAAGGTGTTTTGTTTGCTATATATCAACGAAGAACAGTGGTGTTTTGCATCGTAATATTTAACTCCTTTTAATTTTCATAGAATAAATTTTATGGAGCAGCGTGGTGTTTGCGATCGACTGAAGGAAATACCTCTACAAAACGCCGAAAATCACGTGTATAGGCACGCATCAAATCAACAAACTCGAAACACAACATGCAGGAACATACAAATATTGCTATTTGTTATGGAGTAGGAAAAAGGTACAGTCGCTTGAAATTACTTTGGAGTGAAACGAATCTATCATTATTTGGTTTCGTGACACGCTTCATTTTACATATCAGATAAAATAATATGACGATGACACATATGAACATCGGAATGTCAACCGACTCCGATTGAATCGGCAAAGTTTTTATCGTAATCGGAAACGGCAACTGGTGCCTATAGATCGGTACCGATTCCGATCAATCGGAAAATTAATCGGGTCCGTTTCCCATGATCGGGTTCCCTACCGATATTTGGACACGTTCCCTTAATGATTCGTATGATTACAGACCGAATTGGACTACACTCAGTCCTGTTACCATTATTAACATTGAATGTTTCCTCATCAAATCCGGTTTTGTGTCACCACAAATTTGTGACGATCAGAGTTATTGAGTATTTTTTGCAAAACTGACGTCATGTGTCGTGCGTTATGACGTCATTTGTCATCCCTTCCCTATCAATTCTCAATTATATTTGAAGAAGAGGGGGGTTGAATAAGGATTGTATAAAACAACACAAAATTTGTTCACATCACACTATACTGTTCAGTAAATAAACTAGCTAGAGGACCGCCTGAATTGCTTAAATCAGCTATATATAAACTCAATACTATAACAAAAATTATAAAATGCAACCCCTCCTTCACCGGAAACTAACTTGTTAAATCACTTTTGGAGCCTCTAAACCTTCAACCGAGTGAAACAAAACACATACCTCGAAATCTTCAAAAGCAGCCATCTTTTACAAGGGAGGACGGGTGAATTAATTGGCGAATTACATAGCGAACACGCAGGCTTTTCCCAACTATTTGTAACCGAAAATACCTCCACCTCTGTCCGCCATGTTTGTTGGACCCGCCGACAAGAACTAGTGCCAGTCTTTTTCGATGTTACGCCTAGTTAATTTTTGCTGAGAAGATTGACAAGATCCATTGGAGAGATGTAGTTCCATACATAGAGGTATTTGGTTACTATTCTTAGCTTTTTCGCAACAAACTGCGAGAAATCAACTCAGGCATTTAATGTTCTACCCTGGGTTCCAGAGGATATTTTTTTCTTATGGACACTGATGGTTCGCGGCGAAGCCGCGTTAACGAGGCGCGGCTTCATTATCGATAAGAAAAAAAATCCTCTGGAACCCAGGGTATTAATGTTCATGTTTTTATTATTTTACAGGGCACTTCCGCCTCAAGTGCAAATCACGTGTCATTGTTTTGCTATATATAGTTTTTAATGCAGGAATCAGACTGCCAAACATTAGTTGACAATGAGTCACTTTCAGTGCCCGATTTGAAGGAAATGGACATATCTACCAATAGTAATGTAGTTTCAGAAAGCGGGCTGGAATTGACAGAAGATGAAAGCCAAAGGCAAGTTTAATTTGTTACCCTTCTTCTTTTCTAGTTTTTAACGTGTTTCTTTATTTTGCAATGCCTTGAAATTTGCCAGCTTAATTTATCCATTCTGCATATAAATGAAGAGGTGACGAATGGTAAAATCCGAGCCTTGCCGAGACGCCGAGACCCTAGTTTAAAAATCCGAGCCCGAGCCTTGAATTTGTTTGTAAAATCCGAGCCCGAGACGCAGTGATCCAAAAATCCGAGCCCGAGTAGCACTTGATCCGAAAATACGAGATACAGCGCTCTGAGCTTTTGTGGGCATCACAACAAATATTTTTCCACTCATCCCAAAACATTGGTTTTGTATTAAAACCATTAACTTATAGCTACTTATCTAGTCTACTTAGTCTACCAGTCAGAGACATAAAATTAAACGTATTAAGTAACGCATTACTGCTTATAGTCTACTTATTAACCTGGTTAGTTACTTTATAAACTAGTTAAACTAATGATTCGACATTCTGCCTGGTTTAAAATTCACACGCCTTCTGATAGCGGGATAGCTTCTGATCTGTCGGCTTCTGGCACGCGTAAATCTGCGAACGATCGGCTTTCGACTAGCTACTACTGCAAATGGCAGAGAGTGAAGAGGAAATGGAAGAGGGTTTTGAAGCAACGAAAGGAATTAAACGCAAATACGGTAAGTT
The DNA here is from genome assembly GCA_964035525.1 of Porites cylindrica. Taxonomy (NCBI): domain Eukaryota; kingdom Metazoa; phylum Cnidaria; class Anthozoa; order Scleractinia; family Poritidae; genus Porites; species Porites cylindrica. Next base: position 24,037,996 of record OZ037779.1, on the reverse strand, counting down.
ATAAGATCGTCTTGCTTAGAGCTTAAAGTGCATTACTATTTGCTACTATTAGCTACTATTACCGTCGCAGCTCGTCGATCGGACTATTAGCTTCTATTTGTAGCTTTTAACAACGTCGTCGAACGATGCGTTTTGTTCGATTCGTGTATCGCAGAGCTTGCTATTTTTGTCAGCCATGTTAGTTAAGCTTAGTTAGCTTTAGTTCATGTTGTACTTCGGACTATATCTGGCAACAAGCCACAGTAGCTCAGTTCCTGGAGCGTTATTTTACCATGCAAGCAGGCTTTCGGTGAATAACTTCACAACCTTATACCAGTCTTATACTGTGAAAAGATTGGGATAGAAGGACAATGGACAGACGGATAGACTGTTCTATTTGTTAGCTTTTGTTGTGGAAAGGACTAAAAAAATATATTTTACGTTTTTGCTGAACACCTACTGAGTGAAAAACTCCTTGCGGTGTGTTGACATGTGACACCCTAAAGAAAGCTAAAGTAGGTCAATGAGTGTTAGCTAGTGTTAGAATTCCGTAACTTTAACTTTAGGCACAGAGGCTACTGCCACTGATACAGCAAGAGAAACATCTACAGGCCGAGTACTTCGACTCCCTCACCGTTTCCGGGAGTGATACTACTCTCTACACTCCAGAAATGCTTACCGTAAACACCGGTGTATAAGCGGCACTCGTAGATAAGCCGCACCCCGAGTTTGAAGCTCAAATTTTCGGAAAAAAAGTTTTTTGAAATAAAAACGTAAGGTAGGGGTCGCGTTTAAAGACATCTGTTCATATGTCGCTACCAAAAAATGATCGCAGCCAATTTCCGACATAACATGATCCAAATATAATGGCCAGGCTTGCGGTCGCGCACTTACGACATATAGCATCTCTTACTAAGTATCGGTTTACTGGCGGGTACTGCCGGGAAACTCGTTTCACGTGGAATACTTTGTGTTAGAATACTTTGGGTTAGAAAAGAAACTTTTGAAGTGATTTTGAACCACCTGAATCCTCATTTAACGAGGGAAGATACGGCAATGCACGACTACCACCAGAGAAAGTGCTTGCTATTGGACTTTATAGACTCATCTGTCTGTCTTCAAACCTGGTGTCGACATATTATTGACAGCTCTCCATTGTTTTTTACCTCTTTTGCCCGATATGACCCGCTCCGAGGCAGGACATCGGATCCTTTGATCTTATGTCCTGCGAAGCTCGTATGTCGTGCATTGACTCGGCTTAAATTTGCCGAGACTCAACATTTTTGAAAGGCCATTCGTCACCCCTAAATGACTGCAATGATGTTGATTTTTTTGCTACTGTTTATGTTAGGCCAGCTGCTCAAGACCACAGAGAAAAGCTGCGTGAAATTCTTCACAGTCAGAAAGCACAATATGCTATCACAATTTTGGTTGTTCTGGACATGATCATTGTTATTGCAGAATTACTTCTTGATTTAAGAGCTATCAAAGGTGAGTGCAGGCATATTTGCTGCTGTCAGTGTGATGAACCAGCTAGAGGTTACACTAATTGTATATGTTGTACATGCAGTGTTTAAGTCAAAGTGAAATCCAGGTTGAAATGGTTTCTGCCTAACTTCACTTTCATCCTTTGTCTCTAAATATTTGTCAGACTCTTTTTAGGGTGAACCCGTACGTAACTTGCAGATCTGCCGAAGGCCTTTCTCAGGTCTGTCACAGGTCTGTTCAGTCATACAGCAGACCAATTTGACGCAAAACTGAAGTCTGCAAGTCTGCATACTGTCTGTGACAGACATCTCATGAAAATGACTTCTTCTTTGACTGTGAGTTGCCTTTTATCTTGTTTGCAGCAAGTCTGTTGCAGACCTTTCGTGACTTTTGGTGATTATGCAATAAGGATCTATTATTATGTCTGCACTTGACCTGCAGCAGACGCTGTGCAGACAACCACCCTCACGAAACTTGCGGCGCTGTACAGCGCCACAAAATCGCTTCAAAATAGCTGTACAGCTAAATTACAGCTGTTCAGCAGCCTTTTAGAAGCCAAACAGCAGCTTCATTCAAGTTGCAGCGGGCTGCAAAAGCGCTGTGCAGCCTTTGAAGGTTCTTTGAAGCTCTCGGCAGCGGTTTTGCAGCACAGTTGCCGACTTTCAAACGCTGCGAAGTAGCTGCAGTAACGTCGCTACAATTCAGCTGCGGTCCATCTGACTTTCTTGAGCACCAATAACATGAATCGCCAGATAAAGCCTTGGCACAGATTACGGCTTTTATAACGCGAAAACGTTGACTGTACCTCTAAGAAATGTGAGTAAGCTTGTGCTCGAGGAAGATCACTTATTGAATAAACCTTCAAATTCTATGCTTTCAATAAATTTTATTCCGTGACCGGCAAGTGTGGGAATATTATCGCTAATTCCCTGGAGACATTCTAGGCCGTGATCTAATTGGTCGGTCCTTTTACATGAGATCCCATTACATCTCTAGACAAACACGGGATCCCAAACATTTGCGACCGTTGAATGAAAGGCGCAAACATTCTAAGTGTTTTTGCATCTAGTTCTGTTTCAAGATGGAGGTTCTGTTGAAGTTTTTGGATGGAACAGCTCAAACGTATTTGCAAACAACGCACTGAACAGTGACTTCTACGCTAAGTATCGGCGAATCGAACCAGAGCAAGCAACACAGATACAAGAATCTCAGATGGGGTAATTCGCACTTACAAGATTCTTATACGCTCGTGATAATGTTCGGTCCTTAGTCCTTTGTAAAATTTAACGACGACCAAAGTAAAATTGGGTTGATTTCTTTCATGAAAAAAGTGTAGAAGATCGTGGATCATGGACAAAACATCAAGGTGAGCAATGTCCAGCTTAGCCCGTTGCAACGAATCAAAAATAATATCATTTGCCTGCTGTCCGTGTAAACTTTATGTATAAGAGCAATCGCTGTTATTCTCTTTATTTTTAAAAAAGATAATTTTAAGTTACTCTCTCGATGCCTCTTTCCATTCTTAAATAAAGGTCACCTTTAGGTCACCTTCTGGCTTGCAGCGTGTTGTTTTCTTCGTATATTTTTAGCTGACATCTAATACTCCATTCACTTTGCTGCAGTCAATCTGCAGACCTACAGGTCTGTCATTCACCTTTTCACTTGCAGCTCACTGACAGTGAAGGAATTCTTTTAGAACCGATCCACTTTTTGTGTTCACCTTTCCGTGACTAAATAAAATCGAACTGCACACTTAATACAGACCAACTGCATACTACCTGCAGACATTTCAGGCAAGTGATCTGCAGGCCTGCTGAAGACGGTTGAGCAGACGAAAAAAAGACCAGTCTGCAGATCTGCATGTTCCGTAGGGGTTAAGAAGCGAAAGGAACTGAGACGTGACGAGCTTTGAAGCGCGAACAAATTTTATGCAAATTATATAGCTGGCTGCACATTGAATGTGCAGCCAGCTAATTTGCATAAGTAATTCAAAACCAAGGTCTGACAGCTCAGGCTTTTGAGGTGTCGGGTGAATACTGTAGGACTTCCATAAATTGCCCACAACAGAGTAACTCAAGCTACCATAAACTGAAATGAAAGTAACCGCAATATCCGATTAAAGCAAGGTTTAAATCTCTTTCTGCTGCGCTAACCACTCTTCCGAGGCACATACTATTTCGGTAATAATAAAACGTCATAAACATTTTACATAGCGCCTTTTTCAGTCTCGGGTAGTAAGATAGTATGAAATGGAGGTAAACTCAAGAATTCAGTTTTGTGGCTGCATTGCAACTTTGAAACTTATTTAAGCCACTTCCTTAAAGGCTAGGAAAATGTTTGTCATAAAATTTGTAAAAGTAGCTTCTTCTACTCTAATTTAACATTACCGAATTTCCGAACTTAACAAACGCGCTAACTACTTTATAGTCCTGTATCAGTACGTTAAGGCATCAAATCCATAAAGCCGACAGAAACAATTAACAGACAAGTACCGATATGATTTAAGATTTTTTTGTACTGCTTTTATATCAAGCAAATGAAATAGTCCTGGCAATAGGTCACCATCGCAAAATCACCAAATTCAGAGGCTCCTAGATCACTGACACAAAATACTACAATAACTGTTCTTATACTGCTCTTTTACTTCACTTTGTTCTTAGCAACACTTGCGCCAAAATCAGTTTCAAGCAGGTGCTGAAAAAATAAGATGGAATGAGAGAGAGCTGTTAATTGACCATGAATGTTAAAAAAGAATAAGATTTGAATAAGATTATCACCTCCATAAATCAAATAAGTCAATGTTGTGTATTTTTTAGGTATACATTAGCCGGATATACTACAGCATTGATTAGAGTATTTTTGCAAGTTAATTGTAGATTTCAGCTAGGTATACACTACC
>OZ037779.1:23928630-24026130 GCA_964035525.1 Porites cylindrica | reverse complement strand
CTAAAAACTAAATTAGGAAGGACCCATGATATAACATGCTGAATTTATGTTTATACATGCACAGGAAAAAATAACGGATTCCCATTTTTGGATATTTTAGGGTATTTAAAGAATACCCATAAAAATCCCAAATTTGGCAAAGTGAGACAAGTCCCAACCAGGGAATTCCCAACCAAGTTCCCTGATTGGGACTTGTCTCACTCTTCCAAATTTGCGATTTTTGTGGGTATTCTTTAAATACCCTAAAGTATCCAAAAATGGGAATCCGTTATTTTTTCCTGTGATGTATGTCCCAGCATTGATTTTTAGTGACTTATTTCTGTAAAAAACAAAAGCCAAGTAATACAGACTGCCAAAACAAATTACATTCTAATAAATTCCAATGAACCAATGCCCAAGATCTTTAGAGCCCATGGGAGTACTCCAGATTCAAAGGCACAGGGATGATCGATGGATTGTCTTAAATTTAAAATTCATGATGTTTGGATTTTTTGAGTAAGAAGATTTTAGCAGAGACTTTTCCCTTTCCTAGTTGTTTTGCTAAAAGCATACATCGCTATAAATCAATTTATTATGACTTGCGGGAATCAATTTAATCAATTTATTATGACTTGCGGGAATTTTTGTTGAAAAATCACATCTATAGCAGTGGCAGATCCAGACCTTCGGATAAGGGGGGTGGGGGCAGTCATCCAGACCCTGTTTAAGGGGGGGCTGGTTGCAAACAAAATTTTTTCTTGTCTAAAAATCAGGGGGAGCCCGGGGGGCCTAGGCCCCTCCCCTGGATCCGCCGCTGTAAAGGTACAACACTTTGCGTATAAACAAGGCTGGCTGCAGAGAGGGTGAGAGAACTCGCCTCACACCCCTGGTGGCCTGCTATTAAGTCCCTGTGCAGCCGCCATATGTGGGGTTAGTTTGGCTTGTTAGGTTCCAACCTTTTCTCTGAGTGCTTTATCCCTACCACAGTACTCTGGTTTTCCCTGAAACCAACATTTTCAATTTCCAACTCAATCTGGAATGCATGAACATCTTCAAACAGAGCTTCTACATTAGCAGCTGCTTGAAGGCTGAAAGCCAATTGGTTTGCTACCCAAACTGGAAAACAATGGAAAACAATGGTACATGTAAACAATGAATTACCATTGTTTAAAAGGAAAAATCAGGAAAGACCTTACAAGCAGCTCCTACATTACCGCTCCCTAGTGTTTCTTGGGTAAATTGTATGTACATTTTTAATTCTTTCTTCTTCTTTTTTCTTTTCTTTTTTTTTTTTTTTCGTCATTTCAGTCTGAATTAAAGACATTTAAAGGAGAGCCAAGTCAATAAGTAGACAAGTTACATTTGTGAAGCATAACAAGTGTTTAGATACGAAATAGACCGAATGTATTAAATTTTACAAATATACAGTGTACATTGCAGTGCAATTAGTAATTTTATGGGATGACACAATCTATCACTTATTCTTAAGTTTAGCCTGCCACAAATCAACAGGAGAGACTAAACTGACTAAAAAGAGTAAAAATTATATCGGCTCAAATGACAGCCCTTAAGCATAAATATTCGAACATTTTAAGAAAGCTTTCCTAGAAAAATCAGTATAATTATGGTATGTTTTTATACAGGACAAAATCTTTAATGGCCTGAAACACAAATCAATGAAGACTAGATATGGCGGTATATGTAGCCTTTACATTGTAGTTATAAATATTAGCTACGTTTAGCTTGTATGCATATCGGTAGTTAGCCTGTGTACAGACGCCCCCCAGGGGCATCCTCAGAGACCCAGGGGCAGATATTGGGGCCGAGGGAAACGAGCCTAAACAGGCGCCAAAAAAATGGCGAGAAGAAGAGTTAAGAACGAGGATACCCCAGGGGAGGGGGGCCTCTGTAGACAGGCAAACCGGTAGTGAATCTATTAACCAAGCGAAGGACGAAGCAAAGCTGTTGAAATTGGTCAGTAACTAAAATTGTTATTAATGGTGACAGGACTGACTAGAGTCCAATTCGGTCTGTAATCATACAGACCGATTTGTTTAATCACGAGTTTATGATTAGTAATGGTAACAGGACTGAGTGGAGTCCAATTCGGTCTGTAATCATACGAGTGATTTGGTTAATCACGAGTATGATTACAGACCGAATTGGACGACACGAAGTTCTGTTACCAATTAATAATAACTTTAACAAAATTTGTAACATAATAGGCTATTTTTTAATTCAAAACACAAGAAATTTGAAATTTTGTTTTGCTAGCAGTGAAAAAGAAGGCCATTTAGGCGCACCCGTGATGGCGCGTACTGTCCAATTACTTAGGCATGACGCGTACCGTCCTATTAAACTGTCCAATTAAGGCTGAAATCAGGGCAGTTGATAGCCAATCAGATTTGACAATTTTGTTATAGTTATGATTACAGACTGAATTAGACGACACGAAGTTCTGTTACCAATTAATCATAACTTTGACAAAATTTGTGATATATAGGGCTGTTTTTTAAATCAAAACACAAGAAATTTCAACATTTTTTATGCTAACAGTGAAAAAAAAGCCATTTAGGCGTGCGCGCGATGGCGCGTACTATCCAATAGGGACCTTACGATCCGACAACGGCGACGTCCATGAAAACGTGGTTGAAAAACAGACTTCGCATCCTTTTAAACTGTTTCGCGATTATCCCAGTTCGCCCTGTTATTAAGAAGACGTGAATTTTGATTGGAGCTGAAGAGAGGGGACCGCGCCCGAATTCAGACAGAGATGGTAGAATTTATCGCCTTGCCGTTCCCGTTCTCAAGTAAAATTAAAATTTGGTCATTTCACGTCGTAGTTGTGCAGGGACTGCAAATAAATGTACAAAAAAGCGTGACGCACTGCAGCCTTTTTTTAGGTTGCCGTCGCCGTCGTAGTTTCGTAAAGGTGATGTTACACGAGACGATTCGCAACGACGATTTTTAGCGCAACACAGCGTTGCAACATTGTTGTGACGTTGTTCCAAATAGTTACAACATTGTTCCAACATTACAACGCTGTGTTGCGCTAAAAATCGTCGTTGCGAATCGTCCCGTGGAACATCACCTTAAAGGTCCCTAATTACTTAAGCAGGGGCGGATCCAGGATTTTTTTTAGGAGGGGGTGCACTCGTCTCTTGCTCGACTTCAACACCAATAAACCACATAGTTTTTTTTTTTGGCAAAAAACCAGTTGTATTAGAAAACCGCAGGTCATCTCAGAGGATGAGGTCATCTCAGAGGGGGGGGGGGTGCGCACCCCCTGCACCCTCCCCCTAGATCCGCCCCTGTTAAGCATGACGCGTACTGTCCAATTAAATCAGGGTAGTTGATAGCCATTCAGATTTTTTATAAATTTTCTTACAGTTATGATTAGAATAATAATAATATCAACATATAATGTACAATTTCCAAAAATGTGTAAAGAAATTTTAAGATTTTCGCATAGATTTTTAGAGAAATCAAGATATATTATATATTTTGGGACAGAATGAATTCGAATTTAAAATACAGTGACTTTAATAGGTTTTATTCCTTCCATAGCAAAATCAGTAGGAGTATTTTAAATAACTGTGGGTTGATTTTTACACAGGAGTTATTTCTAAAAAAAATAAAATTTTTATTAGTGTTATAGCTGTCGTTTGTGTTTTTCGGTTTATGGCTTATAGAACGAGGAATATTTATATAACATTTAAAGCGCGCTAAATGACTCGAAAATAGGGAGGGGGGGCTAAGTAACCGGGGCGAAATGACCGGTTACGGTTTAAACATACGAAAAAAAACGTTCATTTTCCAAAAGCCGTTTTCAGAACACTTTGTCCCTTTAGGCCCTTATTAAGCTCCGCTGTCACGTTCCTTCATCATCTTTCCGTTTTTCATTGAAAACAGAACTTGACTCAACCGTTTCAAATGCTTGTGTGGTCTTAGGCAACATTCCTGAACATTGAATATAAGACAGTAAAAACAGCAGTATTCAATAGCAAAACAAAACGTTATCTTCTTGCACGTAGAGCAAAACCAATCAAACCGATAAACAGTTATCCAAAAGCAACTGAAAGAATTCTCGATAGAAACTGACGTTAATTAGTGCTAAGACCATTCAGTGCCGTAGCATGTGGAGGGGCCGGGGGGGGGGGCCTGCCCCCCCCCCCCAATAATTTTGACTGGCAAGTTTAATTTGGTCAGCAGCCACGCCCTTCACGCTGCTCTTTGGTTCAATGTGTTCATTTCGGTTCGATAAAGCGTCAAAATTATTTAGTTATGGCTTCAATAAAGAAAAATTGCTGGAAATTAATGCCCTCTAAAATCTTCCGGGGGAGCATGCCCCCGGACCCCCCTAGCAGCTCCCGCCTTCGGCGCTCGTGATTTGCTCCCTCAATAAATCTAACCTTGCTACGACGCTGCCGTTTTTTGTAACGGCTTTTGCGGTTCGTTTATCACTCTTAAGGTGGCTCGATGCAGTTTTTCAGGGTTAATACTTCGCAAGTTTGAGCATAAACTACGTCGCCATAAACAAAAATCTGGAAAATTGCCTGCTCAGTTGTATTAGATAAAGACGAAAATTTGTTATGATCAGGGTTGCAATGACATCGGAGTTGCCATAGCAACGAAATGGATAGATAGATAGATAGCTAGATAGATAGATAGCTTTATTAAAAATCCATTGCAGCCCAAGGGCTGGATTACGGACTGTACAATACGTTGAATACTAAGACTAACTATTATAAATCAATAACAGTAAATAAATAAAACAAAGGAACAAAGATACTACGTCATGAAATTTAAGAAAATAGCCGCGAATTTACAATAAAACCATTAGAAAATAGCCGCGTTATGCATGATAAAACTATTCATTAGTCTATTTGTTCTACAAAGAGGCACGTTAAAAGCGCGCTTTCTCCTTAAGGCTACAGTACTAAGATTACGTGGCGGCAAAAGGCCATGTAATTTGTGGAGGCTGTTGTCCTTAATCTCATTGAATAGGCGCTCTGTCAGCCATTGGCGTCGTTGATGGAGGGTGGTAATATTGCACTCTTTGAGAGCCTCTTGATAGCCTAAATCTGGGAAAATAATTCTAAGTGCACGGCGCTGAATTTTCTCTAGCTCTTCAGAGAGATACTCAGGCAGACCATTGTGGAAAACTTGGCAGGCATATTCAGACATGGGCCGGATACACGTAGTATAGAAACAAAGTAGCTGCGCAGGATCTCCTTTTGCACGCTTAAGCTGCCTTAATAGATATAGCCTAGAGGCTCCTTTTTTGATAACATTCTCTATGTGAGCGTTCCACTTTAGATTGTTTGAAATTGTGAGACCAAGAAGTTTTGCGCTAGTTACAACCTCAATTGGTTTGTTGTTAATAGTAACTGCTTCGAAAGGATCTACATACCTTGAGAGACTTATCTGCAACTCTTTACACTTGGTCTCATTCAATTGGAACTTATCTATTTCGGCTTGCCTAACTAGGTCGTCTACAGCAAATTGGATTCCACTTGGTTGGCCCTTGTGGACTGTCTCGGCCATCGATGTGTCATCGACGTACTTCCAAAGGTTGACGCCATTGACATTGATGTCATTTATCATTACCAGGAAGAGCCAGGGCCCCAATTTGGTTCCCTGCGGAACACCTGCCCTGACAGATCCCCAATCCGAGTAGCAATGGTGGGCGAGTTTCACTCGTTGCTTCCTGTCAGTAAGAAAATCTGCAATCCAGTCCAGCACCCAAGGTGGTAGCTCATAGTCAGTAAGTTTAGCCATAAGAATGGCGTGGTCGATGAGATCGAATGCTTTCCTAAAGTCAAAGAGCACCACGCGCACTGTAGAACCGTTGCCGTCAGTATTCTTATACCAGTTGTGGAGCATGCTGATTAGGGCATGCACTGTGCTGGAGTTCGGAACAGTTCCATATTGGTTCTGGTCAATCTTCGCAAGGACGGCAGGCTTGATGTAGCCGTCAACGACAAACTCTTCCCCGACTTTGGAGAGAATTGGAGTCAACGAAATGGGTTTCAGGTGTTTGTTCACATCGCTAACAAGTGAAGTCTTCGGGAGGGGTGTAATGTCCGCTTTCTTCCACGAAGTTGGAAGGCGACGCTCCAAAAAGGAAGAATTCAAGATGTCTGCCACTGGTGCAGCCAATAAGTCCGCGTTTTCTTTTAATACCCAAGAGGGGATTCCATCAGGTCCAGATGCTTTGTTCGTATTAAGCGCCGATAGTTTCTCAAAGACTGAAAACTCAGATATCGGACGGGGAAGATCTTGTTGGCATGCACACGCGCGCGCACGCGCGTGTGCATCAGGCGTGACTAGAGGGGTGAAAGCGGTCATTGGTGACAAAAAAGCGTCGTTAATAACATTGGCCAAATGTCTAGGATCTTCCCCCTCATCGACAAGATGTAGAAGGTCTGCGATGGGGCTCGCGCGCTCGACCTTAGAAAAACCACTTAGCTGTTTGATTTCCTTCCACCATTGGGCAGGTTTACAAGCCTTAAGATCTTTGACTTTGGCATCATAATACTTTGCTCGACACGCCTTCCGATCTCTGTTCACTTTATTCCGGAGCTGTTTGTACTCAGCCAGATTGTTGTTGGCCAATGCCTTTTGCCGGCGGCGAATAAGGCGTTTAAGAGAGTTATTCATCCATGGCGCCTCGTTCACTGATATCGACTTTTCTTTCAAGGGCATGATAGCGTCCATTCCGGAAATGATAGCTTCTTCCATTAACTGTACTTTCTCATCACATGTACCTTTGTTCTTTACAAGGTCGGCGATGTTGACTTTTTCCAAGTATGAACTCAGAGCGACCCGTAACTTTCCCGCTGGTCTCTTGTAATGATGGATCGTTTTAGTGGTTGAGATTTACAGCGAGACAAGGGCTGGAGTTCAACAGATGCGTGATCTGACAGACCAAAAGCTGGGCGTTTTATTGGCTCCTCATAGAATTCTTTGATGTTGGTCAAGACGAGATCCAGAGTCTGATTTCCTCGAGTATGGAATTTGACAATTTGTTCCAGCTTAAAAGCTTTCCTAAAACTCGAGGTATCGAGTCTGTTAAAATCCCCCATGATCAAAACTCCACAATTTGAAAAACGCGATTCAATTGTAGACATTGAGTCGTAGAGATAGAGCAAGATCTCAGAGTCAGAAACGCCTTTGTCTGTCTGTGGATGGTAAAAATTGGCAATGATTATACAAGATAATCCCCTAGGGAGGCGCGAAGGTCGTAATTGAAGCCAAATTGCTTCAATTTTATCATCATGTAGATCTTCTAAAACGGTATACTTCAGCCCTTTCTTGATGTAGGTACAAACGCCTCCGTGTGTAACGTCTATCCTGTCTCTTCTCACTAAGTTATACCCAGGAATACAGACGACATTGTCGTGAATGTGGTCGCGCAACCAGGTCTCTGTTATGCAGGCAATGTCCAAATTTGCATTTGTAATAACATCAGAGACTTCATCCACTTTGGGGGCCAAAGACATTACGTTCGACAATAAGACAGACGGAACGTAGACTTTCCTCGCTCCTTGTTGGTTTTGTTGTGATGGAGAAATGGTTATACAATTAGCCATGTTTCGGTGTCGCCGGGAGCTTTTTCTATTTTACTTTCAGAAGTATTTCTCGGGACTGGGAACTGTTCTTTCCAAAATCGTTCACGGGAGTTTTTTTCCTCTAATAACCGCCTCGGTGTTCGTGAAGTTTAAGCGAAATCTGTAAGAGCCTTATCGAGATATTTTGGGATGAAGTTTGTATGGTTAGAAATGCGGTAAAAATGGTCAAACTTGATTTTCGGCCGTTATCTGTAGAAAAAAACTGCTTTTGACTTGCAGTTTCACCTCATAGCAGTTTCAATCTTCTTAAAAACCTGTGTGAAAGACCATGGGGATAGCTTCAGCCGATTGCTAGAAAGAAGGATTGGATTAGTATTCATCGAGGCGCTCTTGTTAGCGGTTTTAAAAACATTTTGGTCTACTTTAACAAATCGGTCTACTATTACAAATTAATTTCGTTGCTATGACAACTCCGATGTCATTGCAACCCTGATCATAACAAATTTTCATCTTTATCTAATACAACTGTGGCGGCAGTTTTTCCAAATCGTTATTTATGGCGACGTAGTTTATGCTCAAACTTGGGAGATATTAACCCTGAAAAACTGTATCGAGCCACCTTAAGAAATTCAGATAGCCTATTGCATTAAAAAATTCTTGACCATTGTCACAAATGTTTCTGAAAATATCTCAATAGTTTCGAAAAATAAACACATTATTATCTGCAAGCAGCAAACATTAAGCGTCTTATTTTTTTATAACTCCATTTAAAAATCTGCTGAATGAGGTATCTAGACTCGATAAGGAAGAACACAAATCTAAGACTTTAATTAGACTGGAGGAGAGACTCCATTCAATTAAAATGTTCAGACTACTCGAGATCAAGGGCAGTACGTCAACAAACTGTCAAATATGTGGATTGGATTAAGAATAATGATCACACAAGGAAAACACAAGGAAAACAGTTTAATTTCGATCACTGAATTTTCGCTAGGGAACGAAAAAATATTTGTAATAATTTTGTACTGTGAGAAATACTCGTTTTCAGAGTAAATGCAAAGTTGGAAGACCTCTAGAACAAGGCGCTAAATCTTAGCTGAAAAATACTTAATTCTTCTCGATTTCAGTGTTATACATTACTTGAAATTATTCCGTTTGCAATGATCGGAGGCAGTCTCTCAATCAACTGATGACGTGTCCTGGGAAGCCAACAGTTGTTTAAACAAGGACAGTCTCACCAGCTGTCTCAAAGCCTGTTCACTGGAAGTTTAAGGTCCTCGAGTTACACCTGAGTTTCAACTGTATTGCCTCACCCTTCAGAGTTTCGTTCAGTTTTTTTTTGAGAGAAATAACCATGATCAAACTCCTTTTCTTGGTGTTGGTTGCCGCGACGTATTTGGCCAAGGGGGGCGATCTCCAGAATCAGAATGCATCACAATCAAGTCAGCCACAGGTTATTCAAGTGCTAATGACATTTTTCTGTGAGCTGGCCAGAAAATTAATTTTAGAATCCTTCGATCAGAAAACGTAGCGGTCTTTTTAGTTTCTCAACAGAGAGTGTCTAAAGCATTCATTACTGATTTATTGGACATTATTATATTTTAATATTAATTGATTATAGAGTTGAGCTCGCGCGGATTAACTGTATTAATTTCGTTAAAAATGTTTCAGTGCAGTGTCATCTTTCACTCGCGTAAAAAACGAACCATTTCTCATCGTCATGCAACGTCTTTACTCAGGGATTATTTTCAATTCTTTATGCATTCTTGCCATCCGGACAAGAATGTAAAATCTGCTCCCGTTTCTCTTTGAAATTAGCATCATGACACGTGTCAGTGTATAATAAAAGTTAGATCTTCCTCTCAATACTCGAAAACTTCTATATATACATGTGTGTCTTTACTTGTTTTAGAACTCGATTACCATTAATTGACTTATTACAGTGGCTAACGTTTGTTGGTTTTCCTTTGTTACTTAGATACTGTTCTATCGGTTTTTCACTCCCATTAAACTTGCAAGTGCTGCTACCTTCATCCATTACCACCATTCCCTCACGCCCCGAAATCTCACCTTCCTCAGTGCTCCTAAAGCCTTCTATCGCCTGATGATTGTTCCCCTGATCCAGCCAGCAGTTACCTCTGCAAATGCCAACCTTGTTATCAAGATGAACGTTGGCTTGGAAACAACAACATTTGGTGCAGGAGGGAGAGATCTTTCATTTGTTATTTCTGATGGCAGTCGCTTTATTGGCATGCTTGATACGGCTAGCTACAGTGGTATCACTACTTGTCTTGGCATCGAGGGAACCAGTGGACCAACTATGAGTCACCGCCGCTCAGGTGCTCCTCGCCCCAAACCATCTGAATCTTACCTTACCGGACGACTTGAGATCCAGTTGAGCCTGTCTGAACGGTGGGGAACCTGTTTTGTCCCGTTAGACGGAGGCTTCAGCAGAGAGATGATCTACCAGAACAAGCTGAATCCTGGCAACGGTCTGTTCTTGGAGATTTACGGCTATTATACCGGAGGAAAAAAAGGAATAAAGTATATCGAGATTACAATCCTTAAGGAGATGTAGACTTATCCCCGTTCATCAGTTCAATACATGTTATAAGTTTTTGAAAGTAATGTAATCAAGATATTTAGATCAGTAAAAACACCAATAACTCAACCAGCAGTTGTATTCAGAATCCATTTTTCTTTATCTCATAATTTGGACTTGGACCAAAACCCTACTAATACCGATGTTTATATGAAATAACTAAAGCTATGACACTTTCTGTGAGTTCAATTCAACCATGGCTAGCGATCCTTTCAATTCATAAACCTGGTACTCTGTGACCTAACATTTTACCCTGCATAAAAACAATTTCTTCCCCGGATTTCATTTCTCAGCTATCTTTTCCCAATTTTTACTCAGCAAGTGCTGATTTGGCGGATGACTACGTCCAGTGTTCGACATTCATGCATTTATCTCAGGGTACAAACTTGTCACCTAACAAGTGGGATCATCACATGAACAAATGTGAATTTTCTAAACTTGATGGACTTGTAAATAAGTTGGCTGGTAAAACTACTCCTTAACTTTGGCGCCAAATTTAATTGTTTGTGTCAATAACAAAATTCTCGCATCTGATTGGTTCTCAGCAACCCTTGTATATAAAGGTAATGGGACTGACTCGAGTCCAGTCTCCGGCGGTCTTCAATCGTACAAGTGATAAACAAAATCGGACGACAGCGTAGCGGGAGACCGATTTGTTAATCACGAGTATGATTACAGACCGAAGTCACCGAACTGGACGACAAAAAGGCCTGTTGCCAATTAATCATAACCATTAGAATTTCCGAGAATACAAATGCATTCCTTTTTGTGAGAGAGCTTTTAATACCGATTATCCAAACTTAGGGAAACTATCACTGGCAGAGACACTGTCTAATGTTACAAATTCGTCCATTTTGAAAACAACCCTTGTATATAAAGGTAATGGGACTGACTCGAGTCCAGTCTCCGGCGTTCTGCAATCGTACAAGTGACAAACAAAATCGGACGACCGCGTTTGTTAATCACGAGTATGATTACAGACCGAATTAGACGACACGAAGTCCTGTGACCAATTAATCATAACCATTACAATTTCCGAGAATACTATGCATGCATTCCTTTTTGTGAAAGAGCTTTTAATACCAATTTTCCAAAATTAGGGAAACTATCACTGGCAGAGACACAGTCTAATGTTACAAATTCGTCCATTTTGAAAAATCCCCAATTGGTAGGGTAAGTGGTGGTTGTTATGGTTATTGCGATAAATTCTGTGATTGGTGGATTTAGCTGAGTGCACTTAGTATGATTGGATGATGTAACTGTCTGATTACAAACCTACACGATAATTAGTGAAAAATAAAGCAGTTAATTCACCAATTAAATTTGAGAAAATTGTAGTGGTTATGATTAATAATGGTAATTGAACTGAGTGGAGTGCAATTTGGTCTGAAATCATACGCGTGATTTCAAAATCGAACGAGCGCGCAGCGCGAGTTCGATTTGAAATCGCAAGTATGATTTCAGACCAAAATTGCACGACACGAAGTTCAATTACCACTTCATTACATCCATTTTGAAAAGAATTTAGTCAGTACTAACATTTTATTGATCGAGTAGCCGCTTTGTTAAAAAGCCGAAACAAAAAGGCTTTTACATCTCATTTTGTATTCGAAACAGAAATGATGCGATATAGAACAAAAACGGGGATCACTCACCGTTTCTGGGAAACCAGTCTAGATAGCCTCAGAAAAAATCGTCTCGATAAAATGGCTACTCGATCTGCCAAGAAGACGTGACTCGTTTAAAAAACAATCCTCCTTATTGAAACGAGGCTCGTTCAAAAAACAAGTCCTTCTGAAAACGAGACTCGTTTAAACGAGACTCGTTCTACACATGAGACTCGTGGAAAAACGAGACTCCTTTGGAAAGACTAGTTTAACGAGACTCGTTTAACGAGACTCGTTTGGAAAGACTCGTTTAACAGAACTACTCGTTCGGAAAGCGAGACTCGTTAGGAAAACGTGACTCGTTCGTGAAACCAGACTCGTTTCACCAGACTCGTTCGTGAAAGATTCGTTCGTGAAGGGAGGCAATCAATTAATTAATTTATCCTTTTTATTTCACTGTAAATGGTAAAGTAATGTAATTATCAAGAAAATTATTTTACTCGCAGTCCTGCGTTGACCGGAAACTCCGGCTTTGAATAGTCTTAACCTTGAAAAACTCAGATTAAGGACCATCAACTTCATATATTGTTGTTGCTGTATTTGTTGATGTCAATGTAGGCAGGGGGCAATGAATTCTTCTTTCATTTAGTGTGGAATGATTTATTTCAAATGTTTTCTTTTTTTCAGTATCTAACTAACAAATTGATAGGCCAAATATTACTAACGTAAATAATAAAGAGTATTGATGTCATTATTCTCGAGTTGTACCTTTTGTGTACTTAACAATCAGTTTAATTTCTACCACCACTATCTGTTTCATCCACAGAAATATTTTTTTACGAACAATAACCAACAAATATGTTTTTTTTTTTTTTCAGTATCTAACTTACAAATTGATTGGCCCAATATTACTATCGTAAATAATAAAGAGTATTGATGTAATTATTCTCGAGTTGTACCTTTTGTGTACTTAAAAATCAGTTTAATTTCTATTACCACTATCTGTTTCATGCTCGGAAATTTTTTTTTTAATCAACAATAACCAACAAATAGGTTGCCCATAAGGTATAATAAAGTGCTTCTACCATTCCATCATTATCTAGAATATACAACACGATCTATAATTGATGAAGAACACGATGTCAATGATTAGAATAAATGCAAAAATTGCCAATCGAAATATTGAGTCTGAAAATAACACAAACGTCTAAAAGGTAGAAGCTGTCAGCTGTCAGTGGGCGCTTTCCATTTTAACGGTGTGAAGTAAAAAAGGAACAGCCCTTTCTACTAGAAATTGTTTTGAATTAAAAATGATAATAATAAATGGACCTACTGGTGCCACCAGCAGCATGCCAAATGATAAAATGAATTTCTCGTTGCTAATTGTAGAATCCAGGCTCTCACACACTTGCCCTGTTTCATTTGGCTGTGAAATTAAATTTGGCTTTTCCTTTTCATAATAAAATGTCATCAGTTTTTCTGTCCAATTGGATAGCTGCCTCTGAAAACAACATTATTCACGGCTAAAAAGGATATCATCTATTAACAATGCTTTGCTCCACTAATTGCCCTTGACGGTATATATTTTGTCTATCCAAAAATACACGAATAATAAAAAAAAGAATATTCACAATACACTACAATCTGCGACAGATTTCGGTGAGCCACTTTTTAGGCCGTGCTTAAAAATGAACTTTAAAATCTACCACACCTCGAAATACCCTTATACCCTAATACACCTTATACACTTTACCACATTCAGACTCGTCAAGAGAGTATAATTGGACAGAGAGGCAAACGCCCAGTCTAGCCTTTGGGATATGTAAATTTCAGTAAAGTTATTATTAGAGACGGAAACCTGTCTCCCGAGAAGTCCACTTATTTGTGTCTCTCATGTCTTTGCTGTGGGTTGTTTTGGTTTTTTGTCACATTTGTGCTTCAAAAAGATTGAATATGCACCTATAAATATGTCAAAATTAAGATTTCCGGGCTTCTCTGGAAAACGACTTCCGGTGTCCACAAATAACTTTAGTGAAATTTACATATCCCAGAGAATTCCCTGAGACTCCCTCGCTGTCTCATTATCCTCTCTTGGACTCGTTTATCGAGAAGGGTGGGTCAAAGTGAGGGAATCGAGGCTAAAACTATTCAGAAATGTTGTGATCTTAATGGCATGCGTTGGGCTATTGTGTCGCAGATTGTAGGAGAATCTTTCGTCCAGATAATATTCAGTAATTGTTATGGAAAGTACATTTACCATTATATCTACAAACAAAACCACAATCTATCTTTGTTATCCTAAGGAAAATACATCGAATCCATTACTCTTTCAATAACATGCCGACTGTGGACAAAGAGATGCATCATTCAAAATACGCCATCAGTCATGCTGTGGATCTTTTGGGAACATCTGCTATATTTCAGAGGTGAGGATGAAAGAAAACTCATGTCCCTGAGTTGCGACTGACGGCAGCATGAAAAGAAATCGCAAATTTGGTTCTTAAACGGGCTATGCCACGACAATTTTGTTGTTCTGGGTCAATTCTTCGCTAACGCCGTTACTTAGCGGTTTTACTTATGCACAAAATGTTCCTGATAAATGTGAGGTGGACATCTAATGAATTGTATCAAAATGAGCAACCTGTAATAAGGTTTTTTGGTATTTTTTTGTTGAGTTAGCATCAAACCCCTTTAACCTCAGAAATCGCATGTTATTGAAAGGCCCAGTGATGATTAAATTCAGTTGTCGGTTTTGCTGTTTCCTTCCTTCTCTTTCTTTTTCTTCTGTCTTTGTGCTGTTGTTCTGGTGTTCTTTCTTTTCCTTTTTTTCCTTTCTAAAGACGTGGCGGGCACGTCTTTATTTCCATCGTTCTTTTTATCTTCTTCGTTCTTATCTTCTCCATCTTCTTTGGCATCCATTTCGGCATCTGCAATGACAATAAAACCTGCGTTACTAAACTCCAACCAGCCCAGAGTTATCGTACAATATCTTTCCCAAACACATAAAGACCCCCCTGTCAATGCTTAACGGTATTTAGCTTTACATAATGGCCGACGGGGCACAAAAATGAGCCAAAAAATAATCTATAGAACAAAGACTTGTGGGAAAGATATTTAAGACTTGGCTACTGACGGCGTTACAAAGTGAAAATCGCAGCCTTTTTTTGGTACCAAGAACGTTGAGAATTTTAAAATGAAAAGTTCTTACCTTCCAGGGTTTTTGACAATGCGTCTTCTTGGTAGTTGTAATTCCCTTTGAAGGAAACCTGTCAAAAGGAAATCCAAGGGAAGTATTCTACCCATAAATGTCAAACAGTCATCCCGGGCCCTTTAAACGTTGGATGGCTGTTTGACATTTATGGGTAGAATACCCCCCTTTCAGTTTACCCAAGTAAGTGTTCAAGAAATGAACAAATACACTGTGGTTATGTTTATATTATAAGAACCGAGTTCAGTGATTTTATATCAAAATTAATGCGCGTTTAAATTACCTTTCTATGTATATGTCTTCTTGCTACTCCTAATTTTCCTAATCATTAAACAATGGTAGAATTCTAATAATCTGGTCTCAAACGTCCCCGTTCATGAAGAGCCTGGTTTCAGGTGTTCTGGTTAGATTAGGGAGTCTATCGAGCGAGGGTAAGTTCTTAAGAGCCTGTTCCCGAGTGTCCTGGTTTACGTTCATCGATCGGGGCGAGGAAGGGGGGGACGGGGGGTGTGTGGGGGGGTTTTTTGGGGGGTAAGTTGCCTTACATATTGTCTGATCTCAAGCGATCCAGAAAAAGTAATCAAATGCTTTCTAATACCATTCTCATGTCCACCGAAAACGTGAAATTTTATCAGCCTGGTCCCACGTTTCCAGGCTCGATTAGGAAGTCTATCTACAGAGGGTACATTCCTAAGAACCTGGTTCCAAGTGTCCGGGCTCACGAAGAGCCTGGTCCCAAGTGTCCTGGCTCGATTAGGAAGTCTTTCGACCGAGTTTACCTTCCTAAGAACCTGGTCCCAAGTGTCCAGGCTCACGGAGAGCCTGGTCCCAAGTGTCCTGGCTCGATTAGGAAGTCGTTCGACCGAGTTTACCTTCCTAAGAACCTGGTCCCAAGTGTCCGGGCTCTTCGAACTCTTCCACGAAAGCGCATCTATTTACAAGAGTCTTCGAACTCTTCCACGAAAGCGCATCTATTTACAAGAGTCTTCGAACTCTTCCACGAAAGAAAGTGCCTAAATTTTCACGAAATGCTTTCCAAAAAAACACACCTCTAGCTTGAAGCAGAGGAGGATCGAAATACACAGTCCGCAATTGGTTACGTTCAGTAGCCAATAAGAAAACAAGAATTTCGATCCGCCACGTGGGTATTTATGTTCAGTTCAAAGCTCAACAGACAGAACGGCTGTACCGTTCTCGCCACGACAAAGTACAACTAAAGTTGCTCTTCTAAGAGGGTCTCAATGGGGTTAACCGATAGGCGTAAAACGGCCAAAAATTTAGCCGATAGCCGTAAAAATTGAAAAATTTTAACCGTTAGCCGTAAATAGGGTAAAAAAGAGTTAACCGTAAAAGAAAGTGTTTCCTAGATTTGCCACTTTTAAGGAAGATACTAAACTCACTTATGGTTCCGTTTTTTATTTCCCGGCTAGTGTGATTCTGTGCGCACGTTAGGCGAAGCGCCTTAACCAAGACCTAGGCTACATTTCCGGCGCTCTCTCGGGGAACTAATTATTTCCATAGCGAAAGTGTGGCTCCTTGCTTGGGATTAATATTTGCAATTTTCCGGAGGTCGTGCCCTCGAAACACGCAGAGATGTCACTGTTTGTAAAACACGTTGCCGATAAACAACATTTCCCTGTTTTTCTCTGACGCTACGGTAGACATTGCCATGCCTAGTCCCTGTACGGCATCTTCCCACGCAATCTCGGTCAAGGCATTTCTGTGGCGAACTCGCTCGGATCACGTGACCCGAAACACATTAGCCGCACGGAATAATGCGGCCTACGGACTAGGCAACGGCAGACAGTCGTTCCGTACAGTCTTTCAATATCATTAAAAACACTGGACACGGGAATTTTGTTATTGGCCGTTTTCACACTAGAGCTAGAAATGGATCATTCGTCTGAGACTAGCCTGTGTACAATCGCGTCCTCCCCATAGACACCCCTTCTCCGAAATTTTCTGAGTGAAGGGAGAGGGCGCGGCTGTACACAGGCTATCTGGAACGGATAATCCAGTCTTCAAAAGTCAGGCGGATTGTTCATTCAAAATTAAAACTATTTCATTTTCAAATTAAGACGTATTACCTATCTGACGCGAATCATCAAACGGATAACCCATCTCACACGAATAATCCTTCTCTAGTCTGAAAGCGGCCATTTCTGTTATAATGAATGTCGCGCCCCGGCCTTGACTTGGGCGTTCGCGTGTCTGCTTTTGCTTTTTGACAAAGATTATTTTTAAGTTGATTGTTGACATTTCTAAGTGTAAAATAATATTAGAAGTGGAATACTTTATAAAAAGTATGATCTATCAAATGTTAAAATTTTTCAAAAGAATAGCTTATTTCATCCCGAGATGATCCGAAGACCTTTATTCAAAAAATACAGGTTAATTAATATTTAATTTTTTGAAACAAAAGAAGTTAATTTTTAACTGTTTCGTTAACCGTAACTGAAAAAAATTAACCGATAGCCGTAAAAGAGCCAAAATTTTAGCCGATAACCGTAAAAGCCACCACCCCATTGAGACCCTCTTCTAAAAGCAACTAAGCACAAAGCCAACCCGGCAACTGATGAGGTTCGTGAGGAGAACCGAAACCATGGTCTTGCCTGATCACAAACTGTGGCAATAACAAAACAGTTTAAAGACTGTTAAGCTTATTCAAAGCTATTACCAAGGGAGGAACTACGCGCTCCAGTCAAAAGACTCACACTATCTTTAGAAAAACACTAAGCTGGAGTTTACTGAGTCACAATTCAATTCTCCATAGTAAGTTTATGTAGCTTCAGTTTAAGCTGCAGTTCACTCTTATAATTTTGGATCTGTAAGTCACTATCCGTGATAATTTAACATTCTGCAAAGAAAACTGACGAGCTGGGCCCAGCGTGATACAGCATTGCAGAAAAACATTACACTCACGGACTAAAGAAAATCGCTTAGATCAGATCCAGAAGGCACTTTGGAGAAAATTGGAACCCTTATTCAGCCGTAATAAAAAAAGCTTTACGCTTCAAAAGAGGTCAAAGAATATGCGCTTGCATCACAGGGCAAATCCTGCCGACCAGAAAACAATAACTACAGTCAATCGATATATATGTCATGACCTCTCAGTGTGAGACATGCGGCTAAAACCACATTTGCTCAGTAAAATGCAGAACCTTCCAGAGCATAATCTACCCAGCAGATAAAAACAACTTCATTGGAATAAGCAGCATTTTGGCATGAGGTAAAAGTCGTGTAGGCCTACCACCCCCTTTTATAACACATAGAAGATTAATGGCAATTCATAACCTTTTGGTTTTTATCTTCATAGGATGGTGATTTCTCCAGGAAAGGAAAACGAAACCATCAAAAAGCTACCACCCACAAGAATGAGAGAGGGATCGATGTGGGGGTGTAACCTTTCACAAGTAAACCGTTGGGTCGATGTGGAGGGGGAGATTGAAATAAAGTTTTTAATCATTTATAATATATGTTTTAAAATAGAATAACGAGTGAATTTTCCTGAGGATAACGTAGAACGGAATATTGTCTGAACTAAAGATCGGCCTACACTCTGCGACACAGTAGCCAAAGCATTGTCATTAAGAGTACAACATTTCTGAATAGTTTTAGCCTCGATTCCCTTACTTTGACCAATCCCCCCCTGATAAATGAGTCTGAATGCGGGAAAGGGTATAGGGTTATAGTGGTATTGTGTTTCGAGGTGTGGTAGATTTTTAAGTTCATTTTTAAGTGCGGCAGAAAAAAGCGGCTCAACGAATTTTGTCGCAGATTGTAGTGTATTGTGAATAATTTAAAAAAAAACTTAACCCTGCATTTTTTGAATAGACAAAATATATACCGTCGAGCGCAAATGGTGGAACAAATCATTGTTAATAGATAGTATCATTTCTAGCCGTGAATAATGTTGTTTTCAGTGGCGTTATCTACCTTTTAGACGTTTGTGTTATTTTCAGACTCAATATTTCGATTGGCAATTTTTGCATTTATTCTAATCATTGACATCGTGTTCTTCATCAATTATAGATCGTGTTGTGTATTCTAGATAGAATGATAGAATGGTAGAAGCGCTTTATTATACCTTATGGGCAACCTATTTGTTGGTTATTGTTGATAAAAAAAAAAAATTTCCGAGCATGAAACAGATAGTGGTAATAGAAATTAAACTGATTTTTAAGTACACAAAAGGTACAACTCGAGAATAATTACATCAATACTCTTTATTATTTACGATAGTAATATTGGGCCAATCAATTTGTAAGTTAGATACTGAAAAAAAAAACATATTTGTTGGTTATTGTTCGTAAAAAAATATTTCTGTGGATGAAACAGATAGTGGTGGTAGAAATTAAACTGATTGTTAAGTACACAAAAGGTACAACTCGAGAATAATGACATCAATACTCTTTATTATTTACGTTAGTAATATTTGGCCTATCAATTTGTTAGTTAGATACTGAAAAAAAGAAAACATTTGAAATAAATCATTCCACACTAAATGAAAGAAGAATTCATTGCCCCCTGCCTACATTGACATCAACAAATACAGCTATAACAATATATGAAGTTGATGGTCCTTAATCTGAGTTTTTCAAGGTTAAGACTATTCAAAGCCGGAGTTTCTGGTCAACGCAGGACTGCGAGTAAAATAATTTTCTTGATAATTACATTACTTTACCATTTACAGTGAAATAAAAAGGGTAAATTAATTAATTGATTAACTAGCCTCCCTTCGCGAACGAATCTTTCACGAACGAGTCTGGTGAAACGAGTCTGGTTTCACGAACGAGTCACGTTTTCCTAACGAGTCTCGCTTTCCGAACGAGTAGTTCTGTTAAACGAGTCTTTCCAAACGAGTCTCGTTAAACGAGTCTTTCCAAACGAGTCTCGTTAAACTAGTCTTTCCAAAGGAGTCTCGTTTTTCCACGAGTCTCATGTGCAGAACGAGTCTCGTTTAAACGAGTCTCGTTTTCAGAAGGACTCGTGTTTTGAACGAGCCTCGTTTCAATAAGGAGGATTGTTTTTTAAACGAGTCACGTCTTCTTGGCAGATCGAGTAGCCATTTTATCGGGACGATTTTTTCTGAGGCTATCTAGACTGGTTTCCCAGAAACGGTGAGTGATCCAAAAACGGATCGATTTAAAACAGAAATGATGCGATTTAGAACATGAATGACGCGATTTGGAACAGATGCGATTTAGAGCAAAAAATGGTGCGATTTATAATGGTAATTGAACTGAGTGGAGTGCAATTTGGTCTGAAATCATATGCGGGATTTCAAAATCGAACGAGCGCGCAGCGCGAGTTCGATTCGAAATCACAAGTATGATTTCGGACCAAAATTGCACTCCACTCAGTTCAATTACCACTTTATTACTTCCATTCTAAAGTCGCAGAATTTAGTCGGTACTAATATTTTATTGATCAAGTAGCCGGTTTGTTAAAAAGCCGAAACAAAAAGGCTTTTACATCTCATTTTGTATTCCAAACAGAAATGATGCGATATAGAACAAAAATGGTGCGATTTAAAACAGAAATGATGCTATTTAGAACATTAATGACGCGATTTGGGACAGATGCGATTTAGAGCAAAAAATGGTGCGATTTAGGAATAAATTACACTGCTGAGAGCCAATGAGATTGCACGGATAGCCAGTGATTTCAACGTGGATGTAATATAAACCAGAACTGTCCAATATTGACC
The DNA here is from genome assembly GCA_964035525.1 of Porites cylindrica. Classification (NCBI taxonomy): domain Eukaryota; kingdom Metazoa; phylum Cnidaria; class Anthozoa; order Scleractinia; family Poritidae; genus Porites; species Porites cylindrica. Next base: position 24,005,450 of record OZ037779.1, on the reverse strand, counting down.
TGTCCGATTAGACGTTGCTTGTAATCGGACAGTTGAACAGCCGATAAAAAATAGGCCTTTTGTAATAGTTGGTTACGTGATCGACTTTCTGTCAACATGAAAACAATTCTGTTTGGAATCTGAGTAGTTTTCGCAGGAACTGTACGATCATATAAAACTTAGGTAACCTATAAATATTTAGCCGAGTATCTCGAGTGTTGCGATTGCAATGGCCGCCGAAAATTAGAAGGATTTGTATGGGGAAAAAAACTTACCACCCAGTCACGGTTGAGTGGCATTTCATACAAGAGGCCACAGAGCCTTGTAAGACTTGTAAATTTGGAGATTTTCAAGGTGTCGTAATATGTCCAATCTTTCTTCCTCTGAAGCCTCTTAATTCTCAACTCTAAGCCCTCGTTTAGAATTAATAAAAAAGACTCTCTGTGATGAACATTATAAGCGTGCATTTTAGTTACCTTTTTGGGGGAGACCGAAAAAGGCGCATTAAAATGGAGAACTTAGGTAGGGAAATGTAAGCATATTTAAATGTCAGGGCATTTCAAGACGCCGCCGACGACCAGCAAAAGCGATTTTAACGAGCTTTTTGTCGAAAAACAGCCGCACTCTAGGTATACCCTTCATTTACTGCAACGGGCTGAAATACAAGAGGGACTGATTTTTATATCAAAACATCGTGTGCATAGAATTAACCAAAAAACTTATGTTTAATAGAAGCAGTTGCATCTTTGTCATCTTTCTTCTTTCAGTATGAAGAAATACTGATCACTGACACTAAGTCAAGAGAGTGCAGCCGGTCTTTTTAGGACTTTCGTAGCTAAAACTTTGAGGTACATTGATTCTGAAGCGTAACATTGCAATGTTTATCGCATTAAAGATTTTCCTCTTTGAAAAATAACTCAATACTGTTACTGCTGATTGCAGCGTTTAAGCAAGAATACAAGGAAAGAAACATTAAAATAAAAAATTGTGGTTGATTTCGGGTGGCATATTTGAAGACATTTAAGACCGGCTATCAATTTTGAAGAATTTATATATTGTGCGTATGGTAATTAAATATACTTACTCCTTTGAAAATCAGTAGGATTTAGAGTTGATTAGAATGGGGCGCCGAATTTGTAAGTTGCTTCTAGCTATCTTTCTTGCTGTTTTCTTGGAAATGAGTAAAAATGAATAAAATTATTTGATGTGTTACTAAGAGACTAGCTAGTATAACAGAACTTTGTACTTTCCGCGGTGAAAACTAACAAAAACCTCCTTCTTAGAGTCCATTGTATTAAGCAAGGAGGGCCCAAATATGTACAGACTATTCACGATAACTGAGGCTATATCAACTAACTGTCAACAGGTGAAATATGCAGATTGCAACAGAATGCAAGGAAAACAGTTTAGTTTCGAAGAGTTTCGCTAAAGGACGAGGCAACTACGGAAACTTGTGAAAAATGTATTTATTGTCAGTCATAATTACTCGTATTCAGAGTGAACACAAAGGTGTGGAAGGCCCCAAAAGTGCGCTCGCCTGAAATATAATCATCTTGATATCAATGTTTTAAAAACTTGAAATTATTCCGTTTGCTGTGAAGCAGTCCTCAATCAATGACGTGTCCTACAAAAGAAAACCACAAGGGCAGCCTCAAAGTTACTATTCACTAGATGTTCAACGGCCTCGAGTCAGAAATTAGATTATCAGAGCAAGTTCCGTCCAGTTTTTTGAGAGAAATAACCATGATCAAACTCCTTTTCTTGGTGTTAGTTGCCGCGACGTATTTGGCCAACGGGGGCGATCTCAAGGATCAAAATACATTACAAAAAAGTACTTCACAGGTGATTCAAGTACTAATATTTTTCTAAGAGCTGGCCAGAACATTGATTTTAGAATCTTTCGATCAGGAAACGAAACAGTCATTGTAGTTTGTCAAGAAAGAGTGTCTAATGTAATAGAACACGGCAGCATTCATCGCTGATGTTCGATGATTTATTGGACATAATTACAATGAATATACTAAATATATTAGCTTATATTGTAGGGTTTAGCTCGCGCGAATATTAACTGAATTTAAGTTTTAAAATTTTCGCTTTTATTTTTTACTCCAGTAAAAATCAAAATAATTTATCATCTTCATGCAACGCCAATACTCACGATTTTTTTCAATTCTTTAAGCTTTATTGCTATCCGGACAAAAATTTAAAATCTGCTTCCGTTTCTCGTAGAAATTAGCATACATGAGTAGGTGAATAATTGACTTATTATTATTGTTCGTTATCTTTCGTTGCTTAGATCATATTCTATCGGTATTTCACTCCCATTAAACTTGCAAGTGCTGCTACCTTCATCCATTACCACCATACCCTCACGCCCCGACTTCTCACCTTCCTCAGCGCTCCTAAAAGCCAATATCGCCTGATGATTGTTCCCCTCATCCAGCCAGCAGTCACCTCTGCAAATGCCAAACTTTTCATCAAGATGAACGTTGGCTTGGAAACAACATTTGGTGCAGGAGACAGTGATCCTTCATTTGTTATTTCTGATGGCAGTCGCTTTATTGGCATGTTTACTCTTGACAAGACTAACTACAAAAGTTTTGCTCCTTGTCTTGGCATCGAGGGAGCCAGTGGACCAACTATGAGTCACCGCCGTACAGATGCTTATCTACCCAAACCATCTGAGTCCTACTATCCCGGACGATTTGAGATCCAGTTGAGTCTGTCTGACCGGTGGGGAACCTGTTTTGTCCCGTTAGACGGAGGCTTCAGCAGAGAGATGATCTACCAGAACAAGCTGAATCCTCGCAAAGGTCTGTTCTTGGAGATTTATGGCGATAACGCCAAGGAAAAAGAAGGAATAAAGTATATTGAGATTACCATCCTAAAGGACATCTGATCTTTACCGTGAGTGTGAGGTCAAGACAGTTAAGCACTAGATAAAAAAGAATCCACAAGAGAGTTCAACCTCTTTTGGAAATAGCAAATGAATTAAAAGACTTGAACCTGAGCGATGAATTGTATTCTATTTTTGTTCCATCAACCATCCATAAGGCTTTATCCTGTATCACCAATTACATAATACTTGAAGAACACCACCACTTTTGGTTCATTAGCTTTAGCTACAGGTTACATTGCCTGGCGAGAATAGAAGTCTGACGCATGTCAAGTCTTTCTCCTAACAATCACAAACACGAAAAACCACTTATAAATAAAGTCATGGGGTTAGCGCATATCAAGAAAAACTGTGTCCTTTGTGTTCGAACAACTACAAATATACCACGCACTTTCACCGTTTGGCACGAATTTGACGAGGAAGCAAGAGGCCTTTTGAGTTTTTTATGTAGTGCTCAATCCTGGCGTCCAAAATTTTTCATGCAGAAGTCAATCCAGTGATCTGCCGTGTTTTGTTGGAGTCAAGTATCATACAAACGCCATGCTTAGTGTGCGCAAATTCGGTTTCGGTTAGGTACCATCGCGATATGTAACACTAGAGCCATGTGATATTTCTTGATGAAATGTGTCTTGATGAAGACAGACTTGTTCAGTCAGGAGCCGATTCCTTGAAGCCTCCATGTGCTGTACCCTTGAGTCAACTCATTCCATTAATCGGCTCCTGGTTCAGTACTTTAATTGAAAAAGGATAACAGCCAAAACAGTAGGATAGGTTGGACTTGTCCATTCCGAAAACCCCCTTTCATTCCTGGTCTCCTTTGTAAAAGATATCTGCCGTGTGTCAAGTGACACTTTGTTTCCATTCTCCCTCTTAATAGTCCCGCTCACCATAAATGAAGACCACTCCTACTTTCAGTGCACTTTTAGTTCACAAATGAAATAATTCAACTGAACAGGCTCCTGGTAGAAAACGTTTTTCGCGGTAAAGACTGAGGGGTAGACAGCTAGATTTCTTTATACGCTCCGGCAACGACACCTTTATGAATGCTTTTTTCCCCCAAGGGCTAAGCCCTCAGGTGTTTCCTGATTTAAATCACCTTACCCAGCCTGCTCTCAGCGCAGAATCATCTCATTACTTTCCCTTTTTGCATGGGTCCTTAGAAGGCTGGATAAATCTAAATGATTCTGGGTAACTTTCCGATAGCCTGTGACACGCGCAGAAACAATTCCGCCAGCTACATAAGCTGACTTTCTGATAACTTTGTTGCTTTAAAAGCTCTCTTAAAGGGAACAAAATGAATTCGTCACGCATTGCGAAAACAAATGTACAGCGACTGGCTACCGTCAACTCGCTCTCGAGCGTGGTCAGCGGACTAAATATTTTTGGCGGGAAAGGAACGCGATCGAAACGCGAATGCTGGCAAAACGCTGGCAGAGTATGAGAAGAGAAAACTAAAATGTCGATAACATTCGAAAACGATATTGCCGACGAAGGTGTAGAAAACGAATTCGGTCTTTTTGATGACGACGATCCTTTTAATCTTCCTCCACCTTTACCTCCTCTGTCGCCTCAACGAGATGACGATCCATTCAACCAAAATGGCGACAAAGATCAAACTAATGCCGACGACAAGACAGAGGCAAATAAAAAACGAAGAGTGAAGAGATCGCCGAGACCGAAGTTAGACGAAGTTAGGTAAGTGTCGTTAGCTGTGTTGCAGTTCTACTGAGCGTTCGTCGGGATAGGAAGGAAATGTAATCTCATGATTGATCACGATTAGATCTTGTCGTAAGTTTAATAGCGAGTAGTGCGAGGTTTAATTGCTCTATCCAGCTCTATTGGATCATATATCCATCCTCTTTCCTAGTATAAGCTTACTTAATACTGCTAAAAAGGAGGGTAGTTGTGTTTATATGAATCTATATCTAGGTAAGCTTTGGTATTGTGTTAACCATATGCACAGAAGAACAGAACCAATTTTGATCTCCGCACTTCCCCTCAACCACCCCCCAAAGTTCTGGAGAAAAATTTTGGCATTGACGCAAGTAAAGTTTGGATGTAGGGATACTGTAGAAGATTTGTGACCAGTCACTGTTTTAAGAGTAAAAGAAACTAAAACCCCAACCCCTTAATAAAGCAATATTTGGTCAAGAACCTTGAAACACTCAACTTTGGATATACCCCTTGTCCCCAATCCACTCAGAGTCCATATTCATCAGGCCATATTCATCAATTCATAAACCTGGTACTCTGTGACCTGACATTTTACCCTGCATAAAAACAATTTCTTCCCTGGATTTCATTTCTCAGCTATCTTTTCCCAATTTTTACTCAGCAAGTGCTGATTTGGCGGATGACTAAGTCCAGTGTTCGACATTCATGCATTTATCTCAGGGTACAAACTTGTCACCTAACAAGTGGGATCATCACCAGCCACATGAACAAATTTGAATTTTCTAAACTTGATGGACTTGTTAGAAAGTTGGGTGGCAAAATAACTCCCTGATTTTGGCGCCAAATGTAAGTGTTGTTTGTGTTAATAACAAAATTCTCGAATCTGATTGGTTCTCAGCAACCCTTGTATATAACGGTAATGGGACTGACTCGAGTCCAATCTCCGGCAGTTTGCAATCGTACAAGTGATAAACAAAATCGGACGACCGCGTAGCGGGAGACCGATTTGTTAATCACGAGTATGATTACCGACCGAAGTCACCGAACTGGACGACAAAAAGGCCTGTTACCAATTAATCATAACCATTAGAATTTCCGAGAATACAAATGCATTCCTTTTTGTGAAAGAGCTTTCAATACCGATTACCCAAACTTAGGGAAACTATCACTGGCAGAGACACTGTCTAATGTTACAAATTCGTCCATTTTGAAAACAACCCTTGTATATAAAGGTAATGGGACTGACTCGAGTCCAGTCTCCGGCGGTCTGCAATCGTACAAGTGACAAGCAAAATCGGACGACCGCGTAGTGGGAGACTGATTTGTTAATCACGAGTATGATTACAGACCGAAGTCACCGAACTGGACGACAAAAAGGCCTGTTGCCAATTCATCATAACCATTAGAATTTCCGAGAATACAAATGCATTCCTTTTTGTGAGAGAGCTTTTTAATACCGATTATCCAAACTTAGGGAAACTATCACTGGCAGAGACACTGTCTAATGTTACAAATTCGTCCATTTTGAAAAATCCCCAATTTGGTAGGGTAAGTGGTTGTTGTTATGGTTATTGCGATAAATTCTGTGATTGGTGTACTTAGTTGAGTGCACTTAGTATGATTGGATGATGTAACTGTCCTATTACAGCCAACTGTCTGATTACAAACCTTCAGAATAATTAGTGAATAATAAAGCAGTTAATTCACCAATTAAATTGGAGGAAATTGTAATGGTTATGATTAATTGCTTAATTTGGCTGATTTAATTAGCACCAGAACTGTCCAATTTGACCGGCCTGTGCGAGTAGAGGTTCCTTGTAATCGGACAGTTGAACGACCAATAAAAAATAGGCCTTTTGCAATAGTTAGTTACGTGATTTACTTTCTCTCAACATGAAAACAATTCTGTTTGGAAACTGAGTAATTTTCGCAGGAACTGTATGATCATATAAAAATTAGGTAACCTATAAATATTCAGCCGAGTATCTCAAGTGTAGCGTTTGTAATGGCCGCAGAAAATTACAAGGATTTGTATAGGAAAAAAAAACTTGCCACCCAGTCACGGTTGAGTGGTATTCCATACTGAGTGGTCACAAAGCCTGGTAAGACTTGTAAATTTTGAAATTTTCAAGGTGTCGTAGTATCTTTCCATTCTTCCCTTCCCTGAAACCTCTTAATTCTCAACTCTAAACCAATGCTTTAGAATTAATAAAAAAGCCTCTCTGTGATGAGCATCATCCGAGCATTTTAGTTACCCGTTTTTGGGGGAGACCGAGCAAGGCGCATTAAAATAGAGAACTTTAGTAGGGAAACAAAAGCTTATAATGTCAGGGCATTTGAAGACTCCGCAGACGACCAGCAAAACGATTTTAACAGGCTTTTTGTCGAAAAACACCCGCACCCTTAAAGAGAGCCTGTTCACAGGCTATCGCACCCTAGGAACCCTTCATTTACTGCAACGGGCTGAAATGATTCTTTGCCACAGGAGAGACTGGTTTTTATATTATATGGTGCTTATTTGGTTTAATTTCAGCTGGAGGTTCTTTATTTACTGTTTAATGAGTCTGTAGAAACGTGTGTGTGTGTGTTTTTTTAAATTATTTATATTTCCAAAGACAAAACTAATCACGCTCGACTGGACATGATAACCGCTGTGATAAGTTTTCAAACATCGCATGCATAGAATTAACCAAAAACTTATATTAGGAGCAGTTGCATCTTTGTCATCTTTCTCCTTTCACACAGTATGAACAAATACATCACTGGCGTCTTCCTAAGTCAAGAGAGTGCAGCCGGTCTTTTTAGGACTTTCGTAGCTAAGACCTTGAGGTACATTCATTCTAAAGCGTAACATTGCAATGTTTATCGTATCAAAATTTTCCTCTTTGAAAAATAACTGAATACTGTTACTGCTGATTGCCGCATTTAAGCAAGACTGCCAAGGAATGAAAAATTAAAATACGAAATCGTGGTTGATTTCGAGTGGCATATTGGAAGACTGAAGACCGGCTATCAATTTTGAAGAATTCATATATTGTGCGTCTGGTAATTAAATCATTGTACTTACTCCTTTGAAAGTCAGTGGGATTTAGTGTTGACTCGAAAGGGGCGCGAATTTGTAAGTTGCTTCTAGCTATCTTTCTTGCTGTTTTCTTGGGAATGAGTAAAAATGATTAAAATCATTTGATATGCTAGACTAGCTAGTATAACAGGACTTTGTCCTTTCCGGCGATAACTAACAAAAACCTACCACTAAGAGTCCATGGTATCAGGGACACCCTCCATAATACATTGATAACACATTTTAGGCTATCTAGAGTACCGTTTAGATGTCTAGAAATGCATTCTAAGCGGGGCTATAAAATTTGTATCTGTTCGGTCATCCTAGGGGAACTTGAGTCTTTTCGAAATTACAGGGGCTTCAGTATTAATTTTCCGAAAACTTTAAGATGCAATTTGACGTATTACGAAAGTGAGACATTTTCTGATCTCTCCCTCCATTGCAGTTTTGAGTCCGAAAATTTTAGGTTTCCCTTTCTGTACGAAAAAAAGCCGCATCTTGTTTACTGTTGGTAGTGTCGACCGATATATCGGTCGATATATCGATATAGCGATCGACAGTCGGTCGACAGTCGGTCGCTAGTCGGTCGATAGTTCATATATACTTCACAAAATCGTAGGCAATTTATTAGATAAGCTTCGAATTTTCCATGAGTGGAACGGTCATCTAGAAATTTTTAGCCGTCGTCAAATAATAGAAAATTCTAGGCAATATTTGCTTCTCCGAACAGATATTTCACAGAAAACAGTCGTTGGGAGCCCCTGATGGTATTGAACAAGAAGGGCCAAAGCTTAGAAGGGCCCAAATGTTCACGAGATTATTTATATTCAAGATAAAGGGGACTATTAACTAACTGTCAACGGGTCAAATATGCAGATTGGAGCAAGGCATCAAAACAAAATACAAGGAAAACAGTTTAGTTTCGAAGAGCTTCGCTAAAAGAACGAGACAACTACGGAAACTTGTAAAAAATGTATTTATTGTGATAATTACTCGTATTCAGAGTGAATACAAAGGTGTGGAAGGCCCCAAGAGTGCGCTATTTCTTTACCTGAAATATAATCATCTTGATCTCAATGTTTTATAACTTGAAATTATTCCGTTTGCTGTGAAGCAGTCCTCAATCAATGACGTGTCCCGCAAAGAAAACAATTTAAACAAGGGTAGCCTCAAAGTTACTGTTCACTAGATGTTCAAGAGCCTCGAGTCAGAAATTAGATTATCAGAGCAAGTTCCGTCCGGTTTTTTGAGAGAAATAACCATGATCAAACTCCTCTTCTTGGTGTTAGTTGCCGCGACGTATTTGGCCAAGGGGGGCGATCTCAAGGATCAAAATACGTTACAAAAAACTACTTCACAGGTGATTCAAGTACTAATATTTTTCTAAGAGCTGGCCAGAACATTGATTTTAGAATCTTTCGATCAGGAAACGAAACAGTCTTTGTAGTTTCTCAAGAAAGAGTGTCTAAGATAATAGAACACGGCAGCATTCATCGTTGATGTTCGATGATTTATTGGACATAATTACAATGAATATACTAAGTATATTGTAGAGTTGAGCTCGTGCGAATATTAACTGTATTTATTAAGTTTTAAAAGTTTCGCTTTCATTTTGTACTCCAGTAAAAATTAAAATAATTTCTCATCTTCTTGCAACTCCATTACTCACGATTATTTTCAATTTTTTAAGCTTTATTGCTATCGGGACAAAAATTTAAAATCTGCTTCCGTTTCTCGTAGAAATTAGCATACATGAGTAGGTGTATAATTGACTTATTATTATTGTTCGTTATCCTTCGTTACTTAGATCCTATTCTATCGGTATTTCACTCCCATTAAACTTGCAAGTGCTGCTACCTTCATCCATTACCACCATACCCTCACGCCCCGACTTCTCACCTTCCTCAGCGCTCCTAAAAGCCAATATCGCCTGATGATTGTTCCCCTCATCCAGCCGGCAGTCACCTGCAAGTGCCAAACTTTTCATCAAGATGAACGTTGGCTTGGAAACAACATTTGGTGCAGGAGACAGTGATCCTTCATTTGTTATTTCTGATGGCAGTCGCTTTATTGGCATGCTTACTCTTGACAAGAACAACTACAAAACTTTCGCTCCTTGTCTTGGCATCGAGGGAGCCAGTGGACCAACTATGAGTCACCGCCGTACAGATGCTTATCTACCCAAACCATCTGAGTCCTACTATCCCGGAAGGTTTGAGATCCAGTTGAGCCTGTCTGACCGGTGGGGAACCTGTTTTGTCCCGTTAGACGGAGGCTTCAGCAGAGAGATGATCTACCAGAACAAGCTGAATCCCGGCAACGGCCTGTTCTTGGAGATTTATGGCGATGACGCTAAGGAAAAAGAAGGAATAAAGTATATTGAGATTACCATCCTAAAGGGGATCTGATCTTTACCGTGAGTGTACATGAGATCAAGACAGTTAAGCACTAGATCAATAAAAAATCAACAAAAGAGAGCTCAACGTGTTTTGGAAATAGCAATTAAAAAGTCTTGAACCTCAGCTATGAAGTGTATTCTATTGTTTTTCTAGGAACCATAAGAGCTTAATCCTGTGTCACGAATTATATAACATATTCGACTTGAAAAATACTACCATTCTTGGTTCATTAGCTTTAGCTGCAGCTTACAGCGCCTGGCGAGAAAAGAAGTCTGACGCATGTCAAGTCTTTCTCCTGACAATCACAAACACGAAAAACCACTTATAAATAAAGTCGTGGGGCTAGCGCATATCAAGAAAAAATGTGTCCTTTGTGTTCAAACAACTCATAACATACCACACACTTTCACCGTTTGGCGCGAATTTGACGAGGAAGCAAGAGGCCTTTTGAGTATTTTATGTAGTGCTCAATCCTGGCGTCTAAAATTTTTCATGTAGAACTCAAACCAGTGATCTGCTGTGTTTTGTTGGAGTCAAGTATCATACAAACGTCATGCTTAGTGTGCGCAAATTCAGTTTCGGTCAGGTACCATCGAGATATGTAACACTAGAACCATGTTTCTTGATGAAATGTGTCTTGATGAAGACAGACTTGTTAAGTACAGTTTAACTAAAAAAGGATAACAGTACAAAACAGTAGGATAGGTTGGACTTGTCCATTCCGAAAAACCCCTGTGTCAAGTGACACTTTGTTTCCATTTTTCCTCTTACTAGCCCCGCTCACCATGAATGAAGACCACTTCTAATTCAGTGTACTTTTAATTCACAAGTTAAAATAATTCAACAGAACAGGCTCCTGGTAGAAAACGTTTTTCGCGGTAAAGACTGAGCGGTAGACAGCTAAATTTCTGTATACGCTCCGGCAACGACATTTCTATCAATATTTTGTTCCCCTAAGGGCTAAGCTTTCAGGTGTTTCCTGATTTGAATCATCTTACCCAGCCTGCTCTCAGTGCAGAATCATCTCATTACTTTCTCTGTTTGGGTCCTTCGAAGGCTGGATAAATCTAAATGATTCTGGGTAACTTTCCGATAGCCTGTGACACGCACAGAAACAATTCCGCTAGCAACACTGGCTAACTTTCTGATAACTTAGCTGCTTTAAAAGCTCTCTTACAGGAACAAAATGAATTCGTTACGCATTGCGGACGTACAAATGTACAGCGACTCGCTCTCGAGCGTGGTCAGCGGACTAAATATTTTGGCGGGAAAGGGATCGAAACGAGAGCGCTGACAGAGTTCGAGAAGAGAAAACTAAAATGTCGATAACATTCGAAAACGATATTGCCGACGAAGGCGTAGGAAACGAACTCGGTCTTTTTGATGACGATGATCCTTTTAATCTTCCTCCACCTTTACCTCCTCTGTCGCCTCAACGAGATGACGATCCATTCAACCAAAATGGCGACAAAGATCAAACTAATGCCGACGACAAGACAGAGGCAAATAAAAAACGAAGAGTGAAGAGATCGCCGAGACCGAAGTTAGACGAAGTTAGGTAAGTGTCGCTAGTTGTGTTGCAGTTCTACTGAGCATTCGTTGGGATAGGAAGGGAATGTAATCTCATGATTGATCACGATCAGATCGTGTCGTAAGTTTGATAGCGAGTAGTGCGAGGTTTAATTGCTCTATCCAGCTCTATTGGATCCTATATCCATCCTCTTTCCTAGAATAAGCTTACTTAATACAGCTAAAAAGGAGGGTGGTTGTGTTTATATGAATCGAGGTGAGCTTTGGCATTGTGTTAACCATATCCACAGAAGAACAGAACCAATTTTGATTTCTGCACTTCCCCTCACCCACCCCCCAAGGTTCTGGAGAGAATGCTGGCATTGACGGTAGTAAAGTTTAGATGTAGAGATACTGTAGAGGATTTGTGACCAGTCCCTGTTTTAAGAGTAAAAGAAACTAAAACCCCAACCCCTTAATAAAGCAATATTTGGTCAAGAACCTTGAAACACTCAGCTTTGGATATACCCCTTGTCCCCAATCCACTCAGTCCATATTCATCAGGCCCTGGTTGTTCTAAGGTTGGATAGCCCTATCCTCCGGATAAATCACTATCCAGTGGAAAGCGTAATTGATTTCCATAGAACTTATCTGCTGATAGTGATTTATCTGGTGAATAGCGCTATCCAGCATTTGAACATCTGTAGCCTGCGTGGCAGGTACTTGGAAGAAGTGGGTGCAAGAAAAAGTGGACACAGGAAAAGGAGACACGCGAGCGGAGAGGGAGCATTCCCTCACCCCTCGTGTGTCTCCCTTGCGTGCACCCATTCTAATTGCGCCCACTACTTTCAGGAGCCTGCTACGCAGGCTAGAATATCTGGGGCCAGGTCCTCCATCCCTTGTCTGTCTCCTGCCCTTATTGTCTACTCTCCTGACTTATGCCGCATTTAGAGTCACTTGCTTGTTTCCTCCATGAATACATGTTGGTGGGGTGGTATTATTTTAAAAAATCATGCGGAGAAACTTTCCTTTGTTGAGCACATCCTTCCCCAAGATCTTTGCAATGGGGTAAATGGTGATAACATAAGATAAAAATTTTCACGTGAAGTTAGCACAGCTGGGCAAGGACATTATTATCAGTTAAAGAACTCTGACAGTATCTGTACCCAGAAATTAAGGGACTGGAGGACAGATTTTACCAAGGATTTTATAAATTTTTAACACAGTTTCAGACAAAACAGAGGCTACCCCTTGGGTGGTTTGACTTCTAATACACCTTTGATAGCCACCAGAAAAAGAAATTTAACATATTAGTAGCTCAGATATTGTTGTTGTTGTTGTTGTTTTCTTTGAAGTGTTAAAAACCTGAATTAAACGTTATAGGTTGTGTAGCGATCGTGGAATTCCTGCTCTGCAGCATATTTGTGATGGCATCAAGTTCAAAGGCAAAGGACACGAGGTAAGAAGGACAGCAGCATGAGTCAAGTGTCATATTTGTTTGTAAAAGTTGTAATGAAGCTGTTACCCGGTATCTAGAAAACTGATTGCTAATCAATTCTCACATCTCAGGATAGCATGAAGTTTTAACTGTGAAGAGGTTTCACTGAGTTTTCTTTTTCTCAGGCAAGTGATCTCAAACTTCTGATGCAGCGTTATGAGCACTGGGCGCATCGCTTGTTTCCAAAGTTTCCGTTTGCAGATGTTGTAGATCAAGTAGAAAATTTGGGCAATAAAAAGCTTGTTCAGGTACGACAAGGAAAAAGCTGTTAACTTTCCAGAGAGAGTCCTGAGGAGTAGCAAATGTTAAATCCAAGATGCCAAGATCCTTGTTAGCTTTATAAATAACCCATCATTGATCAGTGCTGAAAGTGTCCTTATTAAGCAGGTTGAGTTGGCAGCAAAGAAAGTCCTGTCCAATAAGCCGGTGCTAGTGCATTTTGCTATCGGGCTAGTGAATTCTGTTCTTAACTTTTCCGATGGGCAAATTACTGAAGAACTGTTATCAATCCTGCTCATCAAAATATTTTTTTTTGGGGGGGGGGGGGGGGAGGCTACTTAAAATGACTCTTGGGCCAGTACATGCTAAATCTAACTACAGCTTGTCCAAATGGCGAGCTGTAAAACTGACTTTCTTTGCACCAGGTGAGCTTGGAGAAAATGTAAGGGCTTTCAAAGCAAACAGTCCATAACATTGAGGTGTCCATGTAAAGCAGGATTTGACTGTATCACTTTGCTAGGTAAAAATGAACTCTGTTTTCTCCTTGTCCCTTGTTCAGCAGCTGACGCCATCTTAGATTGACAAAAATTATGCATTCACTACCCAATCCAGTCCATCCATCCATACCAAAACAAGTAGTTCTTTGCTTACAATGTCATGATTCTAACCTTTGTGAGATTTGCAACACAATAAAATTCTTGTTCTGGTACAGCAATCAGGATAAACTTGCACCAGAATGACTTGTTCCAGTATTGCATTTTCTGCTGTTATCATGTAAACAAATACAGAGCCATGAGGGGGAACTGGGTTAAACTAGCACTGGTATCATATTAACATACCCTTGTAATCTCTCAGTCTCATCATTGATTGAGCTTGAACAATGCAACCTTTATCTGAAGGCTTGAACAACATAACCAAGTTTATAATCCTTGTAGAACTGTCTCAAAAGAATCAGGAGAGGCGAGGAGGACAATGTTGATGAAGAGGACAAGTCGGACACAGAAGTTGGACAAAATATTAATGGTAAGAGTATTGTCGGTACTCTTTTTGTAATGAAAAGTGTTAAAAAGGGCATAAGTCAACTTTATATAATCTGACTCATTGCCACATCATGCAAATTGGTTGAGTGACTGATTGATTACAGACTTTTCCGGTGATATATTTAGTGGTGGATGTTCCACAGGATGCATAAAGGTCATAATAAATATTGTTCAGGTCTCCCACTAAGGGCTTGAAGTCAGGATTTCCTCTGGCTACTATGAGCATGAACCCAAACTATTTTCGTAGGAAACAAAAGGAAAAAATAAGACCAAAGAAAACTGCTATTCTCTTCAACTGTCCATGCACTGATGAAAACTGCATAGACATGATGTGATAGCCCTGCATGTAATGTTCCTGACAGCTAATTTCTGATGTTCAGGCCAGTCAAATTCCTTATTTGAAAATGCCAGTCAGCAGGACTGTTATGTGTGACCATGTGTCATTTTTCAACTGCCCCTTGGATATCACATGCACTGAAGGGTGGAAAACAAAAGAAATGAGCTTCATCTCCCCTTTCCTAGTAAATGGAGCTGAAATGGAGGCCTCAATTAAAAGTTGACTTGTGGAGATTTGCTTGTGTTTAATCTTCAAGCTGTTAACGACTATACAGTAAAATTAATAAGGACTGTTCTTTTTACTGACAGGATCGCAAGGTGATGGAGCACTTTCTCAATCAGATGACACCCAAGCAGCAAATGATGTGAGTTTATTCCCAACCAGAAAAAAACTACAGTCATGAAGTATTAAAAATCTGTGAATTTATCACTGAAGACTGATGTTATTAGTTCTCAGGTGTCATTTTGCTCAGACCAATAAAAACAATAGCTAAATGTATCTGCTTTTCTTAGTAAATCTCATTACCATTTTGCCATTTAGGCTAGGAATATTATTTTCACCCACATAAACTAAAAAATCTCCTCCAATGACTCCTCTTCAAATATCAAATTGTCACTTCTTTCTAGTTGATCATCCTCAAATGGCTTAAACTCATCGGACATTAATGGGTTAAATTCCAAACAATTAGTTTTAAGAAAAAGTTTGTTGTTTTCTGTTAACAGAAGGTAAATCTCTCGCCATTACAAGATTTCAAATTTTAAAATTGATTAATATTATAAGTGCTCGTCTTAAAGTGGGTTGTTCTAGATGATAGCTTTGTTCATCATTTGCCGCATGGTTATCTCTCTAATAATATTTTGATGACAACTTATCCTGATACTGCTGGTTTTCACACAGTGATGGCATTAATAAGTCCTCTTTACAGTCATCATTTGTCTCATCATGTAATGTAGGCAAGATGATTTTCACCGCTCTCTTGACGCCATTTCCCCAAACAGTGGCTGGTAATCAAGCCAACATGCAATGCTGCCACCGCACCCCCACCCCACCCCTACCCCCCGATTTGAGGACAGGAGAACGGTGGCTTACAGGGACTATTAGAAGCGCTGAGACTGTAAGTGGACTGTAATCCTGATTGTTCTTACAGTTCAACAAGATTTTTCAAACTTGTTGCTTCTGATGCAATTCCTTCCTTATACCCATCATCCAAGAGATTTAAGAAATAACTTGTAGTAAACTATTAATCTGATCTTTATTTTCAATGATAGCAGATGCAAACATTTGGTGTCCAGGTGGAGGCTACAGACATTGTGGTAAGTATTCATTCGGAGCTTGTTCTTTACAGTCCCCATCAAAATTTTCTATGCAAATCTGGCTTTTATGTAAATTAGTGACGATCATCTTACATTTTCAGTTTGGCAGCATTTTTTTGTTCACCAAAAACACTTTTACGAAGAAAAGTATTGAAATCAAATTATACTGAGAATTGTGGGATGAGGAATTAAATGAAAGGAAGGCATCACAATTTCTGTAGATTAAAGTTTTTTGAAATTGGTGGTTAGCTTGGTTCGCGGGGGATGGGGAGGGTACTCCCTTATAGGGACTAGATAGGTACATGCCGCCCCGAAAAAGTATGGTTTTTGAGGGTCTTAATTTTTTTTAATCATTTTTGCCCTTGTTGGCATTGTGTTCCCAGTGTCATCCTCAGACAGGGTACCCAAATTGTATCGGCTAAAATTCAAGTTAGTAAATAGCCAGCTACATGAAAAATAAATCAACTTTTAGTATTATGAAAGCGATTTAGTAAAGTTATGGTTTTTGCTGTTGAATGCGTGTCCTTTTTTACTCTTTAGTAGGGGGTGCTTTTTGCGGGTTTGGGCTTCAAATAGGGTGTCAATTTTCCGTGGTTTTTGTTTGTTTCAACCTTAAATAGGGTTAGGGTTTAAGACCCTGGGCGGCAGATACCTATCCAAGGGTTATGGGAGTATCCACCCCCCACCCCACGTGCTCTGCTTCAATTGGTCAGTTGGTTAGAGCGATGCAGCGGTATGTTCGAATCTTGTACACAGTGTACAAGCCTGAATTTTTCAGGCTTTCATTTTTGCAACCGCCAAACTAGCGTCTCGTAAATGCAATGATCTTCTCTACAGGAATAACAGTTGACTCTTGCTTGCAATGAGAGCTAATTACAAAAAGTTGTTGTACTGTTAGAAACCGTAAATACTTTGGAAACTGTTGTAGGCTACCCTAAGGATAGATGAGATCTGTTCGATCTAAAGGTGAATGATCAAGTAGAAAATTTGTAAAATGATCTTATTACAGAAAGAGAATAAAAAGTGAATACTTATCTGGAAGCAGGCCTGGTTTAAAAAAACTGGGGCTCTTCATTTTCTTTTCACTCTTACTCTTGCAGGTTATTTTGACTCCCGAAATGCAAGAGCGCATTCGGCAAAACAGGGAAAGGGCGTTGGCGAAACGAAGAGCTGCGCATGAACGACAAGCAGAAGAAACTAACACACAAAAAGGTGAAGACTAAGACGTCCGTGGATATCATACATAAAATGCGCGAAATTACTGCGGCATTTTCAGGGTTTATGAACCGTTCAACACCTGAAGCCTAGGCATATATGTCACCTCTCAGCATTCCCCGCTGCTTGGACGTTCCGTGAGAGACCCGGCTGCTAGCCTGTTCCAGGCTCCGTGATGGTCGGACCCCCGGAATTGAGGAAGCGCGGAGACGAAAAAACGGGAGGAAACTTTTTTTTCCGCCCCGCCCTCCTTTTCGCGTCTTCGACACTCTTACGCGCCTTCCCCACTATCTGAGGGCCTGGAACTGGCTACCCAGTTGCAACGTGAAACGCAGCAGCGGTGACCTGGGAAACGACAAGAGGCGGTTGGGTTTGCAGGTTACAGCGCCTGTTGCTGAAACATTTTTGGAAAACGAGTCATGTTTAGTATTACGGTAGGTATCACAAGCCCACTAAACTGGCTTTTTGGCAATCCTCTCATCGCATGAAATTTGGGAAATTGTTCGAGTGTATCAGTATGAGCAGTGCTATGCGTGGGTTTTTGTCTTAGGGCCTGTTTATGTGGAGGTGTGGAACCCCAGGTAGTTGAGTTAACCCGCTTAGGTGGGGTAACCTTCCTGTCCATATAATCTTTCGTCTTAATTTTATCACGTTCACCTGATAAATGGGGTGCCCCTCCGCGAGTTACACTTCACCTACCTGGGGGTCCCCCACCTCCTTGTAAACAGGCCCTTAGTAACATAAGGACTAAAAATGAGTCGGGAATCGCGGCATACTAAACTCGTACCGGGTGATTTGTATGAAGTTTTCCACCCAAGCGTTGGCCCTGTTTCATTGTGTTTCCCCCTTTGACCAGTCCAGTATGGTGGCCCTACCACTTGCCAGCTTTAGGGGTCATTGAGACGCGCAAGCGACAACATTGTGACTAGCTTATTGAACTAAGCTATTGAGAAACGAACACCCTTATTCCAGATGTTTCTAACTAAACCATTGTATGCGTCCACTTCAAGATTCCTATGAATACAGTCATTAGATATTTAAATTTGTTTTCAGATTTACAAACTGGAGAAACAGAACAGGCGGCGGTACAGTCCAGCAGCAATACTGAGATCGCTCAAGATAACGACGGTGAAACGGAACATCTTGCCATGGAAAATAATTCCTCTCAACAGACAAGCGACGTAGAAATGAGAGATGAATCGACGGAGACGGCTGTATCGTTAACAGAGGGTGAACTACAATCTGAAACGAACGAAGATACTGCAACCTTACCACCGATTGTGTCTACAAACGAGAATGAACTACGTGAAGATACTGAAATGGAGAACAATGAAACTGAAGGCTTTGTTGCTGACGCAGATATTGTTCAGAATGAAGAAAACCTTCTAGGGACGGGCTTAGATGGCGCTAAACTAGATAATGAGCTGTTAGAATCGGCTGATGATTTGTCAAGACAGAAAAATGATTCAGATTTGGCTGATGGTGAAGCAGTAAAGGCGTTGTCGGCCTCGTTTGCTAATGTTGAAACTGCCAAAATTGGACCTGGTGACGAGACACTCCAAGCAGAGGTGTGCAGAGAAACGTTACCAACACGGGCAACGCCACCCACAGAACAACCTTCTGCTCATAAAAAAACCACGGAGATTCAGAGTATGGAGATAGAAAATGAACAGTAAAAACTAAATTGCGAGACTTGTTGCATTCAAACTTGATCACATGACCAATTTTTACAGTGGAGCCACTATTCAGGGGACACCCTCCGAGCCAAGGAAAGTGTCCCCTGAATTGAGTTTGTTAATGGTTAACCAACACTGAATTAAAAATGTTTCTTATATTCTGCCTTGGAATCTGCGGCAGTCATTATTTCAAGCAGCTAGATAATGTATACAAAATCATGATTAACTTATTTCTGCGACATTGTATGTTGAATTGCAACAAGTGCAGTAAATCGGTTTAAGTGAGATAGATCAAGTTGTGAAAGATGCCGTCATTCTGGCTGGTGTGCACTTAAACTTATCAACGCTTTTTGTGGTCAGTCACTTTTGAAGTGCTAAGGTGTCCCCAGAATGGAGGTTAAACCCAAGCTTCGGAACCCAGAATAAGTGTCCCTTTCCCCTGAATAGAGGTGTCCCTTCAATGGAGGTAACAAATACAAAGATCAGGTGAACATTTTCCCGGGACCAAATTTTGTGTCCCCTGAATGGAGGTGTCTCAAAGGAGAGGTTTCACTGTAGTTGCTCTTTGTCTAGTATTGTCACTGTACAAGTTAGGGATACAACCTTCGAGACACGAAGTAACGAGCTAATTTGGCGGGGGAGTCCCTGCCTCGTTCCAACTCTCTCACAGTTGCATATTTTGGGGATGTTTTTTAGATTGTTAAGTGAAGTGGAAGTGAAGAAGTCTCTCCTCTTTCTCTATTTTTCCTTCCCTTCACTCCACACTTGTGATCTGCGCTCGGCGTTGGACGATCATGCTTGGATCTTGCTAACCCTTAGTGGCGGGGAAATCCTGAAATTCCGCGAGCTTCGTAGACGAAAACAAACGCGTGAGGGTTACTAAATCCGTGGAAGAGTATGTAGCAATTAGCGCCAAATAGTTACTAGTAAACAAAAGCAAACAATGAAATTAGATAGTAATAGTTCGTATTAGGCTACTATCTATTTCATGGGTTACGTAAAATCACTACTATGACAGCATGTGCAGTCCGGGCCTAAGGGTTAAATGATTTCGCTCGAAATTGTAACCTTGACCTCTTTGCCCTCGAGTCTACCAGGAAGATTTTGGAAGGTAATCTCCTAAATTTAATAGGAATACACGCAGATAGAGAGTTTGGCAGATCAACCTCATACTTCTAGGACTTTATTTCTGGCTCGAAGGAAAAAAGCTCATATTTTAGAGAAACTATAAAACCACCACAAACGATCGCAATGTTAAAACAATGTTGCACCTTTACTGAATACCAAAATTTTTAAATATTCCTACACTCTTGCCTTCAATATGTTAAAATATTCTCAATGGAACAAGCACTTTCGGCTAAATATTTTCAAATTATCACTACATATATGAAATTTGTAAACTTGAAATTTTCATTACTTATTAACAACCTATAATACACCCAAATAATTTAACGCGATGAATATATTACAAAAACAAACGAAAAACGCGTTTCGTGTGTCTCGCATTTTTTATTTTAACTCGAACACTCGAATGAACGCAATGACTATAGTCATTTACGGTGGAAATTCGACATAACCAAGGGCCAAGGGATTGGCAAAATCTGTTTGGTATTACTAGGTTTCGTCCTTATCCTCGTGTTTTACTATTACTGAGGAGAAGAATATCGTTACACCGAGGACTTTGTTGCATAGAGGTTCGTTATATCAAGGTTGTACTGTACACTATTGCGCAGACAGCCTCCTCCTCAGGCGCTTCGTTTTTCGCAAGGTAGAGGCGAGCGACTGGTGATGAGCCGCAAGGGACCATGGGAAGGGTACAGACGGCAGACAAAGTCTCTCCCGTTGTCTCCTTCCCGCCTTCCTTTGCGCACGCGCGAGAGACGTCTGGGAACGAGGCAGACTGCGCAGAGGAGTTCTTCTCTCTCGGGTAAAAAGCAAGATTTAGACCTTATCTGAATACTCCAATCCAGATGTTTTCCAAAAGTCTTTAACATCAGTCTTAGGCTATGTTCGATTCACACTATACCGGATAGAGCTTCTGTTCACACATAAGAACGGTGATTTCGGCGCGATTTCTAAAACAAAGCGAAGCTGCGCCGCGCCGCGCCGATCTCTAAATAGGGGAGTCACACAATTGATAGGTGTTTATGCGAAACCGGACTATAGCTTATCCGGTATAGTGTAGACATCGGCGTACTAAGTAACAGCCTTTAAAGGCCGATTTAGACGATACGATTTTTGCTTACGACTATCATTCGCAATTCGGCTTATTAAGTAAAGAAAAAGAAAAATTGACGGGTAGGTAAACTTAATTGAGAAGTTCGTCAGTACTCAACAGGTTATCCTTTAAATAACTCGTTGACCTCTCCTAATAAGTGACCTAATTCAACAGAAACAGAAACTGACGAGTGAGTAAAGAAGCGAACTTAAACTTGATTTACGAAAAAACAAAAAAGACCAGGGATCGATCCCGAGTCTCCTCAAGTTCCAACAGCGCGAACGCCGTTGATTATACTAGTTCGCTCAAAGCTTGAAGAATGAAGATACGTTTTTGCGTCGTTCAAACGAAATTTTGTGCTTCTGTGAATATACTTTCATATTTTTAGCCTAGTTTGCAAGAATACTGAGGAGCCTCTCGCAGTGTCCCTGTACGACATCTTACCAGGACGTTTTGGAGAAGTATCCGAGACGAACGGCTGGGCGACACAGACTCGCTCAGACCACATGACCGCGCGAAATAGTGAGCCCTAGAGAGTCTCTTACGTCACTCGACACCGAGCTTGGGACAGTTTTATCTCGATTTTTCAGTTTTTGATTGGATAGTCGAGCCTCTAACCATACAGAACTAAATAAAGTCACCATGTAACAAAAAACTATAGCAAAACAAAAAAAACCTGATATAGGTAGTAAAAAAAACCATTTCCATAATCCAGTACAAAATGTTGCAATTCATAGTAAGCTGAAACTGGACGAGCGTCCATAAGAAAGAAGAATCCATGCTGAAGTGTACTCTAGCGTACATTTTAACTTTTCCTGAACAGAACATAAGTAAAGCGGAAACCAGAAACTGACACGAATCATCCGCCTTCGCACACCGTTTGCAGTACATTCTGAAAAAAGGATATTTACAGTGACTGGATGATCAACAAAATTAAAGGTGGCACGATCTGAGTGCACACTACCATAAAGGGAAAAAGGTGAGGTGAGACAGCCCCGCAACTCTCCTACAAGATATCTCACTAGGAGATACCAGAGAAAAATAGTCCAACTTAACCCATTCGCCCCTGAGCCGCCCGTGCGGATCCACGTCCCTTCTACCGCTTGTGACGTCATCAGGCGATGGACAAGGGCAACTTTGTCCGCTAATGCGTGCAGAGTGAAGACGTCTTTCAAACCATACCAGAATGAGCACAATTCGGTCAAGGACACCGGAGAAAAAGGCAAAAAAACCATGTAACATTGACCCGAATATTGCCATGAAAATCTTGTTCCACTCCACACCTACCCTTTTCTTTCACCTAATCCTAAGATCCTAAAAGCTTTCCTAAAAACTTTTCCCACCAAAATAAAGCCTACTAAATGCCCAGCAAAAGAAACAAAGTGAGGCAAGAAAATCGAAAAAAGAGAGGAGGAGAGAAAGCGAAAAGTAAAAGTCACGACTGCTGTGTCACTTTTAAACCCAAAAACTCTAAATTTTGCTTTCTGCGCATGCCCGAACTTCACAAGCTAATATTTTGCAACTGGATCAGAAGGCCGTGAAGTGTACGACCTGCAAACGGCATTGTGGTAAGTTTCAGCACGACAGTGACCAGAAAACCACTCGACAAGCTTCAAACGGCGTTTCTCAGCAAAAAGTTCATAAAACATTGTTATTATTCATTCAAAATATTTCCCCGATTCTGATTGGCTAAAAGCACACGTTTAATTTACCATAACCAGTTACTGATGACGAAATTTGGAAGAAATTTGACTTTAACGAGGAAATGACGTCAAAAATGCAGCGTTTTCGCAGGTTAAGGAACCGTTAACCGAGAAGACCTGGCGACGAGGTTGAGTTGTTTTGGTTGTGAACTTGAAAAAATGGCGGACATTTCACTCGTTTCAAGAGTAAGAACTAAGCGAAAAAAATAGCTAAAACATGGCAAGAACAGCAAGAAGACAACTCGAAGGGCGACATCTGCTATTTGGAGAATATTTGCGGAGTTGGAAAAACCTAAACGTACACTATCGAAGAAGAACTGAACATCGATGGATTGATGGAGGTAAGCATGTTTTAGCTGTTTTTAAACTAGGAATTATTTTTAACGAATAATAAAACAGTTATTGAATTCGGCTTTCGTATCTTATGACGAATTATGGAGATCTCGGAGGGTGTTATCCGCCTTTCTTCATAAGATACTCAGCCTCATTCATTAACCGTTAAATAAGGAGAGTTCTTAACTTCAAGTGATCATTTTCGTCCTCATTTTCCAAGTGCAACTACAATCAACTCTCTTTTAACCCTTCAAGCGCCTATATCCACAGACACATTTCCAGACTGACCTCCATAATGTTTTTTGGCTTATAAAACTGGTTAAAAAAAGATCATTTTCTTAATTCTCATAACCTTGTGTTCTTGATGCTATAGAAAGTTTTCACATGACGTCACGACGGCCATATTGGTGTTCCAAAACAATGAAACGGCGGCCATGTTGGTGTACCAAGAAAATCCTCTGGGGGTTGAACTCTTTTGTCATGTAAATGCTTTCTTTTGGTCCAATAAATTAGCATAGATGCTGGCCACGTGAGTGAAACGCTCTATATTGATGTTGCTAGGAGAAACATGTTGCTGGCCCGTACGGAGACTTGAAGGGCTAATGGACACCTCTATAAGACGGACACCTTTCAAAAACAAACACGTACACCGTAGAGTTGGTCTCTAACGTTTGTTCGACTCTATTTGCTGGTTTTCACTTTGACGAAAAAGTTTTCAGAAGTGCTATCACAAAACCAAGAGTCCTATGATTTCGAATTGAAAACTATTAAAAGATAAATGTTAGATGTGCTAACAAATAAAGAAACTGGAGCCCGTTTCTCGAAAGTCCCGATAATTAACGGGCCCGGTAAGCTGTCTCCGTTTACATTAAAGATCGAGGTTTCAATAGTTTTGCATCTAACATGATAAAACTATCAGTTAATGAAACAAAATGGAGTTGTTTGCTAGCCAGGACCCGCGCTCTTATTCTTTATATTTCGATTTGAATATTTGATTTCGGGCCCGTAAAGTTACCGGGACTTTCGAGAAACGGGCCCCTGAACTCTAACGGATCTATAATTCTCACTTTGAAATTTTCATATGCATGTTCATACGTCACATCCAACTCAGCCGAAATCGGTGCAGGTCTCAACGGTATCCGGAGTTGATTGCATTCAATCTAACGCGCTAACGCAACAGTCAGCCCAGTCTGCGCAATTTACCACTATTATGCGAAACCTCATTCAACATTGAACTCACCACCTTGCATTAATTACTAAAAGCAATCCTATAAATGTCAGCAGTGCTCATCCATGGAAGGTCCTTGTGGCATCCAATCACGGAAATTATCCCTGTAGTGTCCAGATCCTACGAACCATGGATCCAGTTCCTCTCGGCGCTGCGACTGCCGCCCGTCTGCTCTGCGAAAATACCACGGGACATAATTTGACCGCTGATGAGCACGATCACTGGCTCGTTCGAAAAACCAGTTCTGGCCGCGCTTTTGTTTCTGACCACAGGGAAACTGGGTTTCATGTTTATCAGAGGAACGTTGCTGGTCTCGCTCTTGAGCCCGCCGATCATACCATGGGACAGACCGCTGTTCATTACGATGTTTAAATTTCCTATCAGTCAGGAACTGGGTGTCATGTGTATCAGTGTTGCGTTGATAACATCGCTCTTGTGCCCGCTGATCATACCATGAGAAAGACGCGGGCTCATCTTGAGGCCCCCAGTGGTGACCGCACGGAAACTGGGTATTGTGTTCATCCTTGCTTCGCTGAGAGTTACGATTTTGAGCCCGCAAATCGTACCACGGAACAGACCACTGGTCGGCACGTTCCTTGGCGCGTTCCCGAGCCCGTTGAAACACCCAATCAGGAGGTGGAATAGACTCCTCTTTTTCTGTATCATCGGAAATACAAACTTTGTCTTGAGCATAACCCCTGTGACGATCTCTCGCATCACCCGATCTCACGTCCGACAAGACAGGACCTTGAGCGCCTACTTCCTCCCGTCTTTTAGTTTTCACCTTGTGCCGTTTTTCGTACCATTCTTTTGAAGACAATCGGATGCCTTCGGGTGGTATTGGGCCCTCGGGCGTTTCCTTTCGGGTCCAATCTTTGTCTTGCTCTTGGCTAAGCCCGGTCTCGGTAGGTCCTTGAAGCATCCAAGGATGACCTTTGGCGCATTTCAGGTTTTTGCCCATCATTTTTTTCTTCAGAACATCAGAGGAGTCTCCGCTAGAGCGGATATCATCCGATTCTTTCGAGATTATTATAAACGACCTGCTATCTGCCGCTCTAACGTTATCACTTGTTGTTTTATCTTTGCGTTCCAGTCCTTTCAGCAATGTTTTAACAAGATCGATATCAAACGTTAAGTTCAAGAAACCTGCTAAAGCCCTGTCCTCCGAAACTCTCGCCAACTCCGAATTTCTAACAGTCACCTCCCTTTTCTCGTTTTCTTTCCGTTCAAATTCGCGTTGCTCTATTCCAAACATCAGCTTTTGCAGTTCTTTCTTTCCAGCTTCCCAGTAGCTAAGTTTGCGGGGATGATCCTGCCTAGCTTCAACGTTACTTCTAGAATTTTCTTCGTTGTCCTCTGATGTTTTATCGTTCTGTAACTCCTTTCCTTGAAATTTATCCTGTTCACCCGCAATCCGCGTAGGCGTTTCCGCTCCGCGATTAACACCAAATATTGACGGCATAAACAAAGTTCTCCAGTGGAACTCTTCAGCTTTTTTAAGCGTCTTTTTGTGAACCCCGGACAACCACTGTTTAAGATTTTCCATTTGTGAGAATGTCTTTTGCTGCCGTTCTAGCGTTTTCTCTCGAACTCTAGACAGCCATTCTTTGACTTTTTCCAACTGCTGCCTAAAAAAGGCTTCACGATGACCGCCTTCCGTCTTTGCCTGGGAGCCTCTACTCTGTTCGCCTTCTTTTCCGCTCGTGTGATCATCACTTTTCTTCCAGTTTGCCTTTGTCATCTTTTCATTTGCAGTTTCGCTTGCTTCTCCTTTTCTCCTTCGTTTTTCTTTATCATACTTCGCTTGCTCCCGAACAACAGACTCATATTCTTGCTTTTGTTGTTGCTCTCTTTCTGCTCTCTCCCCTTTCTTCTTTGCCATTTTTCTCTTTTTAGCTTGTTCTCTCTTCCTTCTCTGCTTCTCTTTCTCAGTTTTCATTTGACGTAATTCCCTCGACCATTTCTTATACTTCTCCTTGACAGCTTTCTTTAAAGATTTTAACACTTTTTGTTGTTTTCGTAATTTGTCTTTCTCTTGGGTGATCTCACTCCTTAACCTCTCTACTTCTTTCTTCTTATTCGCATCTAAAGTTTTCTTTTTTAACTTCAACAATTCGGACTGTTTCGCTAACAACTCTTTCATCTTTTTCAACCTCGTTTTCAGCTTCTTTAGTTTTTGCTTTTCCTGCTTCAGGGCCGCAATGAATTTCTCAAGTCCTTGTTTGTCTTTCTCGTGAATTTCTCTTTCCACAGATAACTTCTTTTTACTGCGCGCGAGCGCTTTCCAGGAGCGTCGTAATTTCTTCTTCTCGATCTCTAAACCACGCCTTTCTTGTTTTACCTTCAACAAGTAGCGATCTGCTTCTTCGACACGCAGCTTTGCTTTTTTTTCTTTTTTCTTTAGCTCGCGTCGTTGGATCCTGTGCTTGCGTATCTCTTCTCCTCGATCTTTAGATAAATTTCGGAGCATTTTTTTTTGTTCTGTGAGCAACCGCTGTAGCTGCACATTTGCCTCATCTTTCCGATAAACCTTGGTTGCTTTCAAAGCTCCAAAGCTCTGAGCGGCAGTGTCTCTTTCGCCATTAATCCTGCCACGGTCAGACACACGACGCTTCTCAGTTTTTACTTTCTTTAAACTGCTGATCGCGTTTCCCAAAACGTATCTTGACACCTTTTCAGCTTCCCCTGCCCTTTTTGGACACCAAAAGTCTTGAACGTAAGTTTCCGTCAGGGGTAGTCTATCTGCAGGCATTCTCAATTGTTCTGCAGAATCTGCTTTCAAAGAACGCGGAGTTTGATCGTGAAACCAAGACACAGATTCACGAGGAAACAGCGGGTTATCAAACTGAGGACCCTTTGTGAACTCTTTCCCTATTTCCTCACCGTTATCCTGGTTTTCCACGTTATGTTTGGTGAGTGGCGTTACCACTTTGTCGTCTTCGTGATCATGATTCTTACTCGCATCTTCCACTGACCTCTTAACTAGGCCTTCCATAGATATCGGAGTATACCAAGGAGAGATCTTTGTTTCCTGTGATACTTTTGTCACAGAACCTTTGCCAGACAACCGTAACAGATAGTTATTTTCTTCTGGGTCATCAGAAGCACACTTAGTACTCACTGAAGAAATTTCTCTTTTGCGTCCCTTTAACCGCAAGTCCTTTGTCCAGCGGTCTCTAAATTCTCTCCACATATTGTCATGCACGCGTGAACTGCTGCGTTCATTTTGCTGCAGTTCTTTAGCTTTTATCGCCGATAACTCCTCTTCCGGGTTTTTGTCAATCTCCGAAGGGTGTGTCAATTTTTGACTCTCATTTACAGGACCTCTGTCTTCAGATTTTTTCCATCGATTTAGAAAATCCTTCCAGTATCTGGGATGTCAAAAATTGTAGTGTTAGTATGGTGGAACCTTGATAGGCGAAACTCTATATAATTGACACTGGTCACTCTTGGGACTTAAAGTGTTTAACCCCTAAATGAGCATTATATTGGAATATTGTAATACCTAAGATCATAAATAGTGCAGGTATAAAGCTGTCAAAAGATTAAAATAATTTTAAGGAAATTTATAAAAAAAAAAACGTTTTAAGTTGCTGAACTGAGCACGGGCAGCTTATCAGAAATAAACAACTTGTTGCACAAATAATGCCCAAAGTGATTCAACCTTCATCATTACAATGTACATAATAAAACTTGCTCATGGCAATTTATCACACCAAATTTAATTTGGCTCCTTTGTTAATAAAAATCTATAGCCATTTTCTCTTCTGCTGCACTGTTGAATAAATAATTATTAAAGAAAACCCTTTTTGAATCAGCTCTTACTTGTCAAACTTGATGCCATTTGCCACTGCACGGCGCAGTTTTGCATTTTCATTCATACGACGCCACAGATCAGCAGTGTGTTTTTCATGCAAGTAGAGCTGTTCCATGTGTTCCAGCTGTTCTTGCAAAGCCTTGTTCCATTCACCACCTCCTTCCTTCTTCGATTTCTCCTCCTCATACTTAAGACGCCAGTACCATGACATAACTCTACTCATGCGCAAACGTTGTTTCACACTTTCGTGCAAGCGCGTGAGTCTAAAGTGTTTCTGCTGAAGTTTCTCATGCAGTGCTTTAGTGTCAAATAAGTCTCCAAAATCATTTTCAGGTTCTGGGTCTCTCTGGGAGTCAAGACGGTCTTCAACTTTCCACATTGTTAGTTGATCCAAGAAATCACGTGATACTTCATCCAGAGGTTCCATGGAGTCAGAGGTAAGGGGAAGTGAGGCTGTCTTGGGTCCAGGTCTCTTGACGTTTCCAGTCACCTCCAAGGCTTGGCTACTAATGTAGACACTTAATCCTGCCAAGTTAAACAAAAAAACAATGTTTTATCACATACACATGGTTACAAAACAAGGAGCTGCCATAGTTTTGTTATGACAACTTTTTATTTTGTTTGATGATTACAGGCAATCACAGATTAAATTATCTGAGAATGAAATGATGTTTCTTGCTTTCCTTGTGCATCAGTCATTTTCAAGGTCAAATGTGTAAAGTTCTTGGCCAGCCTTGTTGCACATCAAATCCCTGAGTTTACACAGTTTACTTTAATATACTAAATGCCCGCGATAAGCCAGGAAGCATTTAAAATTAAATTAAAAAGACAGAAGTCACTACTTTCACATGACATTTTCACAAACATGGTCAGACAAGTAAAATTGGTTGTTACCTCACCAAAAAAATATTATGTACTTTAAATATTGTGTAAGTCTTACCGTATCCAATACTGAAACCAACAGCGGTGGTTACGCCCAAAAGAAGAAACAATGTTGGAAGATCAAAGGAAACATAGCTACAGTTGTCTGTTGTCACATGAAGGTCCTCAGTTATATCTGTACTCTCCCCTTCATTTTGGTCACTCTCTTTAAGACTCTCACCAGCCTCAGAAAGCTTTACAATGTCTGCAGTATCATCTTCTCCCTTGCAAACATCTTCATCTAAATCACTTGGGTTAAACAAGTCACTGTCAAATGAAAACAAGCTGTTCTTAGAGTCAACCATTGTATCAAGGGAGTCCGCATCATGGCCTAATTCAACAAAATCTTGGCTGCTGTCCTCTTCTGGAATAGGCTCAATATCATTGTCTTCCTCTGAGCTGTTCGAGTCACTGGGAAATGAGTAAGAGCCACTTTCTGAGAGCTGAGGTGGGTTTTCCCAACCATCAGTAGTTGCTGTAATGGCACAAGAAGATGGCAGATTTTCTTGAGTGCAGTCTTGTTCACATTCAAGGGTTACTGGAATATCAACATCATCATCATTACTTGTGGAGTCAGTCTCATCATTCCTACAAAAGTGATTAGAGATGATCATGATGCCATCATCAGCAGCACACTGGCAGCCATTCTGTTGGACTGGAACACGTTGATCTTCTGACTTCTCACCATAAATGTCACTATTTTCAGCTGACTGTTCATTACTCTCAACTCTTTGCAAATCTTGAGTGCTTGCTAGCTCTTCAATTGATGGCGGATGACACTGAAATCCAGTTAGCACCTCAAATTCTGCCTCCCCCTCACTGTCATCCTTATCAGGGACTTCAGTAGGAGAAACAAGAACCTCATCCTTTGCTTGCAGTGGTTTTGAGTAAGACACAGAATTCCTCCGTGGCTGCAAGAAAGTTAATAACAATGCTTGTTAGATAAGACCCATCAACATCTTTTTCCATAACCTTTTTTGGGAAAGCAAACATGGCTAAAATTACTAAAACAGTATTTCTATTAGAATTTTCCTGACAGCAGCATGGCCAGACGGTCAGTGCCTTGGACTCTCAATCTGGCAGTCCCAGGTTCGAGTCCCACTCTGGCCACTTGCTGGATTTGTTCTTGGTCATCCCGAGTTCAAATCATTCGCCGCGTTTGTACATAGCCAACTGGTTGCCTCCTGCTAGTTGGGGTTTTTAATCCTGTTATGTTGCATTTGAATTATTTATTTCTAAGTATTTGAGAGAAGTGCCTGTAACCCAGCTGGATAAGCTAAGTGCACTTTCCACTATAAACAAGCCTTTAAACTTTTTTTAACCTTTGATCCACAAACCTTCAAAATTTTAGAGGATTTCTTTGCATCTAATCTATGCCACTCAACTAGCACTGGTTAAAAAATTTTGGATAATGCATATACACTCCTCAACTTCCAGGACTTTCCATGACTTTTTCCATGACCTTTTTAAGTTTTCAGTGACCTTAGGTTTAGCTGTCACTTACAAATTCTTAAAGTGTTTGTGTTTTAGGTTATTATTGGATCTTAAATAGTTCAAGAGACACAAACTCTGGTGTCAACTTGAATCACTTCTCTCTATCTTACATTGTCCTTGCTTTATCATCGGCAGTATAGGGACCTTAAGCAAGGACGGCAACGACGGCAGTGAAAACATCGGGAAAAAAATGAATTTGCATTCTTTCAAAGTTAATCGCATCTTTGGAACCACTCAATATGTCAAAAGGATATTATTCAGGTTCACAAAGAGGAAGGAAAATTCGTTGTCGTATGTCCACGTCCTCCATAAAACGGTAAATTAGGAAGTTTCACGTTGTAGTTGTGCAGTGGATGTCACAGAAATGTCTTAAAAAGTGTGATGCAC
Source organism: Porites cylindrica (assembly GCA_964035525.1). NCBI lineage: Eukaryota > Metazoa > Cnidaria > Anthozoa > Scleractinia > Poritidae > Porites > Porites cylindrica. The sequence continues at coordinate 23,974,533 of OZ037779.1, read as the reverse complement.
ATTCAGAGCTGTTGTTTTGATGATTCATTAAACCTATTGTTTTTGGAAGTCGTTGTTGTGGTCGTCATCATAGTTGCTTAAGCTCCCTAGTAACTAATCTACCAAACAAAACTTAAATTTTCCACAACTTTCAAGGACCAACAATTCAATTCCATGACTTTCCAGACCAAACAATATGATTCTTAAATTTTATAACTGTCCAGGTTTTCCATGACCCATACGAACCCTGATATACATGATTAAATGCAGTTTTCTTCGAGCATTAGGCAATTGCACACAACAAAGTTATTCTTTAGCAATCACTCAAGTAAATCATTGTAGAGAGTTCCATACACCCAAATGCCCAATTTCTAATGATCTATTGTTAAAGCAACCTTAATTGAATTAGGTATACATGTTTTGATTCAATTTCATCCTTTGTTTTAAATATTATTTTCCTTCATTTCAAAGTTGTAATCACACATTACCATTTAAACCAAGGTTTAAGGCAAACCACAACACGTCCACCAGACAAGTCACTATTCAGCTGTAAAGTATTAGCTAGACCAATATCATTGCATCACTAACTGAATAGTATTATCCACCTTCATACAACAGTACTGGTGCAAGAATTGAAATTGGAAAAAACAAAAACCAATTTGACAACTCCTCACTTCACAATCAATTTTGATATTTAATAGAGAACAACTATCTGAAGATTAAAGTTTCTTTTTTCTTTTGCCACAACAGTTTGGTTTTGTTCACTTTACTTGACAAGAAGAAACTTGTAAAAAAAAAAACCTTTTAAAAGATCTTAATTTAGATAGAAGAAATTTTAGAATGAAGTGTCATACGCTAAAAGTCAGCCAAAATTCCATACATTCAACTGTAATTTAAGCTGTATTTGTCCCCCAACCAAGATGGCACAAAAACCATGGATGGGTTTTTGTCCAATAATAGTAATATAGACAACATACACCTCCCTTGTCATAACAAAATAGGCCACATGTTGGGGTAAGATGATACAAATGAATTTAAAGTAGTATGTTTTTTTTCCTTGGCAATTCACTATAACTGAAATCCCAAACCTCTTAGTGACTAACAACACTAATCTACATCTAAATACTAAATATCTTTAATTAATCCTAATTTCAAAGTCCATGTATCAAAAAGTATTATGACATGTGGTATTGAAAATAACTTTCTGCTCTGACTAATACCAATCATAGTCTTGTTGCAAGATAACTGCCCAAAGGCTTAAACATTCACAAAATAATGAATACACACCAATAAATACTGGTGTTTATTTTTTAAAAGTGAACATGTGGCTTATGTAACCACAGGTGACAAGAGCCAGCTGACCACGTGATCTATTGTTGACAAGCGAACGAACGGGCATGCAAAGGGAAAGTACGCGTCGATCTGTTTTAAATTGCAAATTTAAAAAAGCTTGGGTACATTTTGTAAACAAACAGCCATGAATTGGCGGCTACCGTAGGAAAAATATAGGTGCACAAAATGCACCTAGTAGGCTGCATGTACTTTCTGTGTAAGACTGCACACATGAAAACGCAAATGAACTCTATTTAGTTTGCTTCATTTCGCGAGCTAAATATTGCCGCGCCGGGTTGTTTCTCTCGCGTTTGCGGTAAATTGCTTGACTACAGTTTTACTGATTTCCCATAATGAGAAAAAATAGAGTCGTTAGGCTTCGAACATTTTCAACAATGCTCTGTAAAAACAGCATATGCAGACACTACAAATTATCGAACCAAAGTGATGCAATGCACGTACCTCAATGTCAACTTTGCCTTCCCTGTCGACAAAGGTCCAGTCGTTTTCAAAATCGTCTTTTTCGTTGGAAGCCATAACATCCGGCAAAAAATTACATTACGATGAAAACAACATAGCAATTGAAAATTGCAGGTTCCTCCTTCAAACCTATTGAAACAGGAGCTAACGACTTTGAACCGAAATTTTTCGCTCCTCAATGTTTTGGTTTTGGGCAACAAGGCGTTCAATGTTATTGGCCTCGTGATCACGTGCCTCAAACTGGCCAATGAAAGCGTTTGTACGGACATATTCACCCGCCTAGTTTGAAAGTTAGCCAATCAGGGATAAGAGAGTTGTAAACAAACATATTTCGCGGACAAGAACAACGCAGATCAAAATGATGCAACGAGAAAGAAGTGGCGAAAAGTAGGTTACTACTGAATAATGCCACGTATGTTTGACGATTTCGAAAACGTGCTCCAATCCACCATTTTCTGCTGTTTCAGCACAGCATCCTTAAGCAAACAGAAACCAACGCGACCTAAAATTTGTAGAAAGGGTGTGGAGTTTTGCATATTTTAGGCAAATGCCAAACTATGGTGGAACAAGACTTGGAAAGCTTCCACTTTTTTCGACGCGTCCATATCAACATTTCTGCGCCTTGAATAGCAATATTATTAATTTTCGTCCCTATTTGTAGCTTTGAAGGCGTTGCTTAAGCCACACTAAAACAAATACAACTACTAGTATGCTATGAAAGTCAGACGTTGCTGAGTTAACTTAATTTAATATTTCATGAGTGTTACCTAGTTTTACCTCAGAATATAAACAAGTACAGGCCACCAAACGAATAAACTAAAGTTCGAGAAGAAGGGAGCTTTTTTCTCACAAAATGGTCACTTGAGATTGGCTAAAACCAACCAAGATTACACAGGTAGCCAGTTGTTCTTTAAAATATTTTAATAAACCAGAAATTATTCAGAAGTACAACACCCAAAACTCTTCTAAAATCTAAATTAAGTCCCAACAAATGATTTTAATCGTCACTGAATAAGTAAAACTGACTAAATTTTGTAAGCCACTGAGAAACTGTCGATATTTTAGTCACATTATGTGCTTTTAAATCTTTTGGCAAGAAACTAAATATGCATGCAGGTGCAATTTCCCTGTGCTTCTCAGCTCCTGGATCATTTTGGCTCTGTTAGATTTTATTTAACAGAGCCCCAAATGCTTGAATTTTTGCCACATAATTATATACAAGTGTGTGAGGTTCTGAACCCATCACTTAATTGACAAAATCTAGCCTCCTTTCAGTTTTCATGTTGTTACTCAAAACCACAATTAGTGCAACAAAATGAACAAAAAAATGTTGTTTTCTGTAGATTTATTTTAGCATACATAAGAACACACATAAAATGTGCATGACGTAGAGCTTTTAATTATTATTATGCAATTACAAGATTGTAAGTGCAGCTCTACAGTAGAGAGAGTTGGTTCTATTCGGCCCTCTTTACAATACAAAGCAAATCACTAAGTCTCTCATTGGAGTCACCAAATGGACTCAAAAAATAGACTTTTGAGGTTTTCATTAATCTAAACTAATATTTTTATCCAAACTGAATTTTCACAAAATCCTATTAAGATAATATTAGTGAAAGGTTTAGACTACGAATAGTCCCTATTTTTCTTCAGGGTTAGTTAAGTGAGCGAAACGTGAGCGCGCGTGAAAATCACCCCACGCGTGTTTTCCCTGAGGAAAAATGGGGACTACCTCATAGTCTATGAAAAGTTTGAATGCAGAATTCATTTCACTGAGTAGCTGGAATATGATCATCCAGGTGATTGTAGTCCTGAATAGGACCACTCTTACGCTGAAAATTATATTCCACCTACCTATATAATAATATAACTGGTTCCACAAATTAATTCATGTTTCAGTTTTTTAGCACTTCTACACTTCTTTCACTGTTTGCACCAACTTTTCATCATTACTACTGCATCATAGCCCTGCTGTGTTTGATTAGTGCATTGCTGCTGAAAAAATGTTTTGGGGGTTGGGAGAGTGGTGCAAGTACAGGAAGTAGGATGAATTTCTTTGGGGGTTCAGTGGGTTGATGAGGGAAGGGGGGTGTAAAAACAAAAGTGAAGTAAAGGTCAAAGGTTCCAGGTATTATCCAAGAAAGCAAACACCTAAGGACCCTATGCAGAGACACACTGATTGTTGTGCATCCCTGTCAAAAAAGAGTCTTAGCAGATGGATGGATTCAGACACAATCAAAAAGAAGAAATCAGATACCAAAAAGGAGAAAAAAACAAAACCACATCATGAACCAAATAAAAAAACACTACCTTTTTAGCTGAATTTGAAAACTAAACACTATAAAAAGACAAATCTCAAAACATGAAAAAGTGAAGATTTTGTTGACAAAAACCAAAAACCAAGCTAAAAATGGCCAAAAGTGCAACCCTGAAAATCCCAACACCCCATAATCTAAGCTTCATCACCCACAATATCTCATTAGCAGCTCCACATAATGGCCTAAACCGAGAGGCTCCACCCAAAAGGGGTTATGGAAGGGAAGAGATTTCCCTGGTTGAGGAGGTAGGAAACCTGTCATTTGAAAAGGTCCAACAGAGCTATCTTACTGAGAGATTCATTCTATGGCTGTGAAAAAGTCAAGAAAACATAATTGTGGTTTTGCGATTTTTTCATAGTTTAAACAAAGTGCATTTATAGCAGTTAAAAGAGATGTTAAGTTCTAAACTAGGTGTGTGAAAGGGGTCCCATTTGTCACTAAAAGGTATACAAAAGGTAGGGGTACCTTTTCTGTTAAAAATATAAACGGGGTAAGAGGTTGAACCTTGGGGCGGCCACCAGCAGCGCCCCCCCCCCCCCCTCCCCTGCCTCACCACTGGGACTTAAATCAGCTGTTTTTTCTTTATATAATACTAAAAACTGAAGCGTTCTATCAGTATCTCCAATGTATTCCACCGGTCATCATATTTTCAATTCCTTCAGCCTCTGCTGTAGGTATGTGAGAATTGGCCGGCTTCCACTGGTCCCAGGCTGTTAATTCAGGCCAAACCTCTAACAGGTGGTTAAACTTCCAACCTACACAAAAGGTGATGGAAATCATCATCAATTCATCCAAGTTCTCAATATCAGGCAGACAACTCTGATCTGGATTTTTCTTTTCGATATGCATGTGCCCTTTTTTCCGACTCCATTTACTATTTCAGCCTCCATTATTTAAGTGCCCAAAGAGCAGTTTATCGAGAGGACGAGTCATCTTCACGTTTTTTCCCTCGTATAAGAAGAACGCCACTCATATTCGGCTTCTGCTCTCCACGCGATGAAGTATTCTTTACTTGCTTCTTTGTAACTTCATTCGAATCAGCAGTTTCAACACTCAAAACGTTCTCTTTTTTCTTCTTTGAGTCACGCTTGCTTGCATAGTTTTCAAGCAAAGGCTTGTAGATGTATGCTCCACTTGCAACTCCAATTAAAGTTACAACAAACAACTGGTTTAACGGAAGTCTTCTCACAAGCCTAAGAACCATTTTCTCTGATATGTCAAAAATAATCAGGCGTTACTCCCCCTGTCCGCTAGCAGCGTAAAGACTGGATCGTTATAAACCTTAACGCCTTGCGGATTTTAACAAGACAGCATGGAGGTTGAAAGAGAGAGAGATTTTATTGTGAGGAGACGAAAGAAACAACAGAGCGATATTTCATTGCGTCATAATACTACTACGGATAAATCTGGTGCCTCGTTTGAATCTGCAAATGCGATGGTCTTGGCAGAAAGGTCTTTATTTGTTTGGCTGCTCCTGTTTAGAATACTAAATGCAATTCTCATCAAGACTTTTTTTGTCCCTGACGAATTCTGGCAGGGACCAGAAATTGCTCACAGAGTGGTATTTGGTTATGGTTACTTAACATGGGAATGGAAAGAAGGCCTTAGGGGCTGGACTTCGCCACTGATCTTTGCAGCAAGCTATAAGTTGTTGGCTGTTCTTGGAATGGACTCTGCAAAAACTCTTGTTGTGGTACCCAGGTTGGTTCAGTCATTTTTTGCCGCATTTGGGGATTTGTTTTTGTACAAGCTGGCAGTTAAAAGGTTTAATCTTCAAACTGGTAGATGGACGCTTATCTGCTACTTAATGTCCTGGTTCACATTCTACAGTGTGACAAGAACTTTGACAAATTCTTTAGAAACTGTTCTAACAACAATAGCCCTTTATTACTGGCCTTGCGACATAAAAAAGGAAAATAATGCTAAAGATGTCGTTAAAGCTCTCAGTTTTGCAGCTTTTTCTTGCATCATCAGACCAACTGCCGCAATAATTTGGATCCCACTATGTAGTTGGTATTTAATTTTCTCACCAAACAAACTAGGATTTATATTTAGATGTGTTGTACCAGTTGGAATGATGGCCCTGTTGTGGTCACTGATTTTGAACAGTTGGTTTTATGGAAAGAGGACACTAGTGGAGCTCAATTTTGTCAAGTTTAATGTCATTAATGACATGGGGACGTTTTATGGAAGTCACCCGTGGCACTGGTAAGTAGCGTGGGTTAATTACTACATATTAAGTGCCACCATCGAATAAGCGCTGTGTTTGGGAGAAAAATAATAAGCACTGCCCCCAAATAAGCACCACGGCCCTGATATAATCAAAATTAATTCATTTATGTTAGTTTAATTATACAGAAATTAATAATACTGTAGTTAAAATAATATTGCAAATTTTACGGTAGTTTCTGCTTTTATCTTTTACAACTGTGCAATTTTACAAGACTTGTAGATCCAAATATTATCATAAATGGAGATCTTTTTAGAGGTTTCAGATTTTTGCTATACAGTTAAACCTCCACCTTTTAACAGCCACCCTCTAGTAAGTTGCCGGCAATCGAAGTCCCAAGTAATAATTACTTGGGACTTCGATTGCCGGCAACAAAGAATAGGGAAATAAACCTCTAGTAGGCAGCCCGTACCACCTTTTGGCCGTCACCTCTATCAAGCGCTTGATACACTTAGTTGGCTTACAGAAGGTGATAACTGATTGTGGACGAGTAATGTTTCCCTCATCGCGCATTTGTTTCAAATTAAAGTGATGTTTCTGCTAAAGATTATGCTCATTTCTGACAAACCTCTATTAAGAGGCCAACCTCCATTAAGCGGCCACTGACTGGTACCCCAAGAGTGGCCACTTAATGGAGGCTCAACTGTAGAAACATTCTGTGACCCTATTCTTAAATCTTGATTTCTAAATAGTCCTTTGTGAGGGGGAATTAACTGTTGTCTACTAAATTTTTGTCATCAATGTTTTGATATTGCGATAATATTTAGGTACTTGACCCAAGGTTTTCCCGTAGTAATGTTTACACACTTGATTCCTTTTCTTGGTGGAATTTGCAAAGCCAGTTCAAGACAGCAAACACTAGCATGGCTCATCTTATGGACCATTTGTATTTACAGGTTTGTAAAATTTTTATATTCACAAACAGGAATAGCATAGAGTCCCACAGGCACAAAGCATACAAGCCTTACACATGCATTGGTGTAGGGGCTTGTTTTTTGCATCTCTTATCAGTCTTACTCTCTCACTGTCTTCACCCTCACTTTAGACCTTTTATTTGACTGCTCACATGTTCATGACCTGTGCTAAAATGTGGACAGTAATTATGGACTGGTTTGCAGTCTATACTTTATTCATTTTGACAGACATTTAACAGAATCAACTTAAAGTATACTGATCTCATGCAACATTATTTTTTGCAGCTTCCTTGGCCACAAAGAGTTCAGGTTCATTTTTCCTGTGGTGCCTATGGCAATGTGCTTCTGTGGTCTCTTCCTAAGCTCTCTTTGTGAGCCTATTCTAACCAAAGAAGAGCAATCCGCTGATCATGGCTTCTTGGCAGGGCTTCTTTGGTCTGGATGGAAAGCAAGGTCACTGATGATGTTTTTAGCTGTAACAAATATTCCATTGATGCTTTACACCAGCACTGTACATCAGAGAGGAACTATTGATGTCATGGATTACATTCAAGTTGAAAGTGCAAAAATTAGAAAGGAAAATGAAATGTCAGTGTTGTTTTTGATGCCATGCCATTCCACACCATTTTATAGGTACGGGACATTGTGTTATTTTGTTTTAATTTGCAGTTAGTTAAATATTGACCAATTTTCATGAAAATGTAGACTCCCTTCACCATGTCACTTTCCTTAAGGAATGAATTTTGGAAAGCCCTAGTGAAAATAATTATCAAGAGAAAGAAAACAAACAATGTAATTTTATAAAGGTTTGAGGAATCAAAGGGAAATACTACAACTTTAAGTATCAGTAATTTCTTTGACTTTAATTTGGTTTGCTTTATTATATCTAGATTGATTGTTGATCAGAAAAAAATGGTTTTAGTTGCTTCATGGTGTTGTTGATGATTATTTTTATTTTTTAATTGTTTTTGCAAAAGATGTATAATTTGAAAAAAACTGAGGGGCTGAGGCCAGGGTAAAACTAAGAAAATACCAATAAACTCTCTCTGGCTAAAATTTTCTTTTGTCCTCCTGACCGCAACTTCTTCAACATGCAAAATGATGAATCAAGAAAGCAAAAAAATTCTAAACTATAGTGTGACAAAACATGAATACAACAGAATAAATTCACATAAGAACAAGAATTAAGAAAGAATACATTAAGAATTTCAGCTAAGAACAATTACATTAATGAGGCCGATTAGGGTGCACAAAATGTTAATATTATTGCATGCTATCTTGGTAAAGTTATTTAAGTGTAGCTTCTTGTCAGTTTTGTTCACAGAAATATCAGCATGAGAATATTAGAATGTCCACCAAGTGATGAGCACGGTTACATTGATGAAGCTGATCAGTTCTTCATGAATCCCTCTTCTTGGCTAATCAAACACTTTGGAAACTCTCTGAACAATGAAGAACAAGACCATCTTCCTACTCATATTGTCATGTACAATGCGCTGTTACCAGTTAGTTATTTATGTTATTGTTTTATTTGCCAGTGTAAATACAATATTATTGTAGCAAAAATCACACTAAAAAAAATCCAAATCTTAAGACACATTGGAGACTTCAAAGGCTTGACACAATTCAGCAGGCAGAGCCTGCTTTTTTCATCCTTGATTACAGTCAAGCCAGGTCAAGCGTAACCCCCAAGATTCCATTAATGAATTTATTATTAATACGAAAGTTGAATCCGTGGGTGGTCGTTGATTCATCTCTGTGTTCTTGCATGCGTAATGAGCCGTGAATTCACACGCGATTCAGTTATGAAATTTCTACCAGCTCAGTTTCCCTGAATTTGATGTAAATGCCTTCTAAGAAATTTCATCCATTCAAAGATTTTCAATCTGACCAACTGCAGACAAGTTTTCATAATATTCACTGCTCATTACACATGCAGGAATGCCAAGGATTTGAATGTGACACTAGTTACGAGAACGACTAATGGATTCCCTTTTTCAAATAATTAATTCATTAATAGAATCTTGAGGGGTACGCTTGACCTGCCTTGACTGTAAGACAAGAGTTCTGCTTAAAGTTGGTGGAAATCCTTAGCCCATGGCCCTTAGTGACAGCCCTGGTATAAAGCAATAGAGACCTTTAGATTCTAAGATGAGTAAGACAACGAGTACGAGATTTTCTAACTACGAAGTCGTGCACATGCGTGAACCAGCATCATTTTGGTGGGAAAACATGATAGTCATCGTCATTCTGCTACAAGTTTTAGCAAGAATGTCATGTTAGTGGGACACAAGTTATTAAGCATTATAGGTTTCACTATTTTGTGGCTGGGAGATAACTTAACCTACTTCAATAAAGATAACAGTGCTAATTTTTTTGCACAAAAGGATGTACCAGAAGCTGTCCAGGGTGTCTATTATTTGAGAAAACGTGAAAAAACTTTAAGTTAAATCTCGTACTTGTAGTCTTTCTCGTCCTAGAATCTAAAGATCTCTAGTATCTATCCACAAAATTTTACCCCAAAATTTGCATATTACTCCTATGCTATTAGCAAACAGTTACTCCTGCCATCAAATAAATATAATCATTATTTATAGCCCATGTTCAGCAGCAGCCTAGACAAAGTGCTATTAAACCTCCTTTAACTTATGTTATCTTTTTTAATCGTTGTAGGATGTTGCAATGATTTTGGACAAGTTTCTGTACAAACAGGTAACTTAAGTACAATAATATCAAAATTATGATTGTATTTCCTGAGAGATGATTGTTTCTAGCATTAAGAAAATTGAAGGCTAGAAGCATTTTGCTGTATTGCCATCTATTATCGATTTTCCTATAGAATTTTGTTGAGTCTAACTTTGTCTTGAGTGAAAGCAATGCTTAGTGTACCAGTGTTTGTCAATGCATTCTTTTAATGTAATTCCCTAGAAAACAAACCTGTGAGACTGTGATAGATAATTTTCAAAGAAACTTGGTTCAGGCTCTGGAAGAACAATGCAGTGCAGTTGACCTGGTTCTCTTTTTCTTTTTCAGCAAGCAACGTTCTTTCACACCCATTTTCCAGATGGAAGGATAGGATCAGAAGTATTGGTATATAGCAGAGAAAAACCACCTGAAACTAAGGAAAAAGCTTAGGAAATAAAATTACTGTATATTTCTCAACAACATGTGTTTAATGACAAAAGGATGAACATGTTTGACATGGGGTTTCTGAACTTCCCTGACTTTTTCCTGACAAATGTAAAATTTCCCTGACCATTACTGAACAAACAATTTCACAAATTATTCCTGAGAATGGACTCTACCCTTCCCTCACAGTCATCCTCTCCACTCATGTACAGTTAAACCTGTGTACAACGGTCACCCTTGGGAAATGGCAAGGTGACTGTTATATACAGAGTGACCTCTATATTACAGGGGAACTTTGCAGAAAGTATAAGACAACTGAAAATTTTTCCAAGTTGTTGGGTGACCGTAATATGTGCGGTGACTGCTATATACAGGGCCATTATTTATAGGTTTGACTGTATTTATGCTTTCAGTAAGTCATGTGCAGTGTACATAACATAACGTGACCTGCTGCTCAATTTCATGAACGATAATCTACCAATACAACAGTATACCTGCCAACTTTTTTTGAGATATAAGCGTGAGATTTTTATCCTGGGAGTGCTTGGATTTTTGAAGACGACACGATCATTTCCGAAGATCCCCGAAGAGTTCCGAAGTTTTCCGAAGAAGTCCGAAGTCTTCCGAAGACGTCTGAAGTCTGCCGAAGGCGAAGTTATCGAGTCCCAGTCTTAGGAAGCTTATAAACGCGAGCTCGCTCCCAGTGCTTTTCACTTCAAAAATCAGAGATCGCGAGGAAGGTATCGTCATTTATTCATTTCACACATGGTTTTCCTTCCTTACATGGGTCTGAGTTAACATATTTTTGGAGATTGTGTCAAGCAAGACGGCAACAACTCACATTTTTCAATCAGGCGTGAGAAATTGGCCTGCAAGCGTGAGCCGGCGTGAGATCGAAGTTTTCAACCCGCAGGCGTGAGACTCACGCCTAAGGCGTGAGAGTTGGCAGGTATACAACAGGATTCGTGTCAATAAAATGTATTAATTAAAGAACTTTAAATGTTAGAAAACAAGAAAAGCAGAGGGAAAAGAATTAATATGCATGCACTCTTAAGACTTCATTTTCCCCTGACTTATTCCAAAGATATAAATTTTTCCTGACAAGAAGTGAAATTCCCCGACTTTTCCGTTACCTTGAAGAATTTTTTTCCCTTTCCTCACCAGTGGCAACCATGTTTGATCTCCTCAAGAAAAACTCATTGCAACTTAATAAATAAATGTGATTTTTATTTTAACCCCCTCTCGAACACCTTATTGGCTGAAACACGATTTTTACTTCTTCAGCCACTGTTGATCACAATACTACTTTCCACAACTGTACAAGACTTGACTTGACTATGACTTGCAATTGCATCTGAGGAAGAGAAATACCATTAAATAAAGAATCAGAAGAAAGATTTTGCTCATGCACAAAAAACATTTTTAGACAAGGTAGTGAATTTCAAGGACTTTTCAAGACCTAATAAAGAAATAAACAGTACCTTTCATAATTCAAGGACCTTCACCAAATTCAAGGACTTTTCAAGACAACTACTAAAATTCAGGACCTTTTCAAGATTGTACGAATCATGCTTATCTCCACTGAATTCAATGGGTTAAGTAATGAGAGCATTGATGTCCCCTACATCAAAAATGGCAACCAGAAGTTGCTATTTTCTCTCTTTCATTGCTCTGACTGTACAAATAGAGCCAGAGTTAAAACAAAGGCATTCTGATTCGTTGTGTAAGATAGGATCGTCCCATCAAGTAAGACATCAAACTTCCGGTTGCTATTCATGACTTCCAGGACATCAGTGTTCTTGTTTGCTTAAGTTCGCAATTGCAGACAGGACTCAGTGAAATAGGCTGTGATCCAGACCATTATCTTCTTTTGGCAATTTTGTTTTGCGAATTTCAGTGTTTTGTTCTCTGTGGAAGGTTGGCATAACTGGTGCATGTGACCTGGTCAAGTTATTGACAGGCAACTGACACATTTCTTGTTTCCAGTGAAAATTTTCATGCTTTGTGGTTTCTGGTGTGGACAATTAAAATTTATAAAAGATCAATGCACCGTCTCTTTTTCTTTCTCCACCTTGACCTCATGCTCTAGCCTTCCACACAGACATTCTTGGGGCTTCCAATCACCCGTTCCCAATCCGTGGGAGAGGATCCTCCCATAAAGTCTGGATGGGAGGCCGTGTCTCCTTTTGTGTTCCAACTCCCAAGTGACTTCTCCCAACTTTCCCAAAAAGGATAGCTCTCTTGCAGGCCATACAGTTGTCTGCCACCAAGTGGCCACTTTGATTGGTTATGCTCTAACTGCACTTTTCACAAACACTTGAACTCTAAAGTTCAAAAGCTGCCTTCATAATTGCATTTTTCACAGCCATCAATCATAATATTGCGATCACAAGCAATGAACCTTGAAACACAGAAACAAACAAACAGATCGAAATCTACCAATCACAGATCAAAACCATGACCTAAGAGGTCTGTTAAGATGATTGGCGACAGCGAAAATTGCAAACATCAGTTGTCTTTTCAGCTTCAGAGTTCATGGTTTTTGAAAGTGCAGTAACATTCTTTGAAAAATATCAACAAAAGGGACACAATGTCTCTGCATCGGAACATTTAATATTTCATCCCATAAAAATGGAAACAAATATGTACAAATTTTTTTACGTTCTTACTCATCGGAAGTTTTAATATTATTAGCCTGAAAGGAAAGTGAAGCTTTATAAAATAATACTATTATTTACATGTTTTAGCTTTTTAACCAAAATTGGATATTGATTTAAACAATCATGGCATTTGTTTAGCAAAGTTAAAGCATAAAATTAAAAGAACAGTGAACTCTTTCTGAGCATGAAGCACAAGGACTCCTTCTTAAGCTCTTCTGTACACTACCACTTGTTACTGAATATTTCAAAACTTGCACGAAACTTAACTTGAAAGCAAATTTGAAAATTTTAAACAAATATGTGGAGTAATCAAATCTGACAGTTTCCATTACACTAACCACCCCACAAACTAGGACTTCTTTTGCCAAGCTCCAAATGGCCATACACATCTCTCAAATCCTATTTTCAGTTTCCTATCTGGGCTAAAATTAATGATGCTCATTACATAGATGCAGGATAACTAAAACTTGCTGTCTGCGATTAACAAACTTCCACCAGTTGGGGAATTAAAGCTAAATCTCTGATATGGATAGGTACAATGTACATTGCGTAACACGACAATTACCCTGCAAACAGTGGTTTCTTCAGACCAGTCGCTACACTACAAAGTGTAGTGTTCGGTCTGAAGAAACCATTGCTTACAGGATACGCAACAATAAATGAAAGCAAGATAGAATAACATGCATTAATATATGCAATCAAAAGATGCAGAAATGAAAGAAATAAAATCATATCTTGCTGTAGGTGCACAACTGGGGCAACAACTTATAAATTGATAAAATCTTCAACAGGAATATGACTTTCTCCTTTGCAGGCTCAAGAGTAATGCTTAGACATCTTTCCCTCTATGTTCATTTCTCATGTAGGTCACATCAATTCAGTTCTCACTGGACTGCCTTTCTCTTGAATATGAGTATATGTGGTTCTAAAAACAAACCAAGAGACAACAAAGATTCAGGTGAAAAAAAAAACGTTGGCAAATACTAGTAGAATTTTGAAAGTTTGCAGAAGGATGGAAAAAGTGCTTTTAAAACATAAACCTCCAGTTTCTCAACCTGCTACAGTTTTTTTCAATGCAACCCCTCAAAACTGCCTCATTTAATTTGTTATAAAACGGAGTGATAGATATTCAACTTACCCGGGGCGTGCAACAGGAAATGGACCCAGCCTTGAGACATCTGAACACCTAAACGTCGCCATTCTTGCTCGGACATAAGCCTGTCTCTTGGAACTTTTTTAGCGATGTCCTTCGGTAAAATTACGTGCCTTGTACATAAAAAAAAATGGAGGTTACTTAGAATATCAGGAAATACATGACGAAAACTTGTATACTATTTTAAGAAGGACCTTATGTTAGAGCAACTGCTAAGGGCATTTGAAATTCTTCGCTTCTGACAACATAGTGAAGCCCCGTAACTTAAAGTTTTCTATTAAAAAAGAAATAATAAATAATACTGAATTGTTTACGCTATCATCACGGGTCTTCTATCGATACAAGCTAAAAAAGTTACCGATGATAAAGCACGTGTAAACCAGTACACAAGTGCTTTATTACAGTATTTCGGTCAAAACATACAAAGTTCAGTTATTACCTGATTTCGTTGCCCTCGTCATCTGGAATTTTGGAGGAGTAGTAGATATCTTTAACCGACATTTTGCAGACAGATTTTGAAGAAATAGCGAATGAAATAAAGCTGCACAGAACAGAAGCAAGTACGCAAATCGAAATCCCTGTCGCAACGGTTGGGGAGGAAAAGTAATTACAAAATGTGCGGCTTTTATTTTGATTGGTCGAAAGGAAAACGAGGTCAGTTTCTGATTGGTCAAAAAAATACTCCCCAGTTTCTTTCAGTTTTTTTTTGTCGCCCGCAACGCCTGCCTTTATTTGACTGTCACCACCCTAACGGGTTATCTCAGACATTTTACGTTTCTTACCCTTTTCGCGCCGGTATTACACTGTAAATCACACCGATCGACGATTCAATCATATACGGAAATGTAAGAACAATCTTGAGTGATAAAGCATTAGAAAATTTCTGTTTAAGGGTAGAATTGTACTATTTTGATTATGCCTGTTACATGCAAACAAAATAAGTGTTACGGACTTTGTACCTGCACACAGACCCGTTGTTTTATTTTTCTTTTCGTTCTTTTCGAACGTCTACTCCCTTGCACTGGAGGTAAATAAATCCCCCGCGGTTACGCGCGCTCAACAGAATTTGAAGAGAAAATAATGCCCGGCGGTGGTGGTGGGGGGGGGGGGGGGGGGGCTCCCTTATATAAGGTATATAGGTATGTGCCGCCCCATCGGGTAGGGTTTTTTCGCCGTTTGGGTCTGAAAACAGGCATACACTTTGCCCATTTTGGTCTGGAATCGGGTATGGTTTTGGAGGGATTTACGGGATTGGAGGGATTGTATGAACGTCTTTATCGTTTCAATTCCAGAAGAGTAAGAGAGAAAGAAAATGTCAAAAATATGCGAATTCGAAATGGATTGAAGAATTTTGAGTTTGTTTGCGCTCTAATCTATGTAATGATAACAAAAGTTCTGCCTAAAGGCCAGGGGCCCGTTTCTCGAAAGTCCCGGTAACTTTTCCGGCCCGAAATCAAATATTCAAATCAAAATATAAAGAATAAGAGCGAGTGTCCTGGCCAGCAAACTACTCCATTTTGTTTCATTAACTGATAGTTTTATCATGTAAGATGCAAAACTATTGAAACCTCTGTCTGGCATGTAAACCAGAACAGCTTTACGGGCCCGTTAATTATCGGGACTTTCGAGAAACGAGCTCCAGGTCTGAAAACAGGTACGGATTTTAGAAGTCTGGTCTGAGAACGAATGTGGAAAATTATATTTTTTGCCCTGAAATAGGTTCAGGAATTGGCGAACTGGGCGGCACAACCCCACCAAGAATTCCCAGGAGTACCCGCCCGGGAAATAGAGGGTCTGTGAACAGGCTACGGACTTTGTAGTTTGTAGACTTCAACTGTGTACACGATCGATCCACAAGAACTGAACGTGAATTTGTACACTTTGATTAAACAAAAACCATAAAAGCTTTTGCTTTGGGAAATGAATTTCATTTTCATGCAAATATTTTAAAGTATAATTTTATCCATAAATCAATTACAGAAGTACACATGCATCTGCATTCCCCTCCCTCCTAAGTGGCAAATTCTAAGGGATATGGACAAAGTAGTTATTTTTTCATTCAATTTAAAGAGGACAGATGACAAATTGCTGTTGCTTGAAATATCTTAAAGTCTAAGCACAATTTCAATTGGGGGGGGTGCTGAAGACTCACACCAGAGGTGTGAGTTTGTTGGGGGGGGGGGGGTCTTGGACGTCCTTCCCCAGAAAATTTTGAAATCTAGAGGCTCAGGTATTTTCAGCATACTAAAATTCGGAATACTGCACCCAGACAAATCTTCCGGTACTAGCGACATCATTGCAATCAATGAGTAATAATTTGAGGAGTGATCTGACTGTTTTTGATTTTAAATCATTGATGCGATCCTGGTATGAAATCCAGGAAATTTTAAAAAGTATTCAAGTCTGTATTAAAAGTCGTTTTAGCCAAAATTCTGGAAGATCAAGAAAAATTTGCTGACTCTTAGAATAATTTACTTCCTCTATGGAGAAATTACCTTTTCTCACCCCTGGAAATGGTTTTTGGGAATCAGCAGCAAACAACACAGCGACTCAAGAGGTTCATAAACTGCAAAGGTTGTATTTTGCACTATTCAGTCACTTACTCTAACACCATATTTTTTTACTCAGTTAAATACATCTTGTTTAATTTAAGCTTTGAAGGAAATTCTCAAATAAATAAATTAATATTAAATATAACACAATATTATTCTATTCTTTTAGCCAAGTTAATGTACTTAAACATTACAATATTAGAGAATTCAATGTAAGCAATCATAATAATTAATTTGTATTTTAAGTTACGCAGTCTTACTCTTTACATATAAATAATCATTATTCAATACTTTTTATACATAAATTGAAAGCAGCATTAAGGCAGTGCAAGCTAGTGAATGCCAATCTGTTTGAGTTGCAATCATCAGCCAGTTCATTTTCTATTGGTTGCCATGTCAGTTCTTTCTCGTCTGAACAGCAAAATGTGGGGCTCTGAAATAATGATATTGCAATATATAGATTACCATTCTCATGATTAAGAGAAATTTTACTCAAAGTCTTGTCTGTTATCTTCGGTGAAGGATTGCTCTGGCCCATAACATTAAATGTTACAGCCGAAGCAGTCCTTGAGACTTTTACAAATGGCAGATCTCTAGGTGTATTTATGTCCAGAATTTAATCCTCTAAATTTATATTAATTTTTATTACAACCTTTTTTATAAAGTAAAGCAAAACTCCCAGACAAACTGCAGCCCTACAGTTCCCCCGCTCACCTCCTTAACTAATCTGCTACGAAAAAATGTCCATCAAACTAAGAGGTACCAATATTTTACCACACCAAATTAACTGAAACGGACAATTTTTATATCAATTAAAAGTATTCAGTGACTAAGAAAGAAAATTGTTCCCTTATTTCATTTTCTACTCAAAGTTTTGGTGCTGAATAACATAAAATGTCCCCCAAAAGTATTATGACTCTCTTGTCATTTTTTATTTTAGTACCCCAGGCAGTACCAACCCAGAAAGTTTACGCGCTGAAAGTTACGAGATTCTTAAAGTGAAGAAACCCCGGCGGGGGGGGGGGGGGGGGGGGGTAGTGTTAAGGGTATTATTATTTCATTTTACGTTTGGCTAAACTCATTTGCTTACTATACTCGTATCATAGCTGAAACTGGCGTTTTGAGTGAGATGAATAAATAAGACTATGAACAAAGAACTGAGCATAAGGTGGCACATACCTGGCTCATGTTTCATGTAATTTTCCCATCCTTGAGACTGTTGAACACCAAGGCTTCGCCATTCGGCCTCCGACATTAAATGCTTTTTAGGTACAAGCTTTGCTATTTCTCTTGGCAGCAAAACATGCCTTGAAAAGAAAACGAAGGATAAGACGACTTGCAAGAGTGTGGCGTTCCGCCAGATGTTCCGCCATGCCAGACGGCTTAGATCAAAATAAACACTTTCAGGCTACTTTCTTGCGAAGAGAAAATTTTGCCTTCGAGAGTTTCTATTTTACAGAGCTTGAGAAACTTGCTATCGTTAATGTTTTTATTAAAAATAACAGCGTTTTTTTTATGTTCGTTCGCTGCTGACTCTTCAAGACGCGAACTTAAGTGGCTGCGTGCTTGGGCAAGATGACAAGCCACGCTAAAAGACATATTTGAACTTTTCAAAGGTTTTACCTGTACTCAAAGACGTCGTCATAGTATTTTTCGGAGTAATAAATCTGCTTGACGGACATTTTCTTCAAACACGCGTTCACAACACGTACACCTTGCTTTCGCGGAGTTTCTTTCAAGATTAGCGCGCTAGTTTGTGATTGGCTCCTCTCGAAAAAGCGGAAGCTTGGGTCCAAACTCCCAAAACGCATTTCGCGTTTCAAGATGGCGGACGTCTACGTGGCTTTTGCGCTCTCACTTCACAAACTTTTTCATTTTCCAAAATCTTCCCTGTTAGCTGAATGTCAAGGGACGTCATCTAAGGGCAATAAAGCTGTATGAAATAAATGCACTCTGTAAGATGACAGACGCTGAAGGAGCTAAGGAGCGTGTGTTGAGAAGGCTTGAAACAGACATTACTTCTGCTGACGTTCGCTGGAGTTTGTTTATTTCAGCATTAGAAAGCTACAGACATGACAGTATATTGCGACCATTTCCTTCTGCATATATAGAAGATGATGGGAACAAGAATTTTCAGGTTCTGGTGAGTGCTTGACAAAAAGAATTTTTTTAAAACAAAAAATGCTAGTTAGCTGAGGGCCATTCCATTTTATGTCCATACCCACCCTGACATGATTTTCTTTAAAACTTTTGATTTTTCATTATGTAAGTCCCCCTCCAAACCTCCAAGAATAAAAGGGCAAAAAATGAACAATTCAGGAGATATCTGTCCATTATAGGAGAAACAAACAACCTGTCCAAGGATCACCATGTTTATTTTTTTTTTTTTTTCTATTTTTCAAGATTCAGATTTGTAGCACAGTTCCTTCATTTGACAAGTTGGTGAGAGGTAATCAAACTATTATTTCTCAGGAAGCTTGGGAACTATTGGATTGGTCACTGGACAGAACATTTACTCTGAAAACGGTTGACAAATCTAAGGTATTTGAACTTCCATTCCAATGTAAAGTTGTATGGAGACAAGAAAACAGTTGTCGGTTTTCTCTCAATGTTAGTCTTTGCAAGTTGCAAAGGATGGCATGATATTTACACCTGAAGACCATGAGCTTCACAAAATAATGTGGTCCTTGCAAGGTGCAAGACAAAAGGGTGATGTTCTTACTTGAAGAGCATGAGCCTCATATGCCCATAGTCTCACTCTTTACATTTTTCACTCTAACTCTACAATGACTTTAGTCCTTGGGTTCCTGCATGCTCATAGGCTATGACCAATATAAAATTATGCATTCTTTGAAGCCTAAAAATATCCATATGCATCTTCTACCTCCCACCCATCAAAGGACAGTAAAAATTATGGCTCTGAGGGGAGGGTAAGGGAAGCCTCTAACCACTACAAACCCCAAGCTAAGGTACAGGAAACACTCCCATATAAGATCCTGTGGATTTAAGAACTTCCAGGCAGAAATTTACCACTTTAATACCCAAAAGCAGGTTCTTTTATGTGGGTTTCAGTTAAAAAATTATAAATATACAGTTTAACCAAGGGGTGTATAAGACAGTATAATACGAAGAACATACCATACCAAACTGTAACTGTATTAATCCAAACAACAAAAGCAAGTTTTTATAAAGAAGAGTGTGTAATTTATTATTGTCTTCATGGACCTTGGATAAAAGAGGTATATTTTTAAAGGACCAAACCCAAGTTTATTTATTTTTCTGGTAATCAATAATCAGTCATAGAAATTAAGAACCTACTCAGCCTAAATTGCCAATAAGTTAGTTCCCCAAAATACAAGAACCTATTTTGCCAGACTTAAAAAAAGTAGGTTCTTTATGCGGGTGTGAACTGTTGACAATGAACTGTCCTGAAACGCACCTCTCTACAAACTGGTCACATAGAACTCTGTCCGGAATACATCCCACTAGCCTTTAAGATATTTTTTCTGTAATATTTATGCTTTAGTTCTCCGAGATAGAACAGAAGACTGGTCAGGCAAGTTACAGTTCCACAGAACCTGATTACATATTTGAAGTTGAGTACAGTGAGACAAATACTCACAGCACAAAGTTTGATGAATTATCACAGTCCTGTGATGTTTGGTATGCTTACCATGGCAGCAGAGTGGACAATTTTCATTCCATTTTACACAATGGATTGCATGCACATTTAAACAAGGTAAGTCTTCGGGTGTTTTTGTGTATTTCTTTTAGCTTAAATCTGGAGAAATAATTCTCTTGCCACAATACAGCATACAAGTCCTTGGAAGAAACAACCACCATGTCAAACATACATTTTCACTCCACACCAACTACTTTGTTTAAAACTTTTTTACAGAATGTAGTTATTCCTATGGCAAAATAAAGAGCCATTGTTTTAATTTATTTTTGAGCAAGAGTGAATACAAATAAAGATTGTTGTAGTTGTTGTTGTTAAAGAGAATTAACCCTGCCCACAGTGTTCTCCTTATCAGGTGGTAACCAGTAAAATTTACGGCCTGAAGCAACACTTCTTACTACCTGCAACTGCTTGAAGGTTTACTAAAAGTAAATAAATTGTTTTAAAAAATACTCAAGTTGTGATCCGATTCGATTCCGCCAAGGAAGTGAATGAATATATGGAAAAGTACTAAAGTATACACCTGCAGCTTTTCTTTTTATATGGGCCGCGCATTTTGGAAAGAGAACATTAAGGACAAAGTAAAGTTATTGGAACCAAACGTTTTAAATTGTTGTCTAAAAATAACTTCGGCCAATTTGCGTAAAATAGGTCTTAAAATAAGGGAATGACGTTTCAGAGAACTTAGTTCCTAAATTTACCAGTGAGGGTGGGTCCACTATCCCCCTCCCCGCGGGAAAGTACACCTCTGGCCCTAGTTGTTCAAAAATCACTATCCATTGGATAAGTTTTTGGAAAACCAATTGCGCTATCCACCTTCTGAACAACTAGGGCCTGGTGCATATTTTTTGCCTTACCGGCCATGATTGGCTCCTTACCTGCTGAGCTAAAATTTAGGCAGAACACTGTATTTCCCAGTCATCTGGCAAGTGCCGTCCCAGAGGTCACTGCATGGGTACTGCTAGAATGGACCTGGACTGGCTCACTTAAGCAGCTGCCAATTATCTTTTTTCAATAACCTTAGACAGTGGTTGTTTACCATTTACAAAAAAGTTCCAGAAAATCCAGTTGGAAAGAACATGTAAAGACTTTTTGGGTTGTTTCAGTGGAAATTTCCAGGAAGAACAGAACATCTGAACAGGTAGTTCTGTTTTCTTGGTCGCAAAGTTCCAAACAGAAATTTGAGTTCCATTTCTTCAAAGCCATCTATGATACCAGTTTCAGGCTTTAGTGGCCGTTTTATGGTAAATGGAACTGATTTATAGCGCAAATGATAAAGGCGATTCCAGGTTAAAATTGACCAGTCCTGAATTTTGCTTACCATTTACTTAAATCATGAACTGACCAGTTTCCCCATGTAAATGGTAAACAATCAGCAACAATACCTTAATATATTTTTCTCTTCATATAGACATCATTCTTTGGCGAAGGAACCTACCTTTCAAGTGACCTTGCTGTATGCATGATGTATAGTAACTATGGACAAGGGTGGAAGAACAGTGCGATTGGAGACAAAATCAGCTGTGTTGCAGTCTGTGAGATCTTGGACCACCCAGATGTCAAATGCACAGTCAAATCAAAAGATAGTAATGAGAGACAAAACCGTTCACGGGCGCGAGCAAGAAACAGTGAGGGAGGGGATGTTCCTGAGAGATATTATGTGGTCACAAATAACCAGGTGGTCAGAGTCAAATATGTGTTGGTATATGCCGAGAAGAAAACTCCAGCTAGGTATGTTCAGTAAGCCCCAATGTCCACATACAAATTCTCCAGACTGACCTCAATACATTTCCTTATAAGATTAGTCGAGAGAATTTGCCAAAAAAATCAAAGCATTTTCCCTTCAGAGATCATTTTGATAACTCTCCTAACCTTTTCTCTTAATGATAAATTGACACTGTAGGGAGAAAGTAGATGTTGATGACTCTTGGGGCTTAAAGGGTTAACTATGAACTACATCTACTGTATTTGTTAGCCAGAAATGTTGAGGGCCAACTGTATCTAATCTACCCCATTACTATGGCCACTGGCCAATTTTTGGCCATGTCCCCAAACCGTAATTTCTTCACTGTTTACCTTTTCAAGAAAATCAGTTGAATTCTTGGTTAAAGCAATCAAGCTTTTTCTTTGAAAGTCCTTCCAAGGTTACCAATGAGTAGTCAATGATGTTTGTGACAAATATTTTCTGGATTTAGCGTAGGGAGAAGTCAGAATTAAACTGTATTTGTCATCACATAGTTCAAAAAAGTTAAGTATATAAAACATCACACGAAACGCTATGATTTTAACATGACCAGATTTTCACAGCCAAAGCCGGTCTTACCAGAGTCTTTGTACTACTCCATGTACTCCTCCACTAATGCTCAAAAAATGTATGATAATTTATAGCATTAAAAGTGCTAACAATAGTTCTCTATTTCCTTCCAGGGCTCAAGGTCATAACTGGCTTATATTCAGATATCCAATAGCATCTATGATGCTTGCTTATATCTTCATTTTAATCCTTGTCGGTTTGTCGAGAACTAGACTTTTCCAAAAGCTTTATGGCAAATATTTTAAAGGCAGTTAGTGTATAATATTATTAGGTTTTAACTCTTGATAGAATTCAATTAAGTAGGATAATGATTATTTAAATTTAATGTAACACTTAAAAAACAAAACGAATTTCTAAAATAGTGGACAATCATTTTCAAAGAGATTTACTTAACACAGAAACAGATGTGTACACTGTTGATGCTCATGTGTATGTCCCTAGAACCATGCCCAGTGTTTGAAAAAATTTGACCAAAGTGAAATTGCACTAGTTTTTCGAGCTAGTTTGCAAGCATCCCATTCAAATAATAAAAAACAGAACACAACAGGATTAAATCCCAACTGGTTGGGGGCAACAAGTTGGCCGTTTGAATGCAGGACAACCAAGAAACAAATCCCAATAGCTACCAGAGTAGGAACTCTAATCTGGGACCCCCTGATTGTGTGTCTGAATTGCTGATCGTTTGGCAACGCACCAACCTTTCCCTTGGGTATTCTGTGCAGAGTAAATGCACAGGGCTACTACTAGGGGTGGATCTTACACCAAGTACAAGGCACGTGGAGTGACGTGTCTCTCAGACCAATGACGTCAGGGTTAGCGTTTGCTGTCCATAGTAAAGAGTTTGAAACAGACAAAGCTTCCTCAGCTTCGAAACTTAAATATGGAGACCAAAAAGTAATTTTATTGGGTCTGTAAGCAACCTCTATTATGTGAAACCAGGTCGTATCAGTGGTTCTTTCTTATTGTTCTAATAAATTGAGGATATTTTACAAAAATCATACAAAAATGCTATTGTTGACAAACCAGGAATTTTGCTTGTCAGGCTCAGCATTTATAGTTGACTGTTTGGTGAAAATTGCTTCTGACTAATGTTAACGATTTTACAAATGTATTGAAAGCTTTATATTGGTAACTTTTGCAGAACAAGGAAATACATTTTTTAATCACCATTATAGGTATATTAAGTTCAGATTAACTTCTATTTATGAGTTTTGATATGCTTATAAGTTATTTCTATTGATACGATATTACCTTTTTGTATCAGGATGCAGACTAACATCATGTAACATAAGAATATATTTTGGTTGCGCTCTTGAGGAACGTTGTAAAACTGACATATTTGTGCTCGTTTTCATGGCAAAATAAATTCACCAAAATTGGGTCCATTTTGCGGTTCTAATATTGTAACCGTTAGTAAGCCTCCCTTTTAAGAGAAAAAAGTTTAGTAAGCCATTTGGATTGTAAAGATGATTGCCTCTACAAAAACACTGCCTCACGCACATCAACAAAAGTAAAGCTACTCGCTCTCTTATTCCTATGAGTCACTTGAGAAGACAGTAATCTTGTGAGGATTTTCACCTTCCAGGTGCCAAATGTAGTATCGAAAAATATGTCACAACGTTCCAGTATTACTATCGTGAAAAAACGGCTTGAAACATGGCTATTTTCTTCCCTTTACCGGTTAACACCATCTCGTTTTCCCTTTAACATGATTTCGAGGCTAAATAAAAATGACCATTTATCGGCTTTGTCCTGGAATTTTTTCTTCAAAAAAAATTAAAGAAATAAGTGGTCCGAAAGTTGTCTGAGAGAGTAACGTTTTAATATGCAAACGCTCGGAATAGAAAAACACTTTTGAAGTTTCTATTTCGCGTTGAACAAAGATGTGTGACATGTCTCAGAAGACGATATTTATCATGTGCTCGTTTTGAAAGTATCTTGGAGAAGTCTAAGGATACATAGGACTATGTTGGTTTTCTTGTGGAACGAGTCTCAAAGAATTTATTTGGGTGCAACTTTCAGCCTCTCTTTCCCATTAAATTTTTTTTTTTTACAATTGTCGACTTTTGAAAACATAGCCAAACGCTAAACTTGTACCCCAATTTAAAACCACGAACTATCTAGCCAAAAGAGGGTACTTAAATCTATCAAAATCCATGATCAAACCTTTTCTGTCCTCTGGGTTAAGCAAATCGGACCTTAGTTTATATCAGCATGAAACCGATCGAAAAGAATAACTTCGACACATAGTTGGGGATTGTTTGATCAAATCAAGAACTGAGTTGGTATCGGAGTGACAACCTCGTCCCCAGGGCTTTTTCCTTAGGGGATAGGAGGGGTGCCTCCCTCGTTCCCAGACGTTTCTCTTCGTCCTGTTAATGTTGTTAAAAATATGGACGGGGGAAAGTTGAAAGCCGACTAAACCTTAATTCTCCTTTTCCAAAATCAGGGCAGGAGAGCGCAAGAAAGAAAAGGCGTCAACAGCTTTGCTCCCTTAGGGCCGCCAAATTGAAAACCAAAAGCTGCCCTAGGGACACGGTTGAGACGGTTTCATTTACCCAATGTGAAATGTTTGCCCACAAAGACTGGCTACCGTTGGATCTTTCGAGAATAGTCAACTCATAGAACGTTCCTTTGGAACTGTGGGCTCCTTCACAAGGGCAATTATTTTGTTCCGGACTTTTTGACCCTTATAACGTACCCACTACAATATCCCGCCCCCGTACCCGTCGGCAATTTCACTTTGGGAAGGGTAGCACACAAAAGTTGCTTCCCCTTAGGTAAGAGTCTTTTATCCCGGGTAAATTGGATTGTTTAACCGCTGCTTTTACATAGCTTCAAGATATTTTTTTCTCGCGGGAACCAAGCGGGAATTCCCGAGCGAGAAAGAGACGCCCATCGTACCCGTTCGGGTAGCCAATCAGAACTCAAGTTAAATTCGCTCCATCTTGACCGCTCGAGGAGCCAGCCGTATAGTAAAGGGTGTTCCCAAAGACGACAAATTTATCTCAACTGTTCACGCCTACATCCTCGCAATTCAAGGTCTGCTATACTTGAATTTTAAGTCTGAATTAATAGTTTTAATTCACGATTAATTAAGCGCTCATAAATCTATGTTTCTAATCTATAATAAGTTTAAAACATCGTTTTTATGCACTCAGAAGTGGTAAGCTTAGTAAGACAGTACCTGGTACCATGATCGCGGACCATTATAACTTAACCTTCAGTAAATCAAAGTTCAGTCACTTATGCAGACGCAAAAAACGTTTACGTTACCTAAGATATGACATGCAAACTGTCTAGTACATAAAACTCACCCTGAACTCACCTTTCTAGTAAGTTCGATCGTAACTGCTATCAGTGGTGCAACACACGCAAATTAAATCTTCCTTGATGTTAGACTCGTCCTGTTTTTTAAGAACAGTTTTTTATTCAGAACCATTCAAAGCTTGATTTGAAAATCGGTTTAGCGAACTAAGAATCGTTTTAATTGTACATATTGTCGATCACAAGTTGTCTCGGCTCGGTAGGTTAAAGCGGAAAAACTAAACATCCTCCAAAGGGTCTAAATTACTTACTTGGGATCTTTCCGTCTGCTATTTTCGCGCACTCTCTTGAATTTTCGTAGAAATTTCTCTAATAGCAGTCGCCTAGAGGAGAGCCTCTGAAACATCTCCAGAGACCACTCACTCACCTTAAGCAATAGCAGGAATTTCTTAACAAAATCTTTGCTCTGCCCGTCACGCTGCTGTGCACATCACAGCGTTCGACAGAACTAAAACGCTTCAGTGGCTTCCAAAAAGGTTGAAATATGCTTTGTGAGCAGGGGAGAAATTTTTCACGCGCTTGGGTTTTTCGCTCGCTCAACCATCCACGTGGAAAATGAGGGACTACAGTAAAAACCTGCGACTAAGAACATGGTTTTAAAGAACCTGTTAGGCTAAAATTTGCCAGTTAGGCCCCAAGAATCTGTTAAGCCTAAAATTTAAAACAGGTTCTTATGTTCTAAGATACAGTATATAGAAAAATTCTAAACACTTGGGAAAATAAGATACGTCAACATTCAGGATCCTCTTTGGTGACATAGGTGCCTTAGTACTCCAATGGCAATTGTAATGGTATACAGGTTTTACCTAAGGAATGAGCTGAATACCACTAAATACTCTTGGCTATACAACAATTTTTTCTTCAGAAAACCTATTTAAGAAGCTAAATAGACTAGATTTGTGCTAATTACCATTTATGTAAGAACTTGTTTAGGCTAACTTGGGAAAATGCAGATTCTTAGTCACGGGTTTTTATTGTACTCGTAATGTAGGAATGCGTTATATTAAATTTGGAATTTAAGCTGGTTGTCTACTTTCTTAGCTTGTTACGAGATTGTAATTGTTTGCTTGAAACAAACGGTGGGAAGGGAGAAAAAAAACAAGAAAGAAAGAAAGAAGTAAAAGCATCAAATTGAGTCGACTGATAATTCAAGACCAGATAGTGCTATAAATGACCATTTCTTTTGAGATAAACTTCCGTCGCTACAAGATATATAGAAGAAAGAGTCCTTGATAAGCTCCATAACGGTTCCTTTCCTTACTAGACACTGAAGCTCTGATCCTAACTAAACAGAATTCCTTTTAGTTGCATCACTGACGTGTTCATGTGGACGTGTCCAGCCCTATCTCGTTCACAACAGGTACGTGCTTCCCATTTCAAGTAGTAATGCACAAACTGCAAAAGAAGCTATCATTCACTCTAAAAAGTTGTTTTTCAACGTTAATAATTTATTGTGAATTTAGGCCTGGTAATCAATACCCTAAGGGAAAGAACGATACAATTTGTTCTAAATTCGTGTACATATTGCCTGCTTGTAAGTACATAACTGACAAGTTTTGTGTCATTATCAGCTTTCCAAAACCAAAATATTATATCTTTGAGGCAAACGAACATGGCATGAAAAATCGCACTCATACTCAATCTCATACTTGTTGCCCAATCCTAAAAAATGAAATAACGTTCCTCTTTTATTCATCAGATGTTTTTTGGATAATATTTTTGTATTACATTATGTGTCCATCGAAGCCACCGAAGCCACAACTGAGATACAAGTTCAAGTTTAAGAAGCGCGGACTTCAAGGAAATGAGTTCAAGGACTGCCTTACGTCAAAAGTCGACGAACTGTCACAAGGCATAAAGAGAATCAAGACACTGAAAGGTAATGCAATTACGGATGTTCGAAGAGAAGTTTGTATTCGAGAAAATTTATCAAACTCATATCTAGATCAACGATCCCCAAGAGCAATTGCCAATTTTCGTCGGAAACGACAGGACACCAAATCCACGTCTCACTCCAAGCTATCCTTCTCCGAATCCGAGAGGGACCCGGAACGAATCTTGCGAGCAACAAAAGACACCCCAATGAGGCACAAACAAGCCGTGTCAGTCCCACCAGGGGAACAAAGGCTCGATAAACTATGGAACCAAATTTACCATGAAGAGCAGGACAATTTGTTTGCAAAACATTTGCTAAAAAAAGAAGAGTTGCGTGATCTCCTTCCTGACATAGAAGTTCATAAAGGATATATTTTTCGTCGTGATGGTAAGAAGTTATATCAGCTGAACCGTATAGAGTTCTTCAATGTCATCGACAAAATTTCAGTTTTCTTTCTTGGAAAACTTGAAAAACTTCGTCCAAATAACCGTCAGACATTTCGAAACCAGTGGGGAATGACATTAGAATCAGTGTATGAAAGTTGCAAGGTTATATTGGTCTACAGAAACGCGGTGGACTGGTGTACTGACAATGACCTCATGTCGGGAAACTATGATATTTGGAAAGATCACGTGATGGCAATGATTTCATTTTCAGCTTTAATGGCTGTTACTAAAATGTTGTGTTTAAAACTTGAATGAGCTTGAAAGAAGGAATGATTTCGCTCTCAAACTTTGCCACAACTCGAACATCATGTGCTTCACTTATTTCATCGATGAAGAATTTTCTCCCTACATGTACGATATTTCAGATATTTTTCAGTAGAGATGGAGTCTGAGTCGTACTAGAGTGATTATGAACTACTGAAAATAAAAGGAGGGAGCCGTGGTTGTTGACCATTTTCATGCCAAACCGGTCGGTTCATGGTTTGGGTATAAAATGGTAAGCAAAATTCAGGACTGGTAAATTTCGTCTAGGAATCGCGTTTACCATTTACACTAATCAGTTACATTTACCGAAAAACGGCTGAGAAAGGCTGAAACTGGTATCATAGATGGCTTTGAAGAAATAGAACCCGAACTTCCGTTTGGAACATTCCGACCGGGAAAACAGAACTAGCTTTTCAGATGTTCCGTTGCTTCCGGAAATTTTCCGCTGGAGGTCGGACCCGAAAAGTCGTGTTCTATTTACTTTCCAACTGGCTTTTCAGGAAACTTTTTGTTAATGGTAAACAACCAAGAAACTGGAGAACCAAGAATCAGAACATTTGCATTTTCTTCCAACTTCCCCTTATTTCTCAGTCTCTTAGGATCTCCTGAAAACCAAACTGTCGGGGTTACAGGGAAATGCCGAAGAATCAACCAACTACATTGTTCGTTCATTGGCTTATTCTTTTGTCTCTGCTTGAGACTCCGACAATCCGATCCCGATCTGTTTTTTACAGGATCGTTGGTGACGGAGTCATGAGCAGGACAAAAAACTTTGCTTATGACTCCCTCGGTTTGTTTTTTAACTAGATTGTAAGCTCCGTGTTTCAGATCAAGATTTGTGGCTCCGAATCCGACTTCAACTTCGTTGCTAGTGAGAGCCAACCTTAGGTAATGCTTGGAAGTAATTGCATGTCAATCGTGAGTTAGATTTCTTACAAAGGCAACGCTCAACTGCCTCGGGCAGACTGATTGATTGAAGCGTTAATAGATTAATTCAGGAGGGGTGGGGGGGGGGGGATGTCTCCAAGGAAATGGACTGGTTCAGTCCTCCTGCCAGTATGACGTCACGTCTTGCTTCAATGACTTTCAACATGGCGCCCAATGTTGTATGTTAAAAATTGAGAATTCTTCACTTATATTCCGAGCGGTTTACTTATATTTGTCAGTTCTGATATTCTCATTTTTATGAACACCCAGTATTTGGTTCTTTGTGGAACAAAACTTTGAATAGATTGCTAAATTTGTTTGAAATTTTTCTAACGATAAGCAAAAATTCAGGAAAATTGTCAAGCAAACGTATCGATTAGTGCAACTTTCGACCCGACTTTCGAAGACACAGTGCTGTAGACACACATCTTCCGAAAATTTTGGCCTCTGTTTAAATATGTATTTATTTCAAGTTTATTCTTTACTAAGCTCTCAGGTGTTCAGAGCACAAATGATGGCGGGTTGTTGGCCGGGGTATAGCTATGTATGGTCGCATTGAGGACCACTTCGAACGAAGGTTGACAGAAATGTCAGAGCGAGATGCAATAGAAGTGCCGGTTCATCCTTAAGTCATAAACTCAAAGGACTTAAAATTCAAGTGTCTCTACATAATGTTCCTTCCCAAAATATTTTATTCTTTACATAATTATTGCTAAGCCGCACATTTATTGGCCATATCTATTCAAGTTGGAATTTGAGGGGTTTAAAAGACAAACCTAAATATAAGTACGAAAATTTAAAAATGAAAACCACGAAAAAAAAAACATATTAACTCATAAAACCATTAGCTATTTCGAGGCGATAGTCAAAGCAAACCGACCTTATCAATCCTAAAACAATAGATTGAATAGGAGCTATTTATCTGACACCGTGAAGTCCAAATCGTTGTTTGTTTGTTTGTTTGCTTAAAAGCGCACACATTCGGAGGCCTTTTGTTGTCGCCTTTTCATTAGCTCAACTTACATTTACTACAGTATATATCTTCTATTTCGGCTTTTCTTGCTCAAAGTAGTATTTCGCTCCCTGTATGTATTTTCGAGAAAAGGACTGACAAGAAAGAAAGAAAGAAAGTTATTCCTAGAACCAGATTCTGCGGTTAAAACATCGCACCTTTTGTTGAGAAATCAGCTACAAATTATTTGAACAATTTAAAACTTTCCTGTCGTTTCTCCTCTCACATATCCGTATTTTAACCATATATATATATATATATATATATATACTTGTATTCTGGGTAGAACGTATTCCGTAGAGCGCTCAATTCATTTAATTGAAGAGCATTGATTATTAATAATCACAGGAGTTCAGGCTTCAGGAGTAATCATTGATCGTTTATTGCGACAGTGCTGTTTCGTATGGTCCGAAATTGTAGGACCACACTCATCAGGCAACTTCAATCGTTTAATATGAATTGAATAAGATGTAGATCGAGGAGGATGTCAGTCCCAAAGTCAATAACAAATAGTCTAAGGATGACTTTGATAGATGACTGAACAGAAAACATTCGAATATTTATTCCTTTGTGAAGGGCTAGGTTCAAAAGGGCGTAAGTTACGATTTTGTTGAAAACAAGCGCAAAAAAAGATATCACCGAATTTTTCCCAAAAAACTGAGGCTCGCAATTTCTCAAAATGCTACCTTTGCTTGGAGCTAGGATATTATGTCTTTGTTTCAAAAACAAAACCGACCACACAGTCCTTCAGGGAAAGTGCATTTAGGTGGTTCAACTCTAAGAATAACTTCCACTTACTTCATTGAAAGAATCTTTATTTGGGTTTTCTGAAAATTCACCCAGAAAGAGCCGCCTTGCAGCAAAATTAAACCCTTCTCTGTTATTTATGAGATTTTACATTTTTTTTGGTAAACTTCATAACAAAGCACTAACCCTATCAGACTTTACCCACCAAATAGAATTAAACACCAGCTAGAAAAATTCCGCAGTTTATCATACAGCCAGGCCATTGTAAAAAGTATTGTGTTGTTGTTGTGTTGTAAGATCCACTTTTATCGTCTGTAACTTCTATAAGTGTGATGAAATAAATCTAGGAAAAAAACCATTGGAAAAATCGGAAGGCAAACCACTTTTATTTGCGCTAGATGCCGCCAATTACAAGGAATATCAGACGACGGAACAGCAAATTGACCTCAAATAAGCAGGCAATTAAAACGGCTCTCATATGTACGATAGGCAAGTTAGGCTATAAAATCGGCATTCATACCATTTTTATTCCTTGCCTTTTTGTTCACCCCGAAAGCTAAAAGAAATCCAGTGCATCTGGGTGAAAAGTTTCACGCGAGTAGCGTCTATTTCGTGCTTCTTTTACCCTAGCTTCCTTGGCCGTGAATTATAACTTCCTTGAACGTCTCTTCGCTAATGATCTTAGCATGCATCTGTATCAACTTACATGTTCGTTAATATTCCATTCGACTAAGGCCCTGTTTAATGAAGAAAAGTTGTCGCGGATAGAAGGCTTACCCGCCTACCTGAGTTACCTGGGCGAGCCAACTTCTCTTACATTTCCGTAAGAAAATCGGCGAACGGCGTTTACACAGTGAAAAACAAAACGTTGGCTACCACCAAGCCGGCTCACCCTTTTGTGATGGAAGGCTGATCACCCTCCTAGCCGATAGGACACTGTTTGTTTTTGTTTTTTTTTTAATAACAGTCACATGCGAAAACGTCGGCGATTTTGGAGCACCTTTTGGTTTTCAGCAAAATCGTAACTTTTACAACCTTTTTTAACCGAGCTGCACAATTCCGATCATTCACTGCTTTAAAATTCTCTAAGCACGTAGCATTCTGACGTGACATTCTGACGTGACATCCCTGCCTTTTTTGCTTTTTTTCTAGCCATTAATTCGGCTATTTTATCTCTACAAAGCTGTGAAATCTTCGGCTGCTCAAAACAGTTGATATACTGCGCCACCACTATCCTGTGGTCTGTGTAATGTCCATCGTGGAAAATTTATTCCATCAATGACGTCGGTCACTGACGTCAGGAACGGAGTGATGACAAATCTCCTCCAAATTTGATTAGCTGAGGAAATAATTCAAATGAATGATAACTTTGTTTGAATTCATATCGTATCTGCAATTTTGTATCAGTTTAGTTAGCTAAACATTTCATTAAATATTTAACAATGAAAATTACCATTTTAAAATCAAAGCATAGCTAAGCACACGAGAGAATGATCTAGATCATTCTCTCTTGCTAAGCATGCATTTGCTTCACTGGACTGCGAATTTCAGTCGTGTCTCTCTCGCCTCTGTCGGGAGTGCGCGCTTGTCATACTCAACCTTACACCGTGTGCAGTAGATTTAGACTGAGCTAATTTTATTTCAGCGATGGACCCGAGAAAACACCTGAAATACAGCTTCAGTTACAAGAAACTCGGATTTGAACCTGCTGAGTTCAAGATATGCCTTTCGTCAAAAGTTGACAAACTGTTGGAATCCTTTGACCTACGAGGAGTCGAAACAGTCAAAGGGAAAGCAATAAATGATGTCAGGGATCAAGTTTGTATTCGGGGATCAAATCAATACCTAGCTGGTCGCCAACGGGAAGGAGGACTTTTCGATTTCCCCCATTCAACGCGATACGAAGACGATATTCCAGAGCCAAACCCAGTCCAGAGGAGACAGACCCGTACAAAGAACAAAATAAGGAACAAGAACTATCACGAGGAGCAGCGTAGGCTGTTTAAAGATATATTACGACAGGAGTTTCAAGAACTTTTTCCTTTTATAATAATTGACGAAAAGGGCTTCCTTTCTAGTTCTGTCAGTGGAAGAGAGATCAAAGCTACAGAGTTCTGCAATGTCATTGATGAAATTTCAGCTAACTTTCTTAATAAAAATTTGAAGACACATGGTGCACAGGGCCACGACAGGTTAAGCACCTATTGGCGGACGAAGTTAGAGTCAGTGTGTGAAAGTTGCCAGCGGATATTACAGAACAGAATGGCAGTAGTCGGCTCCATTGACAATGACCTAATGGACCAGGGAGGCTATAGAATGTGGAGTGACCACGTGAAAGTAATAGTTTCATTCGCAGCCTTAATGGTTGTTGCTAAAATGATTATTGCTGTTAATAATCGCGACCGAAATATTGATCCGAGTTTAATCTTACTTCCGATTGTGATTGTATTCTTTGTGCTTTGTAAACTTTGTTTGACAAACTAGTCTTATCATAAATAACTGAAAGTAACACAGAATTCAAAGTGTCATTGAACAGTAACTCAGAGTAACTTGGGAAATGACTGAGTTCTCAAAACTGGCATGGTACAGTTAAGTTCCCAGGAACCTTATCTAGGATAGCCACCACGTTGCCATTATTGACATTATACCGCCTTTCGCTCAAAAGTCACATGAATGTGCTATAACGTTAACTGATTTGTCGAATTCCAGCTTATTGTTTAAGTTATAAATTCGAGTTAATAGGAGCTTCGCTTTTAGCCCTGGTTAAATCTATACATTGTGTAAGGTAACCTCAGGTAACCTGTTTTTTATTGAAATCCTTTCATTTTCGTGGGTTACAGAAACAATAGGGTTTTTCCCCAAACAAATCCCTATACTTCGAAAGTTAAACAACAAATGCCGATTGGTCGCCGATGCCCATATTTCGAGCTTGGCCTACTGTGGTTACAGGAACAGCTTTCAACAAGGGATAAATACAATTTACAATACACAATTGAGAGATAATAAGGATCAGTTAAGGTTTGTGAGAAACTGCCACCTACCCCTCCGCTAACCCAACATTTTGCAAAAAGTGAGCAGTTATTGTTAACGTTGGGTTTGGGGAGGAGTAGGTGGGCAGCTTCCCTTAACTGATCCGATTAGGGGCTGATAACTGATCTAAAGATAATTTATCGAACCGCGTCTTCAATGACAAAGTGACGGTAAATTCCCCTTTTAATATTACTTAAACACTAGTGCAGTCCTCCAGATTCAGTCGCCGAGTCGTCATACATAAAGGACTTAAGGTACGATTAGATGTCTTATCAATCTTTTTCCATTTGTTGGATTGTCTTTGTCTTAACTACTCCATAAAATGAGGGCAACGCATTTTTTATCCTGTTTCTTTTGTTCGCAGTTCATATCATTAATTTTCTAGATTTATCTTCTTTTCGTATTCTACCAAGAGGGAAGTGCCCCGGGGGTACTCCGCTATAAAAGAGACAGGGGTGCTCGTCGTACCTTTTAGGGGTTTTTTAAAAATTTGGGGATTGGTACCGCTTAGGGTGCTAAAACCTAAAATGACTGCTGCCAGAATTGTCTCGATACCTTTTAGGGGCCTACGGTAAGGTTATCGCCTATGAGGATAAAGATTTATGACAAAACTTTCAAAAAGTCCTCGAGAAGAAAGTGTTCGACAGTTATCTCTATGACTATTAAATTTGCAGTGCCAGTTATATAATTTGTTGTTGTTGAATTGTTACCTCTTAGGGGTGGTGGGACACGCACATAAAACAAGACTCTAGCACCTTTTAGGGTGGTTTCGAAATTTTCTAACTAGCACTCCCGTCACTTTTATAGGGGAGTACCCCCCAGGGGCAAGTGCCTTTTCTTTGTTGCATTTTTCGATAAGTATCGATAACTGGTTAAATTACCCAATTGAATCGACTTGTAACATGTTTAAATTGCTTTTTTTGCCTGAACTTCACGCGCGATGGCCAAGCTCTTTCAATCCAAACAACACGCCGGTGTCATGATAAATTCCTTTCCTGTGATGTGAAAGCGAAAGGCCACTGTCTCTTCCGGTTTCTAGTAAAGTATTGAACAGTGGTATAGGGGTGTTACTAGACAGAGTAACGCAGTAACGAGTAACGAGTAACGGTATAACGAGAAAACAAGTAACGGGATAAAAATTCAATAGGTTAAAAAATATATTAAAAAATAGAAATTATAAAACACAAATCACAAAATGATTATCATTTCTAAATAGCGTCCTTTTCAATCGTAAAAATATGTGTACAACGCAAGTTCAAATGAGAACTCAAGAAAAAGAAAGGACTGAACGCTCAATTTGCTGTCGTGTAGTAGTCAGTACCAGGAGTCAGTACGTGTTAGAGTTTTTAATACAATGAAATTCAATTATTCCACAAGCGCGCGTTGGATATGAGATGATAAACAGCTGACGAGGCGCGTTTCATTTCATATCCAACGTAACTCTAGGTATAATTACGTATATATATAAATATGAGAGTATAGATAAAATATCTAAATAACAAATAAAAAATGGAGGGTCACCATGCTCGTTTATTGGCAATAAGAGGATCAATTTTCGCGAAAAGACTGGGGCGAGATTGAATTTTTCGCCCATTTTTGCAGTTAAAAGTTGTCTTTGCAGGGCTTAAATTCTTATTTACTACAAAGGCGATCTTCCTGAGTCTGTTTAGACGACCAGCGAGAATTTTCACCGTATTTGATGTCGCAAAGTTATGCGCAGTAAACCACGGATAGGTGTGCAAGATGGAAAAATCGAAATCTCCCAAACTTTGTCACAACAAAGACCCTTGGAAACTATGTTAGAAAATACAAGAATCAGTTCGTTTTGATTTACAATTTCCGAATTAATAATTTGTTTAATGTTTTACCTTTGACCGGCCTCAAAACCGCCAAAAAATGTCCTTCATCTCCTCCCTTGGTAATTTGGAAGGGAACCAAATACCATGACTATTTCGATCATACATAATTGAATGACCCTTTCTTGGTATCCTAACGTTATTAGAATTTCAATAGATTCCAATTTAAATTTTTTTTCTTTTACAGTCTAAATCAGTTTATCGCAACTCTTAGTTTTGCCTATTTTAAACGGCGAAAATCCCTTCCTGGTACATGGCTTTCGATATAAAAATGGTATTCTTGAGAAAGAGGAAAGCTTCCTCTGTCAATCTGCGAAATAAAATTTTGGGGCAATTGAAACTGCGAGTTTTCACAACTGAAAAACATTGACGGTATGCGCTTGAAATTTACAACCTTTGAACTTGCATTTGTTTTGATGAATGCAGAAAAATAGGAATATTCAGCCTAGGCCGGAAAAGCAATATTCTTATAAGAAAGAAAGAGTGCACAATACGGAATTTGGGTAGTAGTTAGAATTTGGCCGTAAATGTCACTCTCTTCCATCAGTCGAAAAACTAAAAGCGATTTCCGATTTTATGGTGGCAATTTTTCAAAGGAATAGTACTTTTATTCCGCGAACAGGAGCCAAGGTCTCGACAACATCACTTTCGCTACGTGCGTATTTGTTTACTTTTACAATGTCTACTGGTAAAAAAATCACTTACGTTGGTCATTTAGTGTTCTTCAAAATGCTCACATTTCTTGTGAAACAAATCGGAATTACATTAAGACAAACTTAAACGTATCCTACGGCCTTATCTTTGACAACAGACCAAAACAGTACCTGAGTACGTCAGCAAAACGAGATTGCGTGACATCTAATTCCAGACCCATGTTGTAAGCGACCTAGATACCTGCACCAGATAAGTTTCCATGAAAGAAAAAAAATCAGTCGTCTAAATACATAGAGTCACTCGGAAGTGTTCGCTAGAACAACCCAAATACTTAACAAAACCAATCTCTGATATACGTTCCAACAATACACGCAGAAAAAGACTATTTTACAACAGTTTCAAAATTAGGAATAACTTGTCACTCTTGGAAAAATATAACATAGAATATGCAAAAGCCTCCGTGATAAAATAGTATACATTTCGAAAGTATGTTTGGAACCACGGGGCTACTTATGGACGACTGCCACGGGAACTGCATGTCTCGACAAGTTCTCCAAGTAAAGACAAGTAAGGTGCATTCCGTCGCCCTTTGATTTTCCCCACCTCAACGTCAAAACTGTTGTTCACAAATGGAACGCAACATGGAAACACTATTAAGCTGCTGCAGTTTATCTGCCCTGTCGTGACATGTCACATAAGTTAAAAGTGTCAAAACTGCGGGTGCCTTATAAGGCCCCATCCACACTAATGCGTTTTCGTTTGAAAACGCATACATTTTGATGCATTTTCGCCTTTCATCCACACTGAAACGCCCGAAAACTCTGATGAAAACGAAGAATTTCGAAACCAGTTTCAAAAGTGGAGCCTTTTGAAAACGCATCGCATCGTTTCTGGCGCGGGTGAAAACCCGGGGCCCGGGGGTGAAAACGCATCGAAGTGAAAACGCTTACGTCATCCGATGACACCGAAAACAGATACTTTTGAAAACGCATTAGTGAGGATAGCTGAAAATACTTCGCTCCGTTTTCTTCGAGATGAAAACGGAGACTTGAAAACGCATTTAAGGCCTCATTTTTCACCCATCCCCCTCGCTGCTCGGTCCCCACTATATGAACGCCTGAAATAGGCTTAAAGATGACAGAAATGTTTAACCATTTTGTATTTCAAAACAAATATTTTCTGACGTTAAAAATTCTGGCTACCTGTTAATCATTTGCCAGAAAGAATATGCGTGATGTTGTCAGGCGTTATGATAAAAGCAACGCTCGGCAAGCTAACAAATTAGGGGCATTTATACATGTACGAAACTCAACTTTATTTATCATATACTCAACAACGAGTATTACATGTGTTAGAACACTGTAAATTCTTATTCTCAGAGCTGGAAAAAAAAAATTGCAAACGAGCAGGAAGAACGCATTACTCTAGAGAAAATCCAGTTTCAGTGCCCCACCCAACTTAGCCTCCCACACGGTCGTATTACACGGTCATATTACACCCAACTCAGTGTCCCTCTTTTTTTGTTTGTAACAGGTACCACAGGCAAGCCAGTTTACGCTCACGGAGCGTCTACTTTATTTAACAACTAATAACACAGGGTCCAGAGGAGTTTCGTGTGAATAAATGAATTGCTTATTTAAAGTCTCACCTTGAAAAATGTCTATACCTGTCGCTTAGCCGCTTAGCACGATTAATTAGCCCAATAGGATCTTTAAATCTACTGTAAACGATTTCTTCGCTTCTTATCTGACCCAGATCGACTTTTGAAAATCAATAACCGCAAGCCATATCCTCGCTGGCGCACGGCACGTCACCCGAAGGGTGACCGCGGCACGAAGTGCCGAGTTTGGTTTGCGGTCTACGGAATGTGTAACGAAACTGTAACGCGATCAAAATAACCCATTTTTTCAGAGGTTTTCGACGGGTTTTGATGTTCTAACGACAAACACATCTCCTCTGGACCCTGTGCTAATAACTGATTTTAATGCAATACTCATTGTTTATTTCATATAAACACACATGTTCCCAATTAGTGTAATTAAGTTATTATCTTGTCTTATCTCTTTGATCAGAAACTGAAAGCAACAATTGAATTCGGGGAATACCCCGTGGAATAAACACAAGCAGATCGTGCTGCATAACAACCCTCTATAATGCTGTGTTCCACGCAGTTGTCATAAGCCAGTCATCAAAATTCCCTTTGCAACGTTAACTCGTTAAAGACCCCCTCATGCCGTATTCAAAGCAACAGCTGAACTATTTTCGGATGATACACATTGTTATGGACATTTTCGCGACCGCTTTGAGAGAACTGTTCAAGGAAGAGTGGCGTAGGTTTTCTGGTTCAAAATGGCGTGACAAAAGGAAAGATGGAAGGCTGTTTTTCTTGAAAGAGTCCCTTCCAAATCGGCAACGGAACAGGGAGGCACTGAAAACTATCGTTAAAGGCCATTCGTCGCAGTTTGACAACTCCATTCTGTTTTACTGCATTCTACGCTCTGACTCTGTTGGAGCCAACCTAAAGAACAGAAATCCTTGGAAGTATGACGAAATAGACCAACTTCGGGTGCTGCGTAATAAGGTTTGTCATATTGCCCCAAAAGATGAAGTGGAAGATATCGACTTTCAAACCTTTTGCTCTGAAACTATTACTTGTTTCAAAAACCTTGATCTTTCAACAAGTGCCTTAGAAGCAATCGCCAAAGAGCAGAGCTTTGATACGAACGAAGTTGTCAGAATGAGAGCAGAACTGGCGAGGGAGCAGATGACTATA
Source organism: Porites cylindrica (assembly GCA_964035525.1). Lineage (NCBI taxonomy): Eukaryota > Metazoa > Cnidaria > Anthozoa > Scleractinia > Poritidae > Porites > Porites cylindrica. The sequence continues at coordinate 23,934,881 of OZ037779.1, read as the reverse complement.
AGGGAATATGAACAGTACTTCTGTAAAAAGTTGCCTAGCTTGAGGAAGGATTTCAACCCGAGGCCTTATCTTGGCAAGCTGAAAGGTCTAGGCATTCTATCAGAAAGAGAAGTTGAGAACATTAAAAAACAGAAGAAGAGAGAGGTAAAACTTGCTATGCTTATAGATTCTGTTGTTTACAAAGGGACAGAAGCTGTTGCAGCGTTTCTGAATTTCCTGAGAGAGACAGACCCGGAAATAGCAAGTTCTTTTATGGATTTTCTCGCCCCAAGTAAGCAAATGGAAGAAGTTTGTAACTATGCTCCAAAGAAAATTCATCGAGCAACTGTGAAGTACCCAAAACTTTACAAAAGTGTCATGCAAACTTTCACCAACGCCATTTACAAGCTAGACTGGGAAGAGTTTAAACGACAGTCGGCAATTTTCCTCTGCAACGTTCAAGACTGGGCGACTAAGCTCTTTGTACAGATCGAACTCGCCTATGGCTACAACATTCAGGGAGAGAGTAAAGAAGCCATGCTTTTGTTAAATGATACTATTGCAAATTCTTGGAAAGCTGGAGAAAATTCTCCGCGAATTCTATCAAGGGTACTCGCAAGAAAATCTTTGAAAATGGTGTACGAACAAAAACACTCCGAGTCAAGGGCCTTGGCTGAGGAAGCAAGTGGCGCTGTGTCGACCATTGAGAGCCCAGAAGAAGAGATTGTTTGGCAGATACGGATTGTTGAGTGTTTACTGAACGAAGACGGCTCACTGGAAAGCAAGAAAGAGAGATTTACGCCTATTTGGAACTCGGTTATTGAACTGTGCCAGAGAAACATGGATAGCGTTCCTAGAAGTCCTTTTTATCTTAAATTTGTTTTTGCCTACAAAGCACTTTTTTATCTTGGGTTTTCAAAGAACGGTTTCGATCCCTATCCCAGCAGTGTTTCAGATCTTGACGAAGCAGAACGCTGTGTTCAAAGGTTAGAGGAACCAGACTTAAAAACAGACCCTGAGGACACCTACGCAGACGCATTCCGCTTGATTTGCAAAAGCAAAATTGCATTTGACAAAAGCAAAGTGGCTGACGTTGCAGGAGAAGTGGAAACAAGGGAAAAGGAAGCGTTGTCACTGTATGAGAAAGCCGCTGCAGCTTGTAAAAGTGCCAAAAACAACGGAATCTTGTTCAAGTTATCTTCCCTGAAAGAATACTTGGAAAATGACAAAGAAAGTGGAAACTAGATTCCATTTCTTATGTCTTTCAGTTTTTCCATTGAAAGCTCGTAAGCTCGTTACCAAAGAAAAGTTCAGTTTTATTCATTTCCTTGTCTTTAGTTTTCTCGGAAAAATAAGGTGAAGGACGTAGTGCGTCTGCCTCAATTTTAAGAGGACAAACATTGTTTTTATGATAATGTGTGGCGTTATCAAAACATGTGGCAAAAATAGGCCTGCACTCGTCAACCCCAAGTTGATACATCAAGTCAACTATCAGGTAATTGCTGTTTACAATTTACAAGGACGGCGACTTTGTTGATACGTGTTTGGGGCCGTCACGGTTTGGTTATGCGATGAGATAAAAAACAACAACTGAAAATTCGGGGAATACCCCGTGGAATATAACAAAAACAAAGGAAAATGCAAATTATTCCCCTGAACCTCGACTCTGTTCTTTTGTTCTTGCACAATTCGAAACTAGCCTATTGCTTTCTGTTTGAAAAATAATATATAAAGCCCAGCCTGAAATGTTGTGTATTTAGCTGCGCAGTTGTCATAAGGCAGTCCTCGAAGCACCCTTTGCAACTCGCCAAAGACTTTGTCATGCCGTATTCAAAGGAACAGCTTAACTACTTTCGGATGATACACATTGTTATGACCATTTTTTCGGGAGCTTTGAGAGAACTTTTCAAGGAAGAGTGGCGTAGGTTTTATGGTTCAAAATGGCGCGACAGGCGGGAAGATGGAAGGCGGTTTTCCTCAAACGAGTCATTTGTTAATCGAAAACGTAACAGGGAGGCGCTGAAAACTATCGTTAAAGGCCATTCGTCACAGTTTGACAACTCCATTCTGTTTTACTGTATTCTGTACTCTGATTCGGTTGGAGCTAACCTAAAGAAGAGAAATCCTTCGAAGTATGGCGAAGTAGACCGCCTTCGTGAGCTGCGAAACGAGGTTTGTCATATTGCCCCAAAAGATGAAGTTGAAGACAGCGACTTTCAAAGCTTTTGCTCTGAAGCTATTACTTGTTTCAGACACCTTGGTCTTTCAACAAGCAACTTAAAAGCAATTGCGAAAGAGAAGAGTTTTGATACGAACGAAGTGGTGAGATTGAAAGCGGAACTGGCGAGAGAGCAGATTGCTGTAAGGGAATATGAACAGTATTTTTCTAAGAAGCTGTCCACCTTGAAGAAGGATTTCAACCCAAGGCCCTATCTTGGACAGATGAAAGATCTAGGCATTCTGTCAGAAAGAGAAGTTAAGAACATAAAAAAACAGAAGAGGAACGAGATTAAACTTGCTATGCTTATGGATTCTGTTGTTTACAAAGGAACGGAAGTTGTTGCAGCATTTCTGAATTTGCTGAGCGAGACAGACCCGGAAGTAGCAAGTTCTTTTATAGACTTCCTTGCCACAAGTAAGCAAACGGAAGAAATTTGTAACTATGCTCCCGAAACAATTCGTCGAGCAACTGTGAAGTATCCAAAATATTACAAACTTGTCATGCAGACTTTCACAAAGGATATTTACAAGCGAGATTGGGAAAAGTTAAATCGACGGTCTGCATTTTTTCTTCATTGCTTTCAAGACCCGGCGACTAAGCTCTTTGTACAGATTGAGCTCGCCTATGGCTACAACATTCAGGGCGAGAGTGAAAAAGCCACGCTTTTGTTGAATGATGCCCTTGCGAATGCTTCGAGAGCGGGAGAAAATTGTCAGCGAATTATAGCAAGGGCCCTGGCAAGACAATCTTTAAAGTTGGTGTACGAAGAAAAATATCCCGAGTCAAAGGCCTTGGCTGAGCAAGCAAATATGATGGTGTCCAACGTGGAGAGCCCAGAAGAGCGGATTGTTTGCCTTAAACGTATTGCTGACTGTTTACTGTACGAGGACGGCTTACTGGAAAGCAAGAAAAAGGGATTGACGCCTGTTTGGAACACAATCATTGAATTGTGCCAGAGAAACCAGGATAGCATTCCTAGAAGTTCCTTTTATCTTAGATTTGTTTTTGCCGACAAAGCACGTCTACACCTTGGGTTTTCAAAGAACGGATTTGATCGTTGTCCCAGCAGTATTTTGGATCTTGAAGAAGCAGAACGCTGTATTCAAAGGCTGGAGGAACCAGACTTGAAAACAGATTCTGAGGATACCTACACAGACGCATTCCGCTTGATTTGCAAAAGCAAAATTGCATTTGACAAAAGCAAAGTGGGTGACGTAAAAGAAGAAGTGAAAACAAGGGAAAAAGAAGCATTGTTGCTGTATGATAAAGCGGCTGCAGTTTGTAAAAGTGCCCAAAACAATGGAATCTTGTTCATGTTATCGTCACTTAAAGAATACTTACAAAGCGACTGAGAAAGTGAAAACTAGGTTTCAATAGTCATCTTTCAGTTTTTCCACTGAAAACTTGAAAGCTCGTTACCAAAGAAAGATTCTTTCATACCATGTGCATCGAAGAAAGTGAATTAGTGTTGTTACGGTATCGCTCGACCGACAGAAAGATATACTAAGAAACTCTTCAACAAACCCAACTTATGAGACTTGTGGGAACATCAGGAAACAGGTGTTCAAACTCCAGCAGAAGTTTCTCCAGGTCCTAGCTTTGACTCTCTGATAGATGAGACAGCTTAGAATCCAAGTTCCGCAATACGTCAGTGTTTGTGAGTCTTGTTGTGTCAGTGGGACCAAAACTATTACTACTAAGCTCACTACCTAACTCTCCTTTAGGTTCAGAAACAACTACATTAACATTTACAGGTTGTAAAACTAGATTACTATTACTATGGTGTTGGTGGTTGTGGTAGTTTTTGGTGGTGGTGATGATTTTGAGATGGTGGAGGTGGTGGTGGTGGTGGTGATGATGATGATGATGGGTGGTGGTGGTGGTGGTGGTGATGATGATGATGATGGGTGGTGGTGGTGGAGGTGATGATGATGATGATGGGTGGTGGTGGTGGTGGTGATGATGATGATGGGTGGTGGTGGTGGTGGTGATGATGATGATGATGGGTGGTGGTGGTGGTGGTGGTGATGATGATGATGATGGGTGGTGGTGGTGGTGGAGGTGATGATGATGATGATGGGTGGTGGTGGTGGTGGTGGTGATGATGATGATGATGGGTGGTGGTGGTGGTGGTGATGATGATGATGATGGGTGGTGGTGGTGGTGGTGGTGATGATGATGATGATGGGTGGTGGTGGTGGTGGTGATGATGATGATGATGGGTGGTGGTGGCGGTGGAGGTGATGATGATGATGATGGGTGGTGGTGGTGGTGATGGTGATGATGATGATGATGGGTGGTGGTGGTGGAGGTGATGATGATGATGATGGGTGGTGGTGGTGGTGGTGATGATGATGATGATGGGTGGTGGTGGTGGTGGTGATGATGATGATGATGGGTGGTGGTGGTGGTGGTGATGATGATGATGATGGGTGGTGGTGGTGGTGGTGGTGGTGATGATGATGATGGGTGGTGGTGGTAGTGGTGGCGGTGATGATGATAATGATAGGTGGTGGTGGTGGTGATGATGATGATGATGGGTGGTGGTGGTGGTGATGATGATGATGATGGGTGGAGGTGGTGGTGGTGATGATGATGATGATGGGTGGTGGAGGTGATGATGATGACGATGGGTGGTGGTGGTGGTGGTGATGATGATGATGATGGGTGGTGGTGGTGGAGGTGATGATGATGATGATGGGTGGTGGTGGTGGTGGTGATGATGATGATGATGGGTGGTGGTGGTGGTGATGATGATGATGATGGGTGGTGGTGGTGGTGGTGATGATGATGATGATGGGTGGTGGAGGTGATGATGATGACGATGGGTGGTGGTGGTGGTGGTGATGATGATGATGATGGGTGGTGGTGGTGGAGGTGATGATGATGATGATGGGTGGTGGTGGTGGTGGTGATGATGATGATGATGGGTGGTGGTGGTGGTGGTGATGATGATGATGATGGGTGGTGGTGGTGGAGGTGATGATGATGACGATGGGTGGTGGTGGTGGTGGTGGTGATGATGATGATGATGGGTGGTGGTGGTAGTGGTGGCGGTGATGATGATGGGTGGTGGTGGGGGGTGGTGGTGATGATGATGATGATGGGTGGTGGTGGTAGTGGTGGTGGTGATGATGATAATGATGGGTGGTGGTGGTGGTGATGATGTTGTTTTTGTTGAGGTGGTTCTGGTGGTGGTGATCCTTGACCAGCTTTGGCGTTACTCCGATGAAGAAAGTTCGCAGTTCATGAAGTGGCCATGATATAGCGTCTTCACCCGGTGAGTTCTCCGGCAGACACTGATCTGTTTCCTTCTAAAAAGAAGAGTAAGGGAGTAAGAGAGAACTCAACTTTTTTAAACTCGTTGTCTTGACTTCGTTTCAGTCGTAAGCCTTCCGCGTTTTGCTTAAAGCTGTAAACTGCAAAGCAGCAAGCGTTCACACAATACGTAAAGGAAAAATGCGTGACCAGAGGAAAATAATTGAGACCTCAATTAATATGGACATAACAAAACAAAATAAAGTCTACATTACATGCCAAGTCACTATTCTTGTCAATGACTTTTTAACAGAATGGTGTTCTAATGAACTTCAAAACAGCCGTGGAGACTCCCCGTTTGGCATCTTATAGCACTTTTCATTTGAGGAAGTCCTCCCTGCCAACAGGTAAGACTAGCTACCTTCCACAATAACAATACTTGCTAAAAGCTGAGAGGGTTGATATCGGACATTACTTTCTTTGCACGCTAGCTTATTCTCCTCAGTTATACATTAGGAACCTATTGTTTCAGGCTAGAGTTGAATCTGGGCCCAGTACTGTAAAGTCTGGTGCCCAAGCAGATGCAACCAAACTCAATCAAATACACTTCGATTTGACTTAAGTTTCTTCTTCTCTTAAGTGGGAGAAATCAACTTGGCTTTACTACATGGACATCTGCTACATTTATATTTCAGCTGTATATCTGTGTTATGTAGGTTTTCAATGAATGACCCATGAAGCTTTCTTTCCCAATGAATTTAAGCTTGCGGACCTTATGTATATGTTCATGAAA
>OZ037779.1:23913630-23923630 GCA_964035525.1 Porites cylindrica | reverse complement strand
TGGGAGATAATGACTCGGACGCTTAAGCCCCGGCAGTAAAACCTTCAGTTTATAGATTCGTATTACGCTTTAAAAGCCAAACGCTGATTGAGACGCGGTTTGAATGCATTTTTTTAGTTTGCTGTTCCCATGGCCTATACCCCATTATCAACAATGATTCAAAGATGCAAAAACGTTATATTTAGCCATTGCCTATGGATAAAAAGGGTATCAAACCCTTAGTAATGCACTAAAAGAAAAGAAAATTGTCATTACCGATTGGCGTCTGCACGTTTTTCTGCTACAGTTAGCTATTAAGCAGGCCAAGTTGAAATAAAGGCAATAAAGTTCTGCTGCATTGATTCTACTGTCCTGATAAATGTAGTACCGTAAGGGCGTTTATTTTTGCAGAGATTTTTTGTATTTTACTCGCAGGAACTAATGAGGTCCAGTCTGAGTCTGGTTTTCTTTCTGGGAAAAAAATTTCTGTTATTCACAGAATATGTGCATGGTTTGCGTGCGTTCTTTTCGAGGCTCGATTTCCGCCGCTCTTCCGAATCTGGTCTTTATTCCTCGTGAGATCAAGGTTACCCAGGTCAGGAATGCGGGTAAAAGGGATAGCAATAATCTCTCTACGGCGATCATGTTTTCTTTTTCGACTTGTTAGTCATTACCTCAAATCCTTTATTTACAAATGTTTCCTACACTGGCCGATTTTCTTGTACCAACTTCTTTCGTATTCACACAAACCATTAATTTGGGGTGTGTACAAAAGCAAAGTGTTCTTGAACCAACTACTTATTTCGTTAGTACAGCCCTCTCTAAACTCATCCAAAAACGCTGTCCAATGAAAGCTACTTAGCTGTAACCTTCCTGTGGCAATCTGCTGTTCTAGCTAGTCCTAAATAGTGGGTCTGCGAAAGAAACCCTTAAGAGTGACTATTTGGCTGAAAGCGACTGAGCAGTTTCCTGTGGTACTATTTATTATGCTCCACAAGTTTGAAATCCTTACTTTGGAATCTTTGGAAGAAATTTAAAAGTGTTACCATTACTATGAAAGCTTTTGAATTCTTTCTTAAAGAGCCACAAGTTTTTTCAGATGAATTCTGTGTAAAGGAATTTAAGATAGTTTTAATTTTCTTGAAGTATTTCTTTGACACACCATATTACAAAGATTATAATGTCCAATTCATAATCAGTGATGGACTTTGCCTTGCCCAGTTCCAGTCCACAGTTCCTGCAGCTCCACTTCACACAAAAGATCTCGTAAAGCACCTTTGGCTAAATCTTCACAATCAGGCATCTGTGTATAAGCCTTTCTGATCAAACTCTCACCTCCTGCCTCAAGTATGATGTCACGGTGCTCTGGGTTACGAGCAACTAAGTTACGAATGGCTAAACAGGCTTGTTTCTACAAAAACAAACAAACACACCAAAACATGAGCAGCTTTAACGTACTCTCAGAAAATGAAAAATTACATATAATTGGTAAAGTTCAAGCAGATGTGAGTATTTTACTATAAACAGTTAGTATAATAACTACACTACAAAGTAGGCGAACGATAGCACGCCTATCTATGCTGTATAAAATGCGACACAGGCTAGTCTCTCACAAAGATGCCAATCTACAATCCGCAGGCCATTCGTACTCAACTTGTTCCATGGAGTACTCTTACACACAGCCAACAGCCATTAGGGATTACTACAAGTACTCCTTCTACCCAAGGACAATTACAGAATGGAACAAACTCCCAAGGGATATAGCATTGTCCAATTCGCTGGCTGCTTTTACAATAATGCAATTTCAAACATTTATTGACACTTATATTACTTTGCGCTCATAAGCGCCATTTCTGTCACTATTGTTTTCCTTTGTTTGTTTGTTTTTTTCCTAGAGCAGTCTAAAATGCTCAGTATTGAGTGAAAGAACTAAATGGTAAATAAATAAATAAATGCCTCTTGCTAAACTACGTTTATAAAGTAATGTGGGTGAAATTTACCGGCCAAGCTTTTTCGTCATGGACCAGAAGGAAAAAAAAAAGAAAAAAAAACACAAGATGTGATAACATACAGAAGCTACCAGTAAACAATTTTGGCATAACAACAATACCAGATCAGTAAGATACATACTAGTATCATTTCTTAGGGTAGTTTAAATTGTAGCCTGCAGAAACATCCGTTTCTCTACGCTCTTCGCCGCTGGGGACGTTTTGCACGGAGGAACGTCGTTCCTCCACGCGAAACGTCCCCAGCGGCGAAGAGCGAGGAGAAACGGATGCTTTTGCAGGCTATTTAAAATTACCCAAAAGAACACGTGTGCATACATTACTTTGTCCCCCAAAACTGACCAATCACAGAGCATGTGCAAACTGAGAGATGAAATAAGACACTTGCCCTTCGCCTTACATTGTATTTTTTAAGACCTGAAAATGTGTTTTATGTCAGGATTATACAGAAAGATGCTTGATCTTAAGCTCAAAAACTGAACAGGTGCTTCAGCCACTGAGCTGCAGGGAGAGTAAGAGCTGGCAAGCTTCAATTGTTCGTGACAGTGGTCCAGCATAAGCATAGTTAATTAAAGTGGAATGGTTAGGAAACCCTTTGTTATATGTCTTTGTTCGCTTTTTTGGACCTGACCGTGCACAACGTTCAATAGCATTCATATCATTTTGAAGTTATTGACCAATAAAAACATTGAATTAATTTATTCAGTCATAATTTGTGAACAGAAAACAAAGGATTGTGCACGGTCAGGGAGCTTCCAACATAACCTACAGCACCATTGTTTTCAACTTTGATGTTTGCCGGGTTTCCTAACCAGTCTCCTCTACTAACTATGTCATAATCCAGATATAGTCAAACCTCCCGTAAGCTACCACCCCAAATGCAAAGACTTAGTGGTCACTTATGGGAGGTGGTTGCTTACAGGAGTCAAACCACAATTTAAAGGTTTCTTCTGAGAAGAGGTGCGGACTCATCTACTTTATGGAAGTTTATTTATTGCATGAAATTTCTTAGTTACAATATGTGTTGTTCCATGTTGTCACTAAAAGTTTTTTGCATACTCTGAGTAATATGGTACATACAGGGAACATAGAGATCGGACCATGCATCAAGAGGTCACTTACAAGACGTTAAAAACAATAGAAAACTCCTTATAGGAGATGGTCATTTGCAAGAGGTTCCAACTTTAAGAGTTTGCCTGGAAAAAGGTTTGGTGTTTTGCAAGGTTCTGCTCTGAGGAAAATTGAAGGGAGCCCAGTGCCCTCAACCTGTAAAATCTAGGGTGCCCAGCATATGATTTGTACAAAGAAACTAAGATTTTCTAGTCGCCCAAGGACAAAAGTTGAGCGCCAGGGGCCATGGGGCTCTGCTAGAGCAAAGCCCTGTTTTGGATAAGTGGTCGCTTATGGGGGATGGTCACTTACGCCTGCCTCCGCAATGCTGAAAGGCTCTTCTACCAAGAGAATCAAACCACCATACCTGTACTCCAGATTTCTCTGGATGAATCTGCATGGCTTTCAAGATGGCCTCAACTCCCCCAGCACTAACAATGGCGGTACAGTTAGGGGGACTGCGTAGAGCAATGGACCCCAGTGCAGCACAACCCTGCTCTGCCACTGTTGGTTGTTTAGCATGGGTAGCCATAGCAGCCACAATAAGAAAGAGGCCACCAGCATCAACAATAGAAGTCTTGACATCATCATTTCCTGCTATTGCCCTTAGAAGTGTGCACACCTGCTTTGCAATATTCTGGAATTTTAAGAAGATTACAATCAATTTTCAGTTACTTATTATACGTTATTATTCATTCAAAATATTTCCTCGGTTCTGATTGGCTAAAAGCACATGTTTAATTCACTATAACCAGTTACTGATGACCAAATTTGGAAGAATTTTGTGTTTAGCGAGGAAATGATGTAAAAAATGCAGTGTTCTTGCCGGTTAATGCACCGTTAACAGAGAAGTCGTGGGGATGAGGTTGTGTTGTTTTGTTTGTGAACTTGAAAAATGGCGGACATTTTACTTTTTTCAAGAGTAAGAACTAGGCGAAAAATTAGCTAAAAACATGGCAAGAACAGCAAGAAGACAACTCGAAGGGCGACATCTCCTATTTGGAGAATATTTGCAGAGCTGAAAAACCCTAAACGTGCACTATTGAAGGTGAACTTAACACCGATGGAGATAATCGGCTCCTGATGGAGGTAAGCATGTTGTAGCTTTGTTTTTAAACCTGGAATTATTTTGAATGAATAATAAAACAATTATTGAATTCGGCTTTCGTATCATATGAAGGATTATGGAGATCTCTCTCACTCCTCGATCTCCATGATTCTTCATAAGATACTCAGCCTCATTTATTAATTTGTTAATTAATGCTTCAAGAAATCAATGTGAATTTCAAAAATTTGCATTAATTTAAGTTGTACTAATTTTTCTAAACATTAATTTTCATGCCATTAATAATACTATTATTATTATTAAGTCAGTGGAGCGTTACATGTAATTCCGCAACCTTAATTTCCACTATTTTTGGCCCCAAATTCTTGATACACATTTGATATTCTTGACAACTTAGAAAGAGGAGTATTTCATCAGGATGGAGGATTCTGCCAGTATCAGTGAAAAGTTTAAGAACCCTTATAACATTTCTGTTACGTAAAAATGATCACTCTTGAGCTAGGATTACCTGTGATGATACAAACCTGATTGGAAGTATGTTCTTGTAATAGCTTCAGCACCATTTTTAATCCACCCAGATCAACTATATCCTTGCAGTATTCATTTCGTACAGCCAAACGACTTAATGTGACACACAACTCACTGGCAACATCGATATCTTCACAGGTTTCCATAATGTTCAGGATAATGGAGAGAGCATTCTCTGTCACAATCAACTTGGCGTGCTCATGAGCTTTTCCGAAGGCTACACTCATGTCATCATCAAATGTGAAAACGCGCAAAGCAGAACATATTTCTACAATGATCTCTGAGGACTTTTTGTATTCCATTAAAGCAGATACCAGGCAAGGTATAACACCATTAGCAACAAATGTCTGACGATTTGATTCACTCTTGACACAGGCTATTCTTACAGCTTTTACAATTTTCCCAAATAAAATGTCTTCTTTTAGTTCCTTCAAACTGTTTGCTAAGAATTCAATCATATTAGAGTTTACAAGCTCTCCTTGACCACTCAAAAGTGATGACAAGGCATCCAAACTAGCACCAAGAACATTATTGTCCTTCAATAAATGACCATGATTGCATGAGTTGTAAAGCAAGTTTAACGCATCTTTGCTTGCTGCAAATTTTCTATTATTTTCATTTTTGTTGCACTCGAGAGAAAGACTATTAAGTCCTTCCAAAAGAGGTTCTGCTTCTTCCTCTTGCAAGGATGTCTTTATCTTTTCCAAAGCATCTATAATAAATTGTAGAAAAAAGTATCATTATTAACACAAAATTTTGAGGACTGTCATTGTGGATGCTGGATATGGGCAAACTTTGAGAGCAAGCAATTCACAAACGTGTTATCTTTCCTAAGAGGACAATCCCTAGAAAAGCAGGGCTAGAAAAAATATTGAATTCCAGCTCTCGCATTCTGCTCATCCATGGCCACTCTTTGCTTGTCTTAGCAAATGATTTTGTTTGAGGATGAAAGTTACTTGCCCTGAAGGAAAATCTACTTGCCCCGGAGTCAGGGTCCATACAAAAAAATGCAACCATTTTTCAAGGACTTTTCAAGGTCCACATTCGGTTTTCAAAGACCACCTACCAGGAATATAAAACACAGATCGTACAAAAATGCACATCCCCAGTCTATTCTTACAAGACTTAAAGGGTTGAACTGTTTGCTCCACTAACTTCTCTTGTCTTAAGTTGACAGTTAATTATTGCATAAACAAAGAGCCCTTTATGTAAATAACCTTTAAATTTTCTGTGCTATGATTTATATTCTGTCTTGGATAACTAAAAAGCATTTAAAAAGCACTTTCCAGGCCACTACATTCAAAGTTGAAGAAAATTCAGGGACTTTTCAAGGACTTCCCCTAAAATTCAAGGACTTTTCAACACCGTGCGAACCCTGGGACTCTCGGACAGGACTTTATTTTACCCATAAGCAGTGAGCAGGGGAGAATACACAATATAAAACCTTCACAGAACAGACACTACATGTTGGGCACTGCTTCCTTCTATTCCTTCCTTTTCTTTGACTGGACTGTAGTGCAGGCACCTCAGCCTTCGAAAAGAGCCGCCTGGTCTCTAAGGAGTCTATCTTAGAGAGAGTTTACTTTATTTTCATCTTTCGCCTTAGCTTCAAGTGCACCATACATAAATAATAATATTGAAGGTACAGGAACACCGCCTCTGACTCCCTTCCTTCCCTCACCCCACCACATGCACCAAGGCTCACATTGACACTTCTCCTGAGTTTGGAGAGGCTCTCACAGTATGCCAAAAAAGTAGTGTCTGATAGCCTGGGGCTAGTGAATTTTGCTTTAAGGCTAGTCATGTGAATTCTGTTCTTAACTTGCCCAATACCACTGCCAAGTAAATTTTTGGGGGGAATTCAAATTACAGAGGAACTGTAATCAATGCTTATCAAAGAGTTTTTTCGAGCTAGTTGAAATGACTTTTGGGTTATTATATGCTAGTTACAACTTGCCTGAATCACAAGCTGTAAAACTGACTTTCTTTGCACCCTGCCTTTCTCTTTATTTCCTTTAAAATCCTTCAAACTTATCTAGCCTACTCTTGATCTATAACAAAATAAAATATAACTAAAGTTAGGCTTGAGTGTGGGCGGCTTCTATTCAACCCAAAATTCTGGAAATTTCGGTTGGTACGTCAAACGGAACGGACCATTTCGATTTGGTCCGACCCGAATATTTGGGACCATCTTGTGGTCCTCTTTTAGCGTTCTGGTTGGTTAGACCACAATGTCCTTTTCCATTTGACAAAAGTGTTGTCCCCAGTGCCGCTCTTTTGTATCCTGCTTGCAAGAACAATAACCAAACGCACGGTGGCTTGGGTGAGGTCTGTGCAACCGAAATGTACCATTCCATTGGGTACGTGGAATTTCCGAAATTTCAAACCGGAATTTTAAAATTTTGTTGAATGGAAAGCGCCCACTACCCTGCGAGCAGAGGCTACATTTTCGCTGTGTTAGCTGGCGTGCGAAAAGTAGCCTCTGCCGACAACCGTTCAAATCCGTCCAGAAATCTGGACGAATAAATTTAAAAAAACTGGTTTTTTCCTGTTCTTGACCGGTTTAGAGCATTGCGTGAGTCTTGCGTGAATCTTGCGTAGCAGATCAGGGTTAACGCGATTTTTTTATTCCCGCGAAACTCGCGCCATTTGACGACAGACCTGACGATTAATTTTACTTGCGAATCGCGTGACGAATTTCGCGCATGCACGATAGAAAATTGAACGGTTGTCGGCAGAGGCTACTTTTCGCACGCCAGCTCCTACAGCGAAAATGTAGCCTCTGCTCGCAGGGTAAGCGCCCACTGCCTCTCTTGATAAATCCATCTAACCTAAGGATTCTTGTTTTAAGCCAAATTACTTAGCTGTAAGACGTATAAAAAGTATGCCATTACCTTTGACTGGATTGCTATGTTTTAGTTCACCTGTGTCCGGATCTTTAACGTATGATGTAATCAAGTTTGACAAGTCCACACCCTGAGTTTTAAACTGATCCTTGGCATCTTTAACAGCCTCGGCCAAATCCATTTCAAACTCGTCTATATTCTCCCGGACAACGGCATCGAAGGTGTCTTGGGTAATTTGCTTAGGTTGTGCCATCTTATTCTAAGTTACCAACTCCAAGATAAAAAGTAAAAAGCCTAAACTCCACAAGAGAGTAACGATCAACAAAAGGAGCCTGACAACAGCTCAACTTGCCGCCATTTTTCTTTCTATTTCCACCGCTGACCAAAAAGATCGCTCTTACGCTTTGTTTCCTGTCTGCATAAATTATTTACGCAATTGTCATTGAACGTTTCTCAATAAGCGTTGTTCTTCAAAAACAACCTTTACTTTCCTTCAGTTGATACCCATTTTGTCAACATATTCAGCTGTAGACCATGAAAGAGTGGCTTCTTTCTCTTTTGCTAGCGATTTGCTTGTGGAGAGACGTTTATAGTGCGAAAAACAGCACCTTTTTGTCAACGACACCTGTACCTTCTTCACAAAGCACATTTGCTCCGTCGACGACACACGCTAATGGAACATCAACAACTGTAGCTCCGACCACTATTCCTCAATTTACGTGTACTCAAGGGAATGCATCTTGCGGTGAATGTGTCAAAGATATAAAATGTTTTTGGTGTAGTGCGGACCACTCTTGTAAACAGTACCCGGCAAGCAAGATAATTCCCCGCGATTGTGAAGGCAATGACTGGTATTGGAAGCAATGCTTTGCTGCAGGTAACCTATTTATTTCAAATTGAAATTGTTCCACTAAAACTATAACAGTGCGATATCGATTATAAATGTGGTTTAACGGGAAAGTTTCTCAAGAAACAAGACATGAGACACTTTATAACGCACTTTATAATTCCTTTAAAATATTTCCCCCTTTCTGATCTGACTGGCTTTCATCCCCCGGCTAGATCTAACAAATTGCCAGTTGGCGCTTACCAAATTTTGAAGATGTTTGGCATGTTACTATTCCATCCATGATGTCAGTAAGTGACGTCAATTATGGTGTAATTAACAGTTGTTTAATGAGAATGATGTGAAGAATTATGCAGATCGAGGAGGATGTTATCCACCGAGGCCGATGGCTGAGGTAGATAACATCCTCCGAGAAAAAGAAGAAAACATGAGAGAAAGGAGTAAAATATTCTCTATATTCTCTATTCCCAGCTGGTCATCAATCTAGTTTCCTACCCAGTCCAGTGGGGCTTAAATCGAGTGGCACACTAGCCTGTGAGCAAGCTCTTCATTTAGGGTAGTCGCTAGAAGTCATGCAAGAGCCGCACAAGAAAAGAGACGTGAGTGCTTGGGACGGGAAAAGAATTTCTTACCCCTTTGCACAGCTCCACCGCTCATTGGCACGTTCTCTTGCGGCTTGCTTTGCTTGCCATATTGGAGAGCTTGCTCGCAGGCTACTGGCACACTGAAGTTTTGTTCCTCACTTTGCAATGGGTTATGAGATAGGTATTTCTAGTCTAGCAGATACTCCTTAAGAAGTAGATAACATCCACAGAGCAACGTGTTTTGCGTATTCTTGCATTTCTCGCATCCAATTTCAGTCAAGAATTCAGCTATTTCGTCTTTCGGATAGTTGTAAACTCCATTTTTTAGTTCACTACTGCTTTTGGTTCACTACTAGCAGCCCTTTTTCCATTCAAATATCAATGGATGAACCTCATTTACAGTGAAATACACCATCCAATATTATTGTGGTATATTGCTTGCATCCCCAAGTATGGTAAGCACCAGTTATATGACAAGTTAACCAAGGAATTGGAGCCTATCAGAAATGGCAAAATATTTTGAATGAGTAATTATGGCAAATATATCCATGATTGATCTCGTAAACAGTGCTGCAGCAGTTGAACTGTTTTGGTAGTTCATTCCTTTTGCAAATTTTATGGTCGCAAAACACAGTTTAGAAATGCAGGGCTTGATTTGATTGTCAGAGACTTCTGTCTTCAAAAATGCTAGATCCCAACAAATTTCTGTCAGTTGTCAAACAAATAGAGAATATTAAATCCAACCATGATGTGGATGGAATGCTTGCTCTATCCAAAGGACATTGTCGTGGTCCTGAGGCCTATCCCTAGATAGGATCAATTTAACCACCTACCGCTCCCTAAGTCAACATTAACACTTACTTCTCGCTTAGGGCAAAATTGTGACTCAGGGGAGGGGTAGGTGGTCAGTTATCCAGAAACCTCAATTGATCACCTAGATTTGCTCCTGCAAGTGGCTAGCACTCAAAACATCACCTCCTCTACTGCCACCTGGTTAGCTCAGTTGGGAGAGTGCCGGTCTGCTGAGTGGGAGG
>OZ037779.1:23861130-23906130 GCA_964035525.1 Porites cylindrica | reverse complement strand
GTGACAAACATGTAATATTAAGAGAATTATTACTTTATTGTTTTTATAACCTAAAATTTTAATTTATAACATTTTGTGAAAAAAAAAGGAAAAACAATCGTAATAAAACTATTCAATAGAAATTGTCTGGAAGTTTTTTCGGATCTGAAGTCAGTGTCCAAGAAACAAGCCTTTTTTATTTCCTCAAATACCCTTATAATTCTCTCCTTTTTCAGACTGGCCCCGGTTGTTCAAAAGTTGGATAGCGCTATCCACCGGATAAATCGCTATCCAGCGGGTAAGTAGGACGAAAACCAAATTGCGTTACCCTCTGGATTGTGATTTACCAGTGAAGAGTGCTATCCACCTTTTGAACAACTGAAGCCGGTTGTTCAAAAGGTGGATAGTAATGATTAATAATCATAATAAATTATTATTATTATTATTATTGTTATTATTAATCATTACTTTCCCTGCTAGCAGAGGTCTCTCGTCGTGAGAGAGACCTCTGCTAGCAGGGAAATCATTACTATCCACCTTTTGAACAACTGGGGCCGGGAGTATTTCAAATGTATTCTATCTATTTCTCTTCAATTATGCTATAAAGTTCTTTTTTTCAAAAGTAGGTCGAGTTTGATCGTCCGGGTGAACGTCGTCCTGAATAGGACTGTTGTTGACAGTGACTGACGTTTTGACAACCTGAGCGGTAGTCATCTTCAGAGTCTAAGTGAGTTGTCTCACGTCAGTTGATGGTATTACACATGGTTATTGATCTGATTGGTCAATTACGTCGCGATGTTATCGGTCGTCTGTAAGTTAAGCCGTGATGTTATTGGCTATGAAGACTCGTAATTAGTAACTGGTGCATTTCGATCCGTCTATTGTCACAGTTTAACAGTCGTCTATTGTTAGTCAAATTGTCAGTTCCAGTCGTTCTCTTGTAGTTAGTTTTGCTTGATCTCGTCAATAAGTTATTTCAGGAGCTCCTGGTTATTTGTCCGGCGCTGGTGATCACCCCTAATAACTTTTGATGACTTTCGCGATCCACGTCCCCCCCCCCCCCCCCCCAATGTCTTCATTTTCTAAGCAAATTTGAGTGGTCCCCCCTCTGAATCCTTCCAAAGTTTTCAGTGATCCCCCCTTTTGGGTTCTCAGTTACGACCGATCCCCCTTTTTGTTATCCTACAAATCAAGTGATCCCCCCAACCCCCCCCCCCCCCCCCCGACTACCAGGCGATAAACAAGACAAACAATGACCGGTCCATTAGCGACTTGACGATTTTTCAAGGATTTCCAGTGTATTGAAAGGGTGGTGACGAAAGCGAATATCTACTACCAGTTTCCTACCGTAATCTTCCGTTTGTAAGCCCTGGGCTATTACAAATTTGTAAGGGGTTTTAGGAGGGCTTATTAAGGGGTTGGGGGGAGGCTTATTTCCGGGAAGGAGGGATTATAATCGGACTCGGCTTATAAAAGGAAGTTTACGGTATTATGTCTCCCTACAACAGCTCATGCGTCGCGCTCTTTCTTGTCAAGTTTCCGGAAATACGCACTTAATTTTCGCGTCACGCATTTACTAAACAATGGGTTCGTAAAGATGCATGTTATTTCGAAGAGTAACTAGTTCCTTCCAAGGCACAAAAAACACAAATATAATTCCCAAAAAAAACAACATTTGAAGTTGCAGAACAAAAACAACACCTTGAGAATCGGGTTTGACGATTGCGGAACCCCTCTTACTTTCCACGACTCCAGAAACCACGAAAGCCACATATATGGCAATGAGTGATAGTCCAATGATGATTCTTGTTCTTTTTACGCTTCGAGATCTCTGATGTAGCATCATCAAGGTGGTAGCAGTATTCAGGATGATCACAACGAGCTTGAATGCTCCGTAACCTGCACCGCATGCTGCTCCAATATTGAAGACGATTTGGTAACAAATCACGTCTGCTGATCCATTCTTAAACTCAGCGCTGTTACAGTCGATGGGATCATCACTTAAACGCGCGAAAGCCTTCCAAAACTTGACATTTTCCTTCACATCGTTATTGAAACACTCGATGGTATGGTCATTCGGATTGCAGCTGGTGGTGATGTCAAGCAGAAGTGTCGACCAGAATAAATTCGAAGCCACGAAGAAAAGCAGGAGGAACAACGCGAATAAACTGAAAAGAACTTTAC
Organism: Porites cylindrica; assembly: GCA_964035525.1. Taxonomy (NCBI): domain Eukaryota; kingdom Metazoa; phylum Cnidaria; class Anthozoa; order Scleractinia; family Poritidae; genus Porites; species Porites cylindrica. The sequence continues at coordinate 23,903,967 of OZ037779.1, read as the reverse complement.
TCAACAGCTCCCCTGAAGTCGTAAGATCTATGTCCCCGAAAAACCATCTCGTCAGTCCATTGTCTTTTTTCTTTATAATGCAAGAGGGGAAAGCGTTTGTTACGACCCAGCGAAGTAAGCAAGTGGCCTTATCTGTGCAGAATACACTCATAAACACCATAGGCATGAGAAGACCGAGGCATGTTACAAGAGCTGGCAATGTAGCGCATAAAAAAGGATACACATACTGCTTCATGATAGCGAACAGTGGACTTCAAAATTTTCTTATAGATATTAAAGCCCTAGCTAGCCTTCGTGACCTGGGATCTCGTTTCCGTCTGGTTTCGCGGAAAACCTCTTGAATTTCAGACGATCCACTTCACGCTAACCGCCGAAAATATTTTAATATCTTACGGCTATCCTCGTTACCTTAGCAATACTGTACTATACAAGCAAACAAACAAGAAGGAGGCCCTGTTAGGGGTAAATTCCGACAAGCGACACGGCCTTGAACCGGCGACATGAGAGCCACGAACTGGCGACGACCGACAGACTATTGCAACGAATTAGCGAAAGCGACACCAATGTCAAGACTGTCCGACAGCGAATTTGGGAATTGACAGAAATGTGAATGTCCTGCAGAACATTTGCGCGTACACTATTCTGTAGTAACTACTGAATAATGGTCAATAATGGCCCATAATGGCTAATAAGGGTCCAATAAAGGCAAACAGAAATACGTCTCATTTTACGGCTGTTTTGATTGTTCATTTCATTTGATTGACGTGTTCAGTGCATCGCTCCCTTTGAGGACTTTGCCGCTTTGCGTATCATGTTCTCCTCCTCGTGCATGACCCACGTGCGCGCTCCATCAATGTGTTGGAGAGATTTTTTTTCTTTATCAATCGCGCTCATCTTGGTGTTCCAAATGGTAAGCGAGTTATTGAAATACATCACTATCAGAGTCATTAGCGAGTCGTCAGAGTGCCGTTGACGGCATCAACGGCATCGGAAAACACAAAAAGGGAGAGAAAAAGCGAGAAAAGCAAGACAAGTTAGAAAGAAGAGAGCGACCAGCTTTCTCAAACTGGTCGCCACTTTCACACTTGTTGTGGAGAACTTTTTCACCGAAATGCGATCCAGAAATGACATCCCAACTGCCCTGGAGTTTGCATATCTATTTGCGCCCACCATTCGGGAGTCATTGAAACAACTCACTGACATTGGCTTTGTCTACTACACTTCCCCACACTCTTATTATGAAGTACCAGATGAGATGAAACTCCCGTTTCGAGACCTGCCTTCTTTGTCTATTCCATCGTCAGTAGAAATGGCAAAAGATGACCAGAGGTTGATGAGAGACTGGAGGGACAGCTTTGGTAACTGGTCCGTCAACTGACCGTGCGAAATCAAAGTACCAAGGACAATGTAGGTACACTTCCATTGTTCGCATACACAACACCAGATCGGCCTCCAAGACCATTAGATTTTTCCACCACAGGCGACCTCACAGTTAGAGAAACAGTGGTCACAAATATTGAGCAAGAAGTTGTCAGAGGAGCCATTTTATTTGAGGTCAACAGTGTTGTGGTCGCCAAGCCCGACCACATACGTGGATACCGGAACAGGGGACCCTTCTTTGTTGGAATTGTCGTAGCTGATGTCACCGACAAGGAAGATAATTCTTTTTGTGATATTGAGTTGTTTGTTTCTTCATTTGAAGACTGTCTGCTGTTTACTTTGAATGAAAGCGCACGAATCCACCGAGGTGCTATCGTCAGTAAAGTGGGGTAAGAGCATCTTGAAAAAGGGTGCGATTTTGTGAAATTGATGTAGGTATCATTCGAAAAATTTCTTTGATACCAAAATAACGTGGAAGTCCTTTTGCCAGGCAAAGAGGGCGGTGAAGAGGACAGCGACCTCGAGTCTGATGATGATGAAAACCCAGCAGACGTCGTCTTTGGAGGAATGCCACTTCGCACAACATCCGGGAGAACCGTCATCCGCCCAAATCGTTTGGACCTTTAATTCATTTTTCACAGACTTCTTGTAAACGCATGCCCTACAGATAATGAATGGTTGATAATGTCCTTCCTCCTGGGTTGTTATAGTTACGGAAAAGCAAAGTCTGACAACTAAATCAGAGTTTAACTCGGAAGAAACATTATACTCTTGCACTACCTGAACTTCAGAAACGTTATGATAGCTCGAGTGTTTTGCCGGATTAGGCCTCGATTCACTCCAGGCCATTTCAAAAATATCTCTACACTTGTATAGTTTACTGAGTGGAAATTTATTGACTTCAATTACTATTCCAAGTAGTCTGAATGAATATCAAACATTTATAAAGGTCTTAAAACCCTGGGCTTAAAATTACTAAAGATAGAGGCCGTATGTTCCGTTGGCGTCGTTGCAGCGAATGCGGATATGTCAGACTGGCAACAAGCTAAAAAATTATTATTGAAATTCCGACAGGCGACACGAGAATGTTCCGAAATTGTGACGTAGCTGGCTGTGAAATTCAGACGCGGGACATACGTTTTTAGCGTGTAGACCATCTGGTGATAGAAAATGAAGAACTCAAGTTCTCAAAGATATAAATTTATTGTCTGCATTTAAATACGTATAACCACAGGTAGCCCAAGCTCGAAATACGAGCATTGGCGAACATTAGACAGTCCCCTATTTTTTCGTGAGATCGTCGAGATCCCGGGGGGGGGGGGGGGGTACTCGCAGAAAAATTGGGTAGGGGTGTGCGGCCCGCTTCCCAAAACCCTTACCCTATTTATGACCAAAATCTGCGATTTTCCCTACCCTATTTATGACCTACAAAGCAGCCGGTGGAGAGGAAGGCAAAGCACGGATGGGAGGAGGGGACATGATAAGGAAGTAGCTTCTTCTCAAAAAGTGCATTCAAGACTACAGTGCAAAAATCGTTACCCTATTTATGACCAAAATGGCGGCAAAATAGCCAAAATCGATACCCAATTTATGACCAAAACGGCTGAAAAACCCTACCCTTTGGGGCCGCACATACCTATATAGCCCATATTAGGGAGTACCCCCCCCCCCCCCGGGGTCGAGATATAGCGCGTCTTACCGTTAATGGCGGCCATTTGGTTTTCAAGTTTACCGAGGGGGCGGGCGTCGGGGATTATAGCTGTAGGGGGAGGGGGAGGGGGCGAGAAACATAGAGGCATATTCGCCCCCGGGGGGGGGGGGGGGCACTTGGGAATTTTTTGGGTGGGTATGTGCCGCCCGGGTCTCCAAATTGGCACCCCGTTTCAGAAAAAATTTCCCCTAAAATTGATATCCCGTTCTACAAATGGGCCAATTTTTTATACTCCGTTCTAGGGTGCAACAAGAGTACAACGGTTTGCTTGTTAACGCATTGAACCGTATTTTTAAAAGCAATCTGTCCTTCAATACTTTCAAATGGTTGCTTACAAAAGTGGAGCTTTCGTGCGTTCGAAATATTATACCCCGTTCTAGAAAACGCCTCTGAAATGGATACCCCGTTCTAAATCAGGAGCTTCAAAATCACGACCCCTTTGGGCGGCACATACCCGTATAGGTAATGTATGGGAGTACCCCCCCGGATATTCGCTAGACTGTTTTTGCGTCAGATCGTCAAGGTCCACGCTTCGCGTTACGGGCTGCCATCTTGTATGAGTGTCAAAACTTTTTAGGGTGGGGGGGGGGGGGGGCGATTTGGGAGGAAGCGAGAAAAATACCGCCGTTTTCCTTCGGTGGATCCGGCGGGCAGCTTCGCTGGAGTCCTCAACCTTGGTAAACCTTTATACAGAGAGAAAAGCGTTTATCGTACAACCCATAATATGGCCATAAATTGGCCAATGGACCACACAGGAGAGACGTAACACACATTTTATGTAAGGTAAGCTGTTTTTTACTGAAATCCTTTCATTTTCCTAGGTTTTTTTTGCATACAAATCCTTACATTTCGAATGTTATGCAACAATGTCGATGTTCGCCGATGCTTATAATTTCGAGCTTGGGCTACCTGTGGTATAACCAGCTTACTTTAGAACAGTGAGCTACTAATAAGCTACAATCAAATATCAGCCTCTACAACAATCTCGATCTCCTTCAAAACAAGGGATCTAGACTCTCAGGAGTAAAGCGTTGCTCACTCTAACGGATAAAATTTTCATACTGGAATTCAACCATTTGGTACATTTTCTACAGCCTTGACCTTCATAGTTTGACCGTTAATTACAAAATGAACACATTTGTGTTAGCCTAAGGCGGATAAAAGGGCACAGTAAAACTATTTCATAAATATTTCCTTTAAAAAGAGACCATTTTCTCACCATAGTAATCTAGACATTTTATACCTCTAACAAGCAATAAATAGTAACCAGTCTGCTAAACAGCCGTTTTTAGTGACGGCTGTGTAGCAGACTCTCATGTCATAAGTACGTATTCTAAATTGTTAATCTAAAACTACAGACGTTGCTCAAAGGACTTAGAGCACTCCGGGGCACGCGGAATCCCGGGGGGAACTCCCATATAAAAGTGAGGGGGATGCTCGTTGGAAAATTCAAAGTAAGCCCCTAAGGGAGACCAATGTGGGTGAGGCTGATGCTCAAAAGGGAGATTTCTATGTAGTCAGTGTCAGGGCATTTTTTGTAAATTTCCTTATGTACAAAACCAAGCAACACTTAAATGGGCAAAAACAGTAACATTCCATCCCAAAAACCCAAAGTGTGCAATTTACAACCCAAAGCGAGACGATGAGCATCCCTGTCACTGTTATATTGGAGTTCCCCCCCCCCGGGGCGCAGGGGGGAAATTTTCACCTTCGTCTGTCGTTTAATAAAAACTAGAAATTTAGTTTGTGAATTTTTAAAAAAGCTTCGCAGAATCAAGCATAACAATTGTTGGTCTAAACTAGTTCTGATGTACAAAAGCAAATTCTGCGTAAAGGCATTTAAAAATACATCTTAACACTAATATAATACTTGAAGCGTCTCAAGAATTTAATCATCATAACAGTATTTGACCTAAAATCATCCATCTTAAAAACTGAAACTATTAAATACGGGTAGAGACAATCAATTTTAACAATTTTAACACTAATATAATACTTGAAGCGTCTCAAGAATTTGACCATCATAACAGTATTTGACCTAATATTATCCGTCTTAAAAACTACAACTATTAAATACGGGTATAGACAATCAAGCTAGAACCCTTTTAAATGCCCTTTAGACAACATATCTCTAACTAAAGACTTCTGTGAGCCATAACCCGAAGCTTTCGATCCCTGGCACATGGCATATTGCCGATCGACAAGCTTAGGATCACAGATTACAGGATGGTAAACATGAACGAGGCCAGGATCGGCTGCACGGAAGACTCGAATCTCTTCGTGTTTGACAAACTTCTCGTACAGGTCCACATCTTCCAGCCCCCAGCCTTGAATCGTTGTATCAAACCCTCCAACGGCACGAAGGTCGTGATTGTAAGCGGCAACGATGCCGAAAGCGTAAGCCCTCCAGAATCCTGTATCCATGTCTACTATAAAGTGAGTCTGAGGTGCTGTATGGTTGGGGTATGTAATGTCAGAATCGAATTGACTGAACACCATCGGGTAATAAACTTGCTGACCGAGAGCAGTGTTCATACGGGCACGGTAAAGGAATTCCGCACTAAATACCAAATCAACGTCGCAAAAGAACAGCAAGGCTGTCCTGTCGAATTGGTTTGCACCCAAAGAGAGGGCCAAGCCACGGGAAAAGTCCCCAATGGCTTCTAACCACAGCATATCTGCCCTGGGGTACCTAGTTTGATAGTCTTTCATAATTTTCTTATGTTCATGAGGAGGGGACACCGATGGAAAGTATACCACGAGAAGTTTGACACTTTCGCGTCGTTTGAGACAAACGTCTTCATAATTCTTCATAAAGCGCCGAAATGTCTCGATGCGGCCTGTCAACGGAAGGATAAAATGAACGGTTGGGACCGCTTTTACCGTCGGCTCAGCTCGGTACACCATGTTTCCAAAAGGTAGCTGTAAAAAGGCGTGATGACGCACGTGCACAGTCATGCGTCTTCTGTTGTGTCCAATGTGCCGGTGATACTTCATAAGCATGTCCATGACGTACTGAGCGCCAAATAAGGGATGCACGCGCATGTAACCATGGTTGAGTTTCTTGAATTCGAGGCTGCGATGAAGAACTCGCTTGGCTTCCTCATTTATCAGCCCCATCGTTTGCCCTAGCACGTGATTTAGCCCGTCTTTCCACGGGTCTCGCATGCCTGTTTCAGGTGGCTGAAGCGTGGCTTCCGAGTAGTACTTCTGCGCAGTAAACATGTCCCAGGATTCAGAATACTTGGTGCTCAGCTGCTGATAGAAATCTTTCGCGCTTTGAAGGGTAGTTTTCTCTTGAGTAGAAAGAAAGCGCGCGCTAGTCCTTAGCAAGCGATCCATGTTCTTGAGAACTCTTTGCAGCAGGATAGCCTGGTGCTGAAGGTCTTGAATGCGCATGGTCATGAAGTGTGACTGTAGACGGTACATGTATGAGGGCTGTTTGACAGGGTGTAGAGTGATGGCTTTGCGGACAGATTTGGTGTCCAGATTACCGTGGAATGCCTGTGATTTGCTTTGATTGTGGTAGAATAGAGCTTGCATCTGCGAGGAAAACAAAAGGGCAGTAATGTCATTATTAGTGTCTTACACTAGCACCAAATGTAGAGCATGAATTAAGTCTAATTCTTTGGAACCTCCATGTGCGACCTCCTCTTGTAAATTAACAACTACCTTAACAAACGAATTAACAACTACCAGTTAATGCTGTGATAACTGAAAACGTTCAGACGACCTGATTAGCTATAGGATATTGGATAATGTGAAATAGCGAAACACTGACACGACAACGACGTTTCATTACGACATTTCATTTCCATTCTATCAGGCCAATAATCGCTTCAACTACAACGGAATTCAGAGTACACGTGGCTAACCAAACAGTGAAACTTCTCAACCACTATTTGGTCATATCCGTGGCTACCATGCAGCTCAGAGCTAGACAGTTGCCTAAAAATTGCTTCAGTAATTCTCTTTTCAAACTGAAATTTCCAGACAACATTCTCAACTGCTTATAAATCGGAAACGAAATTTTCTCGAAGCACCACTTTGTATCGTGGGTTAGTCGTTCAGGGTATCGAGGTTATTCGTTTCTAAATATCCACTTCAATGCATCGCTTTCTTTGCACTAACCTGGAGGCTAGCCAGGTACCCCTCCTCCCATGTTGAAGAATACGCGCAGATTTTTGTTGAAGTGAAGCCTAATTCAAGCTAAACACTTTGTTTGATGAATAACATGCACATCTCGCCAAATTATATTTCTAAAAAAATACGCTATCCAAAATTATCAAATTTGACCTCAATACACAAAAAACGACATTGTCTGCGTGAGAGGACGCGGGGGTGGGGGGGGGGGGGGGGGCTGCTTTCTTCCTTGGGAAGGGGGGAGCGGGACCGGCATTGCCTGTGTTTTGCATACATAACTTGCGGAAAATGGCGCAAGGAATTAATGAATGAATGAAGCTTTATTCAATGTCGGGTTTGATAAGGTTAGACCTCTAGCAAAAATATGCTAGTTAGCCGATAAAAAACAAAAACAAACAAAAAAAAAAAAAACAAATAAAATAGTAGAAAAGTAAAGGGAAAAAAAAAAGGAAGGAAATGTTTGCAACAATGTTTCTGTACAAATGGAGAAAGCAATAATTGTGTGACTTTGTATTACTTTCCACAATTACCAGATTATCAAAAGGACATTCTTGCATCGAGGCCTTCATCCTTTATCCATAAGGGGAAAATTTTTGCATAGGGCAGAATTAATGACATTTGTGATAATTTCACAGGAAAACTTTTCAGGCTCTGCTACTGTTTATTTTAGAATGACAACGTAACGTAAACTTTTAAAAGAATTGAAAATGGGTGAATTAAAGTTCAATGTTTTCTTCAGCTAAATAAAAACAGTTGTGACAATCAAAAGCATTTTTGTCTCTTTCTTTTTTAAAGAATTACAAGCTTTTCCCACTAAAACAAAGGCAAGTAAACAATAAAGGCGGCTGAAAAACTTTCCCACGGATGCAAAACAAGCAGATTTTGTTCCATTAATGAATAACAAATAAGACTGCCTCGAAAAAGGGATGCAAGACAGCTGAGAAAACAATTTTAAAAAATACAATATTTTGTACTGAGCCTGCCTTTAGTTTTGAAGTCTCTTGTTTGTCACCTGCATTCAACAGAATGATGGATAAACAGCTGAGCGATTTGCACCTTACTCTTTCAACAGTTTCGTTAAAAAGAAACCTCAAACATATCCGATATATTAATTCTACTAAAAAGGAAAAGACCATTTTAGTGTCACACAAAATTCCTACCCTAAGGGGTTTCATTTGAATCTTTATATCAGAGGATTTCTTTTCACTTCATAACGTAACACTTTAACTGCATAAGTAACTTTAGAACTGAACAGGTGAAATCTGTAAACCTTAACAGTGAATCTGATGAGAGTCAAATTTCTTCTTAAGATACGTCAGGTTAATCAATCAAGTAATTTCGAGAATTAAGCAACTTATCATATCATTCTACCATATTTTACTACCGGTAATTTCACTACAACTCCAACTGATATAAACATACATGAAGACAGAAAAAGGGAAAAAATTAGCTGTTATAACCACATTGGCAGGAATGAATTTAGTAACTATTGTGAAGGAAATCATTTGGATTTGAAATTAAATGGACAAAAGCAAAAGAACTTGTGTGGTTGACCTGGCTTATTCTAATCTCAAAAGGCCTAACTCGTGCTCAGCTGAAAGATTCCAAGACCATTGCTGGAATAACCTTTATTACATTGCTAAAAAGACTCTGCATCATGATCATCCAACAGCATGCTGGGGGATGTGTGTGCAAGTATTATAATTTGCTCAGGTTTCACGTTTAGTTTTTTAGCCTTTTCTCTACTCTGGTGATCTATCTTGTCTCTTCCCAATCTTTCTTTCAAAACTACCACATGCTCCAGAGCCACAAATAACGTGGGCTGGAATGAGAGGACTGCAGATGTAAGAAGCAAACGAGCACCTACTTGACTGACACACCTCCAAAAAAACTTTTTCCCACTGTCTCAGAAAGCATAAATTTCCATTGGTATTAAACTCTCCCAAGGGAACTGAACAGTGGTTGATTTGGAAGAAACCTACCAGTTAAAGGACATAAAAGTTGAAGATAACAAGGAGTCAAACGATGAGCTGTCTGCTCTGCCAGTGCCAACATGTCCAGCCTTTTTATCTTTGCTCATACAATATTCTTTTTCCTAAATCTGTTATAAGCAGTTGCTTTGTGCTCATAATTTCTTTGTAGTGGTAAAAACAGTCTAAAATTCATTAGATTGTGCAATTAAGTGAATGAAGCAACTTCCCGGTTATATTCTGTAATCGCCTATAAAAACTGAATGAACTAAATTACATCCATTTGATTATTGGCAGCAGAAGCTGTAGCCTCCCACAATCCACTAAGAGTGCATGATGAAGCCCTAATAACATCTGTGTGGGAGGCTATAGAAGTTGAAATGACGTGCTAAGACCTTCAAAGTGTGAGAAACAAAAGACAGCTCACTGTGACTGCTTTGTGGTTCTAGTTTGTTTAGTGCTGTTACAATAATAACTGATTACAGAGTCTAACAATGTACAGAGGATAGTCAAATTTGTTAGGGCAATGCATCCTGCAATGCATCCCGTAATGCATCCCTGTAAAGATATGACGAACTTTTACATAATTTTACCCTCTTGTTAGGGAAATAGCATGAGCAGTTAAAACACAAACAAGAAATTAATTAATGGAGAATCAATATGAAAAACTCATATAAGCTAGAGTCTCTCAGCAGTACTGTATTGAGCATCTTCATAACGTTACACTAATTATAATGTCTTTTTTTCTATTTTGTATTTGGTAGCCATGGCAACCAAATTGTTACTAATATTCACTCAGTATTTACCTTGCAAGCAGAAGTAATCTCTTGCATGGTTCATGTGGCTTGTTTGTAGTTGCATCATTTGTTTACACTTCGTAAATGACAAGCGATGTGAACAACTTCGTAAACGCTAAAAGCCATGCAAGAGAGAAACCTTTACTCACAGGGCAATCAGCACAAAGCAAGATCCCCTTAAACAATGAATGTGTTGTTGGGTTGATTCTGTGCTGTCTGGTTGAGTCTGTGTCTTGATTAAGTTTCAACTTATATTATTTGAAAAAAATTTCACTTGCTAAATAGCTTCAAAATGCAATGGAGTATATTGTTGATCTAGAACAGCCATATTCTTTTCAATAACAATTTATTGTTAGTGTTCTTACATAGTGGGTGACTCTACAACACAGAATGATGGAATGATGGAATACCCAGAACATGAATTGACGGAAATCGCCTCAAATACTAAAAGATGGAATGTCACCCTTAATATTGAAAAATATTAAAAATTGCAAACAACGTAGAATTAAAAAAATAATAATAGGATACATAAAAACTAGCTTATGAAATAGATGGTGTAGTAACTGGAAAATGGCTCAAGAACTGCATAACAACAATGACATTTCAGTCTTCCTTTCCATACTTCACAAGATACACAGAATAAAACATTCCACTTCCGAGCCCTTATTCAACGCCCACATCTCGTCATTCAAACTCCAGGAATTGCAATGGCGGTTTTCGCTTAATATAGTCACAAGAGATGGTACCTTGAAACAGGCGTCCATCATCACACGGCAATCAAACATGCAAATTTATGTGACAATTGAGACATTTGTCCAGATCTTGAGACCAGATAAGAGGCCAACAAGCCCCCTTCAATTTTGTGTGGTAATAATTTACCTTCATGACTGTCAAATATTTTTAGTTGAACACAGTTACACAGGAACCTAAATATTGAACCTTAAAAAAGGGAAATGTTGGATTTTTTAACCAAAAAAAACAAAAAAAAAAATGAAAAAAAAAATAGAGTTAAAGTAAAAGGCACTCACTAGACACGTGTGTCAGAAAGCAATATTTACTCCCTTCCACAGGAAGAGGACAGGAATTACTCACAAATGACATGTTTAACCTGTTTAACAATCAATCTTCCTGTTTCAAAACCATTTATTTTTTACAGATTTTTTATCAAACTTTATACATATATACATTTATAATTTTACTAAATATTCTGTCTTCTAGGATTTGGGGTGATTTTCCTCCACTCCATCTTTTAGGATTTGGGCGATTTTCTGCCATTCCGTCATTCCACCATTCCATCATTCTGTGTTACAGGGTGGCCCTACATAGCTGACATGCGACTTATGCATCAGTCAATTCCACCTGCGCCCAGCCCCCCCACCCCCGGGCTACTGCAGGGTATTTGCCCACCTTGTCAGTCCCGGGGGTGGGGCATTTGCAAATTTTGCACTGCCCGGGGGCTGGGCATTTGCCAACCCCCGGGCCATTCCCGAGCTTTTGACATGCACGCGGTTTCCTATCAAGGACAGGAATAAATTGCAGAGGGTTGTAAAGGCATGTTCTCGATTTTACTTGTATGTATGTATTTCTTCATTGCTTATCAAGCCAGAATTACATAGCGAAATTGGAGCTATCTACGTGAATCAACGTTTTTTGGTTATTGAATCAAATTTCTGTTGATATTATGTGAAGAACACCCTTTCATATTTATAAAACTATTCATAACATATAACTTTACAGTGCTCTATTAATTTTAATGTCAATAATTTTATATCAATACTAAAACCATAAACTGGTGCATGTCGTCGCAGCGTGAAGTCTTAATTAGAATCCTAGCACTATTACAAAGGAAGAAGTTAATTGAAACCAAAAATCGCACTTTAAAATGGCACTCTTGGACTGTGCGATCAATAAAATATGTTGCACTGTTGATGGAGGACAGGGCATTTGCCCTCTTTTTTCTTCCCCACCCCGGGGGATTTGCCAGCTCAAGAGTCCCCACCCCCAGGAATTTGCCATCCAAGGCAAAAAAAAATGCTAATTCCCGGGGGTCAGCCCGGGGGGGGGGGGGCTGGGCACAGGTGGAATTGACTGATGCATTAAATCTGCTGAAATAATTTCAGTAGAATAACCTGTATACCTGTCCATTAAGCTGTAAAATCAACGTCAATTTACAATATCAATTAGCCAGAAATATTCAGTTTTCATTCTTTTTTAAACAATAAATCATTCTTACCTCAAAAGACCAAGTGCAGGGGATTCCCACAAAACGCTTTATACACCGCCCAACTTCCACATCCTCGTGAGAAGTTAATAAATGTTTCAGGCAATATTCTATATGTGGAACAACTTTCTTTAAAACAGAACGACTCATGATAACACCAGGTCCACCCATGCAGAAATTATCTCCATAACCTAGGCCTAATAATCCTTTTTCGTCCTTCGCTCCGGTGCCCGCTTGTCCGAGGTAGATATCTTGGGAGCTGTTCAGCGAGTGAAGAAAACTTGCGAGTTTTTCTGTCCTTATATAAACATCGTCATCAGAGCGCATGAACCACTCGAAATTATCGATATAGTTATCGTGCATGTATTTTAACATCATCATGGATTTTCTTTGTGGAGGGTAGGAATCGTCCACCCCTGGTAAGCTCACTACGGGCAACTCCATCTTACTATGGGACGTGCCGCTCGAGAAGAACTCTAACCTTCCATGGACGGTTCTGCCCCAAGTCTCGAACACCGCCTTCGCTCGGGAGTCGAGGAATTTCTCCGCAGTCATAACGCCAATGAAAATGAGATTTCTTGAATCAAGCTCTTTGGCCATTGTTCTCGGGCGGAGGTCCCTAACGAAGTTCACCCGGCAACGCCGGGTCTCAACAGGCAAGAGATTTTGCCGCAGGAACAAAGCTACGGTGAAGCCAAAAATCAAACCGCCGAACATCGTTACAACCCCGCGAATACTCATGTGCCTTGGTTTCATGTTGATCAGAATTATAGCCACGGAAAATATCCTTCAATGAAGGCTTCTTCACGCTATTTAGGAGAATAAAAGGCAGTTGAATTTCGGTATTGTGGAAAGATTCTATGAACAATTATCCTCGCATCGTCGGCCATGTTTGCGATTACTCCTACGTCACAAAACACACGTGCAGAAATATATCCAGTGTACTCAGAATATTTGAGCGCCGTTACTGTAACCGCGGAAACCTTCTTGAGCTATCCTGCTCTCGGCTTAAATTTTGTCATCTTTTACGAAAGTTGTGATTGTAAAATCTGTTAAGCTGCTCTTTTTCTTGCGTGGTTTTCTTGTCTCCACTCAAATTAGGGAAGATATAAATAAATCATTTTGCGTGCTGTGATTGGATAAGGCTATCGTTTCACCGGTTCAACATAACAAAAGAGTCGACAGAAAAACTTTATATTCACGGTTCAGTGGTCAGCTCTTTCACACTTCAGTGAGCGTCCATAAAGACAACTTTGAGCTCACCGAAGTATGTAATAAAAAATAAAAAGCTAAATAAACAGGAAAATACAAAAAATTGGAATTGACAGAGTAAAATTCTTTAAACTGGACTTACAATTTCTTTACGTAATCAAAAATTATTCTAAACACAGTCTGGATGGTTGTTTTAATTAAGCTTTAATAGATATATCTCGCTTAAGTCTGGTAGCTACCCAAGTCAACTGGTAGCTATTACAGTTTCGATATCTCTTGAAAAGAAAATTAAGTTTGGAATATGGTTTTTAGAAGTAACTTGTGTACAGGTAGCTCCGAGATACCATATTTTTTGGTTAATAATAAGAAGCTGCATTGCTTGCTAGAGTTTAGTGATTATGTTATGACAAAAATGCTCATTGATTTTAGACCTGAGCAAACAAGAGAGACTTTACAGTGAATTGATTCGAGAGGCCGCTTAGTGTGTGTTGAATTTGGTGACAGTATAAAACAAACAGTTAAATTCTTTTTATATAAAAAAATACAAAATGAACTCAAAAAGGCCAAAAATTTAGCGTTACTAAAATGTCGCATGTAGCATTCGCCGTACTTGGATTCGCTGTTCAGCTCCTCTGCCCTCCGCCCCCCCCCCCCCCCCCCCCCAACCCCCACCACCCAACAAGAACAGAAAAAATTTCCGGAATTTCCCGTTCGGCGGTAAATGGAACACGTTTCGTCGGTTCGTCCCACTGAAAAATTCCCAGAAAAAGTGGAAAATCTAAAAAGGTGGGCCCGTTTTCCCGGTTGGAATTGGAATGTCGTGTTCCATTTACGTTTCTCGTAGTTTGTACCAGTTCCAGGCACGGTTGGGCACCGCGACGTACCGGGGTTTACGACCAAATGGAACAACTTTTTACCAATCGGAAATTCCACTTTTGCTCCCACCGAAATTTCCGGGGTTTTTTCCTAAATGGAAAGCGCCCAGTAGCTCCCATTTGGGCGAGTGAAGAGAGTCTCGCGCGCGAAAACGCGCGAGCCAGCGGCCAAGCCGCTAGGGGCAGAGGCCCCTCGCTAGTGGCATGTCCTCTTGTACCTCTGTACGCATGAGGCCTCGATCAAATGATAAGCTAAGTAGGTTGCCAATACGGCAAAAGGCTGATTCATTTGGGGCCAATATTTTGGCTAACAAAATTAGCCTTCCTCGTGCCGGGCCTCGTGCCGGAGCTACACTGAAAGAAAATACTAAATACCCGGCCCGGGCAAATACCCGGCAAATAAGGGCTCTTACAGGGACACCCAACGAGAAAATAGTTCAAAACCACTTAAACATAGCATTGTTAAACGTATTTTAGGATTTGAACGGTATAAAAACGTAGATATAGGCATATTTTTATCCCCTAAAAATTTTTCATCTGTTCGGATTTCCTAGCTGAAAGGCTAGTGATCGGAAAATTATAGGGCGCAAAACTGACCTTTTCGAAAATTTCAGCCAGAAAAAAGGTTCCCGAAAATTCTAGGCGAGCTTTTTAGGGTAAAAATCCGTTAAAAATGGGCAATTATACCATTTCTTAGATGTTCGAAAATCCTAAGAGAGGCAGGCAAGCAAGAAATTTTACAACAAATGTTCCGAAAATTCTAGATTTCAAATCGTCCTCAGAACAGATCTTTTCCGAAAATTGACGTTGGGTGCGCCTGCTCTTACCAGCCTTGCATTTTGTTTTGTCTTATTTTCCACCTCAAGTGGCGTCTGGCTTTAGTATTCTGCAGATTAGAGATCCGGCAAGAAGGATGGAAGACCCTGAAAAAAGGAAGGCCGTGCCTTCCGAAATATTGGTGTAAAAGAAATATACATCCCGACTGTAAAATTAGCCTTGCTTCTTTTCAGTGTTTTCATATTTCGAATTATAGCTGATTAGATCCTTTATGAGGATCCTGTCCTTCTTTTTTGTAAGTTAGTCCTTCCCTTCAAAAGAAGGGACCAGTCGGTTTTATTTAGTGATGCGTTGGGTGGACCGTACCCTGAGACCAGTCGTTTCTCCAAGGTTTCCCCATGGTTTTCTTCTCGCTATACGAAGCGCATCCTCGAAGACCCAGGGACAGTCACGGGAGAAAAGACGCGACGACAGTTTTCAAGCGGCTCTTTCGCCCGTGCTTGAAAACTTTCGTCGCGCGTTTTCTCCCGTGACTGCCCCTCGAAGCATAGTCGTATAGCGTCCTCTCTGCTCCTACTAGGCATTTGCCGATTGTGCTAGTAAAAGTGGCATATTATGCTAGTGGCAGTGCTCGTTTTTTGCCCAAATTATGCTCAAATTATGCTCGCTTTTCAAAATTATGCTACTTTTTAAAAAAATTATTCTGTGCACAAACTTCACAACTCACAAGACAAGTTTGAAAATGTATTTTATTAACCCTGGCCAGACGTTCTGGGCCCGGTTGTTCAAAACCTGGGTAACTTTATCCGGTGGTTGGGCCTATACGGCGAATAAATCTGCTATCCAGCGGATAGTTATCCAGCGAACAAAAGTAGGTTGCACAAAGCCTGGATAGTGTGGTGGATAACTACGTCTATCCCGGGCAAGTTGTGCAGGCTTTGGTCTATCCTCTCTGTTCTCGCAACCTTGTAAACTATCTGGATGTAAGTTCACTGCACTTGACTGGTTTGGCGTGGCGGCCGCCATTTTGAAACGAGCACTGGGAGAAAGACTAAGGAGTCTGGGACCGAGACACAGACTTCCGGTTCCGTTTCATCGAACTCCCGCGGTATCTCAACACAAGTAAAAAAAAATCGAAAAGTAGGAGTGGAAGCAACTGTTAATAGTAATCTATCGTTTTTAGTAGCTGAGATCTTCGTTTTCTTGAATTATTCTAAAATTGTGCTATTAAGACAAGAAAATATACGGATTATGCTAGCAGTGCTACTTTTGGAAAAAGGGCAAAAATTATGCTCAATTCCTCAGATTATGCCAAAAATTATGCTAGCACAATCGGCAAGAGCCTAGCTCCTACCCTTGAATGACTTGAATGCAGAGCAGGGCTGGTTATTGGGCTGCCTGTGCGCAACATTTTTGGAGCGATTCAATATCCAAGATGGCGGCTTTAGCAGGCCTTCGAGTAATTGAGTTTGCCGGCCTTGCTCCAGTGCCCTTCGCTGGAATGATACTTGCAGATTTTGGAGCCGTTGTAACTCGCATAGACAGAGTAAAATTAGCTTTGGATGTAGATCGTCTTGCTCGCGGAAAAAGGTCCGTTGCCATCGACTTGCAAGATTTCCGTGGAAAAGAAGTGGCAAAAAAGTTGTGCGTGAAGGCCGACGTGTTGATCGAGCCCTTCAGACCAGGAGCGATGGAGAAACTCGGCCTAGGACCGGAGATATTATTAAAAGAAAATCCCAGATTGATATACGCTCGATTAACAGGTATGTATGTAGCTATTTCGAGAAAAGACCATTTCACAGTTATGAGTTCAGTACCCTAGCCTCTGAGTGAATGTGAGGCTGGGGTTGACCTTGCTTTATACAAACCTCTTTTCTTTTCTTATGAAAATTATGGATGGGGCAACAGGAGGAGTGAAATTACATTTACTGTATAAAATCCCCCATTTAATTTAACCCCCCCCCCCAAATAATCCCCCCTCTCTAATGAGCCGCCACCCCCGTTTCAAGGGAAGAAAGTTATTTAGCCACCCCTCTCTGTTGCAATCAAACCCGCCCGGCAAAACTGTGAACACTTGAAACTTTTCCTGGAATGTTTTATTGTGTTTTGACCAATCACAGCAAAGATCAGGACTTGCGAACTAGCCACAAAACCACAAACTTATAAAATTAATGTTTGTGGAGAAATATTTCTGGGGTTCACAGTTTTCCCAGTTTGACTGTAAACCCCACTCCCCCTATTCTTAAATAATAAAATAAATGAATGGTTTCAACTGTAAAACTTTGTGTAGAATGATCCGTTATAAGTTATAAGTTAATGATCCGTTATAAGTTGGTTTTGAACTTTGGCTGCATGACCTCCAGCCTCATGTGATCTCTGTACTACTTCATGGGATGGCTGTTATTACTTGGAGTTAGAACACTGGGTTCTGCCGAGGGACTGGGAGTGATAATCAAGACCGCTCTGGGACTGGAACTGCGTATGAGTTGGCGGCCATGTTGATTTATGTCTGTGACCAACAAGTTTCATTCAGGCAAATTATGTTCAGCCCCCCCAACAAAATTTTTCCCGTACACCAATGTTCGTTGTGATGAGAGAGAGAGAGAGCAAGGCGAAACACTTTCAATCTGGACAGCTCACCAGTGAAGGACTGTCCACTTGTTTGCTTTAAAATGGTGTCCACTTAATAATAATAATAATAATTTACCAATTTATATAGCTCGTATTTACATATTCTGATCAATAGCGCTTTACAATCATATATTTAAGAGAAAACGAAAATACATTACCATGAAAATAAAATAAACTAAGTTACAAACTATAAAAAATACTGCTTAAAAAGATAGGTTTTAAGTCAAGATTTAAAACTGTTAAGTGATGTTGCTTGACGAAGCTCCACGGGTAGGCTATTCCAGAGTTTCGGAGTTGTAGCCTGAAATTCATTCGATTACTTCGAGTCGTTTTCTCCTCTCAACAAGGGAGTAATAACGACTTGAAGTAATCGCATGAAATTCAGGCTATCGGAGCTGCTGCTGAAAATGATCTTGCTCCCAATGTTGTAAGCATCTTTTCCTTGGGATGGTCCAATAAGAGCTTACCAGTAGACCTAAGATTATATAATGAATTCGATTTTATACCAATAAGATCGCTAAGATAAGTTGGCACTAGGCCATATATACATTTAAAAGTCAAAGTAAAATCTTATAGTCAATACGCAAAGAAACCGGCCGCCAGTGCAGCTCATGAAGCGCCGGTGTAATGTGAGAAAACTTTGCAATGCCAAGAATAAGTCTCACTTAACAATGATGTCCACCTTAAGCGGGCAGTGCTGGCAGGATTGTTGTGCCTGTGGTACTCTCCCAATCTTCATGCAGCTCCACTGCCAAAAAATTACAGCACTCACCTACTAATCCTACCAGCTATGGAGGCTAATGTTCACCTTACAGGCAGAGCCTCTTGTGGATGTGGCCAATTTAAGAGCTTTCCTCTTGTTGAGAGGGTACATACATACATACATACATAACCTTTATTAAAGTGTCTTGTCGTTCTAGTGCCTATTGGCACTAATTGGGGACACCTTTAAAACTAAATTACATCATTAATAGAAACTAATTAAGTACTATAAAAGCCGGAAATTGACACTATTCAAGCTAAGTGCTCTTTTACACTCTAAAAACTAAGTTCTAGATTTAACACTTCGAAGCTAAGTTCGAAAATTTAAAATATAAAAACTAAATGCGTATATTAGCTCGGACACTAAAATGAATAAGTAAATATGCGTACGTCCTCTTAATCTAAGCATAAGCGGCATTCACTCCCACATCCCTCAAGAAATGATGTTACATCCTTCTTACGTATCATTGTCCTAAAAGTTGCCAAAGTTGCAATATTTCTCTCCTCCTTGCTTAGTTTAGACCATAATTTTGGTCCGAGAAATCTGAGAGAATGTTTTCCATAAGTAACAGTTTTAAACCGAGGTAAGACAAAATCTGCATTTCTTAGGTTATATCTCTTACTATTAATATTCTCCTCGTTGATATTAAAAATATCCGCAATTTGGTTCACTGTTAATTTGTTTTTTACTTTAAACATCAAAATGAGTATATCCTGCAACCTCCTATTTTGTAAAGTAGTCAACTTAGCTCTTTTCAGCAAGGTGTCATAACTTTCGGTAGTAGTATTATACTATTTTGCAATCTTTGTTTGCAGGTTATGGTCAAACTGGTAGTAATGCTAAAAGAGCAGGTCATGATATCAACTATGTTGCCCTCAGCGGCTTACTGTCCATGCTGCAATGTAAGGATAAAAAACCATATCCACCCATAAATCTCTTGGCAGATTTTGCTGGTGGAGGTATGACTTGTGCCCTTGGAATATTACTGGCCTTGATTGAGAGAAACAGATCAGGAAAAGGTCAAGTCATTGACTCATCAATGGTATGGACCTTGATAGAAGGAGTATGGAATGGTAAATTTGAGACTTTGAGACTGCAAGACCCCAGTTTCAAAATTTGAGACCAAGACTTAAAAAAATTCGAGACTCCAGGATGCAAAATCAGACGAAAATGAGACTTTGAGACCTGTCACAAACACTTCTGAGATTTCGAGATCGGGCCAAAATTTTCCAAGACCCACGGATTTCGAGGAACCATCCTATGCCCCTAATAGACTAAATAGATGATTTAATCACTAATGAATATAAACCCTGGGCAAATTTGTTTGTTGCTGAGTTACCACTGTGAGGCAAGCATTCAAGGAAAGTTAGGATAGAGGTCTGCCCTAGAGAACTTGAGTTACGACCAGATTCATTTTATTTTGCATACAGAATTAAGTAATTTTTCAAACTGACATCTTGGAATATTTTTTTATTAATTTCCTCTGGGAAAAAAAATGTTGGCACCACCAGAGTAGACCACTCATTGCTAACTTTCACACCCTTGTAAAAGGACCCCAGTCCAAAAAGACACACCATTCAATCATATATGCTTTTTTAAGACTCAAGACCCTGAAAACTAAACTGTATTTAGAGGCACATACTCATACAGGACAAATAAGGAGCTTACCCTGTGTTAATTACAAATGGAGCATATAAGTTGTTATGGTAACGACCTATGGATTTACGGTTTAGGCACTCATATTTATCTGAACCACACTGAACTGTTTTATTTTTTCACTTCGTTTTTCTCAAAGGTTGAAGGCACAGCTTACATTGGATCATTCATTTACAAGAACCTTGATTCAGAATTTTTATGGTCAAACAAAACTGAGCCAGGCGCCAACCTGCTGGATTCTGGGGCACCATTTTATGACACCTATCAAACAGCAGATGGAAAATACATGGCTGTTGGTGCTGTTGAACCCAAGTTTTATGACAGACTTTTAAAGGGTATGCTGATGTTGCACAGGCAGCCCAACTTACATGCAAGGAAGGGTGTAACATATTCTTACATATGCTGCAGAGGGAGGAAATTGACCATTGGCAGTCAAAACATTAAGGGGAATAATACATTCTGATTTACAAGCCTTAAACAAGGCAAATTTCCACTTATCTTGTAAAACTTGAATAAGCCAACTTGCTCAGTTGATGTGTATTTTTTTTTTTTGGTCTAGTGAAATATCATTGTTAGAATTTTTGGCTTCATACTGATTCCACTTTTTGTCCCTTCTCAACTCCAGACACCCTTCTGCACATAGTGAGTTTGGGTTGCCTGTGGTTGTTGTCAAAGCAACTGACACAGTCATCATTTGTAGAAATAGTGGCAAAGTTAAATTTTGCCAGAACTGGCCCAAATCTCATACAGGTGGGATTAACCTGGCCAAATCTCTACCTTGTTAAGCATATGCTATATAATTTATTAAAAGATTACATTCCAATCCTCTTTTGTATAGCAATAGGAATCTTTGATATTTTGACTGTATATGGTACTCATGAATTTATTTGTTGTGTTTCCAGGGCTTCAACTGGAAGGACAACTTCCACATCAGATGGATATGGATCAGTGGCCTAAAATGAAAGAACAAGTTGCGAAGGCATTTGCATCAAGGACTCAAGCAGAGTGGTGTGAAACCTTCAAAGATCTTGATGCTTGTGTTGAACCAGTGTTGACAGTAGATGAAGCAGTAATCCACCCCCATAACAAAGACAGAGAAACGTTTGTCTTAAATGAGGGGTTGTACGAGCCAACCCCAGCGCCCAAGCTATCAAGAACTCCTGGAAACTGTGAACAAACACCTTCGATATGTATTGGGCAACACACAAAAGAGATCTTACTGGAAGCGGGTTATTCACAAGCTGAAATTCAGGAACTGTTAAAAGAGGGGGTTGTTGATTGCCCAAACATGAAATCATCGCTTTAGGAAAATGCCACATTTGGAATTGGTAAATGTTATAAGACAGTGACCAAGGTACCCCGGCATCAAAGTTTATAATCCTCTTCTCTCTTCTAATTTTGCATGTGGTGTTCAGCCCTATGGGTGATTTGATTGGCCACAATCAAAAAGTGGAAAGAGTCAAAATATCCCATGGGGGATGGGGACACCCCCAACAATATAACCTCCTATCCCCATCCTCTTTGGTAATTTTCCCTGAGGGGACTGCCATTAGAAAGTGACAAGGGTGTTCGCTGTCTCGCCGAGGGGTAGAAATGGAAAGCCAATATTTTTACCCATTTAAGTATCACTTAGGGTTGTGTGTAAAGAAAATAATATTTATACTTAAAAAAAGCAAATATCGTCGTACTGTTAGTATTGATGTATCGTCTCTATTCAGGGTCAGAAAAAGCCTCTTTCTCAGAGAGCCAGAGGCCTGTTTCTCGAAAGTCCCGATAATTAACGGGCCCGGTAAGCTGTTGCCGTTTACATTAAAGACCGGGGTTTCAGTAGTTTTGCATCTAACATGATAAAACTATCAGTTAATGAAACAAAATGGAGTAGTTTTTTAGCCAGGACCCGCACTCTTACTCTTTTTATTTCTACTTGAACATTTGATTTCGGGCCCGAAAAGTTACCGGGCTTTCGAGAAACGGGCCCCAGGACCACTAAGTCAGTTCAAACGGTGTGACGAAAGCCTTTACTGTGTTTGAAAACTTTCTTGCATCGTTTCTCCTAACCCAACTGACTGCCCCTCAGTCAGTTAAGGATGATAGAGCTTATGGCACATTCAGATTAGTCTCTTCGATGAGCGTTCCTATTCTCGTTTCTTTTATATGGGAGTACCCCCCTTGGGAATTAGCCCTTCACCCAGTTTTCACTCACCACAAATAGGAAATATGGTCCTCTTTTGAACTCAGCAATTGAACTACATAGTGACCAAAAAGGGGACTGTGAACAGTACATGTCCAACGAAGCAACTTCTCGGGGATAACAAAATGTAGCAATGGAAACATTAATTTACTCTCTACAAAAGCCACCTTGGTGATGTAAGTGGCCATTATTGAGAGGCAGGATCTTACGGAGCCTTTGTTTGGACGAAGGGGAGAATTTGAAGTTTAGTTTATAAAATGCTGATTGTAGCATATAAATAAACAATAATTATCTCAATAAAACTAGAACTAACACTCATAAGGTAACCATTTCCATTGAACAGCAGTGGCATTTTAGAGACAAGTAAACACACACAAGGGAATGCATGGACTGTCTGCGGGGCCAAAGCTGTGGCAATTCATCTAACTCTCCGGCAATTTAGTCATATAGGGCAAAGACTTTCCTAGTAACCTTTTCCTGGTCAAAGCTCCTACATAGCAGCCATGAAATGGCATTTTTAGGTTGGTGAAACAAGGTTGTTCCCCCTTATTGTCAAGAAAACAACACCGGTCACAGTGATAGAGCTGAATTTTAGTTCTAGCAGAATGAAGCAGACCATTTGAGCAGCTAGCTTGCGTTGAAAGGGGAAGGGGAAGCAGGAATTTGGGCGCGCATGCTTTCGCGCCCTAATTCCCTTCCCCTTCCCTTTTGAACGCCTGCCACGCAGGCTAGCCTGTGTCGCGGGTGCCAGTTTGTTGGGACAAAGGAAGAAATCTTGAGGGTGTGCAGAGGGAGAAAAGGAGAGGAGGCCTCCTCTTCCCTCTGCATGTCCCTGCTGCATGGCCTTTGATAAGGTAATTATTTTTTATTACCTGTGCCTGTTATGCAGGCTAATGAGTAGCTTGCTCACACGCAAAGAACTTAGCTCGCACACTAATAATTCAGGGTACCATTTAATATCCTCTGATCCTTTATTGTCTAACAGGCCTATTTACAATCATGAATGCCCACCTAACATTGACAATAGAGAAATACCCTTTGTTGGAAATAATAGAAACAGATTAACAATAATTATTATGGACTAGAGCGATTTTACTTGACCCATGAAAAAAGTAAAACTCATCAATGATTATCAATTATGAAAATATAGACAAAAAAAATTGTAATCTGGAATTAGATAAAATATACCTTAAGGTGATGGTTCAACTTTCAAAGCAAAATCATTCAAACGCCTTTAACAGATTACGGGAAGAAACAGAGTATCATATATCGGAACTGCAAGACGAAGATTAACAAATCTACTGCAAAGTTTAAAGTTGTTTAGTTAACTTTGAGTTGTTGTTGTTTGAAGTCTAAACCCAGCTGCTTGACTTTTAACGTGAATCAAGCTTGATATACATTATCATATGTGACCGTACGAGCCCGTCGTAACACTCTTGTAACACAGAAGTTTACCAATATAATAGACCTCTTTCATATTGGCCGCCTATTAATGTATTCTTTTGTATGTATGATAATTAGCCTTTATGACCTTGTTAGCATGTACAAAATACAGAAGAATTCGTACTTTCAAACAAGGTCAGAAAGGCTAATTATCACACATATAAAAGAATATATTATTAATAGATCACCATTATAAAAGGATAACTTCTACTTTCCAGGGTTAAGTAAAATCACTCCTACACAGATGTTTCATTGGTAAGCTGATAACATTTCGGAACCATTTTAAATCCAAGATAGAAATTCTTCAGTGATTTTACTTAACTCGTGAAATATAGCTGCATTTTGCACTTGTTTCAAGGGCCATGTAAAATCACTATCCCTTAACCTCAACTCATCAAAGTTTTCAAGAAGTACAAACTTTTCAGAATGATCACACGAGAACACTAACTTGGGTAACAGTTCTTTTCATGAGCCAGTACAGTGTACATTCTAGGTTGCAAATTTTAAGTAAGAGAGAATTTTCATAGTGTGGATTGCTAAAGTTTTTCTACCTGTAAAGTCAACAAGGGATCTTCTATCCAATGACTGTTACCCTAAAATCTCTATGTACATTCAAAATATTCTTTTAATTATCAGCTAATTCTTTCATCCAAATCAGGATTACAAAACATATATTCAACTATTTACAGACGTTGGTTATTAACAACATTTTAAGCAAATTAATGCCTCAAATTTTCTCTAAACGATGTTCTTATAAAAAAACCTGAACATCATCATGACAAAGATGAGAAATAAAGTGAAAACGAATACAGAATGTGCACTTTATGAAATCTCTAAAATGGGCTATATGAAAACATTTAATACTGCCAATATGTAAACCATCAATACCTCTTCAAAAAGATGCCTCTATTATGGACAGTTGCACTGGTCCAAGAGGCACCAATTTTTATGCATTCCCACCTTTATAACAGGGACACCTCTGTGCTGAGGACACTTGGATCTACCACACTGGTGTCCATATTAAGGAATTGTGTCCAAAACCCATGAACAATGCGATACAACATAACTCCTCCACTCCCAAAATCACCAGCTGTGGACATTAAGACCTCCGAAGCTGTACTTGCCAATGGTACTGTAAATTTCACATTTTTTAAAAATTTCATTTGACCTTTGGGAGTGAAGGGGTTGTTAAATGACCGGTGCTATGCGAACACTGAAAGGGTCTCAATAATCATATCAAACATAATGGTACTTAGAATATAACGTTTTTAAATTATGTTCTATTAACAGATTGACAGTAAATAATATTGTTTTAACTTACCACAAGTAACATCTTACCTTAACACATTTTACCAAATCTATTTAACCACTGTTGCTGAATAACTGGAAGAAAAGAACGTCTGCAAAATCACCAACTAGGTGGGGGCAAAATGCATTACAATATACCTTTCACAAGGCTGTTTACAGCTATTTACATTCAATAATTAATCTCTACGACGGTCAAAACAATTAAACTGAGCCTGATGCTTTTGAACTGAAAAAAATATTTTGGGCTCGACATGGCCCTGCATGACAGATTTGAATGAAAATCTGCCGAAATTTGCAAACATTCATTTGCAGTTATCAGCATTAAGACAAAAAATATCTTCAATTTTCAAAAACATACATCATAAGTAGGATATTACTGTGTACACTGTCTGCTTGAGGATGTGGTTTGTTCTGTAGAAAAATACCTCTCTTTACTACAAATATAATTTGGGATGTACTCAGCTTTGGTATGGATCAATAATTTCCTCCTGAGATGATGAAATTGAGTGATCTACCATGGGAATATTAAAAGAAAACTGAAACATAACTGTGGATTTCTCATTCAGCAACTAAATTTAACAGAACAGTGCTACTCACAATTCAATTGATAACTGAGCACCATGTCTGAGTCTACACTTTGTAACAGTGAGGTTTAAGAGTAGAGAAAGTCCTTAAACAACATGAGCTGGCAAATGTTGCAACATGCAGAAAGTTTTGTGGGTTACAGATATAAAAGTGATAAAATCATTCATAAGATTTTAAGGTTAACATGTGATCTCAAAATTTGAATACAAGGACTAGAAAGAGGAATTTTTTTTTTTAACTGATGAGAATGAAGGTTCATAATTAAAGTGATCTATACAACATTTAACAAAGAAGCTACAAACGTTTTTCAAATATTTTGTGAGGCACCAAACGAGCGCCTCTGCAACAATGAAAGATTAAATTTCTAAGCAATGTATAATTTGACTTTGTACAATATACAAAATTTAACAGAATCTTATGGTACAATAATATAAAATTAATTAATTGCTACAACAGTATTTTTTCCTTTGACAACAGCTTGGCCTTTCTTGTAATAACAAACTGTTATCATTAACAGATGGATTCTGCTAGATATTCAAACTTGACACCATTCTGTGTGAGTCTTGTCACAAAATGTTCCAATTGCTTCAGTAACAAGTTGAATGTTGGTCTCGATGTAGGACTAGACTCCCAGCAATTCTTCATCAACAAATATCTGCAAAAAATAAACCAACATAATTATCATGTTAAGTTTGTTTATGAGAAAACTTGAAGAGCCAGATCCTGATAATAAACTGCTGCTTAAAGGCCCTAGGCTTATACAACTTTGAAAGGGGTTTAAAGATGGCTTATAAACAGAGTGTCTTATAATATTATTATCTGACGGCACTTGTAACTGGAACAGAAAATGAGCTTTGAAAAAGGCTACAATACTAGCAGTGATGATCAAAACATTTTGCATTTACTGATTTTTAAATAAGCTTCAAAACATCACCATAAATTGAATTCAAGAAATGGAAAGCTAGAAGGGGGCTTATAATCAGGTGTATTTTTTGCTTACTGGAAGATAGGCCAATAAGGTGGGCTGGGGGCTTAAAGGTGACAGTTTACAGTATTCATAAGCTAGTAAAACTCACAGGTCTTGAGGACAGTTGCTTGGTTGAGGAAGTCTCTGTCCCGCTTGCAAATGCTGCTCCATTTTTGAGTTGTCAATGGCTTGATATGGTGCTTTTGCTAAAGTGACAAGCTCCCATAACACTACACCAAATGACCACTACAAAGAAGACAAACAGTTGTAAGAAACTGTCCATAATAGCTTGAACATTATTAAAACCTCAATAAGAGCACAAGAGGAAAATGCAGCCCTTGTCTAAGATCACAAGCCAAAACACCACTTATTTGATTGAAAGTTCTATAAATCAAACTACTGGTATGCCTTATTTGCACTGTAGAGATGAAAATGCTACAAGTTTGACAGTTATTTTGAAGTTTTTTTTTAAAACAAATTTCTGACAACTCTTATAGGTTGTACATAATACAGACCAAATCAAAAATTAAGATATCTGTCGGCCAGTGTCACTCCACTTCAAAGGAATAGAAATTTAAACTCTGAAATGCACAACTCTGCCTTTAAAGAATGTTCATTTAGATTATTTTAAACTGTCACAGTACTAAAACAAACTGTGGAAAATGTATCCAAAACCTTGGTTATGATGACGTTATAATGATTGGTAGCCATTTGCCCATCACCCAAAATACATTGGGATGGTGGGCAAGGGAGAGATGGGCAAATGGTCAAAGTAATTCTATGGATGAGGCAATAAACAGAGGAAAATAAGGTCTGCCATGTGGATGAAATGAAAACGGCTTCCCTTATTTTTTCCTTGATCAGTGTCAACCCCCTTTTTACACCTTCAAATTGAACTGCTGATCAACATTATTTCTCCAAAAGTGACAGATTGAAATCAGTACAATTATCAAAAATAGTAAGGAACTAAACATACCACATCACTTTTCTCTGAGAATTGTCCTCCTTCTTGGAGACTCTCAGGAGCAGACCATTTCACCAGCAGCCTGGATCGAATTCCTTTGTCATTTAAGTTGGTGGAGTTTACATCTTTAGCAAGACTGAAATCTGTTATCCTGATGCTCAGGTCATCATCAACACTGAAAGAGACCAGAAATGTCAAGATCACTGATTGCAAATGTTCCAATAGCGATAGTTCTGATGGTGGAATTTTACCACTGATTGTGTCTTCTGATTACTGGTGGAATAACAGCTACAATGCAATAATTATGCCACCACTGCAATACTATTAGAATCACCAAAATGGCCTTAATTCTCTCCTCTATCTTAGACACAAAAACAAATACTTAATACTTTCACAGAAACATCAAGCCCATTTAATTCCCCAGTTTCCAATCCCAGTGTGATTCCACAGTTCAGTAGGGAAATTACATCATACAAATAACATGGATATTAGGGTTCCAATTTCATGGAAGCTTTGTTGAAGAATTACTTGTTCATCTTCTTTTGACAATAATTGCTGAAACTGTATGCACAATATTATTATCAAACCCTTTCATGGAACAAAAAAGGCAAACAAAATCCATAAAATTCAATCTTACATGCAATTTTTGGCTGCAAGATTCCTGTGTACTATTTGTTTTCGACTTATGTAATCCATTCCACTGCAGATTCCAATTCCAAACTCTATCAGCTGTCGTGATGTAATCGTCTGTTAAGAGACAGAACACATGTTTCAATGGCAACAAAAAATTACAATATTATTTATAATCCTTGAAGTATTAATTCCATGGTATTGACAAGTTTAGAAACAGGATGGCTAGCTGGGAAAAACACTAAATGCTCAGAAGTATCTGAATTTTGAAAAGGGCCAGTTTACAGCATATATTTGATGCTCATCACTTGCTGGATGCCTTTCTTCGTAGGTTTATACAGAATTTGTTTATGTGCAAATGTACTTAATTTTGATTATTGACATTTGTTCATTGCTACGAGTAAGAAAAAGGGGACCAATGACCCCTTGCTGAAACAGTTGGTTACTCTATTCAAACCTGCTGGCTATTATTATTATTGCAATCCCTGCAAAGTCTGATCATTTCACTTTAAAACTCTAGGGTTGATGATTTTACCTGTACTCGAGCAGATGTTGCCCTTGAAATCTTCAAAAAGTGACCTAAATCTCCATTCCTAGTCAAAGGCGTGACGATATAAGGGGCCGCTGCACGCTGGAGAACCACGCCCACAAGTTCAACAATGTTGGGATGTTTCAGATCCTTAATAACTACGGCTTCCTGAATGAAAGATGTGATTGTATCCACGTCAGCTTCATCTGCAAAGAAAAAAACAAATCATTTTAGACTTAACAAAATTTGTTAATGCACTTTCTCCTCACTTTAAAAGCTGAAGTTGAATACAAACCTTTAAGCATTTTAAATTCTCCCATTTAATACCAACAAAAGCAACACTTTCATACCTCGAAGAGCCTTGATGGAAACATCAATCTTCTTACGAGGCTGTTCGTCAAAAAGCCCACGCACAGTGCCTTTGTATAAACACCCAAAAGTTCCTGCAGTACAATAAATTTTAACAATCAGCATAACCATTCTGATGGAAGGTTAATGATCTTTTCAAAAGACAATAACATTATCCCTGCAAGTGGATAAATCTAACATATTGCTGAAATGTTAACGTCACGTTGAACGTGCAATTTTTATATTTGGCTGTGGGTGGAGGTAGAGTGAAGCAAGAATTTCTCACTTTACCTCTAATCAAGGGTTCTCCAACAGACACCTGGTCTCGTGACAGTAGTAAATCAGCGAACTCTGCTGCCCAAAATTCATTTAGAGAAGTGAATAAACCTTCTATGTTCTGAATTTCATCAGGAGCTGTAAAACATTAAAACAGTAACATTAAACTTTTATCTTGACATTATGCCAGAGTGTTCAGGGTATTTTCTTTAACCATGGTTGTTCAGGCAAATAACCTGGAGATATGGCATGTACCTCCAAGTTCAACTGCGATAGTTTGGAAACTCTTAAACAATTCATGCAGTATCGCACAAAGTATCTCTTTTTAATACATGTGAAGTCTGGCAACCATTCTATCATTTCAGGCGACCTTGAAAAGTCTTGAGCTTGAAGCACTGGGTATTATTACTGAACATAAGATGAACCAGCTCAAATACATCAAGGTTTTCTGAAAGCTCTAATAATAATATTGTAAAACAAATATTGTCAAAATATACAAATAAAAAATGTACCAGCTGACAAACTTTGCCTAAAACATAGAATCTATAATCCACATAATATTCATAAATCCTCCTACAGTAAAAATTTAAAATACTTCTAAACCAGACAGATAAAACAAAATCTGACTCACTGTTACGCCTCTCTAATAAAGATTCTGTCTCGTGGGATGACAAGGATGATGATGATGATGATGATGGTCTCTCGTGAATCCAACTGTACTTTGGAACTGCAGAGGAAAACAAAACATGTCTTGATGTGCTGTTCATCTTGCATGGGGTATTCCCTTGAAGGAACCGATCATAGTGAAAGGTGTCTTTGTAAAAGCACACAAGTCATCATTTAAGCCAAGATTCCAAGCCATCTCTGCAGGGCCTTTCTTAATTGACTGGTCAAGTTTTGGCTTTTCAAGATTTCCAACTCACATACTGGCTACTTACACATTGATTGACAGTTGTCTTGTAAGACAAGATCATGCTCAGAACTCTAAGCAACAACTTTGAATGGATGGGAGGGGTTGAGTATTATATCTCACAGTTGTGTGACTAGCGGCGATTTGAAATAAGAAAAGCCGGTTTTTCCTTGGAGTGTCTCAACATTTTTGTAACTGGTTGTAGCTTTTGCTCAGGATTTAATAGACTGGACACCAAAGATTCATAACTTTTGATACACTGGGCTTCCTACAATTTTCCCAGGGTAAAACCTTGCAAAGAATTCATGCTCACTCTATTATAAATCTTACCTCCTTTCCTGGATTTTTCATGTCTTCTGTGTTTATGTCTTGAACTATGTCTGGCATCCTTGTTGCTGTATTTTCCCTCTGGCTGTTCTGGAATGTGTGAATCACTGTCTTCTTCTGGAATTATAAGTTTAGATATTGAAGTGTCGCTACCAGAAGAGTTTATGCGGCCACGCCCCTCAGCCAGTAAAAACTTTGGTTTTGGTGGGCTGTAGAAAACTCCTGTTTTAGAAACAGTTACGGGATCATCCAGTTCATCATCTTCGACTTTTACTTCACTTTTTGAGAATGTGTAAACCTTTTGGGGCCTGAAATACAATATTAAGATAGGCACTTAGAAGGAACGAATGTGAAACCAAGTTAGTCAGCAAGAAAACTATCTTCTGCCCAAATTTCTTTGAGTCAGGTGTCAGCTGCAGGAAAGCTTTAAAAAACCACTTTTAAGGGGATTGAAAAATATTGATATGGCCTCTGAAAACTGTATCGAAACACCTTAAACAAACTACGTAAATATTGAAAGAACAAAACAGTTACAGTAATCTGAGAAAGTTTGAGCCCAATAAATTGAATAATTTTGGACAAATTATCTCTGAAAAACTTGAAACTTAACAAAGAATGTATGGGATCTTTAAGGTTTTTGCCACTCAGCAATTTCGCAGTTTTCGATGGCCGCTATTTCCTTTGTTTTTGCTTACAAAGAGCTGCAAATTGCTCAAATTAACCAACTCTTTCAACTTTTGAATTTAATTTGTGCATATGGAGATGCCTTCTAAGGGTTAACATGCATGCTAATGAACAAAATGTAAACAATGATATCAGCAAAAATTTTCCTGGTATTCAACAATTTCACATACTCTATTACACTTCACTTCAATAACAACAACAACAACAAAAATGTTTGAGTGTCACCTGTAAAACTTAGACATAAAGTCATAGAACAAGGGTTCCAGTACCTGCTGTCACCCATTTCCAGTTCAGTCTCAAAATTTATTTTTAGCTTCCTCTGTCTCAAGACATAACGACATAATATCAATAGTCCAGCTATTAATAAGATGACAACAGTCAGGCCTGCAGAGAGTCCAACGATCAGTCCACGTGACCAGATTGATGGGGTGGCTGCTGCAGGTTTAGCAATTTCTGTGCTATCATCATCCCCACCTGTAAGCAAAATAAAAATATGGAATTAAAAAAGGTGGCCTTCGCCAAGTGCTTTTTAGAAACTGTTGAAGACTATGCAGTCATGCTGTGTTGGCAATGTTCGTAAGCACGAAAAGTGATGATTCTGAAGGCCAGATACAAGATATGGTACAAGGCTGTGCAGTGAGGAAAACTGAAGAGAGCCCAGTCCTCTGAGACTGTAAAATCTAGGGTGCCCAGCATATGATTTGTATGAAAAATCTTAGATTCTCTAGTTACCCAAGAGCAAAGGTTAGGCGCCAGGAGCCACCAGGCTCTGCAAGAGCACAGTCCCAAGGCATGTTTCATAATAAACCACACACCTATCTTCATAAGTCCAAGTCCAATGTTTAGTGTGGCCCAGGTAATTGCAATATAGGTGATTTACAAGCTGACTTGCAAGTAAACATCCCTTGGAAATAATTACTTCGAAGGCTTTTTTAATAGAAAAGGCAGTGAAGAAAAATAAAAACAGATACCTGTTTTTAAGCATTTCCTCCTTGCTGTAATTGAAAATGACTTAAAATCCTCTACATCAACTGATGCTGCTGTAACTTTTGTGTAGTTGAGATTAAAAGTCATGTCAACTTGACCAGTCGTTTTACCAGTACATGTAAAGCGAATTGAAAACACTAGTAAAATAAAAACAGAAAAAAATGTGTTTCATTAATAAACAACGCAGACATAAGTGCTGATAAGTCATGGTAGCAGCCTATCTTTTTTTTATTTTTAGAAAAGGTTACCCCTTTAAATCCCACGACAGGGATCCATATTCCCAGTCATCTGGTCGTCCCAGATGACTAGAATCTAGTACGAAAAATTAAGATAACTTCAAAAGTCCCCCTTCTGGCAAGTGAGGTTTTGCTCAACCACAAAATCTTTTCAAAAATTATTATTTTCCCTGAATTGCGATTACTTTTCTGACCCACTTAAACCTTTTAGAATAATTGAGAATAACAAGCAGCTTCTGTCTGCAACGAAATCGTAAGCTTGGACGCCATCTTTGATAGTGTAGCATTTTCTACGAAATGATCCCACGCTCAGTTTTTTGTGAAGCACTGCATTCAGAGGCCAGTCGTAGAAAACGTGAAACCAATCGTCAAGATCTGGCATTTTTTAAAAGGCGTTCCATCGACTTTGGTGGGAAAAAAAAAAGGTGAGCAAGAAGCCGGTGCCTTACACCCTTTTATATGTTTCGCAAGAGTAACTGCCTCATACGGGGGAAAACGCAAGCACATTCTTGCCTTCATGGAAAACTGACCAACCATGGCTACTTGTAAAACATAAATGCTAATCAAAACGGTTCAAGTTGCACGCAATTTTTTCACCATTCTTTTAAGTTTGTATAATTCTGCACTTTTGCCCACCCAACCCAAATTGTACACGGGCAAGTATGCCCGGCTCACCACTCTGAGAAAAAATGAGTATGGATCCCTGCCAAGAGCAATCAACATAAATTTTCTCCTAACGACAACAACGTACAATCAAGAGAAAATATTCCAAGAATTAATGAAGTAATCACAAAAGGTAAAATGCTTTGACCTTTTTATCAAATTCTCTCAACTTATCCTTTAAGAAAATGTATGGAAATCAGTCTGAGAATTTGCCAGGGGATATTGGGGATTAAAGAGTTAATGAGAGAAATTCTTACTGTGAGTGGCCTGCCCTACAATGCCCTGAAGTGGAATTGATGGTGCTGGATCCCCCATAATGCTTCGATCACTTGATTCAAAGCTCATGCTGTAATGGGAAGCCTGTAAAACATGAAACAGCGAACCAGAGTAAATATAGCATTACAGAAATAAGGAGAAAAATTAATTGGACTTTTGAGAATTACTCCAACGAGACATGGGTCAGTTGATCTTGAAGCAAGACATTGCTTTACAACTTAGGTCACATTACATCTGTGCTAGTATGCTGCAACAGGAAGAATTTTCATCACTGACTTTCTTTAAATAAAAGTTAGCCTTTGTTGGTTGACAGAGAATGTCATTGTTTGACAGATGTGAGCAAGTGAGTTTACCTTTAAAACATCATGTTTTGTTTTGTACTTACAACTTAAAACATACTGGTAACATTTTATAGAAAATATAACCACAAGGAGAGTTAATATTGTGGTGAGATTATGAGTTGTAGCAACTTTGCATGTTGACTCAAAACTATCACTCCAAAACAAAACTTTTGTCTAATGACAGGCAAAGCTTTGACAGTTTGAAACATATCCTGCCCACTGTGGTAAAAGACAGAGTTTGAAGGTCAATATTATCATTTTGCAATAATTGTTGATGGATCAAAGGAGAAGTGTTAAACCAGAGTTCTCTAGAGGCATTTGCCGGCAAAAGATTTTACATATTTGAATGCTGTCACTTACAGTGCTGCTTGTGCTTAATTTCCTCAAGTTGTAAAACAACCCTGCCCTTAAAATCCATATCTTACATTCTAAGATCAATTAACCACCCCCTGAATAACAGTTAATTTCATAATTACCCCTAACATTTCAAAATTCTAATGAACAAACAAGAAATATCACTTCTATGTTCATCTAAGACCCATCACCACAAAAAAGAAACCTGTTTCCCATCCATTTTGCACCTGATTTGCTAAATAGGAGTTTTGTCAGAGTTTGGAGGTCATTGCTCATTTTTTTACTTGCACAATAAATAATTATGGCTTTGTTGAAATCATGTCAGTGGTATCAAGTATCTTTTGGCCCAGATTATTTAAAAGGGTTGGAACTTTAAACTACGAGAACAGACAATACACATGCATGTATGGTATACACATGCCACAAACAAGTTACATAACTTAAGACACTTGTCACTAAGCTGATTTAGGGAAAAGCTATGACACTTTGACAAAACAATCCACCATTTTATACTGTGACCTTTAAGCTAAATTCACATTACAGAGTCATAAAATCTCCATGCTTTCCAACCAACTTCCCCAATCAACAAACACTTCCCCAGCCTATGACATCTCAGCATGCTTGCTGAAACAAGAATATCTGAAGCTCATCAAAGATCCACGGATCACTCAGATAAGCAGATCACTCTACCTTTTTCTTACAAATTTTCCACTTAGCCTGATCATCCAACTATATTTTTGACCCAAATTTAATGATGCTTTGAAATGAAAAACACCCTAGTTGCAACTGAGTAGTCTACAATTGCAATGCACACAAGTTATTCTTACCATGTGTTACTCAGAAAGATCTAAAGGCTTCTGCCCACAGAACAAAAATTACCTAGTTGTATATGTAACTTCACTAATAGTAATGTTTTTATTCTACCTGTCTTTATATTGCAAATGAATATTTATGACCACTTGAAAATTATCCACAAAATGTTCAATATAATGCTCGAAGTGGAAGAAAAAGCTTTAGTTTTACTTAACTAAGCTGCATTAATATTGTTGAATAATAAAAAATAGTTCCCCTACACTCTGACATAAAACTGAAAAATAAAATTCTCAAAAGATATTAGAAAAGGCCAAGATCACAAGTATAGAGCGTGTATAATTTATTGTTTGGAGGCTGTTTTTGTATTGTCCTCGAAAATTCCTAACAAATCCAGTTAAGACGCCAACATTGTACTTTAAACTGTGTTGCAACAAGCCACGTTCTTTATCTGTTGAAATTGTCTGTCGTTTTATTGCCTATCTCAGATCTTTCGTTGATTAGTGAAACAAGACTTTTCGTGTCTTACAAAAGTCTCGACTTGAACAACAGGAAATGACTCAAACCAACGGAAGAACAAAACCATTCGAATTATTCCACAACTTAAGCACCACTGCATGATACGTGAAAATAGCAATGACATGATTTGATCCTGCTCTCACAAAGGACGAAAGAAAAAGTTGGAGAATCAATTTAAAAGTAAAAACACAGACCACCTTGCGATGTTCGATGATGTTTTCATTGGGAAACTAAGTTTTGGCGATCGCATTCCAGAAGGATAATATTCCATTTATGAATATTCATTCGAAAACGGGCATACAATTCGCCAAGCGTTTTCTATTTTGCCAGATAATGGCTTCGTCGCCAAAGTACTAGACATAAAGCCTCGTTCGTCGTTACTTTGTAAAAAATGAACACCGCAAAGAAGAAACTTTTCTAACAAGGTGTAGGATATTTCCATTCATTGTAAGACATAATGCGACCACACTATTTGAAAACAACAATAAATACATCATAACATACGCGTACACCTTACAGGCAAGAATTATCGGATCGTAGAATATAATGATTAACAAAGCCCACTGAAAGGGCTAACGAAATCAAACCGAGCGAACAGAATTGACCTCGAAATCGCAGAACTAGGACTCTTCACATTCATTGCTAAGCAAACAACAACGATTGAAAGAATGCATTCCCCGATGCAAACAGTGAATGATAATAAATAGAAAAATAAGTCCCCCTGTTTCTTTTTTACGATATTGGGGCCGTAAAATTTCGCTTACATTTTTCTGAGACACCTTTCGAAAACAGATTTGTGTTCTAGAATCTACTTAAGCTGTACAGAAAGAATATAGAAATGATTAAAAGGTCAGACGACAACCCAAGAGGACCTTAGCAAGGCATTGCGTAAACCTAGCTAGTATTGTATTGTGTTTGTTCTACTACCGAAAGATACTTGGCACACGAAAACTTTTTACTCCCTGAAATAGACTAAAATTTAAACAAAAATGAAAACTATGACTAAATCGCGAAAAGAAATCGCCGAATGACTCTTTCCAGCAGCGGTAGCGGACTTTGTTCAGCCCGAGTTCAAATCAAAACACTCCGCCATTGAATCTATAAATATTCCTCATCGCTCCTCATCGCTGTAGTCACGTCTCACTCACCTGGGGCAAGGAAAACCAGCTAATTCGTAGTTCTGAGGTTGACGGCTCTATCGGGGCCATAAAATCGTGAAATGCTGTAGGATTTTTTAGCATCGTTGCTGGTAATCCGGCTTGAATGAGATACAGTTTCTCTTGGAAGTCCAATTCTGCAATAGAACAACAAATCTTGATTGATTTCTTCTTGTCCACATGGTGCGGGATATTTTTACACACTTTTCCCCTTTCTCGAAAGAGAAATACTCACTCAGGTAATTCCTCGCATCCTCCTTTGACACAAACAAGTACAACTGTGCAGAAGTTAAGTCTAAAACGGAGGAAAATACCAAAACGGCAACCAAGTAGGTCCACGTTGTGGAGCGACAACACCGCTCGACCGTACACATGTTTACAAGTATTCTAATCTTAAGAGCAGTGCTTCTACTGCAAAACTTCAGCCTTCAGGTGACCTCTCCACTAAATAAACTATGATTTAGCATGCCTTGTAGATAATTCTAACATATCTGCAGGAGTATACGAGCTTTCAATTTCCGTACTAAATTTCAAAACACTGCTTCGATGACGCACTCCTGATTCACCGTGTGATAGTAGTTGCTCCTTGGTGGGGCTTATGGTTGACGTCACGTGCCTCTAGCCCAATGGCGTTCAGGTATTGATTAGTTATCGATTACTGCTCGTGATACAAGAACAAAAGAACCTGTCATCGTTTCGCGCGTCTTTTATGTAAATCATGCAACTGAGCCAATAATAATCCAATGAACCCTGCACTAACAGGAAAAACAAGTTGTAGAACGGAAGTAGGTTTTTTTAAAAGTGATGAACACATTTGGTCTTCCAATTCTAGCGCGTTCCAAAAAGAAAGGAAGCCGTAAAACGAACTTAATTTTTTTACGCTTAGCCTCCTTGGATATACTCAAGTTTTTTAAAAAACTTTTAATGAAGTTGAAAATTACGTTATGAGCAAGATTGCAAGGGCCAATATTTCAGGAGATAAGTCACTAATATTGTTACTGTTCAACTCGCTTATTATTTCATATGATAACTTAAACGATAAAAATCTTGATCACGGCATGCGATAGTCTGGCGTACGCATGTATCCTCGCATGTTAAAGATAGGAAGCTTCTTTTTTTCTCCCGAGGAAGAGGTTAAAAGGTTTCACGCGGTTCATTTTGGCTGCGGAAACTCGATAGCTGTCATAACTGACTTAGGAAAAGAGGAAGTCTGAAAACTGACTGTGTCGAACGAAACTTGATTGATTCTGCCGAATCAGTGCAATCATTCAGTTTGTGAATCAGGAGACGAGAAGTAATTTTCCCAGTGATTTCCTTGAAATCCCCTGAAGAAGGACGGCTTGTCCTTGCGAAATATCGGGAAAACTCAAGTTGCTTTTCTCTGTGCTGACTTTGCCTGAGTTTTGTTATTTGTCTTTTTCTTCAATCGCGGTCGAGCGACTGTAGCTCTTGCCTGTTTCAGGCGTTCAGATACCACCCCTCGCTGTTTTTCCTGCTCACTTTTCTCTGCGCTGTCCCCACGATCCAGGCTACTGTAGCTCGCCCAGCACCCGCATGCGAAGGCCACGCCTTGCTGAGGGCAGAGCGCAGGGTAAGATTCGAAGTTGTATTCACAATACTCGCGAGTACCGCCAGGGAAAGATGATTCACTCGCGATAGGAGGCCTTTGCGCGCTTATACCAGCTCGAAACTAAACAAGATCATTTATTGTTCTCTCGTGCCATGTATGTTTCTCGTCCTGAAGCTGAAATGAGGCACTTCCAAACTCTCGGGAGGCAGACATGAAAATGGAGGAAATCGATATCCAATGGGGGCGGTCGATCCAATACAGAGGGCAGAAAAACCGGAATTTGTCAGCAACCACTCCAATCAAGAGCTCTGCATTTAAGTCAAAATACTGTCAAACTGCCCGCTTTACGGACACCCTAAATACGGACACCTCGTTATTACTTCTAGTTTTCTTTGTGCTTGGGGAAAGCCCTTACACATGATTTTCTCTAAATTCAACCCGCTTAACACGTACGGACACCGGTAAATGAGGACTAACGGACAATCAGTTTCGTTGTCTAATCAACAGATTCTCACAGAAAGTTAACCTCGCTTATGCGGACTCTTCATTGCTAACTATGGGCAGCAAAAAAGCTTTTCCTTTAAGAAGGTAAAAGAAAAACCTTCAAGAGTGACAAACGTCAATTTTAGACTACTTGGCATCAAACAAGTAATGCAGAGAACGAGCTCGGAATTTTCTCTGAGCTTTCTGGTCTTAAAATTCTCCTTCTTCCAAATTTGATTAAGGTAAATTATAGATGGGCCACTTTTGAGAGTTTCCTTCGACGTGGTCCCACGCAGAATGACGGCCAGTTGCCGTGTGAAGGTTAGAGATGGTTGATTACACGTACGATGCTAATGTTCTGTTTAATTTTTGTACCTTTTTCTTTCAAACAAAAGGTGTATTTTTGGCTTTATAACGCTGTTAATACGGGTACTTTCAGTATGACCCTTTCAGTGTCCGTACGTGATTTCGATCTGGTTCCCCGCTCGACTCTTGGCTACAATGTAGCTACGGACAAGAATTCGTAGCGTGTCGCCAACGACCCATGGCCATCCAATCAAAAGCCCTAGTTCAATCGAACTAAGCGACAATACGTGATTTCAAGCAGAACAGGAAATGAGTTTTAGATATCCTTTTGTTAGTAAGGTTAAGGGTGGGCGGATTAAGAGAAGAGCATTTTTCGTAAAAAGCTATAGGGAGTGGTGGCTCTTTTCTCCAAAACACTTCACTCTTCCTTCCTAATCTTTTTGTTTTGGTTAAATATCTGTCTACAATGAAGAGGCGACAATCTAGGATAAGAAAGAAATCAGGTGATGAAATAATATCAGCTATCCCGGCAGTGGAAGCAAGACTTGTAGAAATTAAAGTCCCTTTTTACGATTTTGTTTTGGCTTGAGTGTTTTGCACCAGGCTAGTTAAGAGAGGCGATCTATAGACGAGCCCTCTTGTTTTCCTCCCGTAGACTTTCCCCGTGTAAAACTGAAGTAAACTCAGCAATCGTCCTTTAATCAATCATAATACGGCGAGAGACCAAGTTCGTATGGTTTTGGGGTTAGAAAGCTTGCGGCTATTGCTAACGTGACATGCTGCTTCAGAGAACATGACAAATTGCTCATACCCAGTTGTTATTGTTGTTGTTTGTTCTAGATCCAGTTGAAAAATAGAAGTTTTGACCACTTGCCAAAGCCTTTTGACCGGATACTGTTTGATACCACTGGAAATGTTGACCATCAGTTACTTTCAAAGCCTCGGCGCGCCTTGACCAAGTGGGCTGAATTAAAATGAGTTTAATAGTGTCGTGTCGTTATACAAATGAATCTGAGTAGCTTTAAAATAACATCTTTTATTTTGCGTTGGGCAAGGAGTTTGGACAGTAACGAGAGATTTATAATAATTTTGGCCTCACTGACTCTAGTGAAGGGTAATAATCGCATAACTAACACTTTTCCGAGGCTCCATACTTCCTCCGGAAAACGACACTTGACTTCGACAATCTTATGATTTTATTTCTCAACAGAGAGGTTACCTTCATCTCGGCCGGAGACAGTCATCATGTTTTCGATCTTGCAAGTTAAGAGTTAAAGGCGTGACAATTGTTTGTGACCACCTGCGAGAACTTTTGGAAAAATTACACCACGGCGAGAGGGCCACGCCCCACGATTCAACTGAAGCAGAAAGAAAACAAATATCGTATAACCATTGTGTTGAACCACAAAGACCATTGCCTCTCCATTGAGCCACCTCGCACCCTTAAACTATCCATTTGTCACGTCGCTTGTCGGAATTTTACCCCATAATATTAAACGGGGCCTGACCTAAATATCGGTTCCTGATGATGAAGACGGCTCGATGATCAAGTGTTCTCTTGGCGTGCGAGGCCGGAGTTACTTGTAATTTTAATACTGCACAGACACACTCTTTACCTCCTTTATTGACATAGCTTCAAGAGAAACAAAGAATCCCTAATTTCTTCCTCCTTGAACCCAAACTCTCTCTTGACTTGATACAACTTTTCATTGTCATTTGAAGTAAAGTTCCTGCAACCGCCTGGTTCCTGTTCATGAAAATTTTTATTTAGACCATTTTGTAGTTTTAACACAGTGCAACATGCACGAGGTGGTGAGGTACGAAAGAGCGCTCCTTGCTCTTTTACAAGATGTTTCGATTTCTCGTCATTTTCGAGACATACCGGCGGTAGTTTCTACCCTGAGAAAAGAAGCTTGAACACTTTACCGGACATGACATTTGCTTCAAAACTTGATAAACAAGAGAGAAATGAACTTATTCTCTCTTGTTACAAAAGGAAACGTGGCAACGAATTAAACTTTCTTATCCACCGAGAGCAGAGAGAGGCTACGTCAACCGGGTCGTTGAAAAAAAAATTGACCTTGAAGAGTGTCTATTCTTTCAAAATGCTGATTCGGTGACCGTTTTATTAGCCTGCGGTGGGAGGCCACGCGTGGACGGAAGGCAAACTCGATAACAAAGAAAATACTGGAGAATTTAATGTGGATAAGACGATGGACAAGGTGTACCAGCAATGTGTTCTGGTGTTTATTTGTATTTCGCACGCTTCTGTCACCTGTTTCGTGTCCTCGTGGAGCAGGTTTGAGGCAAAGAAATGAAACAAGAGAGAAGCAGTCCAAGCAGGATTGAATGGGCACTGCACACAGGCTAGGGGTTTTGTTTAATTGGGTAGTTAATTTAACAGGGTTGCTAATATTGTTTTGTTTTTCTTTTCTTTTCTTTCAGAGCGACTCCGAGATTTTTTATTATTTTACTTTCATTAACAATTTCCAAGTATATAAACATCGTATCATAAAACAGACTTCATAATGAAAATAAAAAGTACAGACGGTGATAGCCGGTGTGGCGGGCGTCGAGATTGGTAAGGAATAATAAGGAAGGGTAAAGGGGAGAGGATTGAGATAAGATTGGAATTGGGATGTCAAATGTAGCCAGCCGCCTTTTCCCTGGAGTTGATTTCTTGGGGACCGCTCTCAAGTCAAGGAAGAGAAAGAAAAATTCGTCGTCGCTTGTTCACGTCCTCCATAAAACGTGAAATGAAGCATATTCACGTCGTAGTTGTGCAGTGACGGCAAAGAAATGTACAAAAATGCGTGATACAAGTGCAAAATTGTTGTTTTCTTTACTTTGTTCACCTTCTCGTTGCTGTCGCCGTTGTCGTTGCTAAAGCTCCCTTATGCCATAGTTAGTGGAGGAGACTGGTTATGAAAGCCGGCAAACATCAAAGTTGAAAACAACGGTGATGTAGGTTATGTTGGAAGTTCCCTGACCATGCGCAATCCTTTGTTTTTTGTTCACAAATTTTAACTGAATAAATTAAGGGACTTGTCAGAAATTAGCAGGGGGGGAGGGGGGTGGGAATTTTAAATTTGGGTTCGGAAATGAGGTGACCCATCCCTGCAATGGGAATGAAATTTGTTAACCCTTCCCTTGACCTTAGCCTAAAATATCATGACCCTACCCCTCTTGTAAAAAATGATAAAATCTAGTTCTTGGAATACACTAGGTTGAGTCACTATCATGAAAGCTCAAAATACTGTTCTTTGTAATGCCATATACATACATTTTAGATGACAGCATTAAGAGTCCGACTCTGATTCTGACAGCTGATCACTCGACTCTCCTATTTCTCTCAGGTTTTTTTTTTTACAAAATAAAGAACTCTTTTTTCTTCTGTGGGTGAACCTCTACATGATCACGGACACATATTTGCATGACCCTCCCCCTTTTAACGACCCACTTTTCATGACCCCTCCCTTTTCTGCAGTCTCAAAAAGTTGTGACCCTCCCTCTGTTTCCACCCCCCTCCCCCCTGGTAATTTATGACAAGTCTCTAATGCAATGTTTCTATTGATCAGTAAGTTCAAAATGATAGGAATGCTATTGAACGTTGTGCACGATCAGGTCCAAAAAAGCTAACAAAGACATATAACAAAGGGTTTCCCAACCATTCCACTTTAATTAACTATGCTTATGACGACAGGGAGTAGAAACTTGTCTCTCTCCTGTTGAAAGAACTTCACCCCTTTCCCCCCCGGGGGGGGGGGGGGTCGCTTAGAGTTTGAAAACCTGACCTTGTTTAGGAGGAAAGAAAAGTCCTAAAACAGATACCCTGTT
>OZ037779.1:23786130-23851130 GCA_964035525.1 Porites cylindrica | reverse complement strand
CTCTATGCACAACTCTAAGTGATACCTGAATGGGAAAATATAGTGACTTTCTGTCCCAAACACTCTATTAAGTGAGACCAAAATCTACAATTTATTTACATGTACACCCCTAAGCAAGATGAAGAGCATCACCGCCACTTTTATGTGAGAGTCCATCCCCCCTACCCCCCAGGAGTATCTTGCATGGGATCAACTTCTCAACTTTGTATAATCTTTTCTAGGGACCAAAAATTGTTACTTGCAATTGTTTTTTCCTTTTACATTTAAGGTCAATAAATTATTGAAGTTGTAGAAGTTTTAAAGG
Source organism: Porites cylindrica (assembly GCA_964035525.1). Classification (NCBI taxonomy): domain Eukaryota; kingdom Metazoa; phylum Cnidaria; class Anthozoa; order Scleractinia; family Poritidae; genus Porites; species Porites cylindrica. Next base: position 23,850,826 of record OZ037779.1, on the reverse strand, counting down.
CAAATACAACTAGAACTATTAAAAACAAAACAAAATGGAATGGTTTGTGAGCTAGGACCCTAACTAATTTTCTTTAGGTCTGAAAAATTATCAGGACTATTGAAAAGCAGGGCCCAAATCATTATTATCTTTCTGCATTTTCTATAAAGGTTCAAGGCTGTGCTCTAAGAAAAATTTAAGGGAGCCCAGTGCTCTGAGCCTGTGAAATCGAGGGTGCCCAGCAATGATATGATTTTTCTGAAAACGCCTGTCACCCAAGAGCAGTAGTAAGGTGCCAGGGCCTGCTGGTTGCTGCTAGAGCAATTACAAAACAATATTTTATTCAGAAATATTGCACAGTGCAGAAACATTGTTCCTTTTTCAACAGAGTGAAGTGGGATAAAGCTTCTGACTTTATAAAGGTACCATTAAGAGCTAACTTGTTTATAATGTTTTTCTTAATAAATATAAATAACTGACATCTAAGCTGTCCTTGGGATGAGTGAAGAGCACATAGTAGGTTAGCCCTGGCAAAAGGCGGTGGCATTCGTTGGAGTGGAGGAGGTGGTTGGCAGGTGGAATGTAACACTAGCAGAACAAAGGTATCCACTAACTGGATGCTATCCCATATAACAAAAAAACAGAAAGAACACAAAAGTATAAACATACAGCTATTCCTGTACTGGGAAACTTCAACTTTCCTGCTGTATGTAGGTTGAACAAATGTCCTTAAATTCTTTTTAAGTACCAGCTACTTCTACACCTAAAAAGTGGTGCCATTATGAGGTTCCCTACAGCTAACTGAACTTTGACCCTCGACCGTAGTTAAACGTGACTCTCTGGTACTATGTACATTCTTTATTTCACAACTATATCTTGAAGTGGAGTAAAGTTTTGTGTTGACCAAAGGAGTGAATACAATCAAATTTTCAGAATCAGACACCTGCATTTAACAGCAATCAGAGAGCCATAGTGAATCTGGAGTATTGCGTTACATATTCCTTTTCTATTCTTAACTTTTTTTAGGATAGGGACTTTGGCTTGGCTTGGGTATGGGTCATTGGATATAGTGTTCTTTTTGTCTTGGCAAGTTCTATTCCAGTTGTGGTAAGTGCCAACTTGTTTGTCTAAATTTCTAATTTTGACCCTATTTGACAAGTTGCACAATAAGAAGATTTTTAAAACCCCTGAATGATCCCTTAATTCACAAAAGCAGTACAAGTGCAAGACTAATGCATGATGACAGAAACATTATTTCATAAGTTATGGTCAGATCAGTTTTATTCATAATGTTATCAATTAAAATAGACAATATAGATCTGCTATAAACTCAATTGTTTCAAAAATTTATTTCTCAAGTAATAAAGAATTTCCCAAAATAAAAATTACAGAAGTCTATCAAGCGAGACCTGAGCTTTCAGAAAATTGATATCCAAGGTGTCAATTTTCACATGTAGGGTGTGATTTCTGATTTATATCACAGGCTCAAAAGATCCAGAATTGCAGATTTATTGCTTTCCCAGGATTAAAAAATAAATTGGAACTGACTTGTACTTAGATTGTTAATTTACCTTAAATTTCCGGCGTTGCATTTTTCCTTGAAATACACTTGTATATAGGTGGAATTTTTTTGTGATGCCCTTTAACTTCAGGCCGTGGTTTTCCCTTTAACTTTGTGTGAGTAAACCTGGCATTTCTTCCAGTGCGGTATTATAAATCCCCATATTTTTACATCAATTTGTTATTGCAGTGCAGTCTAACACAGCCGCAAAATTGCACTTAATGTCTCTGCTCCTTTATGATACATGTTAAACGCGAAGTGACTTAATTATAAAACAAATAATGACAAGTTGGCGATAATGGGGGAGCACTGCCTTGCGCTAGGTTAGCCTGTGCGACTTCCGGCGATGGCGTGACCAAAGAACCTCACTTATCTCCCCCGCACTATGAGCTGAATGCAATACAGCACGTGCTGGATCAGACAAGAGTATTGGTTTGCAGGTGATATTAAACGGCAAATGCGGCCAACAAGCTTGGGGGAAGTCGCTGCGTAGACAAAAAATGGTCAAGAGCGTAGTGCCAGAAATGGAGAGATCCCCTGTTCACGAGAATGAACTATATTCAAAAATTACTCAACTCTTAACTACGAATTTTTCAACTTAACTGAATTCAAATTCACAAAAAAACTACCAAGCGAATTCAAAAACTATTAATCGAAAATTGTCTTTCTGTCCAAGTCCTTCCAAGTTCTAAACTGTTCTGACTTACATTTTTAACACTAGATTTTTTAATCTCGGTCCATGCAAATTTTCATCACGCTTCATCCAATCAGGGCTCGAATGAGTCCCTTAACGCACGAATGTCTTTCACCACCATCGCTAGTTCATTAGTCCTTTTGTCCATCCCCTATGACAAACTGGATATTCAGGGATAGGTAAAACCGACTGAAGGATGCGTGATGGCCGGTCCGCGGTAAAGCAGGGTATTAAAAGAGAGTTTCTCAATCAACTCCGACGTGGATCCTCGTAAAGCGTCCACTAAAGCCAGAACCATCTAACGTTTAGCACGTGTACGGGGTCGAGGAAAGGTGCAAATGGATTTCGCGATGCGACTGAAGGACAAACTGCCAACAAATGACAGCTAAGCCAGTTAAGTGGAAGACAGAATCAATCCAAGAGGACTTGTAAACAGGAATTGTAAACAGCTTGCCTGTATCTTCCTAATCAAATAAGTGAAATGTCTGCCATTTTCATTCTCACTACCAAAACAACTCAACCTCATCCCCAGGTCTTCTCGGTTAATAGTTCAATAATCTACAACTTTGCTGCACTTTTGACGTCATCAGTTCAATATGGCACAATTTGTCCAAATTTGGTGGACAATTACAGCTATTTATGATGAATAATATTATTTATGTGTGGGATTTTAGCCAATCAGAAATGGAGAAATATTTTGAATGAATAATAAAAAATTTTATAAGCATGATCAATTTTGAACTTTATAGGAGTTCTAGTACGGTAATTTACATTCACATTAATAATGCCTAGGATTTGTTTTCAGTGCAGCTTGCAATCCTGGATATATATCTCTTCAAATTACCGTGGGTAACAAAAAAAGTAATACATCCTGTTTTTTGATTGTCGTTTTTTAGTATTTCCGTCCTTCTGCTGGAGGGTCAGGTATACCTGAGTTAATTGGGTTCTTGAATGGTACAGTGGTGAGACATATTTTCAACTTCAAGACAATGCTTGTCAAGTTCTTCTCTTGTGTATGTGCAGTTGGTGCAGGCCTTCCTATTGGTCCAGAAGGCCCTATGATTCACTTGGGGTATGTAAATCAAAGAAATCTAGGACAGCTAGATTTTGTGTAATCCAAAAATTAATATTCCACAAATTCAACCAGTTAAGTAATATTATAGAAATATTGAATGGTACAGCTAAAAGAATTGGGTCTTGTCTCTGACAGTGTGTCTCTGTATTGTGTGTTTCTTTTTATCCCAGAATTAATAATGTTTTCCTGTATATTGGTCCTCAATTTTTAAACAATCAGGTCTCAGCAGCTGGGGGAGCATTAGATTGTACCATCTTACCATCCCTAAAATTGTAACCTCCTTGTTATTTTCTATTAAACCTTAACACCCCACTGTTTCGAATAAAAGCAAATGTACAGGCAGATGTCTAAACAGTTCCAACGCTGGACCTGTATCCTTTCCCTAAATCTGTTTTCATTGACACTAATAATAATATTACTCTTCAAGTGCATATATGTACTGTGTAACCCATGGAGATATGTTCTTTTATTTAAACCATCTTGTACATTTGGCATTTTCATGTGGGTATATCATGACTCACTCACAGTTTATGCTGGTTTGCAGGAGTTTGGTTGGTGCAGGCCTGAGCCAGTTCAAATCACACACCCTTAAATTTCAATTACCATTCTTTGAAAGATTTCGGAACACAGAAGATAGGTAAGGGGCTGCTGCACACCTTTGAATTATCATAAAATGTTTGTCATTTGATGCAAATTTTTCTTCCTTTTCATCGGCCAAGAGCCCACCATGTGACCTGCAAATAACAGCCAACATACAAAGGTCTGCTCGTGCGCGATGTTGTCCATCTGTGTTTGGCTGCAAGTGATACTCTGCTCAACATGTGTAAATCAGAAACCATGCTTTTCTCCTTCTTGGGATCGTTCTTGTGTAAAAATGGCAGATCACTTAGATTTTGATTAAAACAAACTCAGGGATCGAATGATAAAACAATTATTGAACTCGGTTATTGCAAAATTTCCTGATGTGTCAGTGGTGAGCAGATGAATCGAATGACAGTTAGCATTTAACAATTATTAGCTTGTTAGATATAGCTTGCATTTATATTTGTAAATAGGTACTGAAACACCTTTTTTTGGGAGTATTTATTAAAGTTTTAATTAATTTAATTTAATGAATTTATTCGGCTGAGGCAAATAATTGATCTGCAAGACAAGTCTAAAAAGTCTGAAAGATTATTTCTTGTGTACAAGAGAATAATGAAATTTAAAGGTTGTCTCTGAAAGTAAGTTTTAGTGATATCAAGTGTGTCAAATCCCTTTTGCCAGGCGTAACTTTATTTCTGCTGGTGCAGCAGCAGGTGTGGCCTCAGCGTTTGGGGCTCCTGTTGGTGGTCTGCTCTTTTCTATGGAAGAGGTGTCTTCTTTCTGGAACATGAAATTATCCTGGCAAACATTCTTTGCTTGCATGGTGTCAACATTCACTACAGTAAGTATAATAAATTTACAAAAATGTTATTTTCTATCAGACGTTAGAAGGCAGCAGGACACATAGTTGCTTGTCATCTTTGTTGGTTGGAGAAGTTGCTTATAGCAAGCTTAGGTTTACCGTAAATGATTTAATAGATACCCGAGAAGCTCTCCTAAGGACTCTCTTGTAAGTGGACAGCTCTACTTACGGCAGCCTTCACAAATCCCTGTCTCAATTCCCATACAAGCCTGTGGAGTAGGCAGGTCACTTGTCGCAATGAGTCACGATCTTGTTACAAACATTTTCCTCAAACATATATAGAAACTGTAGTAACATGCCCTCTCGAGATCTGTTTTTTATTATCAAAAAATCAAAATACTTTTCTTAGAAAGATCTAAATATAGCCAATAGAAAACAAAATAATGTATTGAAAAAGCAAGGTACACTGAGTAAAACATGCAAACTATAAAAATCTGATTTTCCCTTTGGAAAATATGTCCCCGTAGTACACGGCATTAGCGTTTGGAGGTAGTGGTACTGTGTTTGAAACCTGCCAACAGCCATATTTTTTTACTCAAATTTTATAGGTTCCTTTTTTTTTTCTTTTCTATGGTTACTGGAGTAAAGACTATTCATCGCCAGTAAGCTTGTGTCCTCTTGGAGGACTATTTTTTGCTATTTTTTGGGTATTTGAGACGGTGCATCATTATTACTAGATAATTTATGGTAGTGTTCATAATTTTGTGCTCAAAGATAGGGAGACACAGTGCGAAGCAAACTTTATTAAGTAAAAACAAAAACTGCCTTTAAATTGTTGGTCATGACTCTGAAAGAGTGAGATATTAAATTAAATGTCTTATTTAATTTTGCTTTTATATAGGATTTGTTTAATTCAGCTTTTGATGGTTTCAAGTATCAAGGAGACTTTGGATTGTTCAAAGCTGAAAAGAACATCTTATTTCAGGCAAGTATCTCCGTAAAGTATTTTTTCAAACATTTAATATGGCCATAATGTGTCTGTATTTTAGTGTAGTATATTTTGATGTACAAGTTCAAGCAGGAGCACATTACTTTTTTCTTCTCTTTCGGTATTTGATTTAATTTAAAACTTGTTAGAAAAACTCCTTGATTTCAAGTTAATTTAAATTCCAGGATGTTCATTGCTAGCAGGATTTTTTAGTGCTAGTTCCTATTTTTAAAATATGGAAGATGCTTTAAAATCCAAAATTTGAATATGAATGTTAGTCCCTTAAATTCAAGCAAAAAAACCTCCCACAATAAGCCCCTTTAAATGTAAGCCCTAATGTATTGGATCTTGAAAAATATAAGCCCCGGAGCTTATCTGCAGAATTTCATGTATTCGCATAAAAAAATTCATCTTCTAGTTTGGTAGAGGCAAATCTAAGAAACAGAAAAAAAAACAAGGGCCATGGCAATTGATGACATGTCTTGTGTCTGCGTCTCATACTGAGTTGGAATTTACTGCATGATCTGCATTTTCACCTGTTCACAGAGAACAACATCATCTACTTGATCTTGCTGCGTGATCTGTATTTTAAGGCCTGGTTCAGATGCCGTACTTTTCATGTGCTGAACCTAATTGAATAAGTTTGACTTTGGAGTGACACTGGTGTGACATCTGATTCAGGCAGCGCACCATGTGTCAAGCCTAAGTTAAGTTCAACAAAAGTTCGAAAGACTCTGTCGAATTTAACGCTTTTGCTGCACCAAACTAAAACTGCTGTACCAAATTGACTCAGACACTGCTCTTTTGCCATACTTAATTCATCAGTTAGGTTCGGCACATGAGTGGAGTGGCATCTGAACTGGGCCTAACAAATCCACATCCCTCTAATGGTCCCCAGCTTAGCGCACCCCAAGCTGATTTATTTTGTTTCATTGCAGATTAGTCATGGCATTGGTTTAAATATTCTGGCATTCATACCTACAGTTATTCTTGGCATTATTGGTGGACTGTTGGGTGCTGTGTTTACATTTATTAATTTAAAGGTACAATATGTACGTATGATAATGAATGGATTTGTTGTGGTTCAATTTCATCCTTGGTTTAAATTTTGGCTTGTTTTGTTTTTGGTGATGTAATGTTTGATAATGACATGATAATGAGTTTGAAACAAAAGGAAATAAATTGTATACCAAGGATAAAATTATTGAACCACAACATGTACCTGATTGAAAAAAACATTGTTGCTTTCTTTTCCTTTCAATTTATTTTTCTTTTAACTGGTCCGCCTAGATTAGCAATTGCTATTTTGCGGGCCAGTCTATTGTAACCAATAGTCTTATGAAATAAAGTTGAAGTTGAAGTTTGAAAGTGTCAATCAAGAATGATGAAGCTTCAAGGTTTACATTCATTAGCACTTGGGAAATGTAAAGTTCTTTCAACAAAAGTTTACGTTGTCGCGAGCTGCTTGTCCTGCTGCAAATCGCTAGATTACTTTGTTAAGGCATGTAGTTGTCTTTTTATGTCTTCTAAGACATCTTTTAGGTCCCATTCCCTATCTTATGATAATAATTTGAAGTTTACAGTGGTTGACATTACCTTCATTTTCAGTTGTTGGTTTTTAACAGTTCAGTTTGCCCACATGAGTTCATTGTGTTGATTGTTCTTGAAGATTGCAAGGTTTAGACGATCACAAATTGGCAAAATAAAATCCAAGCAATGGAAGAACATAGCCAAGATATCTGAACCAGTTCTTATTATGGTATGTGCTTAATATAAGTCCTGCATTAAAATAATTTATACTAAAATACCGGGGTATATAAACTTTTAATCAGCACGTCAATCCAAAGAGTATGCCGCGTCTCTTCTTTCTTTCTTGGTGTCACGCAAAGAGAAGAGTGGGAGGTATCTGAAAAAATCTCTTAGGTGCTATACTAAATGCATTGGAGAATTTCTAAGTATTCTCTCTAGTGAAAATTGTGCATTGCATCAGCATAGAAAGTGGTCTTTTTCAAGTTCAAATAAGAGACCCATTAGTGCAGGTTATAAAAAAGGGTTTTGAGTTTTATGTTTGTACTAGACAATCTCCCAGTGTTAGCTGCAACTGCTGATACTGTGGGCTCCACAGCTTTACGTGCATTAAGCGTGGATAAACTTAAGTAATCCCAGATTGTTTATTGTGTTGTAGATTATAACCGGTACAGCCTCTGTATTTTTGCCTGCTGCATTCCCTTGCACCTCGTTCCAGTGCAGTTTTACATCTGAAGGGTTCAGGTAATGGTACTACCTTAATTTTTCCACATAGAGCCAGTGCATTCTAGATCACAACAATTTAAATAAAATTACTGGGAACATACATGTAACAGTTATCTACGTCAATTTTAAGGCTGTTTTTTTTTTCTTTTGGCTTAATTTTGTCTGGATTTTTGCATGTGACCTTAAATCCAGACTGTCAAGAGACCATCAGATTGACATAATAGATTGCTGCTTTATAACGGATTTCTCTGAATTTCTGACACCCCAACCCTCGTTCTAACCAGCAATTTGCATTGGCGACCTGTTGAACTTAATGATTGCCCTCAACATAGGGGTCTGCAAACATTCTACCATAAATTTTCTTGGAGGAACCTTTTTCAGACGTTTTTGTCCCTGTTCTCTCTGCTTGTTCATGAAAATTTCAGCCATGAAGAGGGGCACCCAACGAGGATATAGTTCAAAACCACTTAACATAGCATTGTTGAACGTATTTTAGTATTTAAAAGGTAGATATAGGCATATTTTTATCCCCTAAAAACTTTTCATCTGTTCGGATTTCCTAGCTGAAAGTCTAGTGATCCGAAAATTATAGGGATCAAAACTTACCTTTTCGAAAATTTCAGCCAGGAAAAGGCTCACGAAAATTCTAGGTGGCCTTTTTTAGGGTAAATATCCGTTTAAAATGGGTAATTATACCATTTTGTAGATGTTCGAAACTCCTAGGAGAGGCAGGCAAGCAAGAAATTTTACAGCAAATGTTCCGAAAATTCTAGTTCTCAAATCGTCTTCCGAACAGATATTTTCCCGAAAACTGCCGTTGGGTGCCCCTGCTTGTTTGTAAGAAAAGTGAGGCCAGAAATTAGAGTGCAGAAGAAACAAATGAAGTGCTTGGTGAAGGGAACAGAGGGATAGCAGAGTCAGTGCCAGGCCTCTATTGACTCTCTCTATCTGTCACTGACTGAGGAAACATCGTTCTCTTTAACTTTATTGACAAGGCTGACATTTCACAATGCCACCACTGGTTTCCCCGTGAAATGACGTCTGAGAAACAAGTTCAGAAATTGTATACTGATGACACGTCACTACCCAGATCTAAGTAGTGCTTCTGATTGGCCATGCCCGCATGGGAAATTTGCTTCAGCCAATCAGAAGCTCTACCCAGATCTCCAGTGTGGAATATCTACACTGCCCTCTCAGAGGTCATTTTGCGGGGAAACCAGTAGCGGTATCGCGAATGTCGGCTGTTTTTTCAGGCTAGTCACCAGGTTTAAAATTCATCTTCACATTCATATCATTGTGAACTTGCCACCTTAGTAATAGAGCATCTAGGCTAGAAACCAGGAGGTTATCAAGGATTCGACTCCAACTGGGAGAACTCAACTTCAACTTTATTTTTTAAAAATGGAATTACAGTAGACTGGCCCGCAAAATAGCAATTGCTAATCTATGCGGCCCAGTTAAAAGGAAAAATATAATGAAAGGAAAGGAAGGAAAACATTTTAAGTTACAATAGTTCTCATTTCTATCATAATCTTATTTTAATTACCATTACATCTAAGGAAAAACGAAAAAGGAATTGACAGAGAGCGAAAACCGTATAAATTTAACACAGAAATTTCTTAACTGTCAATCCAACTTTTTAAATTATCAATGGCGTCTCAATATAGTCCTTTTCTCTTTTTAAGATATCGTAAAGCAATCCGTGAGGTACTTTCGCAAATTCCTTTTTCGGAGCACTCTAATACCACAAGGTATCTCATTCCAAAGTTTTACGCCAAAGCGAGACAAGGAGTTTTGTGTAACTTGGATTTTCTTCTGATTCGTCTGTGTCACTGATTGAAAAAAGATCACGCATTTTCAAATCCATGAATTATCACCATTGACCTTGGCTAAATTATCTAGGCAAATGTGCAGCCTTTCAAGCCCTTTGCTAATGGCCCATCTCTTGTAAGTAATAATAGGGAGCTTAAGCAACAGCGTTTTTGAGCGACGGACGTCAACCGGAAGTGGACTTTTTGCATCATTGGGCAGTGGTTTGGTTGAAACTCTCGGGTAAATCGTCTTTAAAAGAGAAAATATACTCAGCAATACAAGTTTGTTAGCGTCAAGGCATATAAAAAGGGAGAAGGCCTCACTTCCGGTTGACGTGCGTCGCTCAAAAACGTCTTTGCGTAAGGTCCCTATTGTCTAAGGAATGTGATGTTCTATCCTAGTGAAAAGTGTTTGTCAAGCAGTCAGCATCCTCTGCACACTGAGAGAGACGTCAACAAATACACCTGTCCTGTAGGAATCACTAGAGTCATCAATGGAACAGAGTTTACCAACTCTTCCTTTAACGAAGGTAACCGGGGGTGGGGGGTGGGGCGGATGGGTGACGAAAATGTAAAAGTAGAAAGTGAGGGAAAGTGGGGTAGGGGTAGTTAATAAACTTGGTTATGAGCGAAAACATTTTTGGGCACAGTCTTTCAAAATTATAAAAAGAGGGTCGCAATAGGATCACATAAACCCTTGACGTTCTTGTTGTTGTCACAGCCATCGTCGCTATAGCTCCCTATTTTAACGCGGCGACTCCAGACGTTAAAAGTTGTCTCTGATAAAAAGGTTTATGTGCAACGGGACCCTGCCTTAAAACACTTTATGTTAAATGGACGTACCGAGGTTCTGTTCAAATCGTTTTGGGGGCAAATAAGCGGTACATTTGCGTTGAAGAATCTAAAACAGGAATCGGACTGAGAAAAAGACCAAATGCAAAAAGGAAGGGTAACTCTCAGACACTGATGCCACTTTTTCATTCCCAACCCCACTCCCCTAGTTACTAGTGGTAGCTCATGGACGTCAATCGTAGATTCTAATCATTGTGGGATGTATTTCTTTTCTTTTCTTTTTCTTTAGTTGCCACATTGTTATTTGTAACTGGAGAAAAAGCCATTCATCACTTGTTTTCCAGGGATACACCTTATGAGCTGGGATATGCGTATGTAGCAATGATAATTTGTCTTAACGCAACCTTAGAGAAGACAATTATAAGTGGCCTCCAAACTCTCAAACTTGTAAGATTTTGCAAAAAAATAATTCTCTTAACGTTTAAGCTTTATCGAGCAATTATCTCTCTAGCTATAGCTGAACATAAGCTCTTTTCTTTTACCTCATTTTGTAGTTGTTTTTTTTTTTCGAAAACTTGAAAAGCTTTTGAAAATAATTTCTCCCGAAATTATTAATTACTTCACAGCTGTTTTTCTCTTTTCAAGCAGTTAAACTACTATCATTGTGAAGTTCCAAATCTTTCTCAAGATTGAAGTTGGAATGTGCTATTGAACATTTAGTAATAAGTGGTTTTCCTGAGAGTGGACTTTACTATTGTGTCTGATAAAAGGAAGACAAATCTCACATTACTGTTTTTAAAAATTCTGTAAAACAAATGGCATCATGTTAAAGTACTGTTACTAGTAAAGACGTTTCATTTGCATAGTCTCAGTCGACACCATGCTTTTTTTGGCACTTACTATTTGTATGACTTATCTTGATCATTAATTCTGTGATTGAAGTTTTTAATAATAAGCAAATATCGCGCCGAACGTTGTTAATGGATTTTGCCTCCTTTTTTCAGGTCGCTGTTTACAGTTTTAGTAATCTACTTTCTGCTAGCGTGTTGGTCAGCTGGAACTGCTATCTCAAGCGGTTTGGTCGTGCCTATGTTGTAAGTACAATTACTGTGCGTTCAGGATGCATGGGAAACCTGTTCTAAGATCAGGAAGGGTAGCCTGAAGCCTACATGTACGATAATTCAGTTGTTTAAAGAAACTTGTGGCATTTTCCTAAGTTTTCAAAAGTAAAAACTGGAACTACTCCGTGTGCATGGAACCCTTGGTCACGTGTACTTTGCTTTGAATTCTTATTTATGCCCCATTCACACCATTAAACGCGTGTAAAAGTTGTTTTGTTCAACACGGTTTAAATTTTCTCCTCCATAAAAACTTCGTAATTATTTTTGTCAGTTACAAATTTGGCACAACTGAAAAGCTGGAAAGCATAAGTCAAAACTGAACTTCAAATCTATGTAAAAGGCAGTCGTTAAGTTTTCTTTTCCTGATGTTCATTTTGTAAAAACTGGTTTAACTAAACATGCTTTGTTGGTGTGAGTAAGGCTTTAATTACTAGCTGTGTTATCTTACTAATCAAGCCTTAGGCCAACTCGTGGATTGCACGCACTTATTTCCCCCCGTTGGCATTGATCCGCAGCTAAATGTACTTTTATTTGAGTTCTGATTGGTTAGTGGGACCGTTTGCAGCTGTTGTTATTGGTCAGGTTGTCTGTGAACTTGCTTTGATTCTGCCAGGCTCAGTTCCGTATTAGTATTGTAGTACTCTATCTTGTCACCAATTCACGTAGGGATCTAATCTTTTTAGATTTATAGGTGGGACTTATGGACGGATTATTGGAAGAGCCATGGTTGACATGTTCGGTTTTCACTCAACAGGTTTGTGGCCTTTAAACGAGCGTGCTTGTTCCCGCCTACTTGAGAAAACAAGAAAAGATATAGCCTGCGTATATAGTCGCCTCTCATCTCGTTGCAGCGATTTTTAACCCTTTAAACCGTACCACCAAAATTTGAATTCTCATTTGTTGCCCCCATTCATTTCTTACAAAAGTGGTTGGGAGAAATTGATAAAATATCAAGCAAATTCATTTCGGGATTTTTTTGGGTGGGAAAATTTTGGCAAGTATTTTATTGGTAGCTTGATTTAAGAAGGGGTTTTTTGGCTATTCGAAACTAATGTTTCCGTTTTTCGGGTTATATGTAGTGCTTTCTGGAAATCTTTACGGCTCGGAAATTCGGCAGGGGATTTTTTTGGTGTTAAATTTTGCTCCAGGGATTTCTTGGGGGTTTTATTGGAAGCTTTAGGGATTTTTTGGGTTGTCACCAAAAATCTGGATTACACCCCCTCCCCCTGGGGGTGTTGATAAATTGGATCAGTTAAATGAACAGAACTGCACGAGGGACTCTCGTATGACGTACAATACAAAGCGAATTTATTACGAACTAAAACTAGATATTCTTCTCTTCACTCTGATTGATCAATAAGACGAGCCTTTTTGACTCGTTAAGTCATTTTTGATTGGAATTCGAGCAAAACTTGTTTTGATCGTTTTAACTTTCGAATGATGGCGGATGAAACTATTCATGAACGCGCTAGGGAAACAAAAATCGTACTTTTGTCAATTAACATGACATTCCATTCGTTGAATATGACCTTCGGGACAGCAGTTTGCACTTACAAGAAGTCCCCTGTGCAACCCCTAAAGAAGCGGATTTGAAAGTAATCGTATGTTCCGGTTGACTTTGTATTTTTACATCAGGTTACTGGGCGTGGATGGATCCAGGAGCCTTTGCGCTTATTGGTGCGGCATCATTTTTTGGTGGAGTGTCAAGACTAACCATGTCGTTAACAGTGATTATGGTAGGTCAAAATATCAACAAGGACGGTTTAAAAGAACTAGAACAGTCAAAAACAGAAAAGAATCAGCTCTTAATGAGCGATTCGTTTTCTTTCAGTATTATTCATTTAGTATATTTCTTCGTTTCTGATTGGCTCAAATCCCTCGGCTAATTCTTCATGACAAGTTGTCGTTGACCAAATTTGGAAGAGTTTGTGATAACCAGGAAAATGACATCAGCAGTACAGGATATGGGGACGAGGTTACGTTTGCTTAGGCTCAGTTCAAACGTCGATCTTTTCATGTAGCGAACCTAATCCCTTCAATTTAGAACATGCGGAGATCGACGTTTGAATCATCTCCGATCTACGTTTGAATCATGAATTTGTTGTCGACCCATCAATTAAAATCGAGTGGCCCACATGGGAATTTCGACTGTGGAGTGACTTCGTTTCAAACGTCGAACTTCTCATATTCCGAACCTAATGCGTAAATTACTAAAATTTGTTTTCACTGGTTAGCAGTTTAGACCATTGTACATCGTGGAAATGAATTGTTTCCGACCACTTAAGTTCGACGGTTGATCATGTGAGGTATTAAGTTCGGTACATGAAAAGATCGACTTTTAAAGTAATCCTTAGCTGCTTTGGTAGAGCTGGAGAAAATGGCGGAAATGTTGACACGTTTTTCGAACAACAAAATAGCCAACCTGCGGCTAAATATTTTTAAACTTTCGTGACCAGTGCTAGGGCATTTCAAAACTAAATTTAGGGTTATTTCGTGAAGCTACCATCAAGCTACTATTAGGAATTGTATTTCTTATAAATTCATTGGACTTTCAGATGGAGATCACAAATGACATCCAGTTCTTGTTACCGATCATGGTCGCCATTATGGTAGCGAAGTGGGTTGGTGACTTTGCCACTCATCCTCTTTATCATGCATTGCTGGAATTGAAGTGCATTCCCTTCCTTGATTCGGAACCTGTTATTCTTCACGAGGGATCACAAGCGTAAGTCGTTTACAGTCGACTCTCTCATAACGGACACCTCTATAAGACGGACACCTCTGTAAAACGGACACCTAGTGTTGGTCCCTTCCTTTCTTCCCTCCCTCTATTTGACTCGCTATAAGACGGACATCTCTCTAAGACGGACAGCTAGTGCCGGTCCCAAAGGGGTCCGTCTTAGAGAGAGTTGACTGTATGTTCATTGATCAAACGTAAGTGCAGCACCTTATAAGTCGAATGGCTCTCAGATTGTCCCAATTCTTTTTTCTCTCACGCGTTGGCCGGTTTTCATTAAAGTGATGTTACACAAGACGATTCGCAACGACGATTTTTAGCGCAACACAGTGTTGCAACATTGTTTTGACGTTGTTTCGAATAGTTATAACATTGTACCAATATTTCGACGCTGTGTTGCGTTAAAAATCGTCGTTGCGAATCGTCCCGTGTGACATCACCTTTAGGGAGCTAAGTAAAGGCGTTTAAAATAACGCACGTCCGTCCACCGGAAATGGACTTTTTGCATTCATCAGCAACGGTTTTGCCCAATACTTCGGACCAATAGTCCCTTTAAGAGTGAAGAAACTTAGCAAGATAAGTTGGGTAGCGTCAGCGCATATTGAAAGGGAAAAGGGCTCACATTCGGTTGATGTGCGTGGCTCAGTCAACGCCTTTGCTTAAGGCTGCGTGCAAACGGACGCAACAACTCCCAACATTGTTGCGCCAACAATGTTGGGAGTTGTTGCGTGCGTGTTGGCAGTGGTGTGCAAACGAATGCAACAACTCCCAACAATGTTGGGACCTGCAGTGCGTCGTGGGAAGGATACAACCCGTAAGTCTTTGTAAACCATGCGTAATTAGCATGCGTGGCCCCAGCAATGTTGGAAGAGCTGTGCAAACGGATCCAACATTGTTGCGCCACGCTTCGGCGATCACGGAACAAAAGAAATGTTGGGAGTTGTTGGCTGAAAAGTTTGACCGGTTTCAAACTCTGCGCAACAACAACCAACAACATGCAACAGGGTGTGCAAGCGGACGCAACATGTAACATCCAACAATTTTGGGAGTTGTTGGCCAACAATGTTGCGTCCGTTTGCACGCAGCTTAAGCTGCCTGTTGGTGAACTTTCACCTTCAAACGACACATGATCGTACCAAGCTCTCTCAGTATTCTCATGTGTTTTCCCGTGCGTAATTATGACGCGACGACATTCATTGCTTTAAATTCTGATTGATTCCTTGAATTTTCTGAGTTTGCTGTACATGGCCGAAGTGGTGAATTCAGTTTTAGATTGGTTTTTAGAGATTTGGTTTCAGTTTTAGACATTCGGCGAGGTTTTATATTGACTATGAAGGCAACATTCAGAGAAATACCACTTATAAACGAGTCTCGTTCTCTCTAATCCCTCATTTCCGAGTTGCCTCAAGGCTCTGTTTCAAAGCGAAGCCTACTTCCAAGGCGTTAATATAAAAATGATTTTACATTCCCATGCAAATAAATCTCATTTCACAAGAAAGGCATTGCAAGTGAGAGTTTTTGGAACTCTTGTTAAAGTTTGTGATTCAAGGAAATTTCCGGGTTGCGAATTCGAGTTGCAAATTCAAGTTCATAAAGGCAAATGAATATTAACAAATATTGTCATGCAGAGAGCGAGACATAAACGTAAAAACCAATACAAAGCAAGACATGATCTACTCTTCTCAAACTCATTAATAATTCATAAAGAAAATACAAAGAAAATTAATGTTTAATGAGTGTTTGGAAATCGGATGAAAAACTGCTCAGTATTTGTATCCTTAATTTCTCCTTCAAAAATGATTTTGTTTGAGAAGAAATATCAAACATTCGACACAGTGTTTCATCACCAGATGAAACACCTCGAAGTTCGTCAAAAATACTCCGCTGCGCGTCGTATTTTCAACTCTCTTCTCGGTGTTTCATCTGGTGATGAAACACTGCGTCTCATGTTTGATATATTACATCAATCACGTTTTTGTTTCCTTCTTCGCGCCGCTTTCCCCTTTGTTATTATTAAAACGTGCTAACTGAAAAACTCCATCGACTTTTTTCTTGTAAGCAGCTTTCTTTGCTCTTTTAGGATTAATTTGGAGTTGTTTAAAGCTGGAGATGCCATGTCGTCGCCGGCCATTGTAAGTTTAACAGAATTAACTCATACTTTTTTCTTATTGGAAACCGGAAATTGCTGTAAAAACTTTTACTTAACTTCATGCCTGAAAAAGGTTAAAAATACAGTAAACACCCGCATATAAGAACATATGATTTCGGGGTTCAGGCTGATCTAGTTCTTATTTATCTGGTGCTTAGTGAGAAATCAGCCTGAAGATGTTCTTAAACTTTGTTTATTAAAAATAATAATAATAAATTCAGATAATTTATTACATGTATTTGACATTGATATCCTTCAGCTAGTTGCAGCATAATATGATCCTCTGGAGCATAAAATTCTAAAGACACGCGGGCAACTGAACGTGTTGTAGTTGTGTAATTTTCTAGTAGCAACCATTATAGTTACATTGCTTTCTTGTTCGAACACCCTCCCCCTCATTGTATAAGAACATGTTTTATTTGCCAGGCTGAACTAGTTCTTATATATATGGTGCTTTTTGGGCCAAATTTCAGCCTAATGTTCTTAATACATTTGTTCTTATATGCGGGTGTTTACTGTACTAGAAAGATATGCAGAAATCCAACGGTCACGTGAGTTTTAAGACTTTCTTTGCATATTATTTCCAGAAGTAAACAAATCATTATACGTTTCTGGGAACCACCCCTAAGCCACCATTAACACTTACTTCTCACTAAGGTCAAAATGTTGGCTTTGAGGAGGGGTAGGTGGGGCATTTTCCCAGGGCATCCTGAAGTGATGCACTGATCAGCGACCATCCCAGGGGCACAGGCGGGTAGGGTGCGGGTTTTGTTAACTGTTGTCGCCAGTTTTAGTCCGGGATGGTCGGGAGTCAATCACTTAATTACACTTTTCATAGTGTTTAAGAAACTTGAGGAGACTTTTGGAACTATATACTTACACAGGGTCCTCTTCTTCGCTGCATATCTGAAGGATTCAATTCCTCACACGCTCAGGAACTAATTCCTTGAAGTTTGCATTTTCATCTTTCAGGTTGTTCACAAAATCGAGTCAGTGTCTCGACTCACTCAGCTTTTGCAAGATACCCCTCACGGTGGGTACCCTGTGGTGGTGAAAACTGACAGAGAGGATGAAGTGTTCTCGGGTTTAATATCCCGGTAAGTATTTCCCTATCCATTCCTCCTTCCCGGTAATTTCCTCTAACCCCTCCCCCCGGCCAAATTCTCCCTTCTCACTACTCCCTCCTCACTTGTGTTGCGTACTGACATCTCTCTTTCCGCGCGCGCTGCATGTCAACTGTCCCCGGAGGACTATAGCCTTGTCGTGAGCCGCTTTTTTTTTTCTGTAACTATGGGTGAGAGGAACTGAGTTTAATGTACACAAATTTGGGTAACCTATACTAGCGAATAATGCACTTACAGGCACGGCGCGGTACATGTCTGACACCGCAAAGACGTGGTTTTACCTCCTTCCTTTGAGGGGTACATATGTATCTTGTTGGTCAAAAATGAAATTGAGGTTAAAAAAAATTTGACCAGGTTGATTTTCGTTATTCTTTTTTTCCTAACCCAAATTATTGCAAATTATGAAAGGGAGACAAAGGAAGCTGATAATTAAATTATGACAAAAAAGTTAATCCAAATTTGATTTTGACTTTCAACATTTATACTCTATTAGTTATTTATGGTCGCTTTATGGATCACAAAATTTATTTTGTTTCTAAGGTGGATTAATATTGCCAATGCCCACTTCTGTTTTTGCCTTTTAGAAACGACATCACGGTTCTTCTGTCTCGCGAAGATATATTTTCCTCTCGAGAAAATCTATCACTGTACGAAGAGGAGTTGGACGTAAACAGACTTGACTACTATCAAGTGAGTGCGTCTGTTTAAAAATTTGTTGCTGTTGTTGTTTGAGGTGAAGAGGCGAAGTTTTTACGAAAGTGTAGTCTGCACAGTGGATGCTAATTGAAGTTGTAAGGCCTGTTTTCATGGAGTTGGGGGACCCCAGGTAGGTGAGGTAACCCGCGTAGGTGGGGTCAGCCAGCCTGTTCATATAATCTCTCATTTTAATTTGACCACGTTTACGTGATAAGTGGGGTGACCATATGAAAATTATACGGACAGGCTGGTTACCCCACCTAAGTGGGTTATCTCACCCCCTTACACTAAAATCCCAAACTTTGATCCACCCTTTTTAGCGTGGGGTTTATCTTTTTAATCTGAAATTAGGAAAATCACACAGCATCAGTTTAGTAAAATTCGTGACTAATGGAAGAGATCTCCTTCTCGTCTTCTAAACGTTGTCTGACACGATTTCGCCTGTGCATGTGCATCCAGGGTTAAAGTGCGAAAAAACGAGCACCAAAAACGTGCAACTTGGTTCGCAGCATTGCTGCAAAACGAGTTGGAAAGCGATGTTGCTTGTTTTACCACCCACTAATCAAACCTGTCTTGCAACAATTAGGTTGTTGCAGGTTGGGAAAAAAGTTGTCAAAGAAAGCAGAGAGTAGTTCTACTTTTTGCAACAAAACCTTTATATGTTGCGCGTTTTACCGGTCAAGGCAAACTTGTTTTGCAGCGAGTGCCCTATGTCCTGTGTATGACCTAACTCCCGCGTAATTTTGTCCAATCAGTCGTCAGTATTCACACAACTTGCGACAGCCTGATTTGTTGCAAGACAGGTTTGAACGTGGGTGATAAAACGCGCAACATCGAGTTCAACAACTTCTGTAGTAATGTTCTATAACAAGTTTCGCGTTCTTGTTGCCCCTTTTACCGTAGCTTTATTTACCTTGACAACTCATATGCTTTCTTCGCTGTGAACTCAGGATTATAGCTGAATGGACTTGGAAAAACTTGACCCTGAGTGGAATTTTTTTCTGACTGAAGTTTTGTGTGAACTCTTGTTTATTAGCTGTCTCCTTACTCTATATGAAAGTCTATAGCGTTTATTTGTTTGCACTTGGTGGTTTAGTGATAATATGAGCGAAATTCTTTTAAAAAAGCACTGATCTCTGCTTCTACATGGTTGGTATTTCGTTACCTGTTAAAAAAGAATTCGTACTTATCATATGTATGCTCTTGTACGCCAAAACACTGAGGTTTCTCTATTTTTTTTTGTAGATGCACCAAGGATACCACAAGGATGCTGATCGATTGAACTCTCAGTTAGATCTTTATGCAGAAAATCCGCGTTACCAGAATTTATTCATCGATCTGGTAAGAAGCGACACTGGAAAAGAAATATACAGTATTTTTCCCATGTAGCAATATCAAAAGTTGGGGAGGGGTGAGTTAGTGCCGGGTTTACACCTCTCTCATATTCAGGCAACACAGTAAAGTAAAGTTCAAGCAAGTCAAAACAAGAACGCTC
Organism: Porites cylindrica; assembly: GCA_964035525.1. NCBI lineage: Eukaryota > Metazoa > Cnidaria > Anthozoa > Scleractinia > Poritidae > Porites > Porites cylindrica. The sequence continues at coordinate 23,830,964 of OZ037779.1, read as the reverse complement.
TTAAAAGCAACACATCTCGCTTGCTTGGACCTTAGATACGAAATGTGGAGGCGATTAATTCTACACGAAACAGGATTTCCCCGCTTAAAGTTTTTCACTTCCTACTTCATCGACGGTCGAGTATTCTTTAGGATATTTGCTTTTTATATCGTATTCGACGATTTATACGCGTGTATAAATACACGAAAATCAATTCGAGAGAAATTACATCATTGCCAGAGAGCAAAAACGTGATGAACATGGCGCGTCATTTCAATCATCCCCGAAAATAAACCCCATGTTCATCACAAGACTCATCTGCATACAACTATTTGTAATAGTTGACGTGTATATGTTCCTCACGTTTCTGCTCTTTGGCAATGATGTAATTTCTCTCGAATCAAGGCCCTTGATTCTCGTGTATTTACACACGCGGACTTAATCAAATGACCCTTCCACGGTTTTTTTCAACTTTTTACATAGACCAGTTGGGGAAAAGCCGTTGACACCACCCCGGAAAGAGCGTCTTAAAATTAATAAAATTGCCAAATTTGAAAGTGATAGGTCTTACAGGGACAGGTTCACGGTTCAGTGCATGCTCAACCATCAAAATTTTTTTCCGTCGGGCCATGCTGTATCGTCGATGCAAGCAATATGATCATGTCATAACGTTGTCAAAGAACCAATCTGCACACTCCCCTGGCGGTCACTTGCACTTGATCAACTTAAATATTTACAAATAGCTGTAAATTAATCAACCATGGAATAAAATCTTCGAGTCAACAATAAATTCAACTTTGGTAGTGTTGGCATAATCCACTAATTTTTTCTGCGATTTTAGTACTCCTCCATCCTACTTCAAGTTACTCTGAAATACAATTCTACTTTGAAATACTCTCTGAGATCGCTGAGATACATGTGAGTGGGATTTTTAACCGTTAGAATTAATAATAAATTGGAAAGAAGTAATTTAATTAATGAGCATGCGCTTAACCGTGAACCTGTCCCTTAAAGTGAGCGAAGACACAGGTGCGTATGTACGAATATTGAAAGACTAGGGAACAAATTCCCCTGGGAGCTTCATTGGGAAAAAACTTATAAGCTAAAGAGAGGTTTATTAAGAGATTCAATTAATCGACAAACAAAGAGCAGACCTGGTGCTGTAGATGTATAGTGTAATTCCGTCAGGGGCACCCAACGAGAATATAGTTCAAAAAGACTTAAACCTAGCATTGTTAAACGTATTTTAGTATTTAAATGGTAGATATAGGCATATTTTTATCCCCTAAACATTTTTCATTTGTTTGGATTTCCTAGCTGAAAGACTAGTGATCCGAAAATTATAGGGATCAAAACTCACCTTTTCGAAAATTTTAGTCAGAAAAAAAGCGCCCGAAAATTCCAGGTGACCTTTTTAGGGTAAAAATCCGGTAAAAATGGGCAATTATACCATTTTTCAGATGTCCGAAAATCTTGGGAGAAGCAGGCAAGCAAGAAATTTTACAACAAATGTTCCGAAAATTCTAGATCTCAAATTGTCTTCCGAACAGATATTTTCCGAAAATTGACGTTGGGTGCCCCTGATTCCTTTTTCAGATTTGTATAGGTAATAGCATGATTTGTAGTGATATTTGGCATAAATATTACTAGTGATATAATTTCCAAATTGTTGTTCGTAAATTTGAGACAATTTTGAAATTATCACGAGCTGTATTTATGCCAAATATCACGTACAAATTATGCTATTATTTGTTTATACTACTACCCGCAAAAGTTTTGTAATTTTCACACGTAGGTATTTCAGATTAAGCTGAAATACTAAGCCAATCAAATTGCAGAAATTTTTCATGTCGTAGTATAAGAATTCAAATTGACTTGTATGTAACTTTTTGTATTGTTTGCAGTCACCTTATGTGAATCATTCCGCTCCCACGGTACAAGAGACGTTCTCTCTTCACAGAACCTACATCATATTTAGGACACTGGGTTTGAGGTATGTCTGTCTACTGATGATACTGACACTGATAATAACGATACCTTCGGATACAGAGCTATAACCGTATATTTGTCATCGTGGCCAGGCAAATTGGTGTTAGGGTGGGGCTGGAGGGTGGGGTGTCAAAATAATTAAGATGATACCCAAACAAGGGAGGACCCAAGTTATTTAACATATATACCAATAATGGTATATTCACAATTCAATTCAATTCAATTTTATTATTCACACCTTATAAAATATTAACATTATGTAAAGTAAGGTAAGAATACACTATTAAAGTAGAAGAAGAAGGAAAAAAAAAGAAAATTAATGGCTTGGGTAGAAGTGTACGGTGGTCAGAGGAGCTTAGCTTTCGAGCAAACCACCGCTGTATTATGATTGGAAATACATAATAAACGTGGGCTAAGTTATTTCTAAAAACTGCTTTCTCCTTTAGTAACAAATTTCGTTCAACATAAACTAAATTCTGTTAATGACCACGCCTCTCGGCAAGAACACTGCGTGGGCTGATAAGCTGTTGTTGACTATCACTTGAACCATAGACTGTTCACAGTCCTTTTTAAGATCGTCGAGATCGAGCGCTTTGCGTTACGGGCGGCCATCTTGGGTGAGTGTCAAATATACTTTGGGGGAGTGGGACCGCCACCCCTTTAAACCCCGACGCCCGCCCCCTTGGTACATATGAAACCAAGATGGCTGTCGGACCGGTAAGCGCTCGATCCTGACGATCTTACGAAAAAATAGGGGACTGTGAACAGTCTACTTGAGCCAGTGAAAACAGAGACGGGTTTGACCCATTTTTTTTCAACCTTCTTTTTTACCAACAGGCATTTAACAGTCGTTGACGAGAGAAACAGGTGTGTTATAGTTTCTTTTATGGCTTTCTTCCGTCATGCTTGTTTGCTTTAATGAAAAAGTCGCTGCTCGCTCATGAGATCAAACTAACGTGACGAGAACAGCAGTAATAGCGTCACTAGTAAACGAAGTTCTGCTCCTGAAGACTTCTTCGCGAATCCTCTCTTGAACTCACTCAATTTGTCAAAATAGGCGAATTTCGCTGGAATGGCATAGTAAGGGATCGCTCCAACTTCAAAACGAGGAAGAGTCCACCTCTCTTTAGTTTCTGAGCTTTTGTGAGAATTGCTGTGTGTGAAAACTACAAAAGTTCTTGATTAATGATTCTTTACTTCAGGGTCAGGGGAATAATAACCCGCAAAGATCTCATGGGATTCCAAATGGAGGAACGTATCCACAAATTCCTTCACTCGTCCCGGGACCATGAAATGCAGCCACCGAGTTCGTCACTATGTCACCGGCCAAGCATGGACGCTTAAAGTGAGTTCGAACCTGTCACCTTTCTTGCTTATTTGTCGAGCGGTGTTATGTGGCCTTGCTTACTTCCAGCGTACCTATCTCAGTTAGAAAATTCTTCACTTTTTATGAGGAAAATCATGTGTTGAATACAGATACACTTGTATCTAATATACAGTGGTGATAGACGTCGCAAGTAGTTTTGGTCATGTAATAGGGAGCTTTAGCATCGACGACGGCAACGGCAGCGAAAACGTCAGTTTTAAAATGAATTCCCGTTTTTTCAAACTTTGTCGCGTTTATTCCAATGTGCTGAAAACGGCAAGTGTAGGCGAATTTCCCTGGAGTTGATTTCTAGAGGACCGCACTCAAGTTTAGGGAGAGAAAAAGAGATTCGTCGTCGCGTGTTTACGTCTTCCATAAAACTTGCAATTAGGCATTTGCACGTCGTAGTCGTGCACGGAGGGTAAAGAAATGTACAAAAAAGCGTGATGCACGTGCAAAGTTGTTGCATGTTTTGCGTAATAAACCTATTGCTTTTTTGACGTCCTCGTTACCGTCGCCGTCGTCGTTGCTAAAGCTCCCTATTATATGGTACTTATGACATACCTATATAAAATCGTAATAGAAAAACATTTATAAGGTATAATATTATATAAATAATTAGTGGAATTAATCAAATTTAGATTTCGGTGAAAATACAGTCGACTCCCGATAACTCGAACCTCGCGCTAACTCGAACCAAAATCGATTTTCCCTGTATTTCCATCGTACATTTACTGTAATTTTACCCTCGGTAACTCGAAACTCCCGCTAACGTTTATTTCCATTCAGATCATTTTTACGAAACTTTACCCTCGATAACGCGAACCATACTTTAACGCCTGACAAGTCGAAAAAAGTGTACTGCAGTCCGAAACATTGAAATTATTTTAACGCCCGTATATTCTTTGTCTTTTCTTTTTTGTCAGTCCAGTTTAAATACAGTGTCCAGCACTGTGTATTAATCAAGTTTTGAAGTGTGCTTGTTACTTGCATTTATTCCTCATCCCATTTCGTTTTTTTTCGGTTATTTGCTTCGAACTCCCGCTAACTCGAACCTTTTTCGATTTTCCTGAAGGTTCGAGTTATCAGGAGTTGACTGTACTTGTATTCTTGTGTTGTTCAAAATTTTTCTTTAAAGTGATGTTAAATTCCTGCAAGTATGACGCACCAATTAAAATAGAAATCAGAATTGCTTATTGAAAAGAAAGAATGATTAGAAATATCAATTTAGATGTTATCTTATCTGATTAATTTTAGTTTATTTTAAACGATTAGTCCATAAATTTTAGAAATATTTTCCATAGATCGTTTTTTAATATATAGGATTTTACAAACGTCCAGTAAATAAGAACGAAATTCAAAATATAAATGTAAAATTTTGCCCAATCATAGGCTTGATTTATGTGTTTATAATAGACCTATAGAAATATACAGTGAAAGACCGTATTTCTATTACTAAACTAGAAAAAGGCGATCATTATTACATCCAAACACGGCACAAGGATCTTTTTTCCCATTACAATCTTATTCTAAGAAAACTTTAAGAAAAAATGTCCCGAAAAGCGCTCGAAAATACAAACGAAATGTGCTCATGCCCCTGGGCATCCTATAATACTCTTTAAATCGAATTAATTCCATATGGCCGCCGTATCGGTAAAAAAGGGTATTGCTCCATTATGCAGCCATTAGGTCGTTCAGTTTCGCAGTGTGGCCCGCCATATATACTAAAATATCACTGCGCTTATAACCCTTTTATCTTTTCTTTGCAGCGTTGTTTGGGAGCAGTGCGTATTATCGATCTTAGGCAGCGTTAAACAGATGATGCTTTGACCCGCTTTTTGCTTAGGCGCGGAGTTTTAACGAGCTTTACCTCAAGTTATTTGCTTAAGCGGTGGTTAGTATTTTGTTTGCCAGCACTGTCATCGCCCATCCGGTAAAACAACTCATGAGATTTGCCGTAATAAGTATTTACCGCCACTTTGATTCTCGCAACCGCACAAGCTACGAAAAAGCAGCAAAGAAGTACCATTTTTGGGTGAGAGTTAGTCAATGGTTTTCGAAGGCGCTTTTAACGTGATTCTTAGATACTTACCACCTCTAAAATTGAGAGAGCCACGTTCTCATTGCGCTTAACATTTCATTGGTTAGTCCGGTGCTTATTTGATGAAAGCGCTTTTTTCGAGTTAAATCTAAATACGATTTTGTATTCAGGCTCTCTTTCATGTTTGCCTCAGCTCGCGTGTTGCCTACCACTCTTGCCTCTCACTTCAGAGAACTGAAGTAACAAACGCGTCGCGCGACAATGTTGCTACTGAAGAGGGTGATCTTCTTATTATGAGAAAAATGGTTTTAAGGCGGGTTGGTATCTTTTGCTTTGCTAACCAAAACAATGGTGTCTTCCGTTATCGTTGGATTTTGGGTTCTGTGGTATATTTTTTGACAACAATGTATATCTGATCCAGTTCTCCCGTTTCAAAAATTTCAGACTGAATTCTACATTGTTTCTTTTATTATTTATTTTGACTTTCCTTGAAATTGTACATCCTTTATCCGCTGGCGATACTAAATTTGAGCTTTTACTCTCTAAGCTTATAAACGAAGTAGCTTCCCTCCCTTCCAACCCCACTCCAGCAGTTCTTGGAAGGTCCGTATTTGTCGTATGTCTTCCATGCGTCCACTCCACTCCAACATTCCCCATAAAACTGGATACCAAATATGGCAAGACCACGCCTCTGGACTAGTTCCGCGCATGCTCTCACTGTTTTAGTCATGTTGTTCCAGTCAATGTATTTTCGAAGGTTTTCAACGAGCAAAGGAAGAGAGCGAGGCCTGCTGTCTTTGAAGCATCCAAGCGACTCGAACTGAACTGAAAATGATAAAAAAGAATTTAAAAAGAAAAGAAACAGGTGACGGGACACTCCCATTTTTCACTTGTGTTCAAAACCTCATAAAAAAATCACAATCATAGCGTGACATTCGGTACGTGATTTGCGCGATATTCGTGTGCGAGATTCCTCATTTGATTTGACTTTTGAAAGGTCATCTGTTTTTTCATCATGTATTCTGTAGCGTTTCTCTAACTTCTGTTCTCTACAACCCGCTTCTGTGATACATTAGTCTTTCTCAAGAGTAGGGTGTATTTTGTTCTAAATTAGACTTGATTTGTATCATAACGAGAATTTTACTTGAGATTTCCCTTTAATCTCATTTCCAAATCTCTTCTGGAGTCGACGAACAAAACGAAGGCCTTCGCTGTCACGCGCAAGTGAAAAGAACCAGTGAGTCAGAGTTGTTATAAAAGAAAGTAAAATAATGTAATTTAAACTGTGCGTCTTCGCTAGCGCAGAAAACATTTTAACGACATCACAAAAGTATACAAGCGGAATACCTGGACAGTCTTTCGGGTTGCAAGCTCTAGTCTTCACACTCGGCCCATTGCACGCTCCACCACATGCAGACGCGTTGGACTGTATTGACCCAATACACATGCGCATGCGTTCTTGTACACCGGAACCGCACGACTTGCTGCATTTGCTCCAGTCTCCCCACCTGCTCCACCCCAAAAATTCTACAAGGGAATGGTTTACATTAATTCGTCAAATTAACCTCTATGCATGACAAATAAACAGGAAAGGAGAATTGCAAAAGGATCGTCCTTTTTCCAACTTAAATGATATCAAATATCAGTTTTTGTTATTTGAAAAGATTTAAAGAACATCTGCATTCCACTTTTTTCTTATTGCCAATAGAATGTTCCATCCTTAGGTTATTACTTTGTGGGAAGTCAGACGGTGAAGTTGACAACCTGACCATTTAATTATATAGGTCCTGGTTAAATGTCAATATTGACCTGTTTTAGACAATTTTTGAGTCTGTTGACAAAACCCTACGATGCGACATTTAAACGAAAACTCCAATCTTTGAAAGGACTCGCTTGATCCTTTTTTTTTTGTTTCACTATTATTTTACAGGGTAAAAAGATTTTTTGTTGAACCGTGTCTTTGCTCATCACTAGGATGTGGCAGGGTACTTGTATAGGGGAAGGTCATGTATGTCTGGTCAAACACAAAAATCTGGTCGATAAAAGTTCTTCTGAATCACCTAGAAGGGCTTGAAAAAGTAATATCCTGAGTTACTCCCTTGTCTTAACAGTCGATCTGATGGCAAGCAACCAGCTTTGGTGATTCACTACGCGTTATGTAACTTAAGGTTAAACTAAAATATATTCTCTTCGCCTCCATCGCGTGTTTTATGTTTTTTCGTGTGACACTCAATTTGCTTTCACAATTTGAACTAAACTTTTGCGGACTTGTTAAGAAAATTGAAATCAATTTAACTGGATTTGATATTTGAAATTCTAGTGATTTAAGCCGATGGATGTCAGTTCTCAACACAAACTAACCTGTTTCACAGCAATCGCCGATGTAAGTTAACGGACACGAGCAAAACCATCGATTCGGTGTCCCTCCATTGTGACAAAACCTGTTGCATGGCCGCCATGCCTTCGTTAACAAATGTGTGCAGGATCCATTGGGACAAGATGACGGATGATGGACGAGCCTAGTTCTCGACTGGTATCCTTTTTTTCCGCAAGGAGAAGAGCATGAACCCCATTGAGTCCAGTGGCTTGTTAAACATTCTTTACACTTTGGTACTTCACACAACCAACAAGGTGTTTTAAATGACTGCGAGGAGCTTTCAGCATAGTTAGCGTCGAGACTTCCTCCTTCGCAGAAGTGCGGCGAAGCGATGGTGAGCAAAAGTGTTAGAACCAGACAAGGAATCATTTTTTTTAATCAAGGTTTCGGTGGGAAGCCCTCTTTGTTTTTTAATATGAGAGAGATGAAAATATCTTCAATTTGTTCAAAGCTCTTTCTTTCCTAGACCACTTAAAGAATTGTTTATTTTTTTGGACATTTCTGTCAATGTAACAATTAATTTTGTCGGGATCAAGCAAATGATACATTTTGAAACATTAGTGACCTGGGTTTTCCCTGGAGTCGGAAATGACCTGTCGGTGTCTGGCAGTTCTGTGAGTCTTTTGCTTGCGCCCTGAGCAAATATAAACCTTCGAACGCACCAGTATTTTAGTACAAAAAAATAATATTTCCATATCCGGCTGAAGATCCCAGTTCAAACGACAGTTTTTATTGTCTCTCTGCTAATGTAAAATACATGTTTATTTCTACTTTAGTTTATGAAATGTACAAATGTCTAAATAGATGTATACGTGTTTCTGAAACTTAGACCCTGTTTACATGGAGTGGGGGACCCCGGTCTAGTGTGGTAAGTTTCTTTTGTTTTCACGCTCTGGGGGACACAAAACAAAAGAAACTTACCCCACTAGACCGGGGTCCTCCACTCCATGTAAACAGGGTCTAAATAATGTAGTAACGGTATTTGAAACAAGCTGTGAATAGTAAATTCAGTTCAAAACCTATATTGCATATTTAATAAAAAGTTTTAAACTAGTCAGACGATCTAAGTAAAATTGATTGTCCCTGTCCCTGAACTGGCCTCAGTGGAATTTCTTGGCTTAACCTAAACCGAAAAAGAGAAAAAAAAGGATACATTTAATGTAACAACTAGTGAAATACGCCATGGTGAATCAACACGATGACAGGGGATAGAGCAGGTGGACTGGCTTCCCAACTGATATCAAACTCTTCATTACCCACCCAGCCCATGAGATGTTTATCACTTCACCGGGTTCTAGGTCCCCTACTCTTTAGGAACAGCAGTGTGGATTCTTTTACGTCATACCAGTGAAAGTGCTGTGAAAGGGGACCCTTGGATTTGAAACAAAGGCTGCACATTCTTCTCAGTTATTTTAAGACCCGGAGGGTGGGTACGAGAGGGACTGGAACCCGGGCCCACCGCTTAGAAGTCTAGCCCTGGTTGCTCATTGGCTGGATAGCGCCATTCACCGGATTAAAATCTATTCAGTGGATAACACAATTGGTTTCCCTAATACGTATCCGCTGGATAGTGATTTATCCGGTGGACAGTACTATCCAACGTTTGAACAACCAGGGCCTGGGCGTGGTGTACAACGGTACACAGCACGGATTGAGCTTCCAGTCGGCGGTTTAATCATGTACTTGATTAACGTTGCCTTTGTAACACAGCTACCCTGTTTGGACCCTTAGTTAAGTGCTGCAGAGGATGTTTGGTTAAATTCGAAGCTGGATTTCTGCAACTCGCTTTTACATGGTCTTCCCCAAGTATGAAATTAACAAACTGCAAAGTGTCCAAAACGCTGCAGCGCGTGTGATTGCCTGCTTACGTAAGTTTGATCACATAAGTGATACTCTAAAGGAGTTGCACTGGCTACCAGTGGAGCAAAGAATAATCTTTAAGTTAATCTTATTTGTATTAAGATACTCAACAATTTAGCTCCTGATTATTTGGTTGACCTAATCCATGTTTATGAACCTGCGAGGTACCTTCGCTCATCTTTAGACAAGTGGCGTCTTGTTATTAAACCCAATAACTTGAAAGACATACAGTTTAAGGGCTTTTTCAATCATTGCCCCTATACTCTGGAACGATTTGCCTATTGACATTAGATCAACTGATGATGTAAATAAATTTAAATCTAAATTGAAGACCTTTGTTTTTAAGCGAGTTTACGAACTATCTTAGGTTTTTTATTTTGTTTTTTTTTGTGACTATGTATATATTATATATATATATATATATGTAAATGATTTTAGCATTTTTATTTTTTATCCAGAACTTTTTGAAGCATTGTAAAGCCCTTAGCACTGAAAATTATAGGCGCTATATAAATATTTTTTATTATTACTTTATTATTTTATTTGGTCGGTTGTTATTCAATTGTGTAACGAGTAAAACGAAAGAATCTTGTTTCAAGAACGAATGCGCTTCTGGTTGGCACATGAAATATCAATATGTGACGTAAGTGCGATTATCGCTTGGTCAGTGATCTAGTTTGTTGAAGTTTTTTATGTGTGTTTTACATTACAACCCTAGAATCTGAATTGAAATACTTTCAACTAGACAGAATTGAGGTAAAGAAATTTTAGAGAGCGCAGTGGTTGTTTTGCTTACTGTGCAGAAAAAAGGTGGAAATTTTTGAATCCTAACTGAGACTTCAATATTTCCAGAACATAGTAACTGCCGCAACTTTTTTGGGAGCTTATAGGGAGAAAGACGTTCAGTCACCAGCTGTACGTTAAACCGCGAGAAAACAAACGCGGTAAAATATATCTCATCAACCACTAGAGTACCAAACAGTTTTTCTCGTTATACCTACAAATACGTAATCAAAAGGGGGACCATTCGGGCACGCATTGCAGTTGCACGATTCATCCAGCGTTTAATTAATTCAATAGATCGCTTGCTCCTTCATGCTCAAAATCGTTCCGCAGGTTTTCTTCGTTTTGTGAGTCTTTGTTTTATTTATTTGTTTATTTTTATGACCGTTACCATGTTCAATACAACTAACGTGATATACCAGAGCACTGTAATAAAGTGCATGGATTACTTTTATTCTTAAAGGTGTTGTGTCACGGTTCTCTCGTTCATTTTGTTCATAGTGCCAAGTACGCTAGCCTGCGAGCAAGCTCTCCGGGGCGTTCTGGCTGCGGGGCGGGAAAAGGAGGGGCACTTGCCACTAATTAAGCCTCTGGAATTGGAATCCACCTCCAATTCCCCTGTGGCTCCCCGTCGACTGAGCTGTCAGATTTCCGCCAATCATGGCGAAACGGAAAGGAGGGCAAATATAGACAAACATTGAAAAGCATTTGCCAAGGGTCACGACGTCATTACTAATGTCATCTCCACCAATCAGCATTTCGCATCGACTTTTTTTGATGCAGAGACGAAGTTGCAAGCTCTCCTTCCTTTTCCCGCCTCGCCGCCAGAGCGCCCCGGAGAGCTTGCCCGCGCTATGGAACGTAACGTTAACGAAGAAATTTAATGTAAACGTTAAAATCACAGCTTCTTGACCAACAGTTATACTTCCCAAACTTCAAGTGAAGCTGTACAAACAACAAAAATGAACCATTAAAAGGCTAACAAGGTTTCATAACCCCCCAAATGATTTTAATCCGTTTTAATTTTCTTCAAGTTTTTTCACCCGTGCCTACTTTTGTATTTGCAACCTCGTTCCGAGGGTTCTCTCCTACCCGCCCCACGGAGCAAGAGAGAGGGCCGGTAGGAGAGATCCTCGGGAATGAGGTTGTTGTATTTGCTCTGTTATTTAAAAAAACAAAAAAAAAAAACGCTTTGCTTTTTCTCTTCACTGCTCATTTGCCCTCTCGCCAGACTGAAACCGCCAACCTCGTTCCCAGGAGAGAACCCTGGGAACGGGGTTGTGAAACCGCCAGCTTCGCAGGCTATTGAACTCTACTTGAACTTGTGTGTAAAATTCTCGAAGTGTAAAGTTCGTCGTCCGCCCCTATCCGAGATATAGACCTCTAAAAATGCGTGTGTTGCATTTTAAAAAACAGAAGGAAATATGAAATAGCAAGAAATCGAAACACGCAACGCCTTCTGGGTTATAAACTGGGTAAACAATGACAGTGCCCGTAGGGCAGCTGTGCTCGTTATTTCGTGCCTCACGTGCGTGTTACAGCCCAGTGATCACATTGCCAGTTTGACTTTTCGTAGCAGATATCGGTGAGTGCCGCTATAGATTCTTTAGAAGCCCCCTTGATAGCGATAGTTCATTCTTGTAATATCCTTTGCCCTAGCTTATTTGGTTTATCTTACTCTTTCTAACGCACAAAAGTTTAACATCCTCAGTCTTTTGACAACCCGACTTTCTAGATCTCCTTTACCAATATGTTTGGGGGGTTCAGGTTCTATTGCCAGTTTTTTCCCTGTTTTAATAAAAATCTGTATACCCCCATCCACCGAGTCTGTGATAGTAACTGAATGTTTTTATCGTAGATGTGTTAAACGAGTTATTTACTATTCTAGTTTCCGTGATGGATATCTCTAAAATGAATGTGTACGTGAGCATCTGTACGTGACGTAATTGATTATTTAGATGCTCCCTTGTAGCGATAGTTCATTTTGTAATATCCTTTGCCCTAGCAAGAGCATTACCCAAGGACAGCAAGGACAGCTTAGTGAAGTATTGTGCGGGTACGGTTATCAAAGGTTACAATTCAGCGGGTTTGTGGAGCGGCCCTGCTTTGATTATTAATCCGAACTTGTTAAGCTTGTGAACCTCTGATCCTTGCAAAACAACATGTCCTTGAGGAGGAATGCTGAATCGACCCATGAAGATATCCCCCTGCAGGCTACGGAAACCCATATAAGCTTCTTCCAAAAGGGCCGTGAATACGAAAGTCGCTATGTAAATCATCATTACACGGAAGAGGAGAGAGAACAGCTGGGAAAATTTGAGAGTGTGGACTATCTGCCACCTCACAGTACTGTTTACAAGGTATTGTAGACTATCTATAAAGTAAATATGGCTACACCCACGGACCTAAGGTCCTGGATAACTTGCAATTAATTTAGCTCAGGCTTTAACCCAGGAGTGTCACTCTGATGCTTAAATTTGAGATAATTTCCAGCTGGTGGGCTGCTATTTCTTTGCTGTGCCTACTCAGCAACTTTTTCTCGTGAATCGTTACCCTGTACCATTGAGAAACAGGAACCATTCTTTTAGAAACAATATATTTGGGGGAGAGGGGTAATGAAGGGAGAAAATATATAGTTAACAAGAAGCCACAAATGCTCAAATTGATGGCTCCTTCAAATAAGTGCCCTGTTTGAATTAGTGTCTCTACAGGACGGCAAAGCGGGGGAAGGGGGGGGGGTACTTGTCACGCGCATCATGGAAAAATAATTAGCAATTAATGAATGAGGCTGAGTAGGATATGAAGAATTAAGCAGATCGAGGGTGTTATTGACCAAGGCCGAAGGCCGAGGCGGATAACACCCTCCGAGATCTGCTTAATTCTTTATATCTTACGAAAGCCGAATTTATTAATTGCTTTATTATTCATTCAAAATAATTCTTACTTTAAAAACATAGTTAGTACATGCTTACCTGCATCGATGTTAAGTTCATCTTCGATAGTGTACGTGCAGGTTTGTCCATCTCCGCAAATATTCTCCAAATAGTAGGTGTCGCCCCCCGAGTTGTCTTCTTGCTGTTTTTGCTATGTTTTTAGCTATTATTGTGCCTAGTTCCAGCTGTAGTTCTTATGGTGGCCCACAACTGTCACGGCAAAACCAAAAACCTCACGGCAAAAACAAAAACGTCACAGCAAAACCAAAAACCTCACGGCAAAAACAAAATACCTCACGGTAAAGCCAAAAACCTCACGGCAAAAACAAAATACCTCACAGCAAAACCAAAAAGCTCACGGCAAAACCAAATACTTCACAGCGAGAGCAAAATAGCTTTGGTTTTGCCGTGGGTATTTGCTTTTGCCGTAAGGTATTTGGTTTTTGCTGTGAAGTATTTGGTTTTGCCGTGAGGTCTTTGGTTTTGCCGTGAGGTTTTTGGTTTTGTCGTGAGGTATTTTGTTTTTGCCGCAAGGTTTTTGGTTTTGCTGTGAGGTTTTTGTTTTTGACGTGAGGTTTTCGGTTTTGCCGTGATCATGAGGTATTTTGTTTTTGCCGTGAGGTTTTTGGTTTTGCTGTGAGGTATTTTGTTTTTGCCGTGAGGTTTTCGGTTTTGCCGTGGGGTATTTTGTTTTTGCCGTGAGGTTTTTGGTTTTGCTGTTATAGTTGTGGGCCACCGTAAGTTCTTACTCTTGAAACGAGTGAAGTGTCCGCCATTTTTTTGCCACAACCAAAACAACTCAACCTCGTTCCTTGGTCATCAGTAACTGGTTATGGTGAATATTATTATGCGTGTGCTTTTAGCCGATCAGAATTGGGGAAACATTTTGAATAAATAATAAAATAAATTATTATTGATTCAAAATATTTCCCCGTTTCTGATTGGTTAAAACCACATGCATAATTCACCATATTGAACTGATGATGTCAAAATGATGTCAAAAGTGCAGCCGGTTGTAGGTTATTGAACTAACTGTTGATTGAGAAAACCTGGGGATGAGGTTGAGTTGTTTTGGTTGTTTGAACAAAATGGTGGAACTGTCACGTCTTTACACGTGCGTGGTCATTTGCATGTCTTGCGCATTTTGCTCAATAGACCAAGAAAAAAGAGAGACTGCTCGTAGTCTAGGCTTTCGTAGGATATGAAGAATTTTGCAAATCTCAGAGGGTGTTATCCATGGAGGCTGAAAACTCCCCCCTTGATCTGCAGAATTCTCCATATCCTACGAAAGCCGAATTCAACTATTGCTAAATATTAACTTCATTAACAAGTATCCTATTATCATTTGATCTGAGTAAATCAGAGATTTTTCCGGGTGTCTAATCTTTCTCTTTACACGGCATTTGTATGAAGTTCATTTAAATCCTCAACAGATATTCTCAGAAAAGTTTCTGTTTCGTTATCTCAAATGTTATTTCTGTTCCTCAGATGCACTTGCAAGTCATTTTTCAAAGTGTTGTTGCAGAAAGTATAAAATGACATGAATTCAACCATGGCTGAAAAATTTAGCCATGCATGAGTTGTTAAAAAAAGAGTAAAGAATGCCAATTTATTGGATAAATTTAGTCCTTGAAAACTGTACTTTGTCCTTGAAAAATCCTTGAATAGTCCTTGAAATTTGTTTGTCTAAAGTTTTACGAACCTAAAATGTATATGTCAGATGTTATGCATAACACATATTTAATTTTATACTAAAAGATACCTTCTGATTCCCTATTTACTCTGACAGTTACATTCGTTTGAAGCAAAAACAATGTAATCGTGAAGCCAAAATATCAAAATCAACTTTCTGTTTTTTCTTCCTTTATTTTACCATGGTTGTGTCACTACAAAATCACAAAATCACTACTAAGCAAGGAGCTGCCGTTGTTACTAGCACCTAGCACAATTAAAGCATTTATACCATTTTATTTAATTAGCATAAAAATTATAAGATGTAATTCCACACATTTACAACTTACTGTAACTTTTTTGTTGATGCTTCATTTTAGAACTGGCTAGAACAGCAGCCATCACGGCTGGACTGGGATCGCTGGCTTATGATGGGAATGATTGGCTTCTCTGTTGGAGTCATTGGGTTTCTGATGCATCAACTGATTGATGTCATATCAAAGTAAGAACAGAGGTTTACAGATTTTTTACACAATTACAGTTTCCTTAAATCTGTCTCAATCTTAGCTTTCCTTCCCTGAACAACTTACCTGTTTTTATCCGCACAGTAGCTGTCCCGGGGGACTCCCATATAAAAGCGACTGGAATGCTTGTTTGAAAATTAAAACTATACCCCTCAGGGAGACAAATGTGGGTGTGGCTCAAGCTCATCCTGACTGCTAAAGCAGACCATGTTGAAACAGACATCTAAATAAGAGCTGAGAAAAAGAGGAAAATAAGGGAAAGTTCATTTAATATGACAAGGGGGGGGGATGAAGATATTGAAACTCGAAGCTTGAAATTTTAGCAGCCCCCCTCGCTAGCGGTTCAATTTTTTAGGAGCCCCCTCCTTGGTAGACGAAAAAATTTCAGAGCCCCCCCCCCCCCCTTCAATTCCTTTGCTCCCCTGAAAAAAGATCGCTAGACTGTATTAAATATATTTACCGTTATTGTCTTCAATGGTTTATACTATGACAAACTTGAGATACAGTTGTGATACAATTTTCTAAAGCATTTTTGGGATGAACAAGAGTGTAATAATTACTGAGACTACATTTGTTATATCTGTAAACCACGTGATATAGCTGAGTTGCACAGGTCATTAAATTGTTGAGTTGAAAACCATCCGATCTGTACGATGATGTCATGTGTTGGTTTTGAAGTATACAAATTTTTGGAGCCCCCCCTCCTAGTGCAACAATTTTTTCAGAGCTCCCCCTTTGGGTGTCTAAAAATTTTCGGAGTCCCCCCCCTCAATATCTTCTTCCCCCCCCCCCCCCCTTGTCATATTAAATGAACTTTCCCTAAGAGAGATATTGTGTTCTTTTTTAAACTTTAGATTTCTGTGTGGTCAGTGTCACCACACTTTTTGTAAATTTCTTTTTGCACAACCCTAAGCAATCCCCGAATGGGAAAATATAGTGACTTTCTATCCCAAACAGCCCAATAAGTGAGACAAACATCTGCAATTTACTTCCCTAAGCAAGACGACACGCATCCCTGTCACTTTTATATGGCATGGGCAGATCTAGGGGAAGGGTGAGGGGGTGCGCACCCTCTCTCCCCCCCGAGATGACCTGCGGTTTTCTAATACAACTGGTATTCTGCAAAAAAAACTATGTGGTTTATTGGTGTTGAAGTAGAGCAAGAGATGAGGGCACCCCCTCCTAAAAAAAATCCTGGATCCGCCCCTGTATGGCTAGTCTCCTCAGTATCTGGCACGGGATCAGTTTCTCAAGTTTGTATAATCTAGGGATGGAAAAACCATTACTGGCAGTTGTTTTTGCTCTTTACATTTGAGGTCAAATTATTGAAGTCACAGAAGTTTTAAAAGCTAATAGAATAGAACCATTAAAAGCAAAACAAAATGGAATGGTTTGTGAGCTAGGACCCTATAAACCAATTTAATATTTTAGGTCTTGATTTTAGAATATGGATTCAGCTCTGAAAATTATCAGGAATATTGAGAAGCAGGACCCAGATCATTATTGGGTGTTACGAAAACTAAGACCCTCCAAAACTATCTTCTGTCCAATTCTTTCCACTGAGTTTAAGGTTAAATTTAACAGTAAATTTCGGGGTCTTAGTTTTCGTAATTTTGAAAACAAAGGCCTCTCTTAGTTTTCGTTATTACGAAAACTAAGACTTCCTAAAAAAAAAAAATTATCCCTAAAGTGTATATGAAGTCGAATTATGACTGTTCAAAGAATATAATCCGTAAAACAACCAAAAACTATCATCTGCGTGCGGACGATCCTCTTCTTCTAATTATTTGCAGAAAACAGAGCATGAAAGCCATTACCTGTGTATAATTGTATACTGAAAATATGCCTACTCTGCTGATTGGTCTCTAATTTTAGTTGTTTATCCTTTAAAATTGTAAAATTGGCTTTCCACTGGAGATGGATTTTTGCCTTCGTGTTGCTGCGACCCTGATGGTGTTACCTGAATAATCATAAATCGCTTCCGATCGTCAAGTGGTTAATTATCAGTTTAAAAAAAATAACACAAAAATACTGGGTTTTTTCCCTTTTCTGGCCAGGCCATATTAGCCGGAATAATGTTTTCTCAAAAAGGGTGAATAAAAGAGTATATACTTCATTGCGTTTTTAAGAGTTCATTTTTTATCGCTGCCACCCAGGAGATCACCGGAAACAAAAGTCACAATGTAAGGGGTAGTTGAGGGGTAGGTTGGGGGCAAGGAGAAATAGTCTGCGAGGGATACTGGCTTAAAACACTTATTTATAAACCATGAATGAATGAATAAATTTCCTCTACTAGCAAGGTATCATCTCGAAAATTTTGCATTTTAATTTCAGAAAAAATAAAATAAACAAAGAATCAAAACAAAACATCCCTTGGGTGATTTTTAGGTAACGCAATCAAAAATGCATCTCCAGCATGTGGAAAGCCAACTTTATGATTTTTAAGGATAAACAACCAAAATCATAGACCAATTGGCGAGGTAAGGCATATTTTCAGTTTACAATAATATTATACACAGGTAGTCTAGGTCTTTTTGTCCTCTTTTTAAAGCCTCAATATTGATATGTCTGCAAATTTTTAGAAGACGTGGATCATCAGCACGCGGATGATAGTTTTTGATTGTTTTACAGCTTATAGTCTTTGAACGGTCGTAATTCGACTTCATATATATATTACGGATTGGTTTTTACGGCGATCTTAGTTTTTGTAATAACGAAAACTAAGAGGGGTCTTTGTTTTTGAAATTACGAAAACTAAGACCCCTAGATTTACCGTTAAATTTGACCTAAATCTCAGTGGAAAGAGTCGGACAGAAGATAATTTGATAGATTAGACCAATTTCGATTACAATTTGACTTCATATTTCGACGGATTTGATTTTAGGGAGTCTTAGTTTTCGTAATCTCTAAGTCGGGTCTTAGGTCTTAGTTTTCGAGGGTCTTCATTCGTAACACCCGATCATTATTATTTTTTGGCGTATTCTATACCATTTCAAGGCCATGCTCTAAGAAAAACTGAAGGGAGCCCGTTGCTCTGAACCTGTGAAATCCAAGGTGCCCAGCATATTGACTTAATTTTCCAATTCCCCATAATACACTCTGTCTGCCCCCCAAATTTTGCATAACTTATTGTCTTAAAATGCTCTTGGGAAAATGCAATACTCCCAGGAGCATTTAAAAACAATGGTTTATGCAAAATTTGGGGGGCAAACAGAGTGTATTATGGGGAATTGGAAAATAGAGAATGATTTTTCTAAAAAAGCTTAGCTTTTCCAGTCGCCCAAGAGCAACAGGAAGGCGCCAGGGCCCGCTGGGTGCTGCTAGAACATGTTGTAACCCTGCAATTTCCAAACAATATTGTTCTCTTCAGTTAGTGCAGCAATTGTTGTACTAAAAACATTTGTTCCTTTTTTAACAGGTTGAAGTGGGATAAGGCTTCTGAGTTTATAAAGGTACTGTTAAGGGCTTGTTTACGTTTTTCTTCATCAATCACTGACATCTTGAAGCTGTCCTTGGGATGAGTAAAGAACACATAGTAGGTTACCCTGAGGTGGTATGTAGCATTGATTGGAGTGGTGGGGGGAGATTTGTTGGCTGGTGGAATGTAGAGGCCCTGCCAGGGTAAATTCCGATAAGCGACATGGCCCAAAAAGTAGCGACAGCACGTAAAATGAAATCGCGACAAGAGACAACCTCCCTCGGCCAAATTGCGACAGTGACGGCAAAGCCAACAATAAGCGACAAGCATTTATAAACACTGTCACGAGACGTTTTAAAATTCTGACGGGCGACATGGTCCCCCCCCCCCCCCCCCCCCGGCAGGGTCTCAATGTAATACTGAGAAAACAAAGGGATCTACCAACTACAGATGCTACCCTTAATATCCAGCGATCCTATTTTAGTCACCAACGCACACAAGTGCCATGTTAGACTCAAAGATTTAATATATGGATCAGTGATTTTACATGAGCACGTGCAACACTAGTGTATGCTAAATTATTCTAATTAACATAATCATGACAGTGATTTTGTTACTTCTTTGTCCTGTGTCCCTGCTGCATAAAAATCCTTAAAGATACAAAATAATTCGTGGTACAGGACGCTTAAGGTCAGTTGATCGATCTGAACATGTGTTTTTTGAAGAAATATCTAATTTGTGTCATTTCTGTGGCAGTTATTATGCATGACTGTTGTTTAATGATGAATATTTCTATTTAGCCTTTGTTGTGCTTGAAAATAGAAAGACTATGATTTTAATTTCAGTATACGTAAAAATACAGAGTTTTGGAGTCTGTCTTCAGATTAACTGTCTGGTAATACATAAAGGCCCAAGCATTTTCAATTTTGGACTCATTTTTTTTTACTGGCACTCGATCACAGGTTCTGGACAAGGACTGGTGATTTTGCACAAGATGAGTCCCAGGACTCACCATAATTTATAAACTGTTTGTAACAAAATCACTGTATATCATGAAGAAACAGAAAGAACACAAAAATGTAGACATGCATTCAGCTATTCCTGTACTAGGCAACTTCAACTATTCTGCTTAGTTTGAACAATGTCCTTGATGCGATTTCTCTTTAACTACCAGCTAATACTACACCTAAATAGTGGTTCCATTATGAGGTTCCCTACAGCTAACTGAACTGTGACCCACGTCCAAGTTTAACGTGACTCTCTGGTACCATACTGTCTTCTTTATTTCATGAAACTGTGTCTTAAAGTGGAGTAAAGTTTTGTTTCAATGGAGTGAATACAATCAAATTTTCTGAATCAGACACCTGAATTTAACAGCAATCACAGAGCTATAGTAAATCTAGAGTGTTGCTTTGCATTCCTATTCTATTCTTAACTTCAGTAGTTTATCTTTTTTTTAGGATAGGGACTTTGGCTTGGCTTGGGTATGGGTCATTGGATATAGTGTTTTTTTTGTCTTGGCAAGTTCTATTCCAGTTGTGGTAAGTGCGAATCAACTTGTTTGTCTTAATTTCAAATTTTGACCCCGTTTAACAAAGTGCACAATATGATTTTTAAAAACCCCTGAATGGTCCCTTAATTCAGATCCTAATTATTCTTAAAATCAGTGCAAGGCTTTTTAAATGTATGACACCACAAATGTTATTTCATAAGTTATGGTCAGATCAATTTTATACATAATGTTATCAATTATAATAGTATGACTTCATTAAATGAGATCATCGCAGTTATGTATGCAAAAAATCTCTTCAAATTACTAACAAAAATGTAATACATTGTGTTTTTTGATTGTTGTCTTTTAGTATTTCCGTCCTAATTCTGCTGAAGGGTCAGGTATACCTGAATTAATTGGGTTCTTGAATGGTACAGTCGTGAAACATATTTTCAGTATCAAGACAATGATTGTCAAGTTCTTCTCTTGTGTATGTGCAGTTGGTGCAGGCCTTCCTGTTGGTCCAGAAGGACCTATGATTCATTTGGGGTATGTAAATCAAAGAAATCTAGGACAGCTACATTTTGCGTAATCCAAAAATTAAATTAATATTCCACAAATTCAATTAGTCAAGTAATATTATAGAGATATTAAAATTAATGGTACAGCTTAAAGAATTGGGTCTTGTCTGTGACGGGGTGTCTCTGTGTTGTGTTTCTTTTTATCCCAGAGTTAATAATGTTTTGCTGTGTGGTCTGGGATTTTCAAGCAAAAAGGTCTCAGCATTTGGTGGAGCTTTAGATTTTACCATGTTGCTATCCCTAAAAGTTAATTAGAACCTCCCTTCTTATTTTCTATCAAACCTAATTAACACCCAACTGTTTCTATAATAAATAAAAGCAAATGTACTGTACAGGCAGATGTAGGGGTGGCGAATGGTAAAATCTGAGACTCGCCGAGATGCCGAGATCCTAGGTAGAAATGCGAGCCCGAGACTCTTTGGTGAAAAGTTTCGAGACTCAAAAACAGTATAAAAGCAAACCATGAAAAAACGAGACTTCGAGACTTATCAAAAACGCTTCCGAGATTTCGAGATCCTGCCAAAATTTTCCGAGACCCACGTTTTTGGAGGTACCATTCGCCACCCCTAGATGTCTAAGAAGTTGTTCCGACACTGGACCTGTATCCTTTCTCTAATACTTGATCTGCTTTCATGCATTGACTATAATACATACATACATGTAATGTGTAACCCATTGTATGGAGATATGTTCTTTTATTTAAACCATCCCATACATTTGGCATTATCATATGGGTATGTGTTGACTGACTTACAGTTTATATATGTTTGTTTGCAGGAGTTTGGTTGGTGCAGGCCTGAGCCAGTTCAAGTCAGACACCCTTAAATTTCAGTTGCCATTCTTTGAAAGATTTCGGAACACAGAAGATAGGTAAGGAGCTGCTGCATGTACACCTTTGAATAATATTATAACATTTTGTCATTTGATACAAATTTTTCTTTCTTTTCATTGGCCAAGAGCCCACCACGCAGTGCTGTCAACTCTCCCGGATAATCCGGGAGACTCTAGATTTTGGACCCTATCTCCCCAGCTCCAGATTAGAGTGTGATATCTGCCGGATAATTGCCAAAGTTGCTATTTCTTGTAGACTCGACTTTCCGACCATAAAATTTCAAATATTTGCATTGTTTGAGCTACTCAGTTAGCATGGAACATTTCCTCATAAATTCTTGTATGCCACTGGGATTTAAGCAATAATTTGGCTAAATATGAAATGTTTATGTGCTATATATGCGTCGATCGGAATCAACAAACATTTTTGGAGCAAATGATGTCATTTGTCGTGCAGTATGACGTCATCTATCATTCCTTACCTATCAGTTATCAATATTTGATGATGTAGAGGTGGACAGCCCTGACCATGTGACCTGCAAATGACTGCCTACAAGAAAGGTCTGCTCATGCATGATGTTGTCCAACTGACGTGTTTGGCTGCAAATGATATTCTGCTCATGCAAAAATGAAACCATGCTTTTTTCCTCCTTGGGATCGCTCATGCGTGAAAATGGCAGATCGCTTTTCTTCCCAAAGAGATTTTGATTAAAAAACAAACTCAGTGATCGAATGTGTCTTGCAGATCAGTGTCTCGCAGATCAATTATTTTTGTGCTCCCCACTGAAACATCAGGATATTTTTCGATTACCAAGTTCAATAATAATTGTTAATTGTTTAAGTCTAAAAGATTAAGTAAGTTTTAGTGATGTTAAGTGTATCAAATCCCTTTTACCAGGCGTAACTTTATTTCTGCTGGTGCAGCAGCAGGTGTGGCCTCAGCGTTTGGGGCTCCTGTTGGTGGTCTGCTCTTTTCTATGGAAGAGGTGTCTTCTTTTTGGAACATGAAATTATCCTGGCAAACATTCTTTGCCTGCATGGTGTCAACATTTACTACCGTAAGTATAGTAAATTTTTAAATTATGTTATTTTCTTTCGTACATTAGAATGCAGCAGGACACATAGTTTGCTTGTCATCTCTGTTGGGTGGAAAACTTGCTTGTATACTCAAGCTTAGGTTTAGCGTTAATGATTTAATATAATTGACAGTACCCGGAAAGCTCTCCTAATAAGGAGACTCTTGTAGTTGGACAGCTCTTCTTTTTCGGCCACCTTCACAAATCCCTGGTTCAAATCCTATAAAAACTCTGTATTTTTACATTCCTTCTGTAAGAAGCCGCGGACATATATGTCTAGGGTTTATTAGTTAGATTTTGGCTTTGTTTTTAAGCGGCTTAAGAGAACACCCGAAATAAAATCCTAGTCTCCTCTGAATCTTGTACTTTCATAAATTAACTCTAAATCACTGTTATAAATCACTTTTACTTTAAAATAAATGTATCAGTTTCTTTGATTGGTTGGTTACACTTTGAAAACCCACTTGAATTTTATGGTGGTATATATCTTGCAAAATTGTCAGAACAACAGTATTGCCAGACTGTAACAAACAGTTTTGTTGCATTTCCAATGTTTATTTGTAGCTGGGTGGGCTCCCAAAAGTACGTGGCCATTTAACTCCTTCACCTCTAGTGGCCGCTTTGAGAACCATTCTCATACGACAGGTGGCCAGCGTTAGTTATGGGCACCTTTTTTGTTGTCCCAAGGGTGTCCACTTATGAGAGCTTCCACTGTATTTAATTTTAAGGTCCAAGAGGGGCGTTTAACATGATGTGTGTTTTAATGACCAGAGAGGCAATTATTTTCTTAACTGTAAAAAGCTTAAGAAAAATTAAATGTTAATTGCTTTCCATGAAAGTATCAACAGTGCACATAAATGCAGAATATCCTGTCTATCCATTGAAGAGCCAAAATAAGTTAACTCAAAGTTGCCAAAAACAAAACAGGCTATCATAGATTACTTTAAAAAGGATCAAATGAACATGTTGCGATCTTACAAAAAATTGCATTTCTATTCCACTTTTACAAGAGCCATAATATTATGGCTCTTGACTTTTAAGAATGATGTAAGTAGTTCAGAATATTTAGACCAATTTTGTTAGTATAGTTAATAGCATAGTTTAATCAAAAGTAGGTTGAGTTTGATCGTCCGGGTGAACATAGTCCTGAATAGGACTGTTGCTGACAGTACCTGACGTTTCGACAACCTGTGCAGTAGTCATCTTCGGAGTCAAAGTGAGTTGTATCACTTCAGCTGATGGTATTATACCCTGGTTATTGATCTGATTGGTCAATTACGTCGCGATGTTATTGGTCGTCTGTAAGTTAAGCCGTGAGGTTATTGGCTATAAAACTCATAATCAGTAATTGGTGCGTTTCAATCCGTCTTTTGTCACAGTTAAACAGTCGACTATTGTTAGTCAAATTGTCAGTTCTCCAGTCGTTCTCTCGTAGTTAGTTTTGCTTGATCTTGTCAATAAGTCGTTTGTAAGGCGCTGGTAACTGTTGGCTACAATTCAGTAGCGTTTGTTCTAAGTTAGTAAAGCAGCTTTCTAAAGTAAGATGTTGATAGTAGTCTGTAGAATATGTTATACAAGTCGCAGAGTCCCAGTCAATTTGATGTTTTGACTGGAGAACTGATGTTTCGATACAAATCTTATGCTCAAAGATAGGGGGACAGTGCAAAGCAAACTTTATTAAGTAAAAATAAAAACTTCCCTTAAGTTGTTGATCACGCTGAAAGAGTGAGATATTAAAATAAATGTCTTATTTAATTTTGCTGTTATATAGGTTTTGTTGAATTCAGCTTTGAAAGGATTCACGTATCAAGGAGACTTTGGATTGTTCAAAGCTGAAAAGAACATAATATTTCAGGCAAGTATCTTGGCAAATTAAAAGTATTTTTTCAAACATTTAATGTAGCCATAATGTGGCTGTATTGGTGTAGTGTATTTTGATATACAAGTTCAAACAGGAGCACATGCCTTTTGTTTGCATCGAAGTCTGGGTGGAATTTGCTGCATGATCTGTATTTTTACACATCCCTATCCCTCTAATGGTCCCCAGCTTTAAGTGCGCCCCAATCTGATGTATTTGTTTCATCGCAGGTTAGCTACGACATTGGTGTAAACATTCTGGCATTCATACCTACTGTTATTCTCGGCATTATTGGTGGACTGTTGGGTGCTGCGTTTACATTTATTTATTTAAAGGTACAATATGTATGTATGATAATGATTGGTTGCTGAGAATGCTGTATCCCTTTTAGCTTCTGTAAATGCACCATCTTATGGGTACAGCTGATTCAATAAAGGTTGCTTTGGGCATTGGGAATTGCGCATTGGAAAGGTATTGTTTGGTGTTCACTCAAGTAAAGGATTAAAAAAATCATTGCATTGTTTCCTATGCCCAAATGGCCAATGCCCCATTGCCCGGGAAGGGGGTGGGCGCACTTTAGGAATTTCTGGGTGGGGATGTGCCGCTGGGACCCTGGGACCCTGGAACCCTTAACCTATACCAGACCTAGTTCAGCTGAATTTTGCTACCATATACTAGAGTAAACTCCCCAAATCCCCCCTATCCTAGAGTAGCTGTTTTCCAGAAACTACTGAGGTCACTAGCATAGTCTAGCCAAAACAAAACCTTATACCACAATCCCTAGTCTAGATAAAATCTTCAACCAACTGATCAGTTTCCTGAAAAATGATACTCTATTCTAGACCCAAACACTCTGATTTATAAACCCTATCCTAGAGTAAACTTCTTGAAAACCATACCCTTCACAGCGGCACATACCTATATAGCCCATATATGGCAGTACCCTCCCCCTCTGGGTCCAATTGTCAATGACCAAGTACTAAAGCAGCGTTTTTTGATTTAACTGTGTACCAAGGATAAATTTGAACTACAACTACCTGATTGAAAAAACGTTGTTGCTTTAAAAGTATCAACCATGAATGATGAAGCTTCAAGGTATACGTTCATTAACACTTGGCATATATAAAGTTCTTTCAACAAAAGTTGACATTGTCATGAGCTGCTCATGCAGATGCAAATCCCTAGAATACTTTGTTTAAGGCATGCCTTGTCTTTTTATGTCTTCTAAGAAAGCTTTTAGGTCCTATTTCATGATTTTCAAGTGTGGCCACATTCTTTAACTGTAGAGATCTCTGATGTTCCCTGCACAGTTGTAGTTGTGAACTTATCATTAAGAAAGCCGGAAACTGTTTGATCTTTTTGGAATGCATTGTCGGGAAAAGCTGCGATAATGTAAACTATTCTGGAAAGACCATAATCGATTACGTCCCATCGATCATGGCTTTTTATACCTTTTCAAAGCAACAACGTTTCTTCAATCAGTTGTATATAACATGCTTGAAGTTTACAGTCGTTGACATTACCTTCATTTTCAGTTGTTGGTTTTTATCAGTTCAGTATGTTCATATGGGTTGATTGCATTGATTGTTCTTGAAGATTGTAAGGTTTAGACGATCACAAATTGGCAAAATAAAATCCGTGCGGTGGAGGAACGTAGCCAAGATATCTGAACCAGTTCTTATAATGGTATGTGCTTAGTATAACCTGCATTAAAATCTATTAAAATATAAAGTTTTAATCAGCACTTCAATCAAAAGAGTATGTAGCTCCTCTTCTTTCTTCCTATGGGTGTCTTGTATAAAGAAGAGTGGGAGGCATCTCAATAAGTCTCGGATCAATTCAGGTTTGTGGGAAACTGCCCACCTACCCCTCCCCTAAGCTAACATTAATACTTACTTCTCACTTAGGGCAAAATGTTGGCTTAGGGAAGGGTAGGTGGGAAGTCACTCAGAAACTTAAATTGATCCAAAGTCTCTTAGGTGCTACACCAAATGCATTGGAGAATTTCTAAGTATTCTCTATAATGAAAATTGTGCATTGTATCAGCATAGAAAGTGGTCTTTTTCAAGTTCAAATAAGAAGCCCATTAGTGCAGGCTAGAAAAAAGGGTGTTTGTCCTAGACAATTCCCCAGTGTTAGCTGCAACTTACTGCTGGTACTGTGTGCTGCAGAGCTGCACTTGCATTAAACGTGGATAAACTTAAGTAATCCTAGGTTGTTTATTTTACTGCAGATTATAATCGGTACAGCTTCTGTATTTTTGCCTGCTGCATTCCCTTGTACCTCGTTTCAGAGCAGTTTTACCTCTGAAGGGTAAGTAAGTAAGAGACTTTATTTTATGAGGGTGACACGTAACAGTAACTAAACATTACTGATCAACTTGTGGCCCTCTAAAAATATAAAAATACAATTTATAAAAATACTTTAGCAATAAATTATTATTTACGATAAACAATTCCTAGAATTCGATAAAAAGAAAAATAAAAAACTATTAAAAACGAAGAGCATCCAATATCCAGCTATTGTCATTAATTTAGGTCAAACGATCCCTTTGACTTCTGAGAATTTAATCTATTTTCCATAATTCAGCCTTAAAGGATTTCAAAGACCTTGTTTTTAGTGATCGGGGTAGATTGTTTCAGTCCTTTACAGTTCTTACAGCAAAGGTGCGTCCTCCCTCTGAGATGTTCCTGTGAAGAGGGCACAATAAGTTCACATCACAATTTCTCGTGTTTCTTGAGTGAACATCGGAGTTTTTTCTCAGAGATGCGCTTAAATAGTCGGGTAACTGACTACCATGTGTCCCATTAAAGGCCAGTTCACAACGTTTAATATACGCTTCATTATAAAAGGGGATCCAGCTTATGTTGTTAAATAATGTTGCTGTTCGACTTGTGCATTGTGATTCAAGAATAATACGTGCGGCCCGTTTCTGCACACGGAGAACTCTCTCAAGTACCTCTTTGTTGCACAAAGTCCATACTGTGCTTGCATACATCAGAAGAGGTTTAATTACTGCGTTAAAATAGATTATCCTCTGGTTTTTCTTTAAGTAGAGGCTAATATGGCGTAAAAGGCCGAGTCGCTTCGAAAGTTTGATGCAGAGTTTATCGAAATGCACTTCGTAAGTTAGATGTTCATCAATGCTAACTTCATAGTTTAAGTAGAACTCAAAACAAAAAGGAGCAAACACAGAAAGACCTTCAGCGTAAAGTTACTCATGTCGTGGAAGAACTGAAAAAGACATAGAGTCAAGGCTCTTTTTTGCACTGAATGGAGTCCTTGAAAAATAGGAAATGTGTCCTTGAAAAGTCCTTGAATTTTTTGTTCAAAAAAGAATACGAACCATGTAAGAAAAAGCGAGGCCAGAAAGTAGAGTGCAGAAAAAACAAATGAAGTGCTTGGTTAAGGAAACAGAGCGATAGCAGAGTCATCACCAGGCCTCTATTGACTCTCTCTGCTTGTCACTACCTGAGGAAACATCGTTCTCTTTAATTTTATTAACAAGGCTGACATTTTACAACGCCTCCACTGGTTTCCCCGTGAAATGACGTCTGAGAAACAAATTCAGAAATTGTATACTGATGACGTCACTATCCAGATCCGGGTAGTGCTTCTGATTGGCCGTGCCACGCGGGGAATTTGCTTCAGCCAATCAGAAGCACTACCCAAAGGATCTCCAGTATGGATTTTTTGCACTGCTTTCTCAGATGTTATTTTGGCGGGGAAACCAGTGGTGGCATCGCGAATGTCGGCTGTTTTCTCAGGCTAGTCAGCGGGCTTAAAATTCTTCTTCACATTCATATCATTGTCAACTTGCCACCTAGCAGTATTCAGAATGTTTGAAACATGAACCTGAGCTGCCACAGGTTTCTTAAAGCTCAACAATAGAGCATCTGGACTAGAAACGAGGTTATGAAGGATTCGACTTTAGCTGGGAGAACTCAACTTCAACTTCAACGTAATTCATTAAAAATGGTATTATAATAGACTGGCCGCAAGATAGCAATTGCTAATGTAGAAGGCCCAGTTAAAAGAAAAAAAAATAGATCAAATGAAAGGAAGGAAAATATTTGAAGTTACAATAATTCTTATTTCTATCATAGTTTTATTTTCATTGCCACTACATCCAAGGAAAACGAAAAAGGAGACGGAGAGCGGAAAACATATAATTTTATACAGAAATTACTCAACTTTTAATTCAGCTTTTTTAATTATCAACGGCGTAATCGATATGGTCATTTTGTCTTTTTAAGGTATCGGAAAGCAATCTGTGAAGTACTTTCGTAAATTCCTTTTTAGGAAGATCTCTAATATCACAAGTTATCTCATTCCAAAGTTTTACGCCAAAACGAGACAAGGAGTTTTTGTGTAACTCAGATTTTCTTCTGATTCCTCTCTGTCACTGCCTGAAGAAAGATCATTTTCAAATCCATCACTGATCACCATTGACCTTGGCTAAATTATCTAGGCAAATGTGCACCCTCACAAGCCCGTTGCTAATGCTCCATCTCTTGTAAATAATATTGTCCAAGGAACATGACGTTAAATCCTGGTGAAAAGTGTTTGACAGGCAGTCAGCGTCCTATGCTCACTGAGAGAGACGTCAAGAACTACACCTGTCCTGTAGGAATCACTAGAGTCATCAATGGAACAGAGTTTACCAACTCTTCCTTTAATGAAGGTAACCAGGGAATGGGGGAAGGGGTAGAAGTAATGAATTTGGTTATGAGTGGAAACATTTTCAGCAATTGAAGTTTTTCAAACGTTTTCAATAGTTTCTAGTATAGTAAATTTCTGGGCGTGGCGTTTGAGCACAGTCTTTCAAAGCGATAGGAAGACTGTCGCAGTAGGATCACATGAGCCCTTGACGTTCTCGTAGCCGTTGCCGTCGCCGCCATCGTTGCTATAGCTCCAGACGTTAAAAGCTGCGTCTGATATAAGATTTTGTGTGCAACGGTACCCTACCTTAAAACACTTTACGTTAAATGGACGTACCGAGGCTCTGTTAAAATCATTTTGGGGACGGATAAGCGGTACATTTGCGTTCGAGAATCCAAAAAAGGAATCAACGCAAAGACCAAAATGTAAAAAGGAAGAGTAACTCTCAGACATTGATGGCACTTTTCCATTCCCCACTCCACTCCCCTAATTACTAGTGGTAGCTCATGGATGTATATCGTGGTTTCTAATCATTGTGGGATGTATTTCTTTTCTTTTCTTTTCCTTTAGTTGCCACATTGTTATTTGCAACTGGAGAAAAAGCCATTCATCGCTTGTTCTCCAGGAATACGCCTGATAAGCTGGGATATGCGTATGTAGCAATAATTCTCTTAACGCAACCTTAGACAAGACAATTCTAAGTGGCCTCCAAAATCTCAAACGTATGAGTTTCCAAAAAATAATTTTCCCAACGTTGAAGCTTTATAGAACAATTTTCTCTCTAGCTATAGCGGAAAAGAAGCTCTCCTCTTTTATCTCATTTTGTAGTTGTTTTTTTTCAACACTTAAAAAACTTTTGAAAATTAGTTCTCCCTTTATTATAGTAACTTCACAGCTGTTTTTCTTTCAAGCAGTTAAACTACTTTCGTTGTGAATTTCCAAGTGTTCCTCGAGATTGAATTTGGAATGTGCTATTCTTGGTTTTCAAATGACGTCACCAAAATTCAAACTAAGAAACTATTGCTTCTTCTGAGCTTCTACTTTCATTTGGTACTAGAGCACCCTAGAGCCTTTATACAAACAAATTCTCGGTCTAAAACTGTTCTTCAATTCGTTTTGCGATACAGGACGCTTTAATTTCCAGGCTTTTGCGTGACGCGGCATTTAGCTGGAGGCCGGGAAAGTTCTTATGTTTGTTAAAAACGTTACGGATTTTGGGAGATTTCGCTGTCTAAACATAAATATTACTTTAATCTTTTTGAGTTTCTCAACCGAACAGTTCAGGCATTAGTAGGGAAACTCAAAAACAGACGTTTCTGTTCGTTTCCGGCGGCCGTATTTGTGCTCCAGAAAGGGACACAAGCATAGCGTCTCTAAAACAAAGCTTTGTAAATTTCGGTAAAACGCTTTTCCGAATATCTCGCATATGAAATATTGCACAGACCTGATTCTTGGCACTGAAGGCTTTTTGTATATTTAAGAGTGGACTTAGCTATTGTATCTGATGAAAGGAAGACAAATCTCATATCTGATTTTGAAAAATTCTGTAAAACAAATGGCACCATCATGATGGTAAAGTACTGTTAAAGAGGTTTCACTTGCATAGTCACAGTCGACACCATGATTTTTTCGCCACTTACTAAAAAGGTATATTTATATGACATATCTTGATCATTAAATCTAGTGTGATTGACGTTTTTAATAATAAGCAAATATCGAACCTTGTAGATGGATTTTGTCTCTTTTTTTCAGGTCTCTGTTTACAGTTTTAGTAATCTACTTTTTGCTAGCGTGTTGGTCAGCTGGAACTGCTATCTCTAGCGGTTTGGTCGTGCCTATGTTGTAAGTACAATTTCTGTGCGTTCAGGATGTTTGGAAAACCTGTGCTATGATCAGGAAGGGTAGCCTGAAGCCTACATGTACGATGCAGTTGTCTAAAGAAACTGCCACATTTGTCAGCTGCAAATGTGGCACAATTGAAAGGCTGCACAGCATAAGTCAAAACGTACTTCAAATCTTTGTAAAGGCAGTCGTTATTAAGTTTTCTTTTCCTGATATTCGTTTTGTTTTAGCTTAACTAAACATGTTTTGTTGGTGTTAGTAGGGCTTTTTAAGTGTTACTAGATGTGTTATCTTACTACTCAAGCCTTTGGCCAACTCTAAGAACTCGTGGATTGCATACACTTATTTTCCCGCGCTTGGTATTGATCCGAAGCTAAATGTTCCTTTCTTTGAGTTCTGATTGGTTAATGGGACCGTTTGCAGCTGTTGTGATTGGTCATGAAGAATTAGGCAGATCGAGGGCCGATGTGGATAACATCCTACGAGATCTGCATAATTCTTTGTATCCTACGAAAGCCGAATTCATTAATTGCTTTATTATTCATTCAAAATAATTCCTAGTTTAAAAACAAGCTAAAACATGCATACCTTCGTCGATGTTAAGTTCACCTCGATAGTGCATGAGCATCAACAGGAACGTAAATTTCTTGGAAAAATTATTTACGAAAACCTTTCATGGAAACCGCGCATCACTTCCATCTGTGATAAAGTCGCTAAGATTATAGGAATTTTGTCTAAATCGAGACGATACTTACCCCGGTCACTCTGAAAACCTTATATTATTCCTTCTTTCTACCTTATATCAACTATTGTAATCTCATGTGGGCATCTACATATGCCTCCTACCTTGAACCCCTCTATCTACTCCAAAAGAAAGCTATTCGAATTATCACCTTTTCTTTTCCATGAACACCCTCTAAGCCTCTTTTGTCGAAGCTTAATATTTTTTGTCTCCATTCACTCTACAAATTCCATGTTTCTAGTTTTGTATTCTCACACTTTCATCGCCTTCTACCTGCCTCTCTTTCCTCGCTTTTCCACTTTAATCGTGATTTTCAAGGTTATCTAACTCGTTCTCGTTTCAACTTGCATAAAATGTCCGTCAGGTATCAATTTGCTATTAGTTCTCAAGCCCCGATTATTTGGAACGATATCCCCTTGACTGTCCTTGACAGCCTTACCACTACTAACTTTAAAAAGAAACTAAAACTTCACTTTTTAAGGCTGAATTGCACTAGCGCAGGATTCTCATAGTTTATTGTTAGTTCATGTGTCACTAGTTTTGTCTCAGTTATCCGACTGCGTGCGTGTAAACGTACTTAATTTCAGTTTTGTATCTTGTTTTAGTTTTGTAATTTAGCCTACAGTCTTCATTTCTACATAAAGTAATTTCTGTCACGCTGATCACAGGCCGCATAAGCCCCCGGTTTTGGCTTTACTGAGTTTGTACTATAGAGCCTGTGCGAGGCGACCATGTTGGAAGAGTAGACAATAAATGAAATATTTACATAAAAATGAATTTTTTGCCCAAAGGAAAATCGTGTTATTGTTTTACTACACCAACATAGCCGCAGCCCACACACTCTATGTGAACGATGGAATAATCAAGTTAAAGTTAAGGTTTAGACAATAGTTTGTCGTGAAACGAGTAATATGTTCCGCCGACTGTTCGGCCATTTCTCTTTTCAAGAACAACTCAACCTCGTCCCCAGGTCTGCTCGGTTAACCGTGCATTAGGCTGCAACTGTGCTGCACTTTTGACGTCATTGGTTGATTAATCGCAAAATCCTTCCAAATTTGGTCAACAGTAGCTTGTTATGGTGAATTATTCGTGTGCTTTTAGCCTATCAGAAACGAAGAAATATTTGGAATGAATAATAAAGTACTTTATCAGGTCACCAATTCACGTAGAGATCTAATCTTTTTAGATTTATAGGTGCGACGTATGGACGGATTATTGGAAGAGCTATGGTTGACATGTTTGGTTTTCACTCAACAGGTGTGTGGCTTTTAAACGAGTGTGCTTGTTCGCGCCAACTTGAGAAAACAAGAAAATGCATAGCCTGGGAACACAGCCGCCTTCCCTCTCATTCCGTTGCAGCGATTTTTAATGCAACTAAAACAATAGATGAATCACACTGCCGACAGAGCTCGCCTGCTTCGCAGACTCTCTAAACCTTCTGTATAGAGCCTGGTTTAGACGAGTGCGTGGGCCGCCTACAACGTAGTCTACGACAGAGCCTTCGTTTGTCTTTTTTTGCCCTGCTGGCAGGATGAAGATAAATTGGATGAATTAAATGGATCATGATACGTTTCTGGGAAACTGCCCACCTACCCCTCTCCTAAGCCAACATTAAGACTTACTTCTCACTTACGGCAAAATGTTGGCTTGGGGGAAGGGTAGGTGGGCAACTTAAAATGATCGAGTTAAATGAACTTTACGCGAGCGACTCTCGTATGACGTACAAAGCAAAGCCAGTTTATTACGAACTAAAACTAGATAGTAAAATCCAACTAGTGGTCTATTATCAATGCTGCGTTCTGATTGGTTGAGCTGCTACTAGGCTATATGTTATAGCCCCCTAGTAGCGAAAAGCGTGGGCTTTTTGGCGGCAAAAAAGGATTAAAGTGTAGGTTTTAACTAGCTAACATTTTTTTATTCTCGATATTTTTGACCAACTAGTTGGATTTTACTAAAACAATTATTCCTCTCGCCCTCATGGGCTTCGACTCAATAGCCCATGAGGCCGAATGACTCAGAGCCCATTCGGGCTCGAGGAATAATTGTTAAATATTCTCTTCATTCTGACTGGTCAAGAGGACGATCCTTTTTGACTCGTTGGGTTACACTTGATTGGAAATCTAGCGAAGCTTGTTTTGATCGTTTTAACTTTTTCATAAACGGGTTAGGGAAATAAAAATCTTACTTTTGTCAATTAACAGGACATTCCATTCGTGGACTATGACCTTCGGAACAGCAGTTTGCATTTACAAGAGGTCCCCTGTGCAACCCCTAAAGAAGTGGATTTGAAAGTAATCGTATGTTCCGGCTGACTTTGTATTTTTACATCAGGTTACTGGGCGTGGATGGATCCAGGAGCCTTTGCGCTTATCGGTGCAGCATCATTTTGTGGTGGAGTGTCAAGACTAACCGTTTCATTAACAGTGATTATGGTAGGTCAAAATATCAACAGGGACGGTTTAAAAGAACTAGAACAGTCAAAACTGAAAAGAACCGGCTCTTAATGAGCGATTGGTTATCTTTTATTATTATTCATTTAGTATATTTCTCCGTTTCCGATTGGCTCAAATCCCTTGGCTAATTCTTCATGACAAGTTGGCGTTGACCAAATTTGGCAGAGTTTGTGATAACCGGGAAAATGACATCAGCAGTACAGGATATGGGGACGAGGTTGCGTTTGCTTAGGTCCAGTTCAAACGTCGATCTTTTCATTTAGCGAACCTAATCCCTTCAATTTAGAACATGAAGAGTTCGACGTTTGCGTCGACCTATTAATTAAAATCGAGTGGCCCACATGGGAATTTCGACTGTGGAGTGATTTCGTTTCAATCGTCGAACTTCTCATATGCCGAACCTAACGCATAAATTACTAAAATATGTTTTTACTAGCAAGCATTTTAGACCATTGTACATCATGAAAGTGAATTGAGTCCAACTAATTAAGTTCGACGTCTGAATTAACCGTCGAACTTGTATCATTTGGGTCGACCTAAATCGGTGTTAAGTTCGGTAAATGAAAAGATCAACGTTTAAACTGGGCATTAGCTGCTTTGGTAGAGCTGGAGAAAATGGCGGAAATGTTGACACGTTTTTCGAACAAGAAATAGACAACCTAGTGCTAAATATTTTTAATCGTGCAGAACAGTGCTAGCATCAAACCACTATTAGGAATTATATCTCTTACAAATTCATTGGACTTTCAGATGGAGATCACAAATGACGTCCAGTTCTTGTTACCGATCATGGTCGCCATTATGGTAGCGAAGTGGGTTGGTGACTTTGTCACTCATCCTCTTTATTTTGCACTGCTGGAATTAAACTGCATTCCCTTCCTTGCTGAACCTGTCATTCTCCACAAGGGATCACGAGCGTAAGTCGTTATAGGTGAATGGCTCTCAGATTGTCCCAGTTTTTTTCCTCCCACGCATTGGCTGGTTTTCATTCGGGAGCTTAGGTTATAAAGTCATTTTACACAACGCATGTTTGTACACCGGAAATGGACTATTTGGACTCGTGGTTTTGCCCAATATTTCGGACCAATCGTATGTGTAAGAGTAAAGAAACTTAGCATATAAAAGTTGAATAGCGTCAAGGCATACAAAAAAGGAAACTTAAGGCCTCGCATTCGGCTGTACGTGCGTGGCTCCGCCAACGCCTTTGCTTTAGCTCCCTAGTAGTGAACTTTCACCTTCAAACGACACATGAGCGTACTCAGGTCGCTCAGTATTTTCGTGTGTTTCCCACGCGCAGGTATGACGACATTTATTGCTTCAAGTTCTGGCCGCAGTTGTTCAAAAGCTGGTCAACACTATCCACTGGATAAATCACTATCCAGTGGGTAAATATTAGGGAAACCACTTGCGTTATCCAATGGACAGAGATTTCTCCAGTTTATAGCTTTATCCACCTTTTGAACAATTGGAGCCTGATTGATTCCTTGAATTTTCTGAGTTTGCTGTACATGGCTGAAGTCGTGAATTCAATTTTAGATTGGTCTTTAGAGATTTGGTTTCAGTTTTAGACATTCGGCGAGGTTTTAAATTGACTATGAAGGCAACACTAAGGGGAATACCAGTTATAAACGAGTCTCGTTCTCTCAAATCCATCTGAAATTGGCCATTCGCGAGTCACCCAAAGGCTCTTGTTTCAAAGCTCTTAATATGAAAATAAGGTTACATCCCCATGCGGCAAATAAATCTCATTTTCACAAAAAAAGGCATTGCAAGTGAGAGTTTTTGGAACTCTTGTTAAAGTTTGTGATTCACGTAAATTTCCGGGTTGCGAATGTGAGTTGCGAATTCAAGTTCATAAAGGCAAAGGAATATCAACAAATGTTGTCATGCAGAGAGTGGGACATGAAAACCAACACAAGGCAACGCATTGATTTACTCATCAATCACGTTTTTGTTTCCTTCTTCGAACCGTGTTTCCCTTTGTTATTATTAAAGCCTGCTAATCAAAAATCTTCATCGACTTTTTTTCTTGTAAGCAACTTTCTTTGCTCTTTCAGGATTAACTTGGAGTTGTTAAAAGCTGGAGATGCTATGTCGTCGCCGGCCATTGTAAGTTTAACAGAATTAACTCATACTTTTTTTATTATTTGAAACCGAAAGTTGCTGTAAAAAAATTTTAGGGAGTTTCATGTCTGAAAAAGGGGATTAAAAATACCAGAAGGTTATGCAGAAATCCAAGGGTCACGTTTGTTTTTGAGACTTTCTTTGCATTTTATTTCCAAAAGCAAACGGATCATTTTAACGTTTCTGGGAAACTGCCGACCTACCCCACCCCTAAGCCACCATTAACACTTACTTCTCACTAAGGTCAAAATGTTGGCTTAAGGGAGGGGTAGGTGGGCAGTTTCGGCGTCCTGAAGTGATGCACTAATCAGCGACCATCCCAGGGACACACGCGGTTAGAGTGCGGCTTTGGTCCAGTATGGTTAGGAGCGAATCACTTAATTGCATTTTTCATGGTGTTTAAGAAACTCGAGGAGACTTTTGGAAGCATAGACGTACGGCCGGGTCCTCTTCTTCGGTGCATACCTGAAGGATTCAATTCCTCGCACGCTCAGGAACTAAATCCTTGAAGTTTGCATTTTCATCTTTCAGGTTGTTCACAAAATCGAGTCAGTGTCTCGACTCACTCAGCTTTTGCAAGATACCCGTCACTGTGGGTACCCTGTGGTGGTGAAAACCGACAGAGAGGATGAAGTGTTCTCAGGTTTAATATCTCGGTATGTATTTCTTGTCTAGTGTAAGTGTACTCCTTCCCGGTAATTTCCTCTAAACTTCCCACCTGCCCAAATTCTCCCCTCACACTGTTCCCTCCTCACTTGCGTTACCTACTGACATCTCTCTTTCCGTGCGCGTTACATGCCGGCCGTCCTCCCAGGACTATAGCCTTGTCGTGAGCCACTTTTTTTCCTGTAACTATGGGTGAGAGGGACTGAGTTTGACGCACACAAATTTGGGTAACCTGTGCTAGCGAATAATGCACGTATAGGCACAGCGCGGTACATGTCTGACACTGCAAATAAGAGGTTTTACCACAGGTAGCCCAAGCTCGAAATATGAGCATCGGTGAACATCGGCATTGTTGCGTAACATTCGAAATATAAGGATTTTTTACTTCCTTCCCCTGAGGGGTGCATAGGTGTGTTGTAGGTAAAAAAGGAAATTCAGGTGAAAAAATTGTAACCTAGGTTGATTCTCGATATTCTTTTTTTCTGACCTAAATTATTGCAAGTAATGAAAGAGAGACAAAGGAAGCTGATAATTTAATTACGACGAAAAAATTAATCAAAATTTGATTTTGACTTTCAACACTTACACTCTATTAGTTATTTATAGTCCCTTTATGTAACACAAAATTTATTTTGTTTCTAAGGTGGCATAATATCGCCAATTTCCACTTCTGTTGTTGCCTTTTAGAAACGACATCATGGTTCTTCTGTCTCGCGAAGATATATTTTGCTCTCGAGAGAAACTATCACTGTACCAAGAGGAGTCGGACATAAACAGGCTTGACTACAAACAGGTGAGTGCGGCTGTTTAAACATTTGTTGCTGTCGTTGTTTGAGGTAAAGAAGAGAAGCTTTTATGAAAGTGTAGTCTGCACAGTTGATGCTAATTTAAGTTGTAAGGCCTGTTTTCATGGAGGTGGGAGACCCCAGGTAGGTGAAGTAACCCGCTTAGATGGGGTAACCCGCCTGTTCATATAATCTCTCATTTTAATGCGTTCACGTTTACGTGATAGGTGGGGTGACCATATGAAAGATTATACAGACAGGCTGGTTACCCCACCTAAGTGAGTTACTTCACCTACCTGGGGTCCC
The DNA here is from genome assembly GCA_964035525.1 of Porites cylindrica. Lineage (NCBI taxonomy): Eukaryota > Metazoa > Cnidaria > Anthozoa > Scleractinia > Poritidae > Porites > Porites cylindrica. The sequence continues at coordinate 23,792,605 of OZ037779.1, read as the reverse complement.
CCACCTGCATGTAAACAGCACCTTAGAGTAAAATCCCAAACTAAAATCCCTTTTTGGCTTGTGGTTTATCTTTTCAATATGAAATTAGGAAAATCACACGGCATCAGTTGAGTAAAATTTGTGTCTAATGGAAGAGTTCTCCTGGTCGTCTTTTAAATGTTGCCTGACACGATTTCGCCTGTGCATGTGCATCCAGGGTTAAGGTACGGAAGAATGGGTACCAAAAACGTTCAACTTGTTTTTCACATTTCCGCAAAACAAGGTAAAAGGGATGTTGCGCGTTTTAACACTTGTTGCAGGTTGCGAAAACAGTTGTTAAAGAAAGCAGAGAGTAGTTGCCCGTTTTTGCTGCCCCTTTTACCTTAGCTTTAGTCACCTTGACAACTCATATGCTTTCTTCGTCGTCAACTCAGGGTCATAGCTGACTGGACTTGGAAAAACTTGACCCTGAATGGAATTCTGGCTGAAGTTTTGTGTGAACTCCTGTTTATTAGCTGTTCCCTTAGTCTGTGTATGAAAGTCTTAAGTGTGACCTTTGAAATTAAGACTGGGTGCTGTTTATTTCTTTGCACATGGTGGTTCAGTGATTCTGGGAGGGAAATCCTATCGACCAGTATCGAACTCTTCTTCTGCGTGGTTGGTATCTAATTACCAGTTAAAAGAGAAATCGTACCTGTTGTATCCTCTTAATATATAAATTGAAGGATTGTTAGTTGTGAAACTACAACTGAAACTAGCATGAAAGAAAGCGCACAACTAGTCGACCAAGTGTTCCAGTTCCTTTATTCACTACCCGTGATGTAAGTCCACACGAAGTGTATCTCGCTTACCACTTCATGTAATACACGACAGCACCTATCATACATATGCTCTTGTACGCAAAAACACTGAGCTTTCTCTTTTTTTGTAGATGGACCAAGGATACCACAAGGATCATGCTGCTCGATTGAACACTCAGCTAGATCTTTACGCAGAAAATCCGCGTTACCAGAATTTGTTCATCAATCTAGTAAGAAGCGACACTGGTAAAAAGAAATATAGTATTTTCCCCATGTAGCAATATCAAAAGTTGGGGAGTGGTGAGTTAGTGCTGGGTTTACATCTCTCTCATATTCAGGCCACACAGTAAAGTAATGGTCAAGCAGGTCAAAACAAGAACGCTTTTAAAAACGTCAAGTCTGGCTTGGGTGGAGATAAGAACGGTGGAGGCGATTAATTTTACACGAAACAGGATTTCCTTGCTCAAGTTTTTTTACTTCCTACTTTATTTTTTGAACAATATTTATTCAGGGTTGTCAAATACTGTCGACTAGAATCCAGTCGTATCCTCTTTCGTTCCATCGGAAAACCGGAAGTCTAGTGGTGTAAAGTCCTACCAAGTGTATCGGATCCATTGGACACGAATAGATTCCGATGGAAAAGTTCATTTTCTATTCGTGAGAGACTTAGAAAAATTCCACTCATGTTGGATGAGGGGGTAAAAAGTCGTTCCGATGGAGTCCATCTGATCAGATTCCGATGGAAAAGTTCATATTCTATTCATGAGAGACGTAGAAAAATTCGACTCATGTTGGATGAGGGGGTGGAAAGTCGTTCCGATGGAGTCCATCGGATCCATTGGACACGAAAAGATTCCAATGGAAAAGTTCATTTTCTATTCGTGAGAGACTTAAAAAAAAATTCCACCCATGTTGGATGAGAGGGTGGAAAGTCGTTCCGATGGAATCCATTGTATCCATTAGATTCGAATAGATTCCAATGCCTGAAGAGATACATTTTCTATTCGTAACGGCAGGTCAAAAATTGTCTTCATGTTGAACGAGGTGGAAAAGATGCAGGTGCAGGCATCTAGTACAACAAGAGTGTCCAAAGGTGTTATCCCCATATTTTGAATGAGGCTCTTCTTCTCTGCCTTAGTCTCTTTTAAAAATGTTCTTGGGCAACAGAGAATAGATCTCTTAAACTGGTCTGTTGCGGGTGCGTTCCTTTGGGATGATCCGGATCGGAATCAGTGATCCAAGAGCACCCTGATCATATTACATTAAAGCCTGGTTTCCATATGATCGCTGAGAAAAAAAAGTTCAGCGATCATAGCGATCATGAAAATGAAAATGATTTTCATACGATCGCTGAACTTTTTTTTTCTCAGCGATCGTAGCGATCATATGGAAACCGGGCTTTAATGAATCGATGAATCCTATCACAGGGTGAATTAGTCGGTTCCTTTGATGTGCTATGATCCGAGGGGTCTGGGATCACTGATCCTGATCCTGATTATCTCAGAGGAACGCACGGCAGTGTACGTCATGTGATAATACTCAAGGAACAAATTTCCCTGGGAGCTTAATTGGGAAAAAAACTTACAAGCTGAAGCGGTCTATTAAGAGATTCGATTAATCGACAAACAAAGGGCAGATAGGTACTGTAGATGTATAGTGTACTCCTTTTTTCTCATTTGGATTCAAACTGATTTTTATGCAACTTTTTGTATCGTTTGCAGTCACCTTATGTGAATCATTCCGCTCCCTCGGTACAAGAGACGTTCTCTCTTCACAGGACCTACATCATATTCAGGACACTGGGTTTGAGGTATGTCTGTCTACTGATGATACTGACATTGACAATGACTTGAGCGAAATTTAAGGACGATACCTTGGGATACAAAGCTATTACCGTTTAGTAAAATTCAACTAGTGGTCTATTATCAATGCTGCGTTCTGATTGGTTGAGCTTCTACTAGGCCATATGTTATAACCCACTACCAAAAGAATGGCGGTTGAATCGCGTTTTGCTAGCTAAAGTTGTTTTGTCTCAATACTTTTGACCAACTAGTTGGATTTTACTTAAACAATAGACCTTTTGTCACGCGGCGGCCATTTTGTCTCAGGAGATTTAAAAAGCTTTGTTTAGGCACGGCTAGCCTCGTTCTCTCTACGAGGCTAGCCGTGCATAAACAAAGCTTTTTAAATCTCCTGAGACAAAATGGCCGCCGCGTGACAAAGGTCTATTATTCCTCTCGCCCTCATTGCCTCTGAGTCAATAGCCAATTCGGCCTTCGGCCGCTATTGACTTAGAGCTCATTCCGGATCGAGGAATAATCGTTAAATATTTGTCACCGTGGCCAGGGAAATTGGTATTAGGGTGGGGCTGGAGGGCGGGACTGAAAATAATTAAAATGATACCCAAACAAGAAAGGACCTGAGTTGTTTGACACATATACCAATAAATGGTATCCTCACAAAGATGTAGCTAAGTTATTTCTGAAAACTGTTTTCTCCTCTAGTAATAAATTTCGTTCAATATAAGGAAATTCTGTTAATGACCACGCCTGTCGGCAAGAACACTGCGGGGGCAGATAAGCTGTCGTTGACCATCACTTGAGCCATACACTGTGAACAGTCTATTGTGAGATCGTCGAGATCGAGCGCTTTGCGTTACGGGTGGCCATAAAACCAAGATGGCCGCTGGACCGGTAAGGGCTCGATCCTGACGATCTTACGAAAAAACAGGGGACTGAATAGTCTACTTGAGTCACTGAACACATAGACGGGTTTGACCCACTTTTTTAACCTTCTGTTACCAACAGGCATTTAACAGTCGTTGACGAGAGAAACAGGTATGTTGTAGTTTCTTTGTGGCTTTTTTCCGTCGTGCTTTTTTGCTTTAATGAAAAAAAGTCGCTGCTCGCTCATGGGACTACCATAACGACAATGGCAGTAATAGCGGAGCTCTCTCGCGCGCGTTAGCGCGCCAGCGGAGCACCATGGGTAAGAAAATTTGGTAAACTATCCATCTGAGAAAATTTGGTCGTGACGTAGCGTACGAACGCCGACCGTCCGTACACCCACATCATGTAAGCCGGTGCTAAATGTCAGGTTATTTTTTTTGTCTTGTGAAGCAGAGACAGCTAAAGAGTCAAAAACGGAAAGCGGAAAATGTTTTTGTATCCTGTTGTCTAAAGTGTTAAGTTTAGATTAATTGTCATGTCCACAAATTTGGAAAATAGAAAAAGAGAAAGTAAGGCGACAGGCCACCGAAGCTCAACGAGAAAAAGAGCTAGAGCGAGTTAGAAAAAAGAAAGGAGACATTTTTTGTTGGAGGAACAACATGAAATTTTGTAGCGGCGGTGAGAAAATAAGAAATGCTAGCGGCCACCTGGGTGAATAAGAGCAACAGTGCAAAAAAATGGACAAGAACACGTACGACATTTCCTATCCCTTACTATGCAATTCCAGCGAAATTCGCCTACTTTGACAAATTGAGCGAGTTCAAGAGAGGATTCGCGAAGAAGTCTAAAGGAGCAAAAATTCACTTTACTAGTGACACTAATATATAGATTTAGCCAGGACTAAAAGCGAAGCTCTCGATAAGATTTATAGTTTGCTCAAACAAAATGTAAAATCGCGAAATGCTAAGCGGCGAAGGCAACGAGAACGGTGAAAAAACAACAATAGGGCCATTTATACGAGGAAAAATAAGACGCGTCTTACATAGGACGCGTCTTAAATAAGACGCGAACTTTCTGTATAAACGGCACATTTCGTCTAAAATAAGACGCGACTTAGCTGAGACGCGTCTTTTTTTAGAACAGCCCTTAACACTTGTTCTTAGATAAGACGCGTCTTAGCTAAGACGTATAAATGACCTTCGCGTCTTACATAAGACGAGAAGGCATGGTACGCATGCGTTAATCTTTGGCGGGAAAATTTTTGCGCCTTGTTGGTTGCCGTTGCTACGGGCAACACTCACATGAAAGCGAGTCAAGAACAGAAATAAGACGCGAACCATTTATACGAGCTGTTCTTGTCTTAGATAAGACATGGTCGTATAAATGGTACAATTCGCGTCTTATGTAAGACGCGTCTTATTTTTCCTCGTATAAATGGCCCTAATATGTCTAATTAGCAAAAATGCAACTTTGCACGTGCAGCACACTTTTTTTGTACATTTTTTTGCCGTTGTCTTGCACGCCTACAACGAGAAAATTCCAGAAACTTCCTGGCTACACGTTTTATGGATCCACCTCTCTTTAGTTTCTGAGCTTTTGTCAAAATTGCTGTGTGTGAAAAATACATAAGTCCTTGATTAATAATTCCTTTACTCCAGGGTCAGGGGAATAATAACCCGCAAAGATCTCATGGGATTCCAAATGGAGAAACGTATCCGCAAATCCCTTCATTCGTCCCGGAACCGCGAAATGCAGCCACAGAGTTCGTCACAAGGGCACCGGCGAAGCATGGACGCTTAAGGTGGCTCGACTGGATTTTTTGGGGTTGATACCTCCCAACTTTGAGCATTAACTACGTCTGCATGAGTAAAGATATGGAAAAAAGGTTACCACAACTGTCTTATATAAAGATGAAAATTTCTTATGATCTGGGTTTTATTGCAATCGGAGTCGCCATGGCAACGTAATGACGCCATTACGTTTTTCATTTATCTTTGTGTTTCTCTCTTCCGGGAGTTTTTTGAAGAAATCGCTTAAGGGAGTATGTACCTGCTATAATTGCCTCCATTATGGCAAAGTTTGAACAAATTCTATGAGAGCGTTTTCGAAATATTTCGAAATGTAGTTTTAAGAATAATCAAAACAGTGAAATAGCATGCTACCTACACAATTCGCTAATATTTTAAGAAAATGGTAAGCTTTGGGAACGAGGCTTCATCTCATAGTGATTTGATTCCATTGAAAACTGCATACAAAAAAAGAGGGGAATTGCTCTGGGCGATCGCGAGTAAGAAGAATTTTATTAACTTGCATTCAGCTGCTTTTGATAGAGTTTTTGGACGTAATTTGGTCCATGCCTAAAAATTTCGCATTTTTTCAAAAACCGCTCGATAAATTTTTTTATAAATTCGACAATCCCGCGATCAATTGTCAAGAAATATTCCCTGCAAGTTTCAAGAACATTGAAAATAGGGAAGGCTTTTAAATAGGGCCTCAAATATAACCAATTTTCCCCCCAGATTTTGTGTTTACAACTGAGCGTCCTCATTATTCACTGGCATTGTTTTCAAGTTTCATATGCACGTGCACAACTAGCAAAAGATATAAATTTGCATCAAAAAGGACCCTCGGTTAAATCTCCGGGATATGCTAATTACCGGGTAAAGAGATTAATGATACATTAAAACATCAGAGCAACTCTTTGTGAGAGTTTCTGTGATGTTATAACCCGAGTAAGATAATTAAGTATTCCATCCTACACGATGAGCCGTGACTTTCACCGTTTCGGCTCTCACTGCTATCTGTGACGACAAGCCAATTGTTAGCATATTCAGGATATTTCTTCGGAAAGTAATCGAGAGTTCTTTTTGATGCAAATTTATATCTTTTGCTAGTTGTGCACGTGCATATGAAACTTGAAAACAATGCCAGTGAATAATGAGGACGCTCAGTTGTCAACACAAAATCTGGGGGGAAAATTTAAAAATTTAACGAGACTTACCTGTAAGGTGAAGTTTGATTGGAATT